>CM070077.1:34852237-36052237 GCA_036250285.1 Pyrocoelia pectoralis
GTTTGTAGGTTTTAAAATTAGCTTGAAATTATGAAACCATACTACATTCTTTTCCTCATATTGGTGGACATGGAATGGCAACTTTTTGATCTCGCAATATTCAAAAAGTTGAAGAGCTTACAGAATTTTAAAATAGGAGCTTAAAATAGTTTAAAATTGTTAAAAAAATGAATTTTCGTATTGGTTATTTTAAGTTCACGAACTTGCAAGTTTATCATATAAAAAGATAATGACGATTGGGTAAGCAAGTGGAACGTGTACCGTGATATTTATTAAAAAATATATACCGGGTGGGCCATTGAAAAGGAAACACTCACTGTTTTGGGACACTTAGACTAATTTCTTAAAAAAATGCTCGCACAGGTCGATTCTTGTTTTTTGGGGGACAACTTTTGATGTCAAACTTGACGTTTGACGCATCAACTACCTAGCCCCAACCACCCCTATCTCAAGAATTTAAATAGGGAAAGAAGGTCGTGCGACCCCTCAAGCGTCTTTCAATTCTCTATGCGACGGCATGCCCGAAATTAGTTTTATTCAATTTTTTTTCGTCCCCATGAAAAGTACCCTCTAGATTAATTAAGGTGTCTTGTTTAGGAGAAAAAAAGGTAAAAGGTAAAGTGATCGAGTGACCCACATTTTAAAGGCCTCTTGATTCTCTAAAAATTGAATGAAACTAATTTCGGCCATGCTGTCGCATAAAGAATTGAAAGACGCTTCAAATCAGGGGTCGCCCGACCCCCTTTCTCTATCTAAATTCTTGAGTTAGGGGTTATCGGTAGCGGGTTGATGTGTCAATGTGAAGTTTGACATCAAAAGTTGTCCCCCAAATATCAAGAATCGACCAGTCCGAGCGTTATTTTAAGCAACTAGTCTAAAACAGGCGTGTTTCCTTTTCAATGGTCCACCCTGTATAAGAAAGATCGATAGTCACTTTCATTACATCTAATGTTTTTTTATGGGAGAAAGAATGTAACAAAGAAAGGTAAAGAATTTATCAATGAAAATATCTTAAATTTAATGTTAAAACAATGTTCATGAAAATGGTAAAATATTTTCGAAGCGAGTTTGTATGTAAAAATATTCAATAACATGAATTTTATTGAAAAGATGTTATTATTATTCGTGTGAGATTCGTATGTATTATTTCATCATTTCAAAGATGTCACATTATGCATTTCTATTACGTATACGTCTGAAAATGGAAAAAAGGCTGTATTAAATTAGACTTGAATTTAAATACGACACTGTAACAATAGCTGTAACCAACATAAAACAGCTGAAGTTACTAGTTACAAACAAAGCTGGGTTACAAAAACTTTATCTATCTACAATGATGTTGCTACTGTTTTTCTTTGACATGATAAGGTGTTTTCGTTCCCACGAGAAAACCGAAGCATTTGTTATGTCGCTCAAGATCGCATATCAAATTTACATGGACCTTTTTTAATGAAAAGGAAGGGTAAACTAATCTTGTTATATTTTTCTATTTTTGAGCATACATTCTACAAAGAAAGTTTGTTTCTCATAAAATGATTTAACGTAGAAAAAGCTTCATAAAAGGTTAGTATGTTTAATTTACTGAAGAGATAAACCTTTCTTTTTATCCAAAATATTTTAGTAATACCTAAACATTTCTTTGCAGTTTTTAAAATTGCAATTACGTACCGGTGGGTAAGGCGTAGAACGTTATTGAATTTAAGTGAAATTGATGAGTGTATAAGTTATGATCGGCAAGATGGAAATGAAGATAGATTTTTGTATAACGACATAATTTTGATGGCAAACTTTCAAATATGACATTGTCATACGAATTGCACTTTGTTACACGAAATGGAATGGTTATACTACCACCGCCGTGTAATCAATCACATTACAACCCGTGATATCTTTATATCTTACAACATTTCACTATTTCTCAAAATTGAACTAAGCTTCTTAACAGTGAGAGCAACACCTACTAATGATTTAATTTATTTTCAGGTAAGCTTTACACAAGCAGTGGACGAGCTCTACGACCAAACAAGCTGCGATATTAACGTAAGTTAATTATCTACCTCCATTTACATTGTAAGTATACTATACGTATAGTATATGTATACATTAATCAAACTAACAAGAAAAAATGAGATCATTGGTCTAGTTTAAAGCAATTTTCAACTTCAGGTCAAGAATTATTGCTCTTATAATGCAATAAAGGAACGTAATGAATTACAAAATTGTTGCTGGTAAACGATGGATGTAAATCATGTTTAACGTAATTAAACAACGTACCTACTACGTAAAACGCCATGCAAAAAATGCATATAATGACAACTTTTCCGTTCATGACGTCAGTGGACGGAGTGGTGCTCATCTCCTTTGAAAATCGAGAAGTATTTTTTGTGGGTGCTAATCCTTTCTAGTAATATCATCTGTCAATGATTTTGTCCAAACAACTAGAGGGCGTTTATTCAATTCCAGCAATTGATGGGAAGGAAATAGTTTCTCTTCATGTATTTAAGAAATTTAAGTAAACAATAACCACGGCAACATTTTTTTTAGATTTATCCCTTAAAAAACATAGAAATTTCAAACTATCCAAACAGGCTTGGGGCAGTGGAGCAAAAGGTAGTGTAATTTTTTTTATTTTCTTACTTTGAAAAACAGATTTTGCCACTTCGATGTTTTAATTAAATCTTTCCTTAATTTTTTTTTAATATTTTAGCAAGCAGCAAAAAATTATACCTACAAATATTTTTAAAACGCCTTGTATATTATTACACCAAAAAATTTCCCAGGTTCATTGGCCAAGTCAGTCAAGTTGGAGGTATTTTTGAAAAACGGCCAAATTGTTACAAAATATTTGGTACCATTTGATTTTTTTTAGAAGTGTCGTCCGTTTTGTTCCTTCAACAAGGCCTCTATTGGTAGACGGAGTTAAGAAATTGTTGTGATGAATTTAATTGGTAATATCAAGTATTCTCTTTACATAGAGACAAATCTTAACAAATTCAAGCAACCCGTTCCGAAGTTACACGATTTTTTCTAATAACACGTAATTTAGTTCCCCCTCCCTTTATTTTGAAAGCAATCGTAAAAATTCATTAAACAAAGTTTTACATATTGATCACTAGTTTACAACGAATATATTTTTTTAAATACATTACTGAGGAAAATTGCCCAAAAAATGGTAGGAAATTGAAAATACTTTCCACCATTTTCTCTTGCCCACATTTATTATAAGATTTTTTATTTCACTGCTTAATCTCAAATAGTTTCCGAGTTTTGAGCGGTCTCCTTGCTTAGTTGTACACCCTGTACAATGTTAAGTTGCAGGTAATGGGAAGGCTAAAATTCTTGGGCATTACGTTAGACTAAGGGCTAACGTTCAAACCATAGCCGCCGAAGATACGGAACAAAGCTACAAAGTCCCTGTAGGTTTGTAGGGGAGCGATCTCCAAGAATGAGCCACCAGAATGATTAAACCACGTATAATTACAAGTAACACAGCGAGGTGTAATTTGGTTATTATAACATCATGGCACCTACACTGCACAGCCAAGTTATCTAGCGCAGTAACTGTGAAAGCGCGCTTGTTGCCAAAATGGCGAGTCATAAGCCGCTAGGAGGACATTGCAGCCAAAATGTATAGTTGTAAAAGCTTTGCGATGACCAAATGGTATTTACTTTTACAACCAAAGTTATCAGCTGTCGCAACGTCACCATGGTCAATTCGCCGCGATTCATATGACCTCGAAGTTAAAATTTTGTTTGTGCATAATGTAATTAATTATCAATGTAAAAATTATTTAAGCAGTTCCATACAAAAAAACGGAAAAACTACATTTTACGTGCAACTGCACTTAATTTTTGCACCAATCCATTTTGGCACGAACCGTTGAGTGAAAGATGTAGGTATTTAATGCCTGAACTGAAAGCCAACACTTTATTATGGTATCTATACTTGTTTGAGACTTGCCCTAACCGGATTCGAACCTGTGGGAGTGGATGTTGAAAATTCCAAAATCCGACATGGTACTCTTACGGTAATTTGAAACATAGCTTTACTTCTCATTTCGTACTTCGTAACTTCGCGCGGTATTTTTTTAATTTTTGTAAGTTGGAAGTTGATAATTTAAACTTCCCCATAATTTTTAAAAAGCTTCTAAACAAAGCAAATTATGGCGTTGGGTAATGATTAGCTGTTTTTTGGTGTTTCGTGTTTACCTAATAATATTACAGCTAGATCGCCATTATATGGTCAAATTCGTGGCTATCATGGATGATGCGACAGCTAAAGCCGTAGATTAGAATTTCAGGTGTAGGTACTCCATTATAAGCTAAATGGCTGTAAGTGTAATAACTGTTGACTGTCATGGACAATATCACAGCCACATGGCATTCGCAGCTAAATTGTATACTTCAAAGCGCTGTCACAACGAAAATGTAAAGCTATTAAAAACAGCCATTCAGGTGCTGCCAAAACGATGTTTCAGCCAAGTTTCGGCTGTGTGAGCTAAAGAGATATTCTTGTGTTACTTGGGGTGTCACTGGTGTGGTAGTATAGAAAAACAAACAGATGCTTAGCAAGGTGCTGTGCAGGATCAACCTTGGTATTACAGTGGTAATGATAACGATCCCTACAATAGAATCTACTACCTCGAAACATAGAAATTAGGGTAGTGACGCTTAGAGGGGGGAGGAGGGATCGTTAAGAGTCAAAAACACACACACACACACACACCCGCACACACCCGCACCCGCACACACCCGCACCCGCACACACACACAACTCGGTGCGACCGGGAGAATAATTCCAATAACACACATGGCTCTAAAACCAGTAAGGAAACTGGCTCTGCAGTACACAGAAGCAATGTATGGGGCTGCAGAATCTTTGAGAGGCCTAGAGCAAAAAGCGACCGTGTTCCAAATTGAGATCAGCGGCTGATCAGCAATTAGTACTTTGCTAAAAGTAAAATTCTTATAGTTACAAACCGAAAGGTAGAGATTGCAGCAGTAGATGCTTAATAATGCCTCTTCTTTCTTGAAGGTTGTTCATTACGGGGCAATCCTCATTTACTTTACTGTTTGTTGTGATTCCATTTTTATTCAAACGTAATATGATTACTATCGGAGTAAAAATGCAAGGCCTCTGACTTTGGAAGCTTGTATCTCAGTAATTAGCAATCATAATTTAATGAAATAAAGTGCACTTAAAAGACCATTTATTTCTACAAAAAGGTGAACAGTTTTAGATTTTTACAATACATCGTTAATTTTTTGTATCAGTGTATGTGCGAAAAAGCGCTAATTATGACTCAAATCGCACAAGTGCTCGACTTTAAAAATTAATTACGGCTATATTATTGAAACTGAGTGGTAGATACTTATATATTTCAAAAATGTATACTTATTTGTCGATGTGAGATGCTTTTCAGGCCAATTGGTTTATTAGTCTTAAAGCTATAATGAAAAAACAGCATCTTGTGTAACTCAGTACCTGAACGTTCGATATTAATAATATTGACAGTAACATAACAAGGGTGAAGCAATTATATTGTGGTCTAACACTATTCACAAAAATAATGTCATTATACATCGTTTTTTTTAAAAGAAATTTTGAAAAAAGGATGGTTGCTTCGGTTGGAGGGGTGGAGGTGGAGCGCGCGGGGCAGCTGTTGTCGTACACTATTGCTATAAAGCGCATGGTTTTGTACAATGCAAAAGAATAATCACATTGTTGTGGGTTGCCGCTGGCTGCTTACGATGTGGTAGATTACCTCTCGCGGGAATATGTGCGTCTTTCTTTCGCGATAAACATAACATTTACTTTGAATTACAAGAAAACAAATTTTATTTTCAATAAGGGAATAATGCAGTTGGATTTGAGTAATACAAGTTTAGCATTTAAAACAAGAATTTTTTCTTTAACTTCCATATATTGCAAAATAGCACATTTTCGGTTAGGGCTTATAAAACCAGTTAATTATATGAATAATCAATATTTATTGGCTGTCGACTTTTCAGAAGTATGTGTGCTACAACATTTGTAAATTTGGTAACAATTTATGAAACAATAACAATTTTATGATAAGTTAAAACTGACCGTCAGCCAGGAAAATACTAAATACAGCGTTTTTATTGCTGTTAATTAAAATAAAAGTTAAACAACTGATTCTACCATTTTGGTTTTTACACATGTTAAACATATATAAATGACTAATGTACTGCCCAAAAATGAAGAAATTTCACCCCTCAGTTTTTTTGTTATGATCACTTAAAGTCAGAGGCCTTGCATTATTACTCCGATAGTAGTTAGTCAAAGTAATTCAAGGGAATATGGGGTAATAACTATATTTGCATCGTTTTTTATCAAGGACAAACAAGCCTGTTGTTCAGTTACTGAATTTGTAAAATAAATTATGAATAACCTAAGTGAAAATTGTAGAAGATAAAAAAAAGCACTTCTTCCTACATTTTAGTATGGATTGGAAAGTTCATATGAAATAAGTAGTGAATTGCATACTCAATTTTCCGCAGCCTTTCCCGGAAATTATTTTTAAATCCTTCATAGTAACTGTATACCATCTTTACGTATTTTAATGAGTTTCCCTTGTATTAGAAGCTTTGGCAACTGTTTACTAAAAATAGCCGTAGCTCTTAAAACAAATTAAAACGGCCTGAATATTAAAACCGCTTATACATCTTTCAAAAGTAAGTCGGTGTAAATTAACTTTAAAAATGCCATAAAATTTTTTTTATAATTATTATTTAAGAACCGTCGATTTCTAGAATCTACTCCGATAACTTGGAATACGATTTTTTCTTAATTGAAATAAGATGAAAGTTACAGCATCTCAACATTTACGATTTAGAAATTTAAATAAAGTTACAATTTTAAAACAAATCTATATCCTTTATTAAAAGTTATTAAATTTATTAATTAAATTCAGTAATACTAATTTAAATTTCGAGATTTATATTAAGATTAAGCTTAAGTTGAAATGTTTGCAGGAATAAATTAAGTCTCCTTTGTATTTTTTAACAAAGCTTTTCTATCGTCTGGATACCGTAAGTGCGCATAGAAAACGATTAATTAACCAAACTTATCATAATTATACTGGAATATTACGTGACCCATCATCTCAGACGCCGAAGGTATAGTTAACTTTTGGGAAACTGTGTATTATACAAAATGTTAACCAAACAATATACCGTAATTTCAGTTATACAAGGGACAACATAACGAGTTGAAATTGAGTTATTCTGCAATGATTTAGTAATTATAGAAATAATGTAATAATATACTTCAGGGTTTAATAAATTGTTAACTAAACTACTTATGTAGTCTCAACGGTTGTAGTGTACGTAATTAAAGGTTGAATGCTTCCTATTTTGGTTAGAAGTAATAGATTTATCGTAGTAAATTACCTCAAAGTTTGATTATTATATCATTAAGTTGAGTTGTCGTTAATTATTATTATTTATCAAGTACGGTCGAGTTTCCGAACATTTTAATATTGAAAAGTGCAGGTGAAACTATAAGCCATCCCAAAAATGGTTTTGTAAGAAAATAACAATCTTCAGCTTGACTACAAATTTAACAAAAATATCATTATACATATGAGCTTTTCCTCCACCTGCCAATTGTACGATTAGTATTTTTTAATTAGCGTGCTTTCGCGTTTTATATTATTTTTCCGGAAAAAACGTCTTGGAAACAACATTTTCCTGCTTATTTACGCGCAGGAAAATTGAATTTTCCGGACTAGTACTGCGAAGACTTTACAAGACGCAGAATATAGTTTGTAACTATAGTTACCAACAAAATTGACAAACTTGACTCTTGTGGAATTTGTAAAAAAATTTTCTAAAATTTGTAAATTTTTTGCGATTTCCGGTACAATTTAATACAAAACACGTCACTAAAATCTCTTACTTGACTCGGAACTTTAAAATACTCGGCACAGCTCCTCTTCAGTAATGTGAGATTTTTTTGACTTTTATGTAAATAACTATTTCTGTCCATATGATGCTAAAGTAATGCCAAATGATACGAAAATGCGGCCGTAAAGTAATCCGATATGGCCGCTGCCAAGGTCAACCGATAAAGTAACTTGGCAACAACAATATAACAATGCATCAAAGCGGCTTCGCCCAAGCCGACAAACGGCGGCCGCACCCGTATTGACGTCTTTCATTTTTACTTAAGTTGACGTCCTTTTGATAAATAAATAACTAGATCGGGACATATTACATTTTGGAGTAATGTTAATGGCATTAGTTGAGTGGACGTTAGATGTGTATCTTTTTACAGTTGAGAGATTGAGTGTTATGGGGGTTGGTTGTGAGGGGTACGCCGTAACTCGTACCAATTTTAGACTATGGCTCACACCCCCGTTGAGTAATTGAACAAAATGGCTTTCATTCAAAGACTATAGTTTATTCTATAATATTTAAGTTTATATACAATAATAATATGACGTAGTTTGTTATTTGTTCTTGACCTTTTCCAATTGTAATTCAGAATGTATAAGATGTATTTTAGAAAGTGCAACTTGTAATTCAGAATAGTTAATTGTAATTCAGAAAGTGTAACTTGTAATTCATATTAATAAATTGTAATTCAGATGGTGTAGTTCAGAATAGTCAATTGTAATTCAGAAAGTGTCAGATGTAATTTAGATTGGTAACTTGTAATTTAGAAAAGGCAATTTGTAATTCAAAAAGTATAACGTGTAATTCGCACAATGGCGAGTGAGATCTGTTCTTATAGTGCCCATTATCCTTAGTGCGCGACTGGAGTTATACCAAAAACTGACTGCCAGCAATACATCGAACAATCCTTTTTTGAGTGAGGAATACCCTGGTCGCTGGGCTATGTAGACGATCCCCAAGCAGTGATGCCATAATATGATAGCGTACTACATAGAATGTATTTGAGCGAAATAATATGTTAGCGTGTGCTTTATTTCAATAAGTTTTTTAATTGAATATTATCTCTTTTAATTGGTCTCCTTAGTACAGGAGCCTTCAGGAGGAGTTATGTGCGGTACGGGTTAATAATCCACTGGTATTTCGTGAAAGGCCGACGTTTCGGCTACGGAATTGTAGCCTTCTTCGGGGCAACTTTATTGAAGAGATTACATAATTAGTTGGCAGTTTTTTACATGTGGTTTGTATATCTTACGAATAGAGTTACATTTGAGTCAATTATTTAAAACAAGGGTAAAACAACACAAAATGATTAAAATGATTATACATGTCACTCTACCGACTAGATAATTAAATAGTAACGAACTTACCAAACAAATCCGTGGATGAAACCGATGAAGTCTTTGAGTCCAGCTTCTTTTGGTAAGATGCAAGAACCACATGTAAAAAACTGTCAACTAATTATGTAATCTCTTCAATAACGTTGCCCCGAAGAAGGCTACACTTCCGTAGCCGAAACGTCGGCCTTTCACGAAACATGAGTGGATTATTAACCCGTACCGCACAAAACTCCTCATGAAGGCTCCTGTACTAAGGAGAGCAAGCTAAAGTTTTTTAATGTTTCGTATTTGGTAGCAGTATGTGTTCAGCTTCCTCACAAGATGTTCACAATGTCATTTTCAATTAAGATTTTGATCTATATGAATTCCAAGAAAATTACAAGTTACACTTTCTAAATTACAAATTGAATTTTCCGAATTACAAGTTACTATTCTGAATTCCAAGTTACACTTTCTAAATTACAAGTAACTAATCTGAATTATATGCGACACTTTCTGAATTACAATTTATTAATTTGAGTTACAAGTTACAGATTCTAAATTACAAGTTACTAACCTGAATCATATATATGTAACACTTTCTGAATTACAATTCATTAATCTGAATTACAAGTTACAATTTCTGAATTACAATTAGAAAAGGTATAGTTATTTTGCAGGTATTGCCATCTTACCAAGGGCTTTTACGACTACGTTGCATTTTACACATGCTTACTATCATGCAACCATTGCCGACTTACCCAATTATTATGCTTACTATTATTGACCTGTTCTACATTATTTTATATTATTACTAAAGCTTGTTCTAATTTCTAATTGCAACATTGTCCTAATTCTAACTTAATGTTGCGTTCTTTCTATGACCGGATTAATCTAGTGTTAAACATTCTACCGGCCGAGAAGTGCATGTTCAGCTGCAGGTTGAACATTCTACGGCGCGGATGTGGTCATTGATCGTGAATTCTTCTTCTGCTGTTGCTCTTGATTCTGATTTCGGTGTTGTTGAATGCTGATAGTGCTGATGGCATGAATATGCTTTGAAGATCGGCTGTTTTCATCAATTCTTGCTGTTTTCTGTTTAGCGTGTTGATGTCTTTGTATACTTCATTGTTTTGCAAATTTCGTTTTGTTTGTTGGCCCATTTGTTAAACTTCTCAATTTTCTTCGTTGTTGGGCGTTTTACCCTTTCCTGTTGATCTACAACATTATTTTCATTACCCACTGTCGTATGTAGCAGCAGTTGATTATCCTGACAGGGGTTGGTTGTACTGCGTTGTAAGGATCCTTTTCTGTAGCAGTTTGTAAGTTTGTTAGGGTGTCGTTTCTTAATTCCGTTTATCTAAAAGTAACGAAATTTTAATCTCTTACCCGCTGTTTCCCTTGTTGTTTTTTTCTATAGCGGGCGTAAATCCTTAAAGTTTGACAGGGGTAGAATTTTTCTTTATTTGCAATGCACCTTTTCCACACACTGCAGCTCGCAGGTTTCATTTCTTGTTCCTCGTTGTCCAACCTGTTAAAAACGGCGGGCGCTGGTGGTGTCTGCAATGCAGGAGCGTACCCAAGGGGGGGATATCGGGATGGTTCCCCCCCCCCCCCCCCCCCCGAAATTTTTGCAAGGACAAAAAAATTGTCTGTTTTTAACTACGTACAAACTTTTAAATATCGAGCTGTGTCTGGTTATTGTTGGAATGCGTTTCAATTGCGTTATTTATTAAACACCATCCCCCCACGAAAATAAGTTCTGGCTACGCCACTGCTGCAATAGTTAGTTGTTGATGCTGTTGGTGGTGGCTCGAAGGACCATATTGTGGTGTCTTCAATAGTTAGTTGTTGATGGCGTTGGTGATGGCTCGAAGGACCATGCTGTTGGTGGTGGTTCGGACTATGTTCAATCCCCAGATGAGAGATTGAGTGTTTTGGGGGTTGGTTGTGAGGGCTAAAATTTGTTCTAATTTCCTATTGCAACATTTTCCTAATTCTAACTTAATGTTGGGTTCCTTGTATAACCGGATTAATCTGTTTAATCTGGTGATTAAACACACTTTCTATTACCTTCACTTGAACAATTTCTTACTTTCTTGTTTCAAAAATTTTTCTGGTCTGTATCTCCGGTCCTATTTCGACTAAAAGGCTGAAACCTGGCTCGATATTAGAACTCGGTGTACGTTCGAATGTATTAAATTTTGGTGGCAATCAGCCGGGCCAAACCACAAATTTCGGCAAATTGAAGTCTACCATTGCTGGTATAGGCACCATGACTTAAATACTGAGCGTTTAATTTACAGTAATAAATTAATAAAATATTGTTAAGTGGATCAAACACGTCAAAATAAAATGTAAAGCAATGAAGTCTGGTGATTTAATAACTTGCGTGAGTGAGATAGAGGTAGGACCACTGAATTATACTACATTCAGTGGGTAGGACCAAAGATAATATTATAGTCTTTGGTAGGACAGACGCTGTTATAAGTAAAAGCACTATTCTTGCATGCGTTAGGCTCCAGGTGTAAATCTCACAGAAGAATGTTGAAAATTTTCGTAAGTTAAATATTTGAGGAAGGATTCGAGTATTTCCAATTCTGATCACGAGCTGAATTTTTCTGTTTGCATATACATGTGAATAATCATATTGTTTTACGCTTCACGATACTTCGCGATCGACGGCAGCTGCATCTAAGGTGTGCTAAAGGTTATTGAATTTGCATCACAGAGTTAGTTCAACTCAATACACATGAAATAGATTACTAGACACATAGGTCTGGTATCGTCGAGACGCATTCAGGCTATACTAAAGCGAGAATCTGAATAAGCGATTTCATCTACATAATTACTTCGGCATCTACATATTAATGAAGTATAGCTGTATTTAATTCTAATTAACTTGATCCTGTATTGTATGTTTTGTCAACTAAAATTGGGATTATTTACGAACCACTTTGTCATTGCACGATTTTAACATTGGATTATTAGATAATTTAAAGCACAGTACTGATATTGAATTTTATATTTAGCCTCGCCCTATATGAGAGATACCTTACCTATAGAACGAGATTTACCTATACTTTGCTTGATAATGAAAAATTCACAAGGCTCATCTCGTAAAAGTATATTGATATTGCACTTCCTGTATTTCCTCCACCATCATATGAAGCAGTTTCGTTTATTAAAATCGGTTCCAAGTTCCACAACACAGTTTAAACGTACGCGCAAGTGCAAATAAATAGAAGGTATAGGCAAGGGACAGAGTGAGTAACGAAAGTTGTTGTTAGGTGAAAAATTGAGTAGTCAATTTGTGTTAAGTAGTAAACTTTTTTTTTTCAAATATTCAGGATGTTACAAAATCTACGTTTTTCGATGTAAAATAAAAAATAAGCCAGTTACCAATAACATTTTCATTTAAAAGAAAGGAAACCTTCGCACTTGACAGAAAACCAATTCCACTTCTATTAAATTATTTTTGTCAAGATATCACATATGTGTTTATAATACAATCTAACCATTCTATAAAAGTGGACCGATTTCAATTTGACATCACTCGCGTATTTTAAACGTTTTGTTTCAATTTGCATTGGTTTACTTTGTGGTAGAAACAATTTCAAAATTAATGGAGTAATTTAAGTCAAATGTCAAATGCATTAAAATTTTTGGTGTTGCCCTATTCATTTTTAATTTTTGATCAGTAAAACTCTAAAATTGAACAAAAATTTCAGATTAATAGGGTTTTTCCTTTAATATTTTATTGTCGATTACAGGAAACAAAAGCTTAAATGCGATAAATTGGCAAAGCTAAAACATTAAAGGATATCCACAAACTGAGGCATTATATAGATCATAAAAATGGGATCTTATCTTTTTATCGATATGGATAACTATAAAAATTATATCTCATAAAGTAAAGCAACATACCGCTGTTAACTTATCGAAGATACATTTAAGTTGAAATTCATAAAGTTTCGAGTGCGTGTTTTCAGGCTGGCGAGAGCGCCTTTTTTTTGCATGAAAGTAGTAATGTGAACGCATTGAAACTCTCTGAAAGTTTGTATCCGTTTTCTCGCGTTGCGAAATGTAATCCTAAGGTTTTATTATATTTGGAAGATGCGTTCACACATACATATCGTAAGTTGTAGAAAAGTATTCACCTGGGTAGCATATAAGGTTTATCGATAAAACTGCGCCTAAGATGTGGTCCTAAAGTTCTAAAACTTTTATCGTCGTTCAAATTTCAATTGAACTGAAATGCTTGGTTTATTATTTACAAGACCTCATCAAAAACCTTCCATGCTTTAAGCTTCTCAAGTATTTTATAGCGTTTTGTTTGAAATATCTTTCATTTTTACGAGTGTCTCATTTTCTGTTTTTCAAGCAAAAAAAATGGATAATAAATTTATCGGTAAAAAGTAAAGGTTCGTTGGGTTCGAGTTTAAATCTGACGATATTTTCTAAGATAAGTAAAATAAGTTTGGGTGAATCGGGTTAATTTAAGAAAGGTGGTAATTACAGAAGAAAGTTGAAGGAGAGCGAGAACAGCAGCTATCGTTTGGGCGTTCATAGATAAACCGAACAAGCGCGATTACCGCATTATGACATCGCGGAAATTACTGGATTAATTAATGTTGGGATACGGAAATAAGAGCTTCGTGAGGTTGTTGGCAAGGCAGTCGTGTATTATTTTCTAACTTATTTTACATTTTATTACTTATTTATTTTTATATCCCCCGGTTTTTTTTAAATTCCGTAATCACTCGCGAAGATTAAAAAAGATATATTGGATAAATTTACAATAATAATTCATAGAGATGATAAACGTACGCATAAATCTTCCCAAAAATTGGGGTCGATTAATATTAGTGTAAATATAATTTATTCCAGAGAGTGTTCGATACTAATTGAACGCATCTCTCGTGAGTTCGTAACCTAATAAATATTGTAACTAATTTCCATGTGCCAATATTTTATGTTATGTTTGTTTCTATCTTCCGTTATAAATTTTTTAGCAGTATTAAATTATTACCTGATTTTCATATTGTCATCGCATTGTAACATAAATTGTTTAACCGCTGTCACTTTATAATCAGATGTAGCGCACTTAGCACTTGGTATAAGGGTATACACCTTAAGGCTCCTAAGGAGAGCTCTGCAATTTATATTGCTAAAATGGTTATAAAATGCCCCTTTTGGACGTAATCATCTAACAAAAATTAAAAATACGATGCATAGGTCAAATTCTATGTAGCATAGTGATCACTGACCAATTAATGTAAACCTTCTGGTTTCAAATTAAATATTTAAGTTACAATCTTGGTCGAAAGTTGGGTAAATGTAGTACCTCTCTTTCAGAACTTTCGACTAACATTGTAACTTAAATATTTAATTTGAAACCAGAAAGTTTACATTAATTGATCACTATGCTGCATAGAATTTGACCTATGCATCGTTTTTTTAATTTTTGTTAGATGATTACGTCCAAAATGGCTATTTTACCAATATTAACTACAGAGCTCTCCTTAGGAGCCTTATGAAGATATTGTTGGTGGTTTTGATTCAGAGTATAAACAATTTCAGGAACTCTTCTCCAAAATATTACAAAAATCTAATCAGAATATATTCTCTTTATCAGTGGGAAGCCGTTAAACGTACACAAACCCACATAAGATCCTCGTTGTAAAAGGACTTAATCTTATTCTTCCTTTAAACATTTTTAAGAAGAATAAATACACTAAAGTGTTTACACTGACACTATTATAAAGAATTATCCATTTGGGGTTGCCATTTATGTGAAATTTGGCATATGCCCAATTGTGACTAGTTTTTACCATCTCTATGACATACTAATTGCAGAAAATTGTTGATTATTCAGGCAGTTCTAAAAATAAGTGCATACACTTACGAAAAGCGAAAAATCAGACGAATTGAATAGTTTGTAAATATACAGGGTGTTCTATTTAAGAAACTACAACTTTAATAGGCACGTAAAAGTGATGTCGAAGCAAATACGATTTTCAGATTCTACACAAGAGCACGTTTTATTTTGTTAAGGATCAGAAAATATAAGATTTTCAAAATTACCCTTTTTTTTTCAAAATTATCAATTTTCAAAATGGCGGACATTCAAACATTTTAAAGTAAAATTCCATGAAAACTACTAAATAAAATTAAATTGTGCAAGAAACTACATTTTTAATACTTTTATTGTTAATACTTAATTTTATTTAGTAGTTTTCATGGAATTTTGCTGTAAAATTGTTGAATGTCCGCCATTTTGAAAATTGATAATTTTTGAAGAAAAATATTTTTGGAAATTTTAGATTTCTGAGACAGGAAGACATATGTCAAATTTCATAAAAATATCTTGAAGGGTTTTTGAAATAATAATTATTTTCAAGAAAATACAAAATGGCTAAAGTAAGCCGAAATCATAAAAATGTTACTGAACATTTTAGACTTATTTTCATATGTAGAATCCGGATATGTATAGCCCGCTACACCTTTTTGTAACACCCTGTATAAAATAAAAAATATTTAATTCTATTCTATTCTATTCTATTAATTCTATCAGTGTCAAGAAATTGATATAAGTACTGTACAATAACCCAACAAATAATTGTAATTTGCACTGTAGATTGTAAACAATTAGTACAAATAGGAGTTTCATTTTGCTTGCGTAGCATAGGTTCTAATCTGTAAACTTCAACTACCACACAATTTTCGAACTTTTTTCACTTTTTCGCTTAAATCTCGTAAACTTAGCATATGACACTATGAAAAGAATTTTTAGATTCAATATTAACCGAGATACGGCCCATAAAAGTTAGACAAAGTTTCTCGAAATGTAAAAAATAACCGAATGATAATAAGAAAAGAAAGTGTAAGTGTAGTAAAATAATATTGTTTATGATAAAAGAAGATTGTTGTAAAAATTTTTGATTGTATGTAATTGAAATAAAAATATGACTCATACAGCGTGTCTCACGGTGACCATCTATTAGAATATTTCAGAAACTATTACGATTTGAATTTTGAAAATTTGAGTGATGGGGTTTTCGGGCGTGGCCTCCTCAAATAAAATAATGGCGTCTACGTAACACTTTCGGTTTCTCCGGAAATGACACCAACTTTGTTATTTTAAATGTAACACCCTATATATTATTCCGATTTTGGATTCTACGTAAAATTTTAGGTTGACTTTCATCAAGTTTTCTTATTCCTAAAATTAACCGTTTCCGAGATATTTAATTTTTTTAATAAAAATTAAAATAAACACTACTTATCTAGCTTAAAACCGTGTGAATTCTACAGCAAGAAATATGAAGGAACCATATTGATACGAGAGATAGCTGGACCCTAAGCTTCCCATCCGTACTTTCAAAGTGGCTTAATTGCATACAGGGTGGTGGAAATTTAATCCCGATTTTGTTAACTTCAAATCATCATAAGTTGGTTTTTTCAAATGGAACACCTTGTATGTTTCATCGTAGTCTGATGCAAAATTTCATTCCCTTTCGAACGGCACTATGGTTACCTATACCTATCTCTTCTAGTTTTTGAGATATCTACAGTTTTTTGTGCGGTCAACTAAGGTCATTCAGTGACGTGAGATGAGTGGGGGAAAAAACCGGAGATCGTATTTTGAAGGGTATGAACACCGATTTAGTTGCGGTAAACGCAGAATACCACCAAAAATGCGTTCAAAATATTTACAAATTATCTGGTCGTCTTAGGACAACCTACTCCAAGCAATGTTGTCGGACAATTGGTACTCTAATGAGATGATGAAGAACGCTCACTAATTGAGAAAACTGCTGGGAAACTTATTTTACAGGTTATCCGCTCAAAAATTTTCAACACCCTCCGTTTGATAATTTCATGCTCGTGCCCATCATGTCATCCCGGAAGCATTAAAACATTCTGACCCTTGATCTAGCCATTGGGCAGAGCTTGCCGACGTCATTTTTAGTGTTAAACTCCCGTTTTTGTAAAAAAATATACTAAACCTGCAAATAACCTAAGCGCTTTTGTAACAAACTACGCTTAGGTTAGCATTCTTTTTAGTAGCAAACGTCGTTTAGTGTTCGCCCAGTGGCTAGATCCAGGGTCAGAATGTTATGAAGCATCCCGGAGACGCTGCCCCTCCTGTTGCACACGATCATTTTCATTGTAGCCATGGAAGAAGAAGTGTATTGTGCTGGCACATGCCATAATCATCTTTGTAGAGTTCGAACACACAAAGGGGATGAAATTGTAGAATACGAATTAATAAAACCTCACAGTCTCCCTTTAAAACTTCTTTTATTAGCGTCGATGAAGAATTAATTAATTTTATTACATTTTTATTAAATAAAATTGTATTAATTGCTATTCTACATACCATAATGGTAGGCATTCGACCAAAATCATTTTTGTTATCCATTGCAACATATTGTTACAAAAAGTTTTGGGAACAAGCTTCTTATGAACCCCCTTGCAAACCTTTGCATTTGATGTCCCAGTCAATCCGTTCAGCCAATTCACATTTGGCAACGCGGACTTCTACGTAAATACACTGAATGGACATGCCACGTTCCATGCATTGGGGGGAACAATGGTTGTCACGTCCCGAAATGCTGTGACCAGTGAGCAAGATGGTCTTCACATGAATGTCACATCATCATCCCGTGAAGTTGGAAAAGCTGGCGCCACAACTTGCTCTGTAACTTTGCGTCCTTAACTTTTTAGGTATTATTTCAGAAGCTATATTTCAGCCTGACTTGTATAATGCAAGTAAAGTTTCTTCTGTGATTACATTGAATAAATATATCTTTCACTCAACGGTGATTATAGCCGAAATACGTGAACATACGATCAAAATGTCACTGTGTACAATAGAAGATGAGGTCATAAGTAATATCTACCTACCTATTAAAATGCCGGGACGACACGTCGCATCATATTAAATTGAAAACAGAAGAAATTTTAGCGTTTCCTTAACAAATATACAAATCAATTTGTTGATTAATCAGTTTGAAGCTTTTATCTACACAACTGTATGTAACGGTATAATATACTTAATAAATCCATTATATTATTACATTTCCTGCTTGAAATAAGTGTCGTTTCTATAAATTGGTGGAACTAACACAGAAAATGGAAATAACGTAATATAAGATCTACTATCTACATCTATTACATGTAATTAAATTGGTCAATACATAATCAAACATTATAAATTAATTGTGTAACTTTCAAATTCATTTGATGAAATAGTTTTAACCGTTGCGTTGTCGTTGTTACGGAAAAATTATAGATATTTGTGCATGATTTAGATGTTACATAATCTATGCATGGTTTAAACACTCTGTATAAAGAAGTTACATTCATATTAAGAAATGTTTTAGAGGTTTGAATTTCGAAGCTACTAAATAAGTTACAAAATAACTTTTTCAATTAAGCAGTATAATGAATGTTTGTAAATTGTGCGTATTTTGTTCTTTCACATTACTAAACAATTTTAATTTAAATTGAAAACAAAAAGGTACCAATATCCATTTTTATTGTGATCTCTAATTCTTTAAAATTGAAAAATTTCAGTGGTTCGCATTTTACAACATTGAAAACTTTGTAATGCAATTTAAAATGAGTGTTGTGCACTGATTTGAAATGTTATAATGCTTCAGAGCTAGAGGAACTATTTTTCATTAGTAAGTAATCAAATTTTAGAGGAAGCGAAATTGGAATTGTATGTCTAGCAGTCTAGCTTTTTATTTCAAATAGAAACCGTATGAATTTCATCGAAAAGTTTACCGATTAAACAAGATCGTGTAAAATGGAAAAAGGCATAACAAGGCAGGAACCTAAATAATATTGATCAATGGAAGAGATTTACACAAAAATAACTGTCAAGATAACTAGTTTTCGACTTATATCGCGTCGTTATACATATTATGTATTTGATCCACAACCTGCGTTGGAAGGCTTGCCTTGACTTTTACCTTGTGATCCAAAACAAGGATGTTTGGGATGATTATCCATCCTCTTAGTTCCCGGTGGTGATGAGCTGTTAAGTCTTAGGTTTACCAGACCTGACTGCTGAGTGGTAAACCAAACGTACTGACGTTTCGCAAGACTTTGCAGCTTGCATCTTTAGAGTCATAGGGTAAGCTGTTAAGTCTAGGTTTGACACCTTGAAACCAATTGTGTTATTCTTATTCGCTTGTATTTTCCTCCTCGCACCTTCTAAGTTTGAAAAGCTATGTGTCCTTAACGTTTCTTGAAGAACCCACAACCATTGATAAAATTGCATAAGCCCTACATGATCATTGCCCCATTAACATATTTCCAATTGCTCTAATCACCAAAAAGTTTCACGTTTAATACTCCAATTGTTTTAAAGTGAAATATTTTCCGAATTGAAAAAGTACTTTTTTTTGCCTAAATCCTTAAAAATGACCTTTGTACGATCTTTAATTATTGCTTACTACCTGTGAATCGCGCTTAGGAAGAATGTGATTAATAATTAATTCTTCTCAAAACGTGTAGATTAATAACGATAGTAGATATAACAAAAAGTTTCCTACACGGATTTAGAAAAAAGACATGATGGGAAGTTTGTGAACGTAAAAATACCGTCGGCATAATTCAGGGCTTCAAATAATGCATCCCAACCGAACGAGGAGAGCTACATTATCTTATATCACTGCCATTGAAAGATGCGCAATAACCCATTTTCGAGATTTTAATATCCTTTAGATCATATTTCTTATCCTGTTCGAATATAGATTCAACTTAACAACATCACAACGTAAAAAAAACGGTATAAACAAGAAATTTAAAGAGAATAACCATACGGTTGGGCTTTACGATGTAAAGCAAAACGTCGCAATAAATAATCAGAGGTATCGTTGATTTTAGATACTAAAATGCAAAAATTGAAAATGCGTACCATCAAAGAGCGTTTGAAACGACTCACAATAGAAATTTATGTCCTTTTGTTTCGGTATGGATTTTTTTTTATTCAATGCCAATATTAATCAGACGAAGCAATAAGAATACTAAGATAAAGATTTAAGCAAAGAATATCTCGACACATTACAGCTTATTACCACAAAATTCAGCTATACGCCTCAAATCGAGCTGAAATTATCTTTAAAATATAGATACTTTACGTGAAAATTCCGGTTTTCCTGCTAAATTTCATCCTGAAATTATGTTGATAAAAAGTTAAGATTTTCTAAAAGTGCCACTGAAACTTTCCTCGCAGCACCGACTTTCGGAATATATTTAAATTATAATTGTTTTCCTTTTTTCTCCTAGCAACTAATAATGAATAACTTAAGTTAGTGCTTCTGCGGTGAAGCATTAATTTCTGTCGGAGGCAATTAAAATTTCACTACCGAATGAAACCTAAAATAAAATGTATGAAGCGAGTAACTTCTAACTAAGGTGTGTTCCAGTTCATTATCACCATATTAATTGACGTTATGTCAGTCTTGTTCTCGCCACCATTATCTATTTTTTAGCAATAGTGTTGTCGATTTTGAGTCACAAGTCAACATGGCGTGAATACAGTATTTAGACGTATTTCGCACGATCTTATCGTGGTAATAATTGGGTAATCGTTCATCCTTACATATTACATATATAACAAAGGCCCCGCCGCGTCTGTCTGTCTGTCTGAAATCGATGAATTCAAAAACTGTTGGACGGATGGTCATGCGGTTTTAATCAATAGACGGAGTGATTCATGAGGGAGGTTTATAGGTGTATAATTCATTAAGGATCTGTGTAAATTGGCTGAAGCATGACATGAAAACAATGTATGTTTAAATGAAAATAATGTATGATGGAATTTATAAAAGATCTATTAAACTGTAGAGGTTGAATTTTAAACGTCGCTGGAATTGACTTCAGTTCACTACGACAGAAAACAAAAATGTAACTATAAATAACATTAGTCCCGCTGGGGCGACATTATCAGGTTGTTAAACCGTGTCTCTAATTGCACGAGGACTGCATGTGTTATATATTTTGTAAAACGCACGGTACAAGGCAACTCTCTAGCCTGCTATTTGCCTTTGATTTATAAAACATTAGCAGCCCGCTCCGGCTTCGCATGCTACCCGTGCGAAGTAAGCAAATAAACAGGACTGCATGTTACTAGGTTGTGCAACAAGTCCTTGTGCAGATCGAGGTAATTTTAAGAATTAACAAATTAGCCAAAAGGAATTTTTTCTATCCTTAACGATACTATCTAATGGTGCCCGAACTTATGCCATAAGCACCGTTTACACAAATTGTTTAGTTATTACTTAATAATAATTCAGTTTTACAACTGTCCTCCATCTGCGCTACCTTTACCCCTCCTATTTCACCATCCCAGTCATACCTCCTATCCCCTATCCATATTTTCCTATACCCAACCCTCGTCCTAATCCATTTCTCCCTTTCCTCCTTTGCTATCTTCCTTATTTCTTCCTGTGTCCCTCTTTTCTCCAAAGTCAGATCGTCGTCAATATAACTTTTGGTATTTCTCAATCTACTCCTATTCTCCATGACCCCCCTCTTTCCACTCCAAGTCCCTAGCTCCCCGACGACTATTTCCTTTCCCGTCCCCTTTCCCATTACCCACGCCTCCCTAATCTCCACATTTACCCCCACTTTCTCCGTTAGCAAATCTCTTAAGCCCCTTATCGGTTCGTCCATCTTTAATCCCCTCACCACTATGTTTCTTTTCCTCCTATTTTTCTCCTGCTGCTCCACCCGTACCACAATAGCACGCAACTTATCACTCAAATCTTTTCTTTCCTCTTCCCATCTTATTTCCTTCCTACCATGCTCTTCCTTCATAGATCTTATCTCCTCCCTTAGGGCTTTTATTTATTCATTATTCTCCTTTACCCCCTTCTCCAGATTTGTCACCCCCAACCTTAATCTCTTCATCTCTTCCACAATACATTTCAACTTCTTTGTAACCTCTTCCATATCTAATTCTTCACTATTACTCTCGCCTTCACTCTTTTCCGAAGATTTCCCTGTCACCTTACTTTCTTGAAAATTGCTTCCTTTTCCTCCTTTTATCCTTCAGCTTTTCCCTTCGCCACGCTCTCTACCTTCCTTTTAAGAAAATCCTCTAATGTTCCTATGCTACTTTTCCTTCTTCTAAATCTACTCATCACCCCCTATGCCTTTACACAAATACCATGCCATAACCAGATAACTGAGAGTAGGCGGCTTCAAAATTCAAAACTTCAAATTTCATTTCTTAAAAGCAACACAACTCCAAATAAATTGCAGACATGTTAAAAGTGCTAAGGATTTCAGCCCTTAAATAACCTTCTAAAGAACATAAATAGTGGCAAAAATGGTAAAAAATTCAAAATAGGTGGCTTTTTTTTGTACAATTCATTCTACGAGTACTACTTTCATCCTTGCTAAGTCTAAAAGACGGGGTTCAGTGCAGAGCTAAAGCTCGCAGGACTTTTTGCTGAGGTCTGTTCGATTGCGATCCATACAATCAGCAGCTGTACCAGATGCCTTCGTGTGATTTTCAAATTTTCACTTCCTGTGTATTGGTGGAAAAGTGCTCTAATTGGCAAAATAATCATGTGGGCGATGGTGTTGCGATCATGGTCAGTGGTGGAGGGTCAAGAGGATACCAACGTTGTGCTTGCAAGCTCAAGGGAATTATATAGATACATAGAAGTTACTTTTAATTGTCGTGATTCAGGCGGAGATGGCTAATTGTACTTTAATTGTAACAAAGTCATAGACGAAATTGAACTATATTAGGATTAAAATATGGACAATTGCCTGCTCAATACACGAATATATGGGTTAGATGACGTGTGAATAATAGTGGATGTTCTTTTAACGCTAGGATTGTTCAGTTTTGTCTCGACTAAGCCTACTTAGCAATCTCCACTTTGGCTTAACCTGAAACACTAACGCAGGGTCTCCAAGAGTACGTTCCGCCCCTTGGTAGGTTTACACCACAATATTCCTGTAACAATCCTTATTAATTTCCGAAGGAATAATTTTTGAGTTGTTGTCGTTGACTTTAAGGTAAAATGGTAAAACTGTTCGGCAGTACAAACAAGAAAATCTCACGTGCGAGGTCGAACGCTCCTTCTAAGTAGGTATCTATTGTCATTAAAATCCTTAAATTAAATAAAAGCTAAATAGTGTCACATTTCTAAAGATAGATTTTCAAGGAGCGGAGTAATTTCAGGACGAGTTCCTTTACTGTCAGTCTAAGAGGAAAACAGTGATCGAGGTAGTAACCACAACTAACATATTGTACTGAATGAAATATATACAATTTGAGTGAGGGTTAGTTGTCCAGTTGCACTTTCAGTGTCTCTAAGTAGTGATATACAGTTTAATTCCAGTTAACGGCTATACTTGTATGTTAAATTAATCATAAGTAATTCATACTGAAAATAATGCCTTGATAATCTGGATTTGTTGAAGTTTTACCCATGGATATTTTCCTGACAAACATTACATCACAGTCATCACAGATTAATAACAAGTTTGTAAATGGCATTTTATTTTATACTTCATCAATGTGGTACGACCTAGCGGAGTTCCTACTTTAAATAAAAAATGTTTTACTAGAAAGATGTTGCGAAACTTTGCATTCGCAGACAAGGCACAAGGACGATTCATGCCTAAAGATCTCAACAGGCTTGAGGGATGGAGGTTACAAACACCTTTAAAGGGTAGTGTGTCTCCTCCCTTGTGGGGTTAACATATTATATTCACCATTACACAGTTAACAAGACCCTCTTACATTTTGCGATACAACTGTCTATATCGTCGTATTTGTTTCTAAGAAGAGTCTGTGAAGGTTGATAAACTTCCAACAGAGATGGTTATTGCCTTGAAGAAGGAAGTTTATCAGTTTAACTTAAACGTATAATCCAAGATGGCTGTTTATTTTAGATCTGCAAAAGTTTTAACGATAGCCTTTAATAATATTTAACCCGCTATCTTAGACGTTTCCTCTGGGATATATCGAAACAAGTTCATAATCGTATTTTTTCTCATCCTCCATTACTTTTAACGTTCCATTCATTAATCGCTAATGGAATAAAATTGGAAAATGTGGGTTACGCATCAAAAGTTCTGAAGTATTCTCACATCTGTAAATATCAAAAAAAGTGTATAGCTAACCTGCTTTTTTGGGGGAACTCTACCATATTTTTCCCCAAGTTGCTTTTCCCCAAGTAATAATGAGATGAAGGATCTTTGTAATGTTTAGGTTTACTTAATAATTTGGACTTTCTAATTCTGGAACAATTTAGTCTTTGTAAACGTTTTATTAATGTCTTGTAACTTGTGTGCCATGGTCATGGTTTATTTAGAAATACAAATAAGTCTGCTTCGGTATCTTCTTCGAGTTTACTCTTTGACTCATTCGGCACCGATTGACATTATACCAAACAGTCATGCGAGGTGCTCCAAACTCTAATCATGACTACCAATCTTGCAACTTTTCTTGTGATATTACCTTTTAACCATAATTATGAAGGGTGTTACTCGTATTTCCGCATGAGTTTAAGAATTCATATTATTAACTATAATCGTAGCACCATCTTCAAAGAAATATGAGCAAATGATGCCTCCATATACCTATAATATTGCTCTTAGAATGGTCATCATCTTCTTCTTTAGTGTTTTCTCGGCGTCAGTTCTTCTGCCTGTTGCATTTTGGTAAGGTTGCAAATTCAAGTCTTTAGCCAAGATTCGCTCTACAACGGAGCACAGTAGAGTAACAGTGGTTGGGATCGATACCTCGGTCGACCTTTCACCAATAAGATCCATGTTTTCCTTCGAACGCGATAGGGTGCTGTAATAATTGTGTGATTACAACCTCACTTTAGTCAAATTTCTGAACCGTATTTCAAATTGTGCGCTCCGACGGTCGATTGCTTATACAAAATATTCACAGCGAACCACTATTATTACAATAATTATAAATAATTTTTTTAATTATAACATGTTGCTATTGTACGTTTCACACTGAGAATTCAGTATGGAGTAACGTTATGTAGCATGGCTAGGCCGGTTAGGAATCAGGTGTGGCCTCAACTAAAATGCGCCACTCGGATCTAACTTTATTTTAACGTTATTTATAAACAATAATCTTGTAATAAACAAAGCTTTTCATTTTTATTAAGTACAATTTATACTGAATTCTCGGTGTGGAAAGTACAATAGATTGTGTATTTCTACTATTCTATTCGTTTCTAATTTGTAAATATCAGTTGACAGATACAATAATTGTAATTTCAAAATGTTGAGTTTTCTTAAGGAAGCACTCATTATTTTGATGGCAAGTAGCGATTGAGCGTTTGTAAAAGTCGAGAGAGTAATGCATGCATAGAAAGCATAATTAATTTTTTGACTTTGTGATAGTAAACGAGGAGTGTATGGAAAAAGTAGAATCTATTGGAATAAGGGAGGAAGAGGAATCCGATCACCAGCCGTTGGAGTTGACCATAAACGGAGGGGAGCAAGTGGAGAAGGTGGGAATGGAAGATGAGTGGGGGGTAAAAAAGATCTGGACGCTGGAAAGCTAAGGTCTTTGGCGCCTGCCTGCCATTTCCACTGAAGCGCCCCACTCCCCTCCAAACTATGCGCACATGAAATCATCGAGAAATTATCAACAATTTTAGCAAATTCTCACTGATCCAAATCTGGTACCAAAATAATCACCTACAATTCAAATTCTCTTTTAGAAAAATAAAAACTTTAGATAAGGAAAAAATTTGAAAATGTAATTATAATTATTAGAATTGGTATGTAATGGACAGTGTTAATACATTTTCAAAAGTTTCAAAATTTTTACTTAGGGGTTACTCTGAACGCCAAATCGATGTAAAATATTTTCAAATGGCAGCACTCACATGTCAATATCTACAATTTATGGTTTTTCAGTTATTTTCACTTTCAAAAAATTATGGCGGATGCAGACGGTACTTTGGGAGTTCTATAGATACTTGAAAACCGTTGTAAAGTCACGGCAATCCTAAAAGCGTTGCACGTGACATATGACGTAAAAACAGTACCAATGTAATACTAATTTTTCGGATTGTCATTAAATGTAATATTGTAGGGTAAAATAATTCTACAAGTTGGCAGCATCATAAATAAAATTACAATGTTGCAACCAAGGACATCTGTCATTTATTGTCTTCCATTTCGTATTTTATTCTATTTCGTTTTAATCCATATGACAAAACTGTTGACATGTATATAAAACTCGTGACGTGCAACGCTTTTTGCTTTGCCCCAACTTTAGTTATGGCAACCGGGTTTTCACCAGGGTATAGGGTATATGGATAGGGATGTGCTGCCGTTTCGAAAATATTTTACATCGATTCAGCTTTCAGGGAGAACATCTACGTTCAAATTTTCATAAATCTACCTATAGAACTTTCCCAGAAATATCTAACTATAGCTCCCAAAAAACACCTTGTATAACCCTGTTAACGAATACATTAGTTTTTTAATTTTCATTTTTGAAATGTTTTTTTTTTAAATGAAATTATGAACAAAGCCCTTGTGGCGGCGCCCCTTTTGTAGCGGCGCTCGCCTGCGCCGCATCCCTTGCAGGCCCGTTTCCGCCGGCCCTGCTGGAAAGCGTGGAAAGGTATAACAGGAAGCATACGAAACATTTAAAAACTGCAGTAAACGGTTATTATGCGAATTTTTGTTCAAAACGGCTTATGCAATATCACATTCATCGAATATACATACATAATGAAATTTTTTGTTCATGTTCTCAAAATTTATGTGACCACTCGTAAGTATTTGGTAACTATATAATATAATTTTAGTTTATTGCGAAAGGTATGGATAGAAGGAGAAGAGATTCGGCACATAAAGGAATGTAAAAATTATGTCATGTCTCTTGAAAATTACGTATCGTTTAATTTTCAAATAAACGAAATGCCAACCCCAAACCAATAACGTAATATCATAAAAAATATATATATTTCGAACGTCTCATTCCGGATTTCACCATTGTTCTCAAGGATGAAATATATGCCATGTCAACGTCTTTCATCAGCGACGAACCCGTTGTTTACATTTAAATTATTTCATTTTGGTAAAACGTGAATCGTAATTTTCGGGGAAAAATATAACTTGGTTGAATTATTAAAATTTGTAGATATGGAGATATATAGTTGCGCAATGCGAGTGTGTAAATTGGCTCAGTCTAAATTTGGCTATGCATTTTCATTGTTTTAAAATTTGCCTGGATCTTTATTAGATTTTCAGTTAATTAAATTATTTTGAAACATGAATTGTTAATATCTTCAACATGTAGAGAGCAATCACATAGTTTCATAATAAGCTACCGGATCATATCTAAGCGCTGCCGATAAAATTAATTATAAAATGTATTCCCATGTTGATTTTAATTTAGTTGCAATTTCAGCAAAACGTTGCTGAAATTAAAGTTTCAAGAATTTGATATACGTTGTGAAATGTGCATTATAATATCAAGTTTAAAGCTAAATTTTATAATATCTAAGCCACGTTTTAATATGCTGGTACAGTTAGTATTAAGATAATTGTATGTGTTAAGGGAAACTAAAGATATTAGAGGGCGCATCTCTGTTCATAAAGTTCTAAAGGTTTCAAAGTTGCATTATAGGCACATTCTACATTCATTACGTTGAGAAATTGACTTTTCTCCTTTTAGAAGCTAACGTCTCTCGTGATTAGATTCTGTAACGTATTTGTTTTATTTTAGTCTTTTCATTGCAATTTGTATACACAGATCTTCAGACATTAAATCTGTAATCTACTTGAAAAGAAAATGTCTAATTTGATCCACGCCGTAGTTTTGTAACATTTGTAAATACGAATATTTTAATCATTCACATACGTATTGATAGTAGAGAAACAAATACGAAAATCTGGGAGCAAAAAGAGCTGCATAATCTACTATATATTTTTCTTTGAATGTCTTTCTGAAGTATAAATGGAATGGAAGGTAGAGTGAGGCCCGTGGCCAATTCATCGAATGGGGTCCTCCCTCAATGTAAAGAAGCTCAATGAACGTTTAAGTTTTTTATTTTTTAATAAATCACTACATGAATTACATACAAACGCTATTAGGGGGGGTTCAAGAACTTTTTTCGATCCAATATTGACCCTGATTTCTATCGCGTTGAAGGCCTCCAAAGCTCTCTTACGTCTGCCCAGTTTGGTGTTCTTCTTAGCCACCTTTCTTTCGCCTGCACGCACCGATCTTGGTTTACGTTGGCCCATTCCACTGAAGAAATCTCTACGAATTTGTTTGATGAATTCCGAAATTTTCGAATAATGAGAGCAATTTACGAGGAAATTTAGCCTGAGGTAAAGAGTTGTGATGGAACGACAATTTTTCCTGCTAGTACGCCAAAAGTTCACTCGCCATTGGAAAATACTCGCACTTCATTTTTTGGAAAACTCGCTGTGACCACTGTATTGGTCGGTTGTTGACTTTTATATCTAAAAATAACCCCAATGAACCCTCACCGCAGTTATGCCTATCGATATCGCATTGGGATATGCTATTTCTATTGTAACTTTGAAAGAATCGCAAAATATCGCAAGAAAACAGTATCTGTCTCACTTTGACACATCCTAGACAGCTTGAAACATTATACTTTTTGCTAAAACTAGGCATATGAGCCGTGGCATGTTCTTAGGGTCATTTTGAGACATAAAACTCCATGATCGGAGCAAAACTATGATCAGAGCGAGTTGTCCAGAAATGCATGCCAAAGTCAAATTTTAACATGGCTTTTATATGGAAGTGCGATTATGAAATTTTTATTACTTAGGACAATTGAACCCCTCCTTTTTGTTTTAGTACAAAATTTCAATTATGAGAATTCCTTGTTTCGGACTTTCTGTTCAGCAAAAGTCATCAGAATTCAAACTGCGGGCCACGGAATCTTCGATGAATAGAATAGCCAAGTTGCGTAACCTTTCTTGTACCATAGAAGAAAATTATCGCTCGGCACTAGCCTTAGCAACAGGAATGGTTAAAAATAACAAAAATGCAGTGAAAGCTTGGACGAAGTAAAATGATATGGAAGATGATGTTTCTATTTCATGTCTAAAAGCGGATCTAAAACTGAGAATTTCTGTGGCACACGAGCCAGATATGTCTTTTTTATATAAATCCACAAACACTAAAGCCAATAAATCGCTATCATTTAAATTTTGCAAAGTGGCAGGTTGCAAGATACTGAAGTTCGGAACAATTTCATTGCAAGCAAACAAGGATTTCAGTTGATTATTTGGTTTCAGGATCTTGGAGACGTTCATCCTCACAAATTTCATCAACGAGTTTTAGGCAATTCAGGGTCGATAGACTCCTTGCTTGTTTTTTTTAAATTTCCAAATTCATTTCGATACTTTTCAGGGTCTTACATTGAAGTGGATTTCTCTCATCTGCTTTGGAATTTAATAGAATAGTGTTGTTTGTAAGCACTTTTTGAACTTCAACAAACCAAACTTTTAAAGCAAAAATGGCAAAGAAACGCTCTATCCATCTAGTTGGATTTAATGTTTTTATTGTCACTGAATTTGAAGATTTCCCGGACTCTTTCTTTCTCTCTTTATTAGACATAAAACTTGCAGATAATATTTATATTCCATCTTTTGCTACTATGTCCAAAAAAACTACCAAACTACCAAACTTAAACTACCAAATTTAAATTATGAGCAGTATAATGGACATACACTTTATGAACTCTTAAAAATGACTCTTTAATTACGAGCACCTTTGGAGTACGATTTTCATCTTCTCGATGACACAGTAACGGCAAAGTTCATACAGTTGATCTTTTTTCGAAATATCTTGAGTGTATCAAATATAATGGGGTAAAATGGTGTGGTTATTATTTCATTTACCAGAGCGTTTTCCACTGTTTGAGCCAGAATAGCAATGAGCTCATTTTGTATGTTTGGACTGCTTTACTTAAGAATTTTTTTTATTACTTACCAGATACGTTCTAAAACTGGGTTTTTCTTACAAATATATTCAAATTTTGATATATTTTTTTGTTTTACTTATTATGCCCCTCCTGCCACCCTATTGTTACGCCATTGCCCTTGAATGTTTCCCATGTGACTTTCCTTAACAGAGGCGGATTTATGAACTTGTCGCCCTAGGCTGGAAATATTTTGCCGCCCCTCATCTACAGTAATTTTCGCTTTTTGTTTCTACTGCTATTAAACAATATAATAATAATATAACTCACAAACTGAATATTGTATTTTTTCATATGATTTGAATTTATCTAGATGTCAATTTATTATTTAATTTTTTTAACTACAACATTTGCCGCCCCCAAAAATTTACCGCTCTCTAAAATTTGCCGCCCTAGGCTATAGCCTTTCTAGCCTTATGGTAAATTCGATTCTGGGAACAATATAAATGTTCGAGTGGATAAACGTATTCCACATCTTCACAGTGGGATTGAACTCGCCCTTTTAACGCTAAAAGTGTGGCCAAATAGAAATAATCCATTTGTTACTTTTAGCATTGCATCCTTGAAGCTGAAGCTATATTGAACGTATCATGTCAAAATAGACCACCTTTAGACATAACCTAATAGTATGGTATTCCTCATGAATCAATTGCTGCTGAGAACTTAGTAAGGTGCCATTTTCTTGTATACCTAATTCACTTGAACTTGATTTGGGTCGTCACTTAATCAAACCACCCCTTTCTACGCATCATACATCAAAGTTCATATCACCGATTTACGGGAGCATCTAAAATGTTCAACGGGTATTCAGTGAGATTTACCACTTTATTTATGGGTTTTTGGGTTCTGTTTAATCGTCGTTGTTGTGATTGTGTAATCAACATAGGTATCGACCGTTCACTTTACGGGTCCATTAGGCTAGGATAGATGATCATGACCCACTCACTGTTATCTGTTCTCGCGAATTTATCGACGCATGAACTTTTGTCCATCTTCTAATATTCATCGGCGTATACAAATCAAAGAAAGGAACGAGTCGTGACTACCATTGGTAGTTCATTTTTAATTCTATAATACTTCGTCAACAATTTGATCATACGTATCAGCTAGAAGAATAAGATAAACTGTTCTCAAAAAATGTCTATGGGGTACTTTCCATTGAAACAAAACTATGACAAGCAGATAAAGTGCTAGAATTCAATGGTACAGTTTCTTAGAAAAGGGAACGAACTGAACATACTAAGAAGTGTAAGTATGTGGCACTCACAGGTCTCGTTAGGGCCATTGCCTTGTAAGTAGTTTGCATTTCACTCTATCCTTGGCTATTTCTTTCCAGTTATGTCTTTTTTCTCCATCTTAACTTATTCACTGTTCTATCATCAGGCAATCTTTCCATATGACCTAACCATGACCTGGGTTATATTTGGTTCATTTTATAATTCATACAGTTCTACGTTTGTCCATCTCTCCCATATACTCCGTCTATTTGCTTTCCTCTATATATTCTCCTTAGCGTTCTTCTTTCCCATACTTCCAAACTGTCTTCTTTGACCACTCACTGTTAGCTGTTCTCGCCAATTTATCGATGCAGGAGCTTTTGTCCTACTTATAATATGCATGGGCGTATACAAATCAAAGAATAAGAAATTGTTTCAAGGAATGAGTCGTGAAAATGGTAATTCTTTTTAATTCTATAATACTTCGTCAACAATTTGGTCATACGTATCAGCTAGAAGAATAAGATCAACTGTTCTGAAAAAAAGGCCTATGGGGTACTCTCCATTAAAAGATAACTACGACAAGCAGATAAAGTGCTAGAATAAGTATTCAATGGTACAGTTTCCTAGAAAAGGGAGCGAACTGAACTTACCTACTAAGAAGTAAATCCAGTTTATTACTTTTACGTTCAATTGGGGCTTCCATAAAATTTAAGAATCGGCAGTATCATCTCCTTTCAAGATCACTTTCATTTGCACACTTCGGTTCTATTTTTCCACATCCATGTTCATCGTAAATTGGCTACTCAGTTTAGTTATGTCTAAATTACTCAGGAGGAAAACGCATCGTCTAGAATATTAAACTCTAAATTTTGACTAATCAAGCATATTATTGAGTAATTCATTAACCATAAAGTTATCGCAAGAAAGTTGCCGATATATGCCTTCACCGAGGTCAGAGAAGTTCTAAACGATAAGGGAAGATAAAAAGTGTTAATAATTCTGAGAGGGCTGGGTGTTACTAAGTGTTTTTTTTTGTTTTTAGTCAAAAATAAATAAAGTGATGTGTAAACAAAAATTGTACAACTCCCTTATTTAGAAAAAGGGTTATACAGGGTGATTCGGGAGGAAATGGAAGTACTTCAAAGACATGTCCAGGAAGCTAAAAAAAGCAAAATAAGCTCATATGTTCAAATCCGATTTTAATTTGTTTCACAGATAATTAGGTTTTTCTTTTTAAAAGGTTTTCTTCTTCATTTTGATCTAAACTACTATTGATGCGCTCCATTTGCCAAATTCCTTCCTTTTTGTCAACTTTTTTTACTGTACTTGTGGCATTTCCTAATTTTATATTGAAAAGTCAACTGTATCACATTTCTGCATAGTCATCATAAGGGCGATAAATAAGAAAATTGTTCAATCGTTCACTTTTCTTATACGTTGAACGATAATTGGGATGAGAACTTGCACCTTAAATTCGATAACTGCTTATGATCATATTGACGTATAATAAAAGTAGAAGAAAATAAATCACAAGCCATATTAACGTATTTTTGAATTAAACACCCCGCTGTTTCCATTTACTATTACAAATAAGATTTTTCGCGGTAAACATCTATGTTTTCAAAAAGGAAGCCAAACTGTTAAGAAAATATTTAGTATGTAAATGATTTTATATTTGAACGAGATTATATTGACAGGCATGTTTTGTGCAAGAATTGGAATTGAATTATTCGTCAAACTATATAAAGCACCATATTTAATAGTATGTCGGCAACTGAAAGCATTTTCGTCAACAACAGTTCGATAATGTGATGTTTTTTCTGGAACTTCAGGATTATGAAAAAAAACCTTATTTTAAAATATTGGAAAGATGTCAACGTAATAATAGAGGATAGTATTTTAGTTTTCTATCATTAGGGTGACATTTTAGTATTCATTGATGTGTAAAAAGTAAATGTCACACGGTCCTATTAAGAAAACTTGGAAGGGAGTGAGCCATCTCATGAGTGTGATTTAAAATGACATATAATTTAAATCTAAGTAATGTAGGGATGTTATCAAATTTACGTACCCATTAACATTCTATTCTCCACTTGAAGGTCGAGTTTAATTCAAAACACGTCTTCATTTTTTATTATAATTTTATTCACAATTACCGGGCAACCTTTAACCACACGCATACAGAAAAGTACACAAAACCTTCGCGAGTGTACCAAAAACAAATTATCTCCGCATGACTCCAATCAAGGGCGTTATGTAAATTCTGTAAATTCAATCATGATTTGATGTCACGTCATGATTGAGTATATTCAGAAAGAGGTCACAGCCAGTAATCGAGTTGATCGTAAATAGACGATCTCCCAATTCTGTAATTCAATCGATGCAACTGCACGTAATAATAGAATTTGGGATACAAACGAAAGATTCGTTTTTTTAAAGGTCCTATATTGATGCACAGCGACCGCTTACAATAGCAGAATAGCTCACTTTGCACTTAAAATGCTATAAAAATAAAACGCAAACGTTAAACGAAGCGAAAAGATTGCGTCCGATTTCATATTGGGTTTTCAGGATCCCTTAATGCTTATTTGATTTACGTAACGCAAGTTATTGTAAAATTCTTTGTTGTTGGGGGTTTTTCTCATTAATATTAGCGCCGGTTCAGGTTATATTGAAAGTTGATGACTTCGCTCCATTCTTCTATCTGAAACAATAATTCACACATAGAATATCGCTTCATAGAAGCATAACGAGATGTGGTTCGATATATCACATATGTGCCAGTATTGACAAGCTGTGACAGGCATATAGTGGGTTGCTGGATTATCTGAAGTATCTGGCACATCTGTGTTGTTACAGTACAAGCTGTAATGACCTTTCACTCTATGTGTTGTTTGAACATGAATGCGTAACTAACAATTTAGTCAGTCTGTTCAATTTGTATTTATTGAAATTTAATTCTTTAATGACAGATTAAAAGTTCAAACAAATGTTAAAGGTAAAATTTCCCCTTTATTTGTATACTATGGAATGAAATCAGATTACTAAAATGGTTGGCGAGCGCTTCGACTGTAATTTTCAATTTAGAATTCTTTTCAAGAACTCAACTTATTTATTCAAATAACATACCTATTTGACAATGTTGTCTACTTATTGCTTACCATTTCAGATTATTAGAATATATAAAAGGTGAATTTTCCTTAAGAAACACATATTGTCGCAAGAATTTATACGAAAAATCTCATTTATTACATAAATATGCGACTGTTTTCTGTTACATTATTTACTTTGGATAAATTGTAGTTGTTGAATGAAAGAATGCTTACTTTAGGCAAATTCATTCTGTAAAATTGTAAAATATACAAAATGTAAAATCCGATTGGTCGAATACCGAATACTGAACTAAAGTACCACGCCGATGACCCGGGTTCAATTTCCGGTTCCGCCCGAATAGCTTTGGCAACTTTCCTCTTCGGGATCAATTCATCTCCATAAAAATTGTAAATGGGAGTTATTTCTGGAACAATAATAGGTGGCTCAGGAGCGCAGTGCCAGCCATTTGGCCTCGCTAGAAATATTCCTGGAATGGCCGGGTTGAAATTAAGTGATGTAAAGAAACAAAAGCAGAAGTAGGTAACCCTGCGAAAATTCATTAAATCATGCGTATAGAGTTACACTATTTCCCTGCCTTTTCCTACCCAGTATCCTACACCCAGACCACACATACCGGGGGGAAAATTGGCAGAGGAAAGGATATAAACATATCGGTAATAACAATAATAAGCTTTATTTATAATATAGGTAGGTACATATATAAAATAATTACAAGGTACTTATTTCATTTTAATACAATAAGCTTAATAAGCATGGCCCCTTTGGACCGTCCGCTTGGCTGTGTAACGGAAGTTACAAATGTTGATAAAAGTTTTCAGGTTCGTGGTTAAAAGGTTGGGTAATTTTTCTATCTTGGCAGTACGTTTGGACCTACCTTTCGTACTTTTTCCTTCCCAGGCTAGCTCAGTAGGGATAAAAAGGTTTAATTCTAAAATAGGTGCAACTTTGTTGATTCACTCAGGTTAATTATTATTCAAGATTGCTTTCATCAATTAATTTAGAAAAAGTGATGTCATTTAACTGCAAATGCTTATTTATGACGACTCAAGCAAGTTTGACGAGGTCCTTAACCTTTCATTCGCGTCGCTTTGAAACAAATTACATTTTTACTCTCTTTACAGTTCGGTAACAAATCAGTGAAAATTCTATAAAATCCTTAAAAATAATTCATTTATTACATATATAATAAAGTTAAACAAAATATACGGTTCATAAACAAAAAACAAACTTAATTTCTACCTAAAATAAATAATTAAACGGCCAATTTTATTTTTATCGCTTGCTAGCAAAAACGTGACATTAAGATTAAGAAATGTAAAATTCGCTTATATTTTAGTTTAATTCAGACGTAAATAATAAAAAGGATCCATAAAATTCAGTTTTTGTTCACTATTAGTTTAAATAAATAATAGTTGAGAATAGTACCTGATTGTTTTTGTACCTTAGTACGATCGCGTTGATAATAACCTGCGTGGCGCCGCTTGCAAAAAGACGTGCTGATCGCCTGATCGGACAGCTCCTTTAACGGTACCTCAACTCGTGGTTCGCTCCAAGTCGAGTTTCTTTATATTTCTTCTCTAATTAGTGTAAAATTCTAAAAGTTCCAATTTTAACAACAAAGCGAGTTTTTATATAACAACACAGCGGCTTAAATAAACCCGGGGCGAGGTAACAACAAGGCGATTTGCTGTTGCCCTCTAATAATGTTTGTTTTAATATTATTAGGATACTCACACTTTATACTTGTGCGGTTCCTTTCTTCGTAGTTAAATTTTGCGTCCCTTATTTAAATGCAGTCACACTTAAACGTATTAAATGCACATCTGTTTCCCCGTGCAGATAAAATATTGTTAATTTACTATATTTACGCCTTATTACACCGTAGTGAAATACTTGACGCACTTAATTGGTACTTTTTAAGTACCTAACACCGCTTGTTCACTAAATTTGCTTTTTAATTTCACTAAATTTTGGTACGGAGTGGTCGCACCTCACGCCGGAGCGGAATTCAACACTCTAATCTTCTCTTCACTAAAGTCACCTGCCTTTATAACCAATATTATAAATGTTATCTTACTTTATGCACGTTTGCAGATAAAAGACCAGACACGGCTTGCACTTTTATACTATTCGTCCTGCTTAACTCTCTTAAATTGTAAAATAAAATCTACGTATTAACCTAACTAAAAACATTTCCGGTATATACAAACTCGAAAAGTAAAAAGTAATTAATTTAATTTAACCAAAATAACGCCCGTTACAGCTGATTATTAATAGCTAATTAGAATTTTTTTTTGTGTTAAGGAAAAACAAAACAAATACTTACTTTAAAATACAAAAAAAATAAATTACAAAAGAGTTTCACCAGGAGATGTTGGAGACCTTCTAGTGGAGTTCTGATTGGTATCTAAAGGTTAGAGATACGACAGTGTACCTACTTCTATAATGTGCCGACTTTTCGACTAGGATAGCTCAAGTCTTTCTCGAGGCTCTTTATTTGGTAATGAGAAAAACGTAATTAATAACATTATATAAAATTTGTGTTAGTTAAAAATGAGATAGTATTAAGCTCTCCCGTTGTACCTACACTCTTACACAAGGTGCCCCCCCCGCCTCCGACGCAAACCCTCCGAGACATTTCCAGTCCATACCATGAAGCCAAAGATTCATCTGCCCTACAGAGAGGACATCGTCACCACCCACAAAGTGATCCACACCCTCGTCCTGTCTGAGGTTACAGAGGGAGCACATCAACACGTGTCCCTCAACTCACGGCTTGCTATTCAAATCCACAGCCTCTTCACGCAGTTTGATGACCCACCTCTGATTCCTCAGATTGACACCGTCCCTTAAGTAATTATCTGGTCCCAGGTCGAGGTTCAGTTGTTTATACAACAAGTGATACCTGGCTGATGATGCCACCCTCCACCTCCCTACTAATGATTGTATCCTTCAATTCTTCTATCTTATCTCCCTATTCCCTCATTCTTTCCCACCCTGCCGGTAAATCAACACCCAGCCTCTCCGCTATTTGACTCATTCCCCTATTCCGTGAAGTATTCTCTCTAACCATCCGCCTAGCAAGTATATTAGGGTACCTGTCCTCATCCGTAGCCACTACTCTTTTTATATACAGCAACTGAAGTCTAAAGGTGAAGGATAATATTGAGCCAAGACCAGTTTCAAGCCCAATTACGTTAGTTCAGAGTATTTGTATGGGAGCCCAAAAACCTTTTTGCTAAAAGTACGCAATAGTTTTTCGAGTTCCTCATACTTTTTATAGCCCCAAATTTGACCTGCGTATTGATGTGCACACAGCATTAAAAACTATTGCTTTTGCTTCAAAAGTTATCCTCGCCTTTCTCATAATAACCCCAAATTCCATAGGCATAGCGGACTTGGCCGCTGCTGCCTTATCTTTGAAGTGCTACGCTTAGGACAGAGTGGGAGTGAGCTTCACCCCCAGGTATGTGTAGAAATTGACTACTTCTACAGTCTGACCTCTATAGTACCACCAGATGCCAACCTGAATACCATGTCTCACTCCCATTTCCGCCGAAAAGCCCCCCGTAACCTTTTTCCATCGGAATTAAACAAGAATTAAATTAAGTAATCAGTTACTACTTAAAGTAGATATATCCATTGTACTTCTAAAACCATAGTGTTCCATTTTTTGCTGCCCCAACTGTACCTCAAGATTTTGTTAAGTCACCCACCAGATCAATGTTAATTAAAAGTTTATTAATTAAATTGGTTAAGTATTATTGGTGCTGGCGTGCCTGATTAAGATTTTTTTCCAAGAAATTAACATAGGATTTACCTTGGCTTTTTAATTCACATTTTCCGCATTTCCCGATAACCTGAAATTAACGAGGCTCTAACTGCTCAAGAAATAATATAAGATAAAGAAGTTATTACTTTTGGAATTACATAAAAGGACAATCTTTCTTTATTTACTAAAATATAATATGGTTTAGTGTAGTTTACCTTGTTAAGGTCCGACAATCAATTAAATCCTGTTAACGAGAAGGTTGTCCCTTCTTGACCATTAAAGCCTAATATCCGCTTGGAGTGATAGTTGACCTAATTCAATAGTATGCCAGAGATAACCGATTTGAACACCTGCCTACCGCACGAATTACCTGCAAATAAAGGGTTTTCCAATAAGAGGTGTTATTTTGATATTCAAAGAAAAATGGAATTTTTTGAGATAATTGATCGGATGTTTATTTCATTATAAAGAGGAAGGTATGCCGTTAATAATGGAAAACAATATCAGCCAAATAGCCACCACGACCACGTTTACAGGACAATATCCTTTTCATGAAATTTTCCATAACCAAATCGCAAAGTGGCTGCCCTATGACCTCGATAGCCTCACGAATTCCATCTTTGAGGTCTTGAATCGACGCTGGGCTGTTGGCGTAGACCTTATCTTTCACGTGGCCCCAAAGGAAGAAAGTCGTAAGGTGTTAAATCACAAGATCTCGGTGGCCAATTCGAGAGATAACACGGTCCGGAAACTTTTCCCGTAAAAGGTCAACGGTTTCGTTGCTTGTGTGGCACGTAGCGCCGTCTTGTTGAAAGTAAACGTTGTCCAGATCAATACCATCCAATTCCGGCCATAAAAAATCATTAATCATCTCTCGATAGCGCAATCCATTGACCGTAACTGTTGCTCCAGCCTCATTTTCGAAAAATTAAGGTCCAATGACACCGCCCGACCATAAACCGCACCAAACAGTCACACGTTGAGGATGGAGAGGCTTTTCAACAATAACTCATGGGTTTTCCGAGCCCCAGATGCGACAATTACGCATGTTGACGTACCCACCGAGGTGGAAATGGGCCTCATCAGTCAAGATGATTTTTTGATGGAATTCCGGATCGTTTTCATGCATTTCAACGACCCAATCAACAAAGGCACGACGTTGTTGATGATCGGCCGGTTTGAGTTCTTGTGTTAACTGAACTTTATAAGCCTTAAGACCCAAGTCTTTATGCAAAATAGGGTATAACGACGTTTGTGGAATGCCCAATTCCAAAGAACGACGAGGAATGTACAAACCTGGGTTTTCTTCAACACTTTGGGCTACAGCGGCAATATTCTCAGTCGTTCTTGAGCGACGTGCACGGGTTTTATTCTTCACATCATTAACTTGTCCCAACAGCTCAAATTTTTTCACCAATTTCTTTATTGCGGTCCGACAAGGTGCTTCACGACGACCCAAAAATGTTTTAGTTTTACGAACCGTCTCTGCCAAATTTTCACCATTTTTATAGTGAATTTTAATAATTTCATTGCGTTGTTGAAGCGTGTATCGTTGCATTTTTATTAATCGCGTAGTTTTTACTTATCAAATGTAAAAAAATGACAGCTTCAAAAGTGACATCTACCGAAATAGCGGGCTATTCAAAATAACACCTCTTTAAAGGGGATACTCACCAGGCCAGACAAACTAGACATTTGATATGGTACCCGTTTTGCTAACATAACTCTTTGCGCCATTATGAAACGATCTTCTTTCACAGTCATTAGTGGGTGGAATTTTGGATTTTCACAAATTTCTAAATAATAAACATTAAATAGCAAATAATAAAAATAAACGTGTGTTACAAATATACATAAACCAATTTATATGTATTTGCACTTCTACTATTAAGGATAAATTACCTGCCAATGTTGATATTCTACGTTTACAGTGTCGGCATTGATTATATAAGTATACATATAATCAATGGTGTCGGTTAAAAATAATAATTATCGACTTTACTTTTTCTTTTTTCTCTTAGTGTGATTGATTTTAAACCCGCTTAAACATCGTAATGGCTACAGTCTCCAAATCCGTTGTGTTCTAAATCATGTATCCAAAATATTTTCAGCCACGATGATTCCACTAGATTTCTTTATGTGACTTACAAGCTATTTATCATTTTATATCTACTAAACAACATAGATGGTCACACGCTTTAGAAAACAAAAAAATTCAATCTCATAAATGCATGAAATAAAAAATAATTTACTTATAGGATATTTCGAACTTAGTATAATATTTTAAAATTACAAAGTACAATTAACATAAAGTAAAGTGGCAACTCAGCCACCACAAATTTAGGTCGCTATAAAGAAAATTAGCTGAAAATACGAAAAGTATACTCATCAAAATAGACATTACTTACAGAACCAACCGAGAACCTTTTGAGTTGATGCCGTCCTACTCTAATACCATTGGCGGGAAATTCATTGAGATCAAAATTTTGCCTTCAGAAATTCTCATATCAGTTCTCTAATTTAATTAAGGTTCGATAAGTAAAATGTATAACCTTAATCTGTGTAATGTAGAAATGTAAAGCTCAGACTTTTAAGGCCTCTTTTACACACCTGGAGAACAGAGACCTTTTCTGGTTGAAGGAAATAACTTTTAGCTCAAATTCGCCGGGATAAACAAATAAAAGTAATTAGTCGGGAATCAGCACCTCGCAATTCGATCATTTAAATCATGTACTGTGCACTCGACGATATACATTTTAAAAAATATGTACAGTGTGGGGAGTGACCTTATGGATTCAAATCCGGAGGGCTCCATCAAATTCGTAATTGCAAAAAAGAATAAAAAAATATTTTCCGATTATTTTGAATGATCTTAAAAAAACTATTTTTTGTGTTTAACTCGCGATTGTGACGCCATTTTTTAATATTTTTTCAAAATTCTTCCACCATACGAACGCCTAATCACTGTAGATTGTAACGATACATACATAAGGTTATTTTTTTGTATAGAATTTGTCAGAGTATTTAAAAGGAGGGACGGTACCAAAACTGACGTGAAAATTTCAGCATCGAGAACATTTTTGAACGGTTGAAGATAGGTATATGATTAATCGAGACGAAATATGGCCAAATGAGTAAGAAAGTTTTTTGTGAAAAGAAATTTTCACTATTGCTAATGGTTTACGAGATACGATTTTTTGTGTGGAACGCCGATGCGCATCGACCGCGCAGTCGTATCACGGCCCTCACAATAGCAACCTATTATACAATCTAGTCCTACTAGATTAACGATGGGCATTACTTATCACAAAGCAGCCACTACTTTGTGTTACTTATGTGTTGTTTAGTGTTTTAGTGTTTAGTTATTTACAAAGAAACGCTTGAAAATGAAATTTTTTCATTATTTCTTCTTCCATCGCCTTATTAAGATTACCAAAATGATATTTTGTGTATACATATAGATTCAAAATTTAATTCTCTACAACTTTCATTATATGCACTAAGTACGTAGAATCAATAGTTTTCGGCTTATTATTGATTTTATTATGCAAAACGAGCAGCGAATGTGTCTTAGAAAAGGTTTAAATGATTATATCTCTGTGAATATTAATCGTATGGAAATGTTTAAAAAAGAAAATTATTCGTATTTAAATTCTCTGCAACTTTTATTTGCAATACAACACGATGTTTCAGTCGTACCAGTTGCGCGCGTATTGCCACGTCACAGGCTATTTTTCAAGAAAAAAATAGGACGCCGCTGATTTCTCTAAAAATAAAAATATGTTTTTATTCTTCGTTCAATTGTGAAGGAAAAGCTCTCTTAACTTTTTTCGTACGACGTACCGTTTTTTAGTAAAAAAAACATTTTAGTGCATATCCATTTATCATGCGTACAAAAATATTTTTAGTCCTGTTTTTTTCTTGAAAAATAGCCTGTTGTTGTATTGCAAAGTATGTGTCTCCCACAGCTATTAAAACGCCTAAAATTTTATTATATCTCAAGACGTTTTGAAAAAATCTAATTTTTACTCTTTTTTTTAATTAAACTTCAACCCGCTTTAGATCGGTAACGAAGCGTTTTCGGAAAGCGTTTATAGGAACTTTTTTGTATAAAATAACCTGGGTAATCACCCTCTTTATTAATATTGCCACATCTTTTTTAAATACCCTGTATAAGCGAAATACGCGCGATGCGCGCACGTGTTACCACTTCGCCGCAAAACAGTCGAGATTTTAAAAAAATCTATCTCGGCTCCTATTGGTCGTAGAGACAAAACTAAAACATGAAAATGTGCGGAATTTTGTCAGCTACAACTTTCTTAACGGTTTTGTTTTTGATAAGAATGTAAAACTCTATACAACCACAACATCTAGCCAGTTCGTGATACTCGGGCAACTGAATGGGTTACTTCGATCGCTACTCCTTTTGGAATGAAATGTTACAATGGACTTGGTTTCTACAAATATGACTAAATATCGTAACAGAAAACGACGATTTCGATGTTTGTGGTCTAGATACACCATAAACCCTGATATTCCACATATGCATACTCTTAAGGCGGCGTCGTAGATACTGAATCGTCTATTCACAGCTAGTCCCTGCCAAGCCGTTAAAACGGCTATGCGGTCGGTGCGCAGCGGCGTTTCACACAAAAAATCGTATCTCGTAAACCATTACCAATAGTGACAATTTCTTTTCACCAAAAACTTTTGCACTCATTTGGGAATATTTCTTCTCCATTAATCATATACCTTCTTTCAACCGTTCAAAAATTTTCTCTATGCTGAAATTTTCACATCAGTTTCGGTACCGTCCCTCCTTTTAAATACCCTGACAAATTCTATATATAAAAAAAATAATCTTTTGTGTATACCGTTAAAATCTACAATAATTAGGCGCTCGAATGGTGAAAGAATTTTGAAAAAATATTAAAAAATGGCGTCACAATCGCGAGTTAAACACAAAAAATAGTTTTTTTAAGATCATTGAAAATAATCGGAAAATATTTTTTTTATTCTTTTTTGCAATCACGAATTTAATGGAGCCCTGTGGATTTGAATCCGTAAGATCATTCTCCACTGTGCATATTTTTTAAAAAGTATATCTTCGAGTGCACAGTACATGATCGAATTTCGGGGTTCTGTTCCCTGACTAGATGGTAAAATGTTGATACGGCCCCTTAGCGCGGGGCCCACCGTCGCATGTTGATGAGCGGAAAAGTTGTACAATTTTGTCCATAAAGATGAACTCTAGACTAAAATTCATATGAGCGAGCTTTAGTAAATTCTCCTTGTTAGGTATTCAAAGTTATTACGAGTTTAGACAATTAATGTACTATTTGTAGAATGATTTAGTGCCCACCATTATGCCAAGTTATGTCTAACTAAAGCAAAGTCTGAGATTGTGCAAAATTTGTGAATGATCCGTATGCTACTACTCGTCTACTCTATTAGTTCAAAAGTTTGTCGCTGTTGTATTTGTACTGTTTAAAATCTTTTTCGCTCTCTACCAATTTAATTTTTTTTCAGTAGATTTTAGCTCTTTAAAGAATTGAATAATGTAATGATTATTATTATTATGTCGATAGATAAACGTGGATTATAGGTAACTTACTGTGATCGACTTACGTTGCTATCTTCAACTCTCTTTCATACTGAAATAAATAATACTAGTAGGCACACCAGAACTTTTTCGAAAAATAGTTTCTGCATGTATTGGCTTTTATATGAAATAAGGACATTTGTGGCGACAATCTGCGGTATAAATTAAAAGTAAATGTGGAATAAATTAGCGTAAATAGTGTGTGAAAATAAATGGGGTTAGACTTGTGGCGATAAACAGGAAAGTTACAGCGTTATATGGAAAAATTTTAAATTAATGATACTGTTTTGTAAATAAGTAGACCTTCTATCTAACTAGAAATTTTAAACACAGGACTGACAACAAGAACGATTAACTGCTGTTTGTTAACCTTAGGAAACTAACGCTTTGTAACTAATTCACTTGTGAGGAAGACCTCAAATTAACTGAAATGTCGTGTGTACGTAGGTGCCAAAGTGTATTTATCATATACTTATAAAAGTTACAATCGCCTGAATTTAAGTTGTTAGATATATTGAAGTTTTAGAAACTTTTACATAAATTATAAAATTTCACAGTTAGTAACACCGAAACGACACATTCACAAATTATATTAACTTTCAAAACTTTTGAACTTGTATAAAACTGCAACTAGCTTCCATTTATTCCTGTAAACAAGTTTCCGCAGAGGCATCTCAAATTGAATTTCTATTGGATTTTGAAAATGACAGAAGCTTAAGATGTTGGCTGTCGATGAATAGAGTAAAAAGTTTCACTAATTCATTCTATAGTCTTACAACACACAGAAATTTAATTTCGTCATTTACACAAAACATCAAAGCAACACGTGTATCTGAATGTTTCACTTAAGCTCCTTTTACGTTTGGTAATATTGTTATCAGCTTTAGGAAAAACAGGCTTCATATTTTCTTAATTGCTTTTTCTTTGAATGTTTAGGAAATGGGAAATAAAATCTAATTACAAAAGAAAAAACACTGAGATCGTATTTTGTTGTCTTTTTCACACGCATTTTGTCATCCTCTAACAAATTATGAATTATTCCTGCTTATGATACCAACAATTACGCAGAATTCTAATCGAGAATCTAAATGTAACACTAATTTAATTAAAGTAATTAAGTGTATCTTCCGGAAGGGCGCAGCTGACTCGTTTTGTTAAAACCACAATTGAAGATCTCTGTGTATCTTATACAGGAGTAATTTTACTCATTTTACATATTAATTATTAATCTCAATTCAGCCAGAATGATTAATTTCAAGTGTAAATACAATTGGCGGATATCATATATCGTCAAAATCTTACCAATTTATTTTCCCTACACATTTCGTAAATTATATAAAAGTACAAATTATTGAAAACGTAATTTAAGAATTTAAGAACAAGTTCATGACTTAAATTTTATGTTAACCTCATCAATTGCTGTCTAATCATTTTCTTTTTGTATACTTTTGAGGCCTAGTCTAAGAAAAAAAAGTCGGAAGAAAAATATATAGTTTTTTTCTACAAACGTCAAAAAATGACAAGGTTTGGGCATCGATAACAATACGCGAAGTGACCCTTTTTTTCACTTTCCTATGTTACCATGACAGCGTGCGCGAAATGACGACGCCGGGCCCGAAGTACTTACTTCGCGCACTTCACGCAAACTAGATGAGAGTTTTGTATTTTAACGTTAAAATAATTGTTATAACTTTTTCACGTTTGTAGAAAGAATTTTGTTTGCAACTCGTGCGCGAGAAACTTTGGTGATCTCGACTATTTTTTTAACTCGGCTGCGCCTCGTTAAATAAATCAGTTCTCGATCACCGAAGTGGCATTTCGCGCACTAGATACAAAAATAACTATTGTTATTAGATGTCGTCATTAGTTTCTGTATTTCTATATTTTATTCGTATTATTTTATTGATGTGTTTGTTACTAAAGTTCGAAAGGGTTCATTACATATATTCATTATTTGATACAATGAATGTAGCAACGAATAATAGATTTTAACTCATTTGGTACTATCTGATTGATTGATATCATTTCATACATACATTGCTGTCTTCATTTCAAGGAATATTGTTGAAGAAACTGTGTCAATTACAATTTACATGGTAAACAGATGTTTGATCTTGGACATTGGATACAGAACGATGAGCAATGTAGCGGGAATTTGGAATCTAAATAATTAGAAGCTGTGCCACAGATTCTACTCAGAATGAAGTACTTAGTAAAAAACGAAAGTAAGATTTTTTCAGGTCCTCTGTTGGTATCGTCTTGTTTTCAAAATTCAAATTTTTGGGGAAACACGTGGCACGAAGCCCAATTAAGCGAATTCCGTAGGTGGTCAATCAGGCCGGAGTTGTTCTTTTCGCGTACGAGAAAGACATTGTGGGCAAGTATTCTGGTCAAAAGCTGGCAATTATGGAAATAAAAAAAGGTGATTTTGATAAACAAACATCAGCATAAATTTACTTCAACATTTTGCACGTTTTAGTGCCATTTTTACACTTTTGCCACAACTTTTTATACTATCATGAAAAATATAAGTTTGACATTTCTCAGTATGGTTTAATCGGTTTCCGACATTTGGTGTAAGAGACATGTAACTGTTAAACGGTACTTGTACTTGCATTGTGAGCGGAGATATTGGAAGAGTGGACTTCCAAGAACATGTATTTTGGTAAAAGATTCTTAACGTACCGAAGCCCACAGGGACAGGGACCTACGGTTTTACTTCTTATTCGAGACGAAGACGTGTCTCCGCTCTACTTGCGAAAAGTTCTAGAACACTGAGGTAGGTAGATGTTAAATGCTGTATAACAACTTGTCATCACAATCACACCTGAACGAACTGTGTCTATTCAGTATATTTAGTACCTCTACTAACGAAAGATTGGATAAGGCTATTGAGCTTTGTGGGAGTGACTTCACCAATAGCATCACTCAGGAACCCTATGAATTTATTACTTATAATACTTATGCCTCACCCTTTGTCCTTCATGTTACAGTCAATGGCCATTTGTTTGAGTATTTAAAAAATAGGAGAAGCGTATAATAGCTGCATCAATAAATTGTGGAAAACAAGAAAAGGCTCCGAGTTTCCCACTTTAAAAGGCTTTTGAGAGGTGTTTTTCAGCCAAAGACATGTAAAATTAGGGTGAATAAATAAGGTTCAGTTGTAGACAAGAATCGCAACCAAGAAATGAATAAGGTAGTAAAATTTGGTATTGAAAATGTTTTACCTTGATCTACATAGACGGTTTCCGATTTTCGATCTTACTAAAAGTAAATAGCCCTCGAATACCGAACAGATATGGAAACGAGAATGAAACTGTTGTGAAAACTCACGCTCAGGACATTATTCTTCATTTTCTTGTTTTTGCTCAAATTTTAGTGACACTTGATCGTTTAAATAGAAATATATTTATTTCCCCTATCACTGATAAATTCGCCAATCAACTTACTTTTTGAAGTGCACTGCCCATATACAGTTAGTTACTGGTTTCGATGTTATTTATCCCCCTTTTTTTTGTTATAAGACTCCACTCTCTTTGATGAACATATTCCCCAGAACACTAATTTCTGTATATTCTGTTCACGTTCTATCTATGGGTCTTAGGTTTCTTCAGGTTATTTATTGAAAATCTTACTCTCTATTTTGAGTGGTATTACACATTTTTTATGAACAGGATTGAGTTCAGCAAGAGACACCCTGCAAGTCATAGTAAACGCATGGAGTAGATTTCTGTAAGAATGGTTATCAATTTGGAAAAGGGCTGTGTAGGTCAAGTTCTGATGGTTGGAATGAATTTTAAGTACTACCAGGTCAAAATCTTACGGAAATGACGTATATTGAAGTATTGACATACAAAAATGTTAGTAATTAACTTTTGCGGTTGTAATCTGTTGACCTTCAGTCTGTTCATTTTTTCCATTTTTAGTAAGTGTTTTTTGGTTAATTGCTTCGGTTTTAATTAATCCTTGCCTTTCAGTGAAGCCGACACAATATAATAAAATAATGTAATTTCCTTTCCGAATATTTTACTCCATTAGTCATTCGCACTCCATTTCACTGTTCACAACTACTTTAACTTTGATGTAATTTTAAGTCTGCGTTTTTTGGGCTGGCAGGAATTATAAAGGGATGGATGACATTTCTGTGAAGGAATTTTTTTTGTAATGAAACATTAACGTCAAAAAATGGCTTCAATGGTGATGAATTAATTCAACGAATCGTGTCCGAATCAAAGAATTAATCACTCCAGCTACTCTTAAATTATTTGAAAGATTTCAGATCGACAATAAGATTTTAAAACTGGATCCATTTCGTTGGCCGGAAGAAGTAGGTTTTCAAAACGGATTCACTATATACTAAGTAAATTAAAACTTATTAACGATTGCGCGGAAAGAGCCATAAAACTAATTGAGGAATATAATGGCATTCTCACCAAAAACGAAAGTCAAAAACCGTATTTGTTACAAATTCAAACACGAAAGCTATATCCGGACTCAAGAAACACTGATATTATGTAACAAAAGGCATTTTTTGATGTTGATGTTTCATTACAAAAAAAATTCCTTCACAGAAATGTCATACATTCCTTTATAATTCCTGCCAGCCCAAAAAACGCAGATACGCAGATTCTTAGGGAAAAAGGACAATAAAAAGCACAAAAGCGATGTGGAGCGCGGTTTAACATTTTGAAAAAGGCCTTATAATTATAGAGCAAACATTTGTTTGATATTTTGAATAATTTTATATGAAATTAAACTCAGTAAATAAAATTCAACTAAATTTAGGCAAATTTTTATGATTTTCAAGGAAAAAAGGCAATAAAAAAACACAATAGTGATGTGGGGCGCGGTTTCACGTTCAAGCTAAGATCTTATAATGTTAGGGCAGGCATATGTTAATATTTTTTATTAATTTTAAACCAAATCGAACCGATAAAATAAGATGAGACCAAGTTTGAGTGAATTTTTACCAAATTTTTATAGGAAAAATAGCATTTATATAGCACAAAAGTCATTTGGGGCACGGTTTGACGTTAGAGTAAAGGTCTTCCAATGTTGTAGGAAGCATTTGTGTCTAGTTCCCAATGATTTAGGACATAATCCAACCCCAATAATTGCAGATAAGACGCGTTCATCCGAATTTCTGGCAGAAAAGGTGAATAAAATAGCACAAAAGTGAAGTGGGGCAGTGGGGCACGGTTTAATGTTGAAATAAACGCATGGGATGTCCAGTCATTTTTATAATTTTTCGAAGCCTTTTAGGGGGCGACGGACAATTATTTTTTTTTGACCCAAATAAGGGCCACCGTAATGTCTATGGGGAAGGTTTTGTGAAGTAATTTCCTACATTCTACGTTCCACCCCATTTAGTGACTTGAGCAACACCTTTGATGGATTCAATCAATTTCAATTTATTTCAATAATCGATAGTAGGCTTGATAATGATGCCAGTAAGGCGTAAACTTCATTTCAAATTTTTCACTTTTTGATCGATACGAGTAGTCACAGTAGGCTATCGTTGAATAAGCTGTGTCAGCGTCCACTTATGTCAACATTTTACCCTGGCGTTTTGCATTGGCGTCAGTTTTAGTACTTCGGTACTTCATATTTAAAAAAAAATTTATTGACTTACACGTAATTGTTTGTTCCTTTATAAATTGTATGTTTAACGTAATTAGGGTAATTAAAAATTGTAATAGTGTATAGTTAATGGATGATGTCGTTGTTTTCTACGAAAATATTAACAAAAAAGAACCTTTATTTATTTTGTAAGTATTCAATTGTATACCTTAAAATTTTACTGTGTATGAATTGTAATTAACATATAAACAGAAATTGACTGAATTTTCAATAAATAGATATAGACGTCCTGATGAAGGCAACGCCAAAATGCTGCCGAAACGTCGACAATTAGAATAAACCTGGTATTTGGTTATCCTAACTGCTACAGAAGGCCTTGTTTATAAGGAAATCCAAACCTTAAAAAAGATAACTTCATCCTTCACCCATTTCATCTTCACCTCAATATACTATTTTTAAGGGGAGACTTTGAGTTTTTCTCTGTTATTTACCTTTAACCCCCTTTTTGAGTTTACGAACCACTATAATGCTTAATCATACACGTAGATATAGTAATATTTGCGAGAAATTTATTATATGTGAATTGATTTAAATTTGCATTCCATGTTTTCCAGAGAAAGGTTCTTTCTTCATTCTTATTAGGGCACAATTAATCATATATCTGTATTCAACACTGTTGTCCACGAAATTATGTATCGGTAATCTCCTTTAATAATATTGCTTTTTAATATACATTCACTGATTCATTTCGAATTTTTTTTTTGAAATAGTCGAAAGTGCACCTCTTTCCAGGAATACAATAATTTTATTTAAAACTTTAACAAATAATTATTATATAAACTGGTAGACAGTCGCCATTATTCAAGGAATTACTTGATTGGTCGTCTTAATTATTACTTTAGGTACCTAAATCGTATTTTTCACTTTATCATTCTATTATTATTAAAACTTTGACAAAGGACCAACTTAAAGCGGTTCAAATAAAAGATAATACTCTCAAATATGAGATACGATGCCATTTAGAATTGTCCTTATGGCTTCAACTTAATTAACGAGGGCTTCAGGAAATATTTTACGAATGCTTCTGAAGTAAAATTTGTAACAGTATTAAAAATAATATGAGAAACCTGCCGTAAACCGCACAACTGTGAAAAATATTTCTGCAATGCCGCATCATAATTGAATTCATTGCCCCATTTTTTTTTTGTTTAATTATGGATGTTGTAGTGCTTTCTCGTAGGTCAAAGACCTTTGAGTTTAATTTAAGAGTTCGTGACTCTTTTAGATATCTATATAATATGTAATTTCGTCAAGAAATGAACGGTAGCAATTAATGTAGCCGATGAAGTAAAAAAACTTCGCTGCGGCATTATATCAAGAGTCCGAAAGGACAGTGGCATACTAGTCGGTCCAGGCAATCCATCCTTCGAGCTTCTCACGATCAATAGCCTTTCTGAGCAGGCGATGCTCGACTGTCGCTATCACAAGTCACAACCCTCTTCATTACCCGTGTGTAAAAGCCGAAGCAAAAAGCTTTGACTTTTCATTGTGCAACTCCGGGTTTTGCTAATTATTTTCTTTTATTATAGATGTACGTGTGGGGAGGACGTATTTGAATACAAGGATAAAAAGGAACATTAATCATCGCGTGAAGTTGTACATGCGTCTTAAAGCGTCATTGCAAGCAACACGAATAAGGTTAAATCCAACGTATTCAAACAAATACCAGGTTTTGTCTACTATTTCGACATTGTTAATAATTAATCCATTTTATACGAGAAATGACATTTGCGCCCTATAGCTTATAACATGCAATATTCATGAAGGCATTTCCTGAAACATGTATCGCCTATTCACTACATTTATTAAAAATATTGTGTTTTATCATTCTTTCTCATTTTTATTGTAAATCATCCCCCAACAAAGGGTTTATCGTTTCATATTCAAACGTACAGAAAATTGAAAACTGCTATTTAGTTGACTATGCTCCCTACTGTTCATAAATGGGTAGTAATTGTGTATCGTTACAAAGATTTTGATTTCAAAATACACAATAACTATTATAATCCTTTTTCGTATGTCAAATGCAATACTAAACAGTAATTATGACGCAGAATTATATTTCGTGGCATAGTTAGCTTGCTTTAGTTAAAATGTTATTTCCCTCCCAGAAATTCGCTGACGTTATTCTGCCACCAATAAGGTCGCTGACGTCCTCCGTTTTATGAAATTTTTAGAGTAGGTACGTTTAACTGTGGATGTCTTGACAGTGAACGTTGTGTGATCGTATTTCAGAATCAAGTTTCTAGTTCTAGTTGTGTTACAATATAGAATGAATGCAATCGTTAACCCGATACACCTATTAATTATTGCTGATTTCTTTCGGCCCTATATACTGAATTATAGCAATAACAATAACAATTTGTGGACGGTTATACCAAATTTATAATAATTATGACTGCTTTACTTTTGGTAAACGTGTCTGTGATATTTGAACACAAATTTATTTTTCAATGGCCACTTTCACTAGTATCATTGCTGAGAAGCATAGTTTTTCCCATTTTATGGAAAATTACATAGTATCCATAATTTCCATTAGTGTCTATGCTTATTATAAAGCCATACATGACTATGACATGAGAAGATACAATACCAACTCGTTCATTAATTATCATCAAAGTTCTGGGGATGAATCCTGAAGCGCATCTAATGTCATGCTGAGGAAGTAGTGCGTTTTGTGAGCATTTACCTACGTTTTTCTTATACTCTGAACATCACGAAATCTCATTATAGGAATTCTGGGAATTAATACTGAACAGTAGATTTTTCGAGTCGCCATTTTTGAACCAATTTACGGAAGTGGTAAGGGCACTTTATGGCTTTGCATTTAGGACAAAAGAGCACTAGTGCAGGACTGGGTTGTAACGGCGGTGTTCCGACCTTAATATTGTCTTGGAAGAAGAAGCAGATACGTTCGAACGAGTACTTTTAATTAGGAAAGCAGTCTAAGTTGTTACCCAGTGGTCAATATTGCAGGCAAATATTCGCACATCTAAGTAGGTGATCGGAACATACTTATATACTTATATCTTAGACACAGATATTTGTAAATATGTACGTACATGTTATGTATAGTATACGTCATATAAAGGGCAGAATCTAAATGAAATGTTAGTCCAGCTAAAGGACCCAGCAAACACATTTATATATAAAATACATATAAATTATGTAAGAGCTTTTTAGATTTATATAAAACTGAAAGAAAAATAAGAGATATTTAATGTCAGGATGTCAGCAATTTTCAAAATAATATATATGTCTATTAGATGTAAATTCTTCTACATGAATTTATATACGTTTTATGTATATTTTATGTAATATTTACATAAAAAATATTAGTTGTAAAAGCGTTGCGATGACCAAAATGGCAGTTGCTCGAGCCTAATACAGTATAAACTGTATTGTAAAATAGTTTAAAATGGGGATTGGATCGAAGTAAATAAATAGTAATTTACAGGACCGTTTCTAGTGGTCAAAGCGACTTTGTGCAAAGTTGATTTTGGCGCCCCTCTTCAACTTAAAGTTGAGTCGATTCCCAAGTTTGAAAATTCTTTAAATGGGTTTCGGATTTTCGTACTTTGAAAGTGTATCAGAAATATGTTTCCAATCCATTAAAGAGTTCAGTGCTTCAGAAAATCCATTTAGATGAAGCGTTGGTATAGGTTTTTCCCCTGGAAAAAAATTATGAATTTTTTCTCAACTATTTATATGTATTTTTGATTGCTGAATTCGATTGTCAACTTTACCATCTCATCTCGATTCCACTGAAGAGTTCAGTGCTCTATTCAGAAAATCCATTTAGTTTAAGCGTAGGTATAGGTTTTCCCCAGGAAAAAATTATGAATTTTTTCTCAACTGCTTATATGTATTTGTCTCTGCATTTTCCTCTCTTACTACTCTATCTTCTTCCCTTTTGTCTCATCCCCTATTACCTGTTTTCTCCTTTTCCAAGTTTATTCTATCCATTCCGCTCCTCATCCCTTTTCATCTAACATTTCTTCCACCCTCCTGTCATCCTGGTTTAACTCACTACACTCTTTTATCATATGCATCATATTCCCCATCCCTTCCCCACGTAGTCTGAAATTTCTTTCTTCCTCTTTTCTCCAACACTTATTACCCAATCCTTCATTACAGCATCCGAACCCTGCTATCCTTTTTTCCTTTTCTACTATCTTATCCGTAATTAACTCTCCCTCTTTTATCTCCTTACAGCATTCCTGTAATATTTTGCATTCCGTTCTTTCTCTCATTTCTTCTTCATACTTTATTGCCATGCTTTCCGCCTCTACTCTTACTTTTCTTCTTGCACTTCCTCTTTTATAATATACCTACCTTGGAGTTTCCTTATCTAGTCCCAATATCGATTTCCGATATTTTTCTTGCCGTACGTCCTGTTTTTTGTGATCTAAAAGATAAATAAAATATTATTATAATTATTATTATTATACTTGTTATACTTCTTCGTATATAACTCACAAAATCACTCAACGCATTCAGATTTTGGGCATATAAATTTCATATTGCGGCGTTTATCATAAAATGTAGTCATTTTTTAGCCCCCTCTCCCTAGCAGCGGTTTTTAGTGTCATAGGCAGGGGCGTCATTTAGGGGGGGGGGCAGGGTAGAGCAGTTAACCCCCTGCAATTACTACTACCAAAAAAGTACGTTACACTTATAAAACTGACAATCACGCCCCTTTTCCAACAAACATTTCGCCTGCGGCGGCCCATTTTTTTCCTTTTTACTATAGTTGCCCCCCCCCCCCCCCCCCGTAAAATACTGAAATGACGCGGCTGGTCATAGGAATTAAGTCAAATATATGCAAATTGTAGGAAATGTTTTTCTACTCTAATTTTGTATGGAACAGTTATCATTCATCATTGAAAAATGCATCCATCCTTCATGAGTTGCATACGAATGTTATTGTTACTATATTATGACGCCTTCGTGAGGAGCATAAAATGGCCGCCCGCTAGATACGGGTCTGGTAATTTATGATTTAGCGATGGAAAGTCTCAATATGGCTTCAGCCGGTTTATATGAAAGTAACGCTACGCAATTTTCAATAGGAGCCAGATACACCTTTTTTAATATCACTTTTAACCATTATTTAAGCAAAGTATGTTGTAGGTACTTATTTCGCTGACTGACATTGAATTGGTACGACTGTCCAAATATTTCTTAATTTGAACTATGAACTATACTTTCAAAAGTGTAGTACTGTAGTTACTGGTAATGTAACACATGCATATGGTGTGCCAACTGTACCAAAATTGCCACCAAATCTTTATGGTACCATTACAATGGCCCAAATCATTATAATGGGCAAACCCACATGTTGACTAAGTTGTGTAATGAAAATAACAACGTAATAATAGCGTCCGTGGAGTGGTTGGTAAGTCCGCTGTGTAAAGCACGTACAGAATAGGTCCTAGGATACTTCCCTGCGGTACGCCGGCTTGTATTTGGTGAAAATTCGATTGCGCATTTTTAATGTGTGCACACATCCCAATCCAATTGCAGAAAGTCGTTAGCAGTAACTAAACCAAATCAAAAATTCCATTTAGGTACGAAAATGGTCTTTATTTAGTTCAGTCTATAATGTCAAAGCTTAACCTACAAATGTCATAATCGCCTTGTAAAGCGTTGTAAGTTTGATGGAATTTTCATTAGTAAAACGTGTATATTGCTACATTTAAACTTAAATGTAATTGGAGTAGACGATATTTTTGTTATTCATTTTGGTTAGATTAAATTTTCTATCTGCAGTTTTCAAACACATGCAACATACATTTACTTTCAAATGGAATGAAAAGTATATTGCAATATGCAACCACTTTAATTTATTTTCTGAAATGAAGAACATTAATTTTAATTGAATCACGAATGTATTAACGATCACTACTTACTCCGTCAGAAAAATTAAGTATCTCCGTAACGATTTCATGTAATTCACGATTAATCTCATAATAATACCTGTAAAGTGACATTAGTACGATTTTAACATTTTAAGTATACAATTGTGAATAGCGTCATTTGAAATCCGTGAACTGAAACACATAAGCCGGTTAGCAATGGAACTTCTACATTAAATTTTCGCCTAGATAACCGCATTAAAAGCTGTATGTCACAGTCACATCGATGTAGTTGCATAACACTTATCACAGCTATTGTTGAAGTATGACAACTTTTAATATTGTTATGTTTCTGCATTAAACTGGAAATAATTGTGCTTAAAGGAGTTGATTTATATATCAAAATACTTCCCTTTTACTTCGTACTCGGGAAGTAAAAATCGTACCTTTTATGATTCCGATAAATGATGTGACAAGGCGAAGTTACTCGTACAGTATTCTAAAGTCTGTTTCAATCTCAGTTTGCAGTACAGAAAGCATAGCCCAGTATAAACCCTATGGAAGTTTTTAGCACTATTTTGCCTGTTATAGAATTCCCTCTAAGTGACTTAATTCTGTAAGTATTACATCATAAATTATTCTGGGCGGAAGTATACAGGGTGTGCCACGCTCAACGGGATGGAGCTTACTGGGAAAACGAAAAATGATATGAAAAAGTTATTTGGCAGGGGAGCGTAGGTTAGTGACGGCTACTTTTCTAAATTAGTCAGACATATACAGGGTGTTCCAAAAAAGCGTGCTATATCAAAGTTATGTTTTTTTGAATGGAATACCCCGTATTTTAGTTTGTTTTTGAAGTATACTGAACAAAATAGTGTCACTTTATTAAGGCTTACCTATACCCATTCTTGATAGTTATCGATTTAAATGACTGTTTGCGAAAGTAGTATGGTTTAAATACATTCATTACGCTTAATCGCCAAAACATTAGCTAACGCATTTTTGTCTATTAATTCCTAATTAGGGGGGCCATCGAAACGAATTATTGTAACATAAAGTTAATTTACAGGGTGTTGTTAATTGAGAGTTTCATGACAATATAATATTTTATACAGTCACTACGTTATTCTCAATGGGACACCCTGTATTTTACTATTGTAATAAAATTTCAGACTCATTTGCATTACTTTACCTGCATCACCGATTTTTATTATTCAATAGTGAATAATTTTGATTGGTCAATATGATATCTTGCATTTAATTTTTGAACGCCACTAACATTCTATTATTATTTTTATCTATTCTTGTAACAAATTTTGATCGAAATACACATTTTTGTTTATTCAGAATTATTTAATACATTCTCTGCGTTCCATCGGAGTGGTAACGTTTGAACGGATTAGTAAACTATCGGAAGGAAGTGAAAAACAAAATTTACATACAACCGATAAACATACAAATAACAGATAGTGGCAAAATAAACAGATATTATATGCATCAATAATGAAACGATACAATGGCAAAATGGAAAATAATTATACAAGATATATGGGTTTTAGAAACATGGAGTTTCCCACTTTCCCCAAGTTTCCGAAGCGAAAGAAGGAAAACGCTGATTCATTTTCTTATTAAGTTTAACATTGCTTTAAAATTAATGAATGCGATTAAATTTCGAGTTGTTAACAAAACCTTTACTACATTTCCGTACAATAATCTAAATTCAAATGAGGAAAGCGAAACCGTCACGCAATACGTATAAATTAGTTTAGAATAAAACGATTCAATGTCCAAAACAAAACCATATCGGATCACGAATTTTTTTTCTTCGCATTAAACATAAATCAAATAATACATTAGTAAAGCGGCCTCCAGTTTCTTAAGAGTGTAATTAGTTTTTGCTTTGCCTTTAATCTCTTATAAGATTTAGAGCTAGCCTTACCCGTTTTATTATGTTTAGTGCAACTGTCATTCCAAAATAAATGTGGAACGGGCAAAAAACGCTAATGTGCATGAGGTCCCGATTTTAATTTTAGAAAAATATTATATATTTCATGCGGTGGTTCACTTTTCAATCAATCAAGCGCCTCAACCCCTATTTGCATATAAATTGTTTATTAGGACAACCAAATATTGACATCGTCCTGTAATTATTACGCTTTGGTAAAATAGTGGCGCGCACATTTTTCCCACATTACTGCATAATAGGTACAACTAGCACCGTCAAAGTTATTGTAAAGGCTAATTTAGTGACCCATCTGTTCTTCTGCAATCAGAGTCGTATAATCGATATTCTTTATTGCCTCTAGATTTATATCCTTAATCTATACTTTAATCAGGGGCCAGGCTATATATTATTAAAGACCTTTTTATATATATAAATTCGCACGGCCATCTTTTTATTCACCTTTTTCCTTAGTAAAAATATCAAACAGTAATTTATAATCCGTTATCTAAAGCTTCAGAAAATATAATTGGTCTTAGATTTATGTGTTTATAAGAAGCAGTTTGTTAATGTGTAAGTGATTATTCTCACGTTTCATAATTTCTCGAGTACACTAAGATGGTGTAAACTATAATTTTCCCAAGCGCCTTTTCTTTATAACGTTAATTAAAACGTACTTGACCGGATATTAACTTGGTATAAAGTGCATTTAATGAAAATGTTTTATATGTAACTGTGTAAAAAAAATCACATAAATTACATTGTTTATTACCACCTTTAAGTTGAAACATTACCACACTTTATTACAAAAAATAACGATCACGTATTAAATGAGCTTCAAAATTGCTTTTTAAATAAAAGCATATAAGTTATTTTTCTAAATTGATAATTTTACCTTTTCTGTCAATTTTTCATGTCTACCCTGAATGAAAAATTTTGTTATGCCTTGTTTTAGGCCATTACAACATAAATATAGCTACAATTACATCCCTTGGGGTAACAATCCATCTTGGTTTGCCCCTATTGGATATTTTGATGGCGATAAAAGGAATAATGTAATAATATATTTCATATGGTATTTTAAAAATGTCTACTAACTATATGGATGAATCGTAAACGGAAGGTAGTATGTCATTCTCCTTTGTGTTGCTAATTCAATAATAATAAAATATAATACATATACATCGTAATTCTATAATTGGTCAATAAATCTGTATTGTAATAAAAATCTGTTGTAATCTACTAGATGCTCTGGACACTTTGTGCGCTCACATAATTATATGATTCTACTTTGTACAAGATTACAAATTTTCCTTGATTTTATATACCAAATTAGCGAGCATTCAAAATTTAGCGCTATAATACTTTATTTAGCGTTATTTTAAGCGTAATTAACAATCCTTTAACAGGGTATGGAAAATTAATAGGAGAAGACTAGAAGAACAAATGCATTTTATTCACAATTTACCATAATTTTCGTGGGTGCTTGTGCCCCAGCTTTCAGTAAAAGTTCGTAGTCTGCACTCACCTGTGCAAACGTAAAACATCTGAACCCACACCTCATATCCATTGAAGTAGAAAGCCAATTACCAGGTATTCACCATCATCCATCTATAGAAGAAAATATTAAATAACAAGGTCAGTAGATTAAAACACATTCACAACACACACAACCTTATCCGATTTGGCCTGTCGTCAAAAAGCTGTTTTTTGTGCTATTTTTTGACTTTCAGCGTAATGCGCAGCCCAAACGGCTAAACATTTCCAAAAAAAATTTATTTTTCCAAATTCAGCAACATTCATTTAGTAAAACACAAGTGTTTTCAAAACACAATCAGCACACAGAAAATAGTGGTAAACAAGTTCTCGCCCACTGGTCTGTTTTGGGACAACTTGCTCGGGCGGTGCACATTTTGAGCTATCGGCCGGGTCTTGGTAGTCAAATCGAGCTGAAAATTGGTGTGTGCACTTCTGGAGTCTTATTATACAAAACCCACACCAGGTCGTAATGCTGCGCGTAGCTTGCCTGTTTTCCGGCATGTCTACTCTACATACTACCATACAATCAGAGATCTAAAACAAAAAATAACACTACACAATACAACTGTTACATACACCGACAAAAATGCCGGCTTGGTGATTATTGACAATGACACTTAGGGTCAGTTGCACCAATAAATTTAACTGATGGTTAGGCTAACCTTCGGTTAGTTGCTATGGGTTAGCCAATCAGAGGCACAGTTTCCTAGCAACTAACATGTGATTCGTTTAACCCACAGTCAATTTTAATGGTAGAACTGGTCCTTACATATAGAAAACTACAATTTTTTACCGATAATATAACATAATAGAAATTAAACACAAACCCCTAAAAAGATTTGTTACTGATACCAACAACACCCTCAAACACTGTAAAACAACCGTTCAGAAAAGTAATACAGCAAAAAATTTACAATCGAATCAGAAACAAATAATTCCCTCAACTATCTCGATCTCACCCTAGTCAGAAGATCAACACACCTAGAATTTAACATCTACATAAAATCCATGGCCACCGACACTATCATACCATACTTCTCTCACCATGTCCTCCAAATAAAAACCTCAGCATTCAACTTTCAACAGACTAATACAGACACCAGCATCCATAGAAAACTACACCAAGGAATATAACACCATAATACAAATTGGCACTAATAATGGCTACCCGTATGAATACATCCAAGACATACAGGGTGGTTTGGCTTGCAATGTCCAGACGATATTTCCTAAAGTAATAACATTACGAAAAGACATTTAAATTGAAAGTTATTGAGTATTACGTATTCTATTGTATAGGGCAAAAAGACATTTTTTTGTTGAGCCATTTTTGGCGAACAAAAAAATAGCGACAACAATTTGTTGTATAATTTCAAAACGAGAAAATTTTTCTGAATTCAACGATGTGTAAATTTCAAATTTTGACATGAATTTATTTAAATAGCAATAGAAGAAATATTTGATTTCATTAACATAGGATGCTATGAAAACAAAACGGCACATCATCTGTCAAGTAACAAAAACATAATAAGTTGATTTATTTTGTCATTATTCGATCACTATTGTATTGAATTTCACAAATAAGGAAAAGGCTGATATGTTATTGAAACATTAAACTATTGTTTATTTAAATAAATTTCAAATCAAAATTTCACATTTATACATTGTTCAATTCAGAAAAATTTTCTGTTTTTGAAATTATAAAAAAAATTGTTGTCGCTATTTAAAAAAATTTTTTTTTTGTTCACCAAAAATGGCTCAACAAAAATTTTTTTTGCCCTATAATATAGAAAACGTCATACTCAATAACTTTCAATTTAAATGTTTTTTTCTTTAGGAAATATCGTCTCAACACATCACATCCCACATGTTATATCTCAAATCCTATAAGTAAATGTAAATCCCTTAATCCAATTAGCCTATGACAATTACCCTTTCATACTTTATAATCCACTGATATGACTATCAATTCAGTGATTGGTAATAATTTTCTTATTCTTATTTCATATCCCGTGTTCTCATGTCAGTCGCTTTATGCATTACATGGTATAAATATACATTGTTCATCCACACTCATTTCACAACATACAATTTCAGCACGGCCTGATGATAGCAATGTAAGCCGAAATCGATCGCCCAGAGAAACATTTCATAATAAATAATAGTTACACATAATATCTATTACTATTCCAAATATTAACAATTTCTACATATTTTGAAGAAAAATTCGGCACAGGATGGCCCAATGAAAACTATTCATACCAGTAGTTGAAATGTATTTTATTTGCCTTCCTTTTCTTCCATTTATGAGAAACGACTAAATTTTTGTACAGCGCGGTGCAGATTTAACTCCCACAAACAGTATGAGGTTGGCACATAAAATTGGAGTCTAGGCAATGAAAAAGCCGATAAGTTAGCCCGACTGGCCTCAAAACAACTGTTTTATGGTCCAGAGCCGGCTCTTCCACTTACAACATCAACTGCAAACAACTTAATTACCCAAGACACCCAAGCCCAACACAGGGCTAGGTGGAACGTGATGTTAGACTGCCGCCACGCGAGGGAGGCCTTCAGAGGACCATCTCGTAGCCTGACGCGCTTCTGTACAGGGCTATCCAGAGGAAACCTGCGGCTACTTGTAGGCATACTTTCTGGACACTGTAAACTTAACAAGCACATGCACCGCATGGGCTTGGCAGACTCACCATCCTGTAGAGGATGCCACACAGACGACGAGACGGCGCAACACATACTGTGTGAATGTCCCGTACTTGTCAAATTAAGACGATCCATGTTGGGAGAATCCTGGCCGGACATGGCTAAGATTAGAGCCGCTTCCCCGTCCAGCATCCTCAGGTTTATCTCACGTGTGGGATGGCTTGAGTAACGTTGCGGGGTCGAACGACTCTAATCAGGGAGGCAGCACAAAGGGCCCGAATAAGTGGCCTAGGTGCGTGTGGGATTTCCCACCCTCCCATCGAAATCCAGAATCCAGAATCCAGATGGAGTCTAAAAGTTGAAATATTTACATTAGCGATTAGCAACAAAAACATTGAAAATACAAAAAAAATAGTTTGCGCCAAACCACAAAATGTTTAATTTTAAATTTTTATTTCTAATTAGCGCAAAATGTGCCAAAACTTATGCCCTAGAAAATATTTCTTTAGTTTTTATGCTTATACGATCTATGTATACAGACCACCAATGATGAATGTCGTACAACAAGGATTACGACAATTTTCAATGGAATATACCACAAAACCTATTATAATCGATTATTGTAGTGGTGAAAATTATGGAGCGGTGAAGGATTTGGAGGTGGAACAACACATCGAAAAGGAAGAAACAACCCGTAGCAACCATTACCAACTGCTGCTGGACTTTCTTCCGGTGAAAATGGTGGGAGTGAGAAATTATTGCGCTGTTCTTGTGAGAAGACCCACCCCAGCCATACGTGTAGCCCGAAATATGTTATTGGCGGAAAAAAGGAAAATTTTATTAAGTAAGAGGGGCTGTTTTGCTTGTTTGAAAATTGGCCATCCAGCGATGAAGTGTAAGCGTCGTGTAAATTGTGTTGTATGTGGTACAGTGACTTTATTTTAGAACAGTGACGACAATAGAGCGTAAGTCCCGCCTCCGCGCCATGTTGCGACCAAATTCAAACAGTATTAGTAAATAGCCCAGTAAAATAAGACCAAATTTAACGATTTGGATGAAATAATGGTTACAGCTTTGCAAATTTGGGAACAGGCTTGATTTGTGCTCCCTTTGAAGTATTCAAAAGTCCCCACCCGTACCCCCCCTCCGAGATAAATGGAGGGGGAGAAAAAGTGTCAAAAAACAGATTTTCGTAAATAACTGAAAAAGTATCAATTTTATCAAAAACAAAAACGTTAAGAAAATTGTAGCTGACAAAATTCCGCACATTTTCGTGTTTTATTTTTGTCTCTACGACCAATAGGAGCCGAGATAGATTTGTTTTAAAATGTCGACTGTTTTGCGGCGAAACGGTAACACATGCGCGCATCGCGCGTATTTCGCTTAGGTATATCTCGAGAATAGCCATTCGTAACGCAAAATGCTTCAAATAAAAGTTGTAGAGAATTTAATTACGAATAATTTTCTTTTTTAAACATTTCCATACGATTAATATTGACAGAGATATAATCATTTAAACCTTTTCTAAGACACAATCGCTGCTCGTTTTGCATAAGTAATAAAATCAATAATAAGTCGAAAACTATTGATTCTATGTACTTAGTGCATATAATAAAAGTGTAGAGAATTAAATTTTGAATCTATATGAATACACGAAATATCATTGTGGTAATTTATATAAGGCGATAGAGGAAGAAATAATGAAAAATTCTCCTCATTTTCCAGCGTTTCTTTGCAAATAGTTATGTTTTGACTACTTGTAGACAGTAAAGTGCCTTATTAGTTTTTTAAAGATATAATGGACCTGTAAAATAAGCGCAGGCAGAAGTTCGTACGACAAACAGTTCGCTAGTTACAGCTCTTTAAAGGTACACCTACTCAAAAATTGACATTTTATTAAGAATCCCGATTTTCGCTAAAAAATGGCCGTTAAATTTTTGTTAAAAATTGGTTTTATCCTATTTTCAGACAAAGACAAAGGCAATACAATACAATAAATCGTTCGTAAGTTGCACTTTATTGTAAAAATACATCTTTGAAAACTATAGGTAGGTACATATATTTTCACAGAATTTAACTAAAATGTATATTTGTATTAAGTTTTTCTTAAATATCTTCGTTTCCATTTATTTTACGACAAACTTTTATATAAACTAATTGAAAGCTTACAAAATTTGCTATAAAAAACACTGGCACGTATGTTTTTTTTATAAACAGCGGCGAGAAACTGACGATTGAAGATGCAGGTAATGTTTAATTTTTACAGAAATTGTATCTATATAATTGATATTTAAGCATTGCTTGTATTTTCTTCTGGAGTTTCTCCGTGTTGGTTTTTATGTAGAAAATGCCTACGTTTCGATTCCATCTACGGAATCTTTATCAAGACTTTTTTATCAATTCTGAAGTTTTCAAATTTAATTTAAGGTCTGTGGAATCGAAACGTAGGCATTTTCTACATAAAAACCAACACGGAGAAACTCCAGAAGAAAATACAAACAATATATACATCCGTGGAAACCTTAACGAAAATATTTAAGCATTGTGTATATACATACAGTTCCTAATTTTAAGTTAAATAAATAAAATGGAGAAGGTAGGTGGGAAATAAAAAAACAGCAGATACTTAATTTTTCTTATAAAATCTAAGTTAAACTTAAAAACGTCCAAACAGGTGATAAAACATAAACACCGTTCAATATCCTAGCACTTAAAACCACATTATATTGTCTAGATTTTAACAATTTACACAAAAACTAAACCGACACTATAAGAATGTAATGCAAACTATTCAAATTTTAGTCGCAACATGGCTGCCAGGATCACAACCAATAAAAAATGAGACACCCATTGTCATCACTGTCCTGTATAAAGTCACTGTAGTATGTGGTCGTTGGTTGAGGGAATTGAAAAGGAAGAAGATTTGGGTTTCGAATTTTGGATCGGACTGTCCAGATATAGAAATTTTGATAGGAGGTAATGTCGCAATAATTATGGACGGAACGAGTTGAGAAGTTGAGGAGTGGACCGCTGGCGGTTGAAACAAAGTTGGGATGGACACTCATGGGTGAAGTACCTTCCGATCGAAGTAAGAGTTGTTCAATGTTCATCTTTGTTGGTTACGTCTCTGATCACCCAGGAATCATCCATGGCAAATCCTTGGTCTTTGGAGACAATTGGAATTCGGGATACTGGTGAAGCAAAAACTAAATTGGAGTTACAAACAGCTGTCAAGGAACATTTTCGTCAAAGGGTAAAAGAGGATTTCCGCCGTCGGTTTCTCAATGAATATTTGAGTCAGTTGGTTGACCATCGGCTCAAGAAAGAAAAATCAAGGACATTGGGGACATTGTGCTAATTGGAAGTGACAACTCGAAAAGGATGGATTGGCCATTAGGAATGATCATAAAGTTATTTCCAGGAAAGCATGGGAAAGTTCGTGTAGCACTTGTGAAGACTGGAAATGGAGAATTGCCCCTTAGAGGTCACGTCAGGTGACCAACAAGTTAACGACATAGGTCAGCCGGCCGAAGGAGGAGTCAGTGGTGAGAAGCTTCTCTGCACCCGTTACGGACGATCTGTTAAGAAGCCGGAGATGTTCCAAGCCGGAGTTAATTTCTGAGTCTAGAAAAGATTCTTTACAAGAAAAAAGGTACAGTTCTTGAACATATCGTTTGGAAAAACCAGATTAAGGTACTAAAGTAAACTCAAAGGTATAATAAGAATAAGAAATTGTAATACCTCTGCAGTCACCTACATCCACCCTTGACACAATGTGATAGTCACAAATATTTCTGGTGATACACCATCCCAATCGAGAACAGCCGTCACTTATTTCTAAACTAAACTAAAGTCGTTATTCATATGATCAATGAGGTTGCCATGGTTTTTCAGCTGCACATAGACAGAAATAAGGGGCGAGACAACTTCAACTAAAAACGTATAAGGGTTTACGATGTACATGAGCAATTGAAGTTGCTCGAATTTAGTTAGTGGATATGAACATCAGTTAGCTATAACTTTTAACTAAGTTCTATCATGCCCTTTGGTTATATTATAATTATGATAGATAATTTCAAATGTTTAAGTAATTACATGTTATGATTATAACAGACCTTATTAATGGATTTGCATAACGAAAGTCTAGATAAAATTGCCTCGAGCTAAATCTGAAAGTGATCGATTTTAGTTAGTTAACATGAACATCAAACTCATCCGTGAAAAGGTACTTATTATTCCATATTCGAAGACTAACAGTGTAGTTTATGACACACCAAAGTTCCTCCTAGAGTTTGTGTAGGTAAATGTATTCTCTTGATAGCATTCTGTGGAGCTTTCACTGTTCCTACTTCTCAATTCTTAAACTTTTTATTTTTCTTGTTATGATGGTCCATCTTCTTGAACTTTCTTTTGTAATCTGTAATATATTAAAAGATGGTATAGTTTTACATTATTTGCAAAATAAATGAATTTGTAATGCGGTTAAAATGTCAAGAGATCTTGAATGTAATCGATGAGTTACATGTTATATTCCAATTATCGTGTTACAGGACAAATTTGAAACGTTACGTGTCAGAGTCGACACAGTGCACGTTGTGCATTGTTCTGTATCATTTGTTTGTAGCATCAACTCATTGTGAATGCTACCATACATGTTCGTGTTCATGCTGTGTTGATGGTTTGGTATCAATAAGCTAGTTTTTTCTTGACATTATAAATGCACTACACTTACAATGATACAAACCTGCGTTGAAACGCTTGCCTTGCCTTTTTCTTTGTGAGCTAAGACAAGGATTTTTGGATATTATCCATCCTCTTAGCCTGCTGCTGAATGTGAAACCAAAAGTTCTGACGTTTCGCAAGGCATGCTTGCATCTTCAGAGTGATCGATGGTAAACTTTGAAAATTACTAATTAACTCTAACTAAACAAATTCAACTTTACTCTAACATGAGGAGGCAACAAACAATTTCCTGTTTTACAAAGGTCAGTGCACAAGACGCTTTGTCTAAAGAAAATCATCCACCTAGTGTAAATTTTGTCTCCTACTAGTTCCACCCAATCTATTCCCGAGCCGATTATTAAATTTGAAGAGGAAAATAGTAGCAACGAGATGGAAAGAGCTTTTTAACACTGCTAAATTAAGTTTAGAGGAAGGCGCCACTGAACCCATCATTCTGAGAGGAAGCCTCGAAATTAAAAAACGGAAAAGGCGTCAACGTACCCTTGATTGACCCGAATTTCCGAGAAACGGCATAATCTCTCTAAAACCTACCGGTGGGAAACTCGGCTTTACAAATAATCATTTAATAAATCATCACTTACCCCACACGTAAGCATTAAAATAGTGTGCACGCACAAAAAACGGCGGAGGAAGTCACATTATTTTCGGGTAATGGTTACTGCTATTCGGTAGCGTAAGGCAAAAAAATGTAACCTGATAAATTTAGGTGCTGGTACCATTTAATTCAATATCAAAATAACTGACGATCTAAAATTTCAGAAACAACCAAAAGGGACAAACATTTCTGTTCCTTGTTCCTTGTACCGTCGCCGCAGGAAAACTCACAGGGGGCGAGGTCTGGGGAATACGGTGACTGTGGCATCAATAGAATGTTGTTTTTGGCCAAAAATTCACGCACAAGCAACGATGTGTGAACAGGGGCGTTATCGTGGTGCAAAAACCAATTTTTGTTCTTCCACAAATCCGGGCGTTTCTGACGGATTGCTTCACGCAAATTGCGCATAACTTGCAGGTAATATTCCTTATTGCCTGTACGACTCTGTGGCAAGAATTCATGATGCACCACGCCCCTGCAACCGAAGAAAACTGTGAGCAAAACCGTCACATTCGACGGCACTTGGCGTGCTTTTTCCGGTTTTGGCTCATGCGGCAGCTTCCATTGCGATGATTGAGCTTTGGTTTCCACGTCATAACCATAAACCCATGATTCGTCCCCAGTTATGGGTCTCTCGAGCAAATTTGGGTCGTCGCGGACCGAGTCCAACAGCTCCTTAGCAGTGTTAACGCGACATTGTTTTGGCACGAATTTCGCGGTGACCCTTCCCATAGCCACAGCTTTGTTAAAAATCGAATGGCACGAGCCAATCGATATGTTTAAGTCTACAGCAACTTCTCTAACGGTGATTCGACGATTGTCCAATATTATTTCCTTCACTTCATCAATGTTTTCGTCTGTTGTTGATGTGCTCGGGCGCCCGCTACTCTTTTCGTTGTTCACATCTTCTTGGCTCTCTGAGAACATTTTGTACCACCGATAAATGTGGCTTTGGTCCAAGGTAGTTTCACCATATGCCACAGTCAACATTCGGAATGCGTCCGCGCACTTAATTTTGTTCTTCACACAAAATTTGATACAGATTCTTTGATCCATTTTTTGGAATAAGCGAAAATCGAAGACAAGCCAAAACCCGTCCAACCAAAATAGCTGTTCCCAATTAACTAAACATTCAAAATGGCCGACTTTGACAGCATAAGTGGGGGACATGAGTACCAACCTAACGCCACAAAAAATCGAATATACGTAGCCCCACCATCCGTGCAGGTATTGACAGTTAAGCAACTCGCGCTCTGGTCAGTACTTGGATGGGTGACCGGTTGATTCTGTGGCTCGGTGTGTCCGGCAGGGGGTAGTACAAAGGGCCCGAATGTGGCCTACGTACGCGTGGACTTAGGTCCCATCCCCCATTCTAATTTACATTTTTTTTTACGTAGCCCGCGGAAATTCGAAATTCGCGATACTTCTCGACTATACCTCGTAGAGTTAGATGCAAGATAATATCAATTTTAACGCCGATGGTTTTTTTGACGAATTGAGTATAGGTACTCACTTCGTGACTTCGCATGAGTAAAAAAAGTTTTTCTAACAATACTTCCTAATAAAATTTCCTTTACTTGCATAACACTATAAGTACTAACTGATATCATTGAATAACTATGATATCTTCGCAAATCCTCGATAGTTTGCCTTAACAAATTCAATACCCTCTAAAAGTATATTAAAAGGGGTTAATGTACTTTCAATATGCAATACTGAGGCATTTGCATTTCAGATACAAACGGGTATCAGTAATAAATACGGCCCTGATGTCTTCCACTTTCCTCTAAATAGATATCTATTTTCACTTGTAGTTATAGATCCTGAACGCCGTCCGTCTAATACGGTTTACGAAAAAAAAGCAGTCTCTTGAAACCTATTTGTAGCTTGATTAATTGCAATGGCGAAACATTATCAAGTCCATCTTGGTTTACTTTCTTTCTCCTGTGCTTTCAGTAATATCGGTATATTTTTCAATTGAAATAGATGTAGTTGAATCGATTTACACGCTTACAAATTAACGCTTCTTTAGCGCATCTCTATTAAGAATAATGAAATAAGCCAAAATTGCTGTAATTATGCGGTAAGAGCAATGAGATGAAACAATATGGCTTTAATTAATATGATTAATATTCATTATTATAATTGTAAATAAAGGTTTAAGGCATCGCAGGTAAACTTTTATTAAAACGTGATTCGACTACCTACACTATTTTCCCAAAGTACTGGCTTACGTGAAAATATGTCTCCAACTTATGATCCATACCTATCAAGATGGTGGATGAAGCGAACGTCGAAAAGAGTGAAGTTCGTAACGGTAGAGTCTGATCCATTGTCAAGTGTAGTAGTTACGAGGGACAAACCATTATTATTGAGAATGAAAGAACCAGTGTAACTTTTTCAAAATTTTATTTCAGGTGTTTTCAAAGTAGTTGCATTCTTTCCTTCCATTGCTTAAATGCTCCACGCCAAGCAGGTATACGAATACCTACTTTTAAAGTATCACCGAAGAGCAACATCGATCTTGTCCTTTGACAAAAACCTTCCATTTTAGCCCAAAAAAACAGCCAAAAGGCGCATATTACCAGATCCGGTGAGGGCAGGGTGTTCAATTACATGAATCTTGTTTGCAGCGAAATACTGACGAGTTAGTTCTGCAGTATGGGAAGAGGCATGATCGTGCCTAGCATAATTCCCTTCTTTGGCGGCTTGGCGCTTTATTAAACACTTCTTACGGTAACAATCCTTAGGAGTACAATCCACGGTCGCTTACTCTATGGAGGCAAAATGCGTCGGGGCTAGTTTCAGGGAACAAAACAAAGAACTTTTTTGTGTTAGGGCGCCAGGGAGTTCTAGGAGACTCTTCGCTGTTCCAAACGGGTAACCAAACTCCGAAGGCGTTAGCAGCGTCTTCAGGAACAACGATTGGATTGCTATAGAAAAAGGGGTTGAACTTTGAAATAAATCAGCTGAGCTACACTTGAATAGGTTGTAATACAGCATGTAATAAATGGGATAACAAATAAAATTATAATGTATATGACCAATCGGATATCTGGTTTACCTTTATACGACCATAAAGTAATATTACGATAAGTGACGTTGGTAAAATACATAATAACAGGATACGATTGACACAATAATACCCTCACAACCATGGCCCAGCAAACACATTTATATATAAAATACATATAAATTATATAAGAGCTTTTAGATTTATATAAAACTGGAAGAAAAATAAGAGATATTTAATGTTAGAATGTCAGCAATTTTCAATATAATATATATGTCTATTAGATGTAAATTCTTTATATCTGTAGTACATGAATTTATATACGTTTTATATACATTTTATGTAATATTCACATAAAAAATATTAGTTGTAAAAGCGTTGCGATGACCAAATGGCAGCTACTCGAGCATAATGTAATTATTAGCAATGTAAAAAATTATTTAAGCAGTTTCATACAAATAAATGGAAAAACTACATTTTTACGTGCAACTGTACTTTTAATTAACTTAATTCTACGAACCCGTTTTTACCTGAACTGAAAGCCGACAGTTTATTATGATATTATATACTTGCTTGAAAAGTTTCCCTTAACCGGATTCGAACCGTTGCGGGTGAGCGTCCCAAATTCCGAAATCCGACATGTGTTTTGTTTGTATCCGACATTGTACCACTGCGCTAATCTGAAACATTCCTTTTTTTATTTCGTTCTTCCTAACCTTGCGGTGTTTCGCGAGATTAAATTATGTTTGGCTATATCGTTGAGTGAAGTCTTATTCAATGATTATACCTACCTTTATGTTAAAAATGACCAGGATTTAATTTATTTTATATTATTTATTTTCTATATAAATTAGACGCATTTTAGTCGATACGGATCTAATATTAAAGGTACGTGAACTACAATTTTTGGCGTTATAGAAAACCCGCGCGTGCGATTAATTATGCGGCGCAAATAGAAACGGACTTTTATTTTCGACAATATAATATATGTAATGATAATTTATAATTATATTTACAGAAGGCATACATAAAAAATATGTAATACTTCTTACATATAAGATTTTACATATAACGTACATAAATCTAATCATATAAATATGACAGCACATAAATTTCATGGGTAATATGTAATTATCTATATGTATATATTATATGAATTTCTGTATACAGAATATCCGTAAGTTTATATACTATTATGTAAAATATACGTAATCTGTTACATACGATTTATATAACTTTACTAAAGAACACTTACATACTTGATATATAAGCATATGTAGGGGTATTTACATCAATATTATATATGTTGTATGTATATTTTATATGTGTGTTTGCTAGGTGTAATACATTCAAACTTCTTACCTGAAATCCGGCAGTGGATTTTTTAATCAAAGAGACACCTAGATGCGTTACATGGACAAATGAGCATAGGACCGAAGAAATAAGTCCAATATGAAATCGTAAATTACTGACTTTAAGGGTAATCAATTGGATACTGAACTTCCATAAGGGAATAGTAAATATAAATATTGAATGATTGTAAGAGATGATTAAAGGTAAAGAGGATAAGCAGAATGTTTAACGTTACAAATCTAAAAAAGGACGCTTGATCGAAATCAAATGTTGATTTAAATAATAGACTAGCGGTGGACCTGGCGATGGCGATGACGCTATTAGATCGAAAAAGGATTGGGGATTAATGAACAAAATTCTCATCTCGTGTTCAAGCGTAAGAAACGTAATCTATCAAACCTCGGTTTGGTGCTTAAAAGACGTCCAAATAATACAAATGGCCGCTTGAATAAGATCACGATGTAAATCGGGATAAAAGAAAGGGGGTTTTCGAATTTAGCACGACCTGTGTTTGTTAGAAAAGATGAAATGAGAAAAAAAAGCCATGTAGGACCGGCACATTAAAAAGCAGTGTCATGCTCACTATGGCAATCTAGTGAACTAGGAAAGAGAAATCTGTAGCAAAATAATGACGCGAAGGAAACTTAGCGAGCTTTAAGCAAATGTCGCGCGAGGGCGTCACACACGGTCAGCAAAACAGTGACAATCTTCTGCACCTCTAACTTAATAGCGCTCTCTAGACCGGTACTTCTAAAGAACAGAGCGTACATTACTTTCTTCATTGTGCGCTGCTTTCTGATTATTGTTGGTGTGGCCTCGTTTTCATGGATCCATACGCTTCTCTCTTGTCCAGTTGGTACAAAACGACTTACGGCTTTTTTGAGATAAAGACTCGTTTAAATTTAATCTTCACTGTGAATAAATTGGGGTTTATTGCCTTTCAGTTTGAAAATGAACAAGCAGCCTACGGTCTACGGCATAGCATTCTGAACAGTAAAGGTGGTTTAGTGTGCCGGAACGGATTGTTGGAAAAGAAAGGAGCAACGTAAATTGGCATAATATTCTTCATCAAGACATTACCAACTCTCACTTAGCACGTGACACTCTTGGTTTCCTAAGTCAAAATATCAAATAATAATGACTCATTGTCTATATTGCACCTGATATGCATGCATACATATAGTGACTACTGTTTGAGCTCGTACGTACAATAATGCTTTGACGTCAAAGGCGAATATTTCTGATGCAAGATATGCAATAGTAGCATGTAGTAAATCAATAATAATAATAATAACAATAATATTTATTTTGATCGTTAGATAACAAAAGTGGTATAGATTAAGTCAAAAATGTACATAAAATTAAATTAAATTTAAGCAAAGTCATTAGTTTAAAGTATAAACAAACAGTGTACATAAAAAATTAAATATTAATGCAATGTGTATAAGACAAAACATTACAACTAGCGTAGCAAACAGAATAGATTAAAATTTATTGCTTTGTAGTAGTAAAAGAAATTCTTCTACATTGTATACGCAATGGTGCTTTTGTTTTACCTTTAAATTGTTTAAGAGACCCACATTGCTTTAAAGTTTGGGGCAAGTAATTGTAAAGCTTTACACCAGACGAGGAAGGAGCTTTTACGGTAATTTTGGTTTTTCTAAGAGGATTACGATAATTGTTCTTTTTTATTGTATTGTATAAATGAAAGTCAGTTTTTTTTAACTGGTTTTGGTTCTTATGGACAAGGCATAGAAGCTCAAGAAAAATTTGTTTTTGCAAGGTTGATGTATATAACTTATTGTCTATAAACCACTCATTTAGGTTCTCTAATAGAGCATTTGCCTTAGATATCAAATCATCTAGCTTTGTACTAGTTATTAGACTGTCATCAGCATAAAGATATAACGAATAGTTTAAGAAATGAACTATGCCATTAATAAAAAGCAAAAACAGAATAGGACCTAGTATGGAACCTTGAGGAACCCCTACTGTAACAGGTAAAGTGGATGAGTAGTAATTATTAATAACATCGTTAGGTGATTGATAAATAACTCTTACAAACCGAGTTCTTTGTGAGAGGTAAGATTGAAACCATTTGGCGACAGTGCCTCTTATACCATAGCGTTCTAAATTGTTTAACAACATGGTATGATTAGCGCCATCAAAAGCATTAGTCAGGCCGCAGTAAATTCCAACAACAAACTTTTTCTGATCAAGAGCTTCCACTATTTCATGAATGTAAATCAGTAATCGTTGACTGTTTGGGTTTGATGTCAAACTAAAACCATTGTCTAACTCTTAACCACACAAAACGGAAATACCCTGTAGATAGATTGAGTTTTTATTGTATTCATTTAAAACGGCTTTCTATAGTGGTTCGAAAAGCAATTCCGCCACATAGATTATAACTTATAAGTAACGACGTATCAATCACAATTCTTCAAATCTCTTGAATTTCAAAGCATTAAAATTGAAATCCATAAATTTTTCACTTATATAATATTCGCGCAACCCTACTTTGAAAATGTTATATAAATAAAGTGAAAAGGAATTGTATAACCATTATAACCCAAATGCGTCGTTACGTCTACTTTAATTTTATGCGGACAAAGGGTAATTTGCAATGTTCGAATTTAAGCATTGCATTAAAGTATTTCCTCATCTCTCGTCATGTTTTCGTGCACTGAATACAAATTGGAGCTATACTTATTTTTATTATTATTATCGAAATGACGCTTTAACTAAAATTTTAACAGGCCGCGGCGTGATTAATTAAATGATAATAAAAAGTAATACTCAAAAGGAAATTCTTGTGAGATTTGTTTGTGGGTGTGATCGAAGTATAAGGAGATGGGATTATTGAGAAAATCGCCAATAAAAGGTTAATACTTGATATAGCTCGTTGAGAACTTCTAATCTTGAACGTTGCTTAAAAAACACGAATACTTTGTAACTGCTTCTATTTCCGGAATCTTGGCACTGCTAGGAATGCATTAAAAAAATTTTTGATTCATCCGTAAGTGTAAACGTAATATGTTAAATATACGTAATAAGTAATCTACTCGTTTGCTGTTTTGCATTCTCTCTTATGGTACGAAAGGCATGCAAAACCTAAAGGTTTTAAGCTGGATGGATTTAGATGGGTCACAGTTAATTCTGCATTTCAAATTGGTAAAGCTCTCTGTATTTATAAATAAATATCATTTTCTTTGCTCGTGTAATTTAAATAAAAAGAACATTTACGGTTTCGTATGCTGATTGAGTAATTTTTTAAAATGTAATTGCACACACCCGATATAAGAAATAGCCACTCAGATTTACAACAAGATTGAAAAATCAATGAAGCATTATTTATTGAATACCTTTTCTGTCGGAATTGTCGAATTAGATTTCGAGTAGGTACCTACCTATTATTTCGTATACATGCCATCGTTAAAAATGTCTGTATATAGGAGATACTTGTGGTGGAAGAGAAAAATAAATTAATAAAAACTAGAAAATTGAATTTTATTTCCCAGACGTTTTCTAACATCAATTCAGTTTGTTGTCGAATTGGAAAAATCTATTAAATGTGAAGAGGAAATTATTTTACTTTTATTCGCAAGTTACGGCGTACTATTTTAACATCCTCTAGTTTCCCATACGACGTCTTACAGTTCAATTTAGATTTTGACAAAGTTGTACAACACTATTTACGACTTAAATAGATATTTACTACTTTTTAGTATTGTGTTAAGCTTAGATTAATTAATACTCACATTTTCTCCGGCGGTTTAGAAGGGTAATTAATACACTGTCGGCCTAGTTCTTCCCAAAGATTAATTATATTATTAGAGTTGTTGTTTTACATTTTTATTGAAATAAAAGAAAGAGATATTTGTTTGACAGCATAATATATTAACAGCAGTTTTGTTTCACCCGATTGTAAATAAGTGGGAGTCGATTGACGATCTACGTAATAAACACATTGCTACAGTCCTCGTTTGCGTCTTGTCTATAGAACAATTACAAAATTCGAAAAAGGAGTTACTATGGTCGAATTTGGCTTTGCATCAATTGCCGCGGCTCTACTTAAAAAGTTAAGTCAAGGTTTACCAATGGAGTTTTGGAATTGAGTAAAGACAATGTGGACAAATAAAATAATTTACAATAATGTAGGTAGCAAAGGTTTTTAAGTTCAAAAATGTTCCAAAATGCAAAATTTTTGGTCATTGCGAAAAACACTTTCGCTCAGATTGTACCCAAGAGCCACATGCAAAACCTTATAGAGCTGGGCTAAGACCAGACCGTAGAGAGACCTATGCTATTTGATAGATCTTTTTGCGTAGATTAAAAGTGTTGCTGGCGACAAAGCTCGATTTCATTTGCTTAGGTGACTTTTCGGCCTCCAAATTTAATTGTATCATAGCAAAAATGCATAATATAGTCATTGATACATAGTTACATGTTCTATTATCAAATAAAACAATATCAACGTAATTTCTATGGAATGTAATATTTATAAGATGTTTAAAATATATTTTCTGCTTCATTATTGTTTAACGTGATTTTTACTTAGACAATTCTATTTGAAACATTTACCTCCTAGATGAGTATTATGCATTTTTCCTATGATAAAAATGATAACTTTAGCGGCCGAAAAGCCACCTAAGCAAATGAAATCGAGCTTTGTCGCCAGCAACACTTCTAACCTATGCAAAAATCTATCAAATGGCATTGGTTTGCTATCGTTTCTATTACATCGAGTATCCGTCTAAAATCGAATGAACCTCCTGGGTTGAGTTAGGGGTGGTGGTGGGCCATTTCCTCCTCATCCAAAACTTGAATTGCCATAAATGTGCCGCACTGCAGGGCCGCTCCACAGCATCTCGAACATAAAATAAAATAATCCTGTTTGGTTCATTTGTAATGTCATGACTGGAACTGTATGAATTCATCAGGAAACAGTATTATTAAACTGATGTAATTATAACTATTATGTTATAAACTGACCAATAAAAGTTGAGATAATCGCTGTAACTCTCAAGTATTAAAGTACAAATGTAATTTTTTGGTTATAAAGTACCTATAGATTCTGAAGATTTTATTAAAATTTGTTCTATTCCATTTAATACAAGATATAAGATTCGATAGAGATAGATATAGTTATACCGGGCGTTTCTAAATGAATGTCGGCGTTTTAACGCTTTGTAGTATTTATTACATAAAATTTAAAATCATAATTAGTACCTACATGAAATGAAAGAGCAACTCCAAACCGTTGTGTTTGTTGCTACGCCCTGGAAAGCCTGTGTAGTACCGCCTTTACACAGAACACAGAAAACTTTTTGTGTTCTGCAGTTTGAAAATCGACATTTCATATAAACACTCATAAAGTGCGCATCTGGGGGTCATAAACTATTCACGAGATGGTACAATTGCAACAAGATTCCCCTAAATTGAATGTTTTTTGTATCGGCGGAAAGTTTATGGGTCTTTTTTCTTTGAAGAAGCAACTGCAAATGGTATTTCCTATCTTGATGCTCTAAAACTATGGTTATTTCTCCAATTGGTACAAGGCGAACCAAATAACTTCATTTGCCAACAAGATGGTGCACCGCCGCACTAGACGCGATTGGTTGAACGTAACTGTATCCGAACGTTGGATTGGCCCCAAAGAGCCCAATGTCAGAGCTTGTTTCGCATGGTCTCTACGCTTAACCGATCTTACACTATGTGATATCTACCGGTGGGGGTTCATAAAGGATCGTGTGTATGCGCCTCCACTACCAGCTGAGCTACCTGACTTAAGAAACAGGATTGAGGCAGCTATGGCAACAATTACACTAATCAACGTCTGGGAAGACCTGGGCAATCGACTTAATGTGTGCCGTGTGATGAACGGTGCTCACATTGAACACTTGTAAGCTTGTAGGTATAAGTTGCTTTTTTATTTCATGTATTACTTATGATTTTAAGTTTTATGTAATAAATACTACAAAGCGTTAAAACCCAAATATTCATTTAGAAACACCCGGTATTATAATAATACTAAGTAGTTTCCCTAAATTCGTCAATTTAAATTCTAACCCTCGTTATCTAAACGTTGTGTGCAATGCATATTGAAGGAAAATGGCTATACATATATTCTTGCTATTTGAGTAAACAGTATCGATGAATATCTCACATTATTTCCAATGTTTTCTTTGCACAAGAAATGGTACCACCCTCATACTTTCAAGGGGAAATTTAAGGGAGAAAAGGAATACTTATCATGGCTATAATATAGCAACTCCACAATTAGAGTACGAATCTTTATGGGTACGCTCTTCACAATACAAACGTCAACAGTTACTGTTCTAGGAATATTCCCTTAGGAAAGCAATTTCTGAACTTTTAGTTGATAACCATAACAAATATATGGAAGAAAACGTCCCTCGTATGAAAATTGTGCTGAAATACAGGTACTTATATTCAAAGAAAGTACACCAAAAGATAGAGAGTTCGATGGCACCACCCCATCACTTTAGTGAGAGTAATCCAAATAGTCGATGAAGACACGAACATTGGCAACACCACCACAGGCCATAAACCAAATGAAAGAAGCAGCTGAAGATCTAGAAATTACAACTCAAGGTGTGTTGTCCATTATAGCAGAAAGTACATCATGTGTAGCGGCAGGGCAATTATTATTCTAGGTGAATACCTACAAAACAGCAGAGGGGAACCGTTCCTATTATTGGACGGTGATTCATGCGATGAGCGCATTCTGCTATTTTCCACTGAACAAAATTTATTGTAGTACATGGAGCACAGCAGACATTGGTATATGGACGGCACTTTTAAATTGCTCTACCACTATTCCAGCAAGTATATACTATCCATGCTGTACAATACAATAATGTAATCCCAACAGTATGTACCTACATTGCTCGCCAACAAAACTGAAGCCACGTATACACGATTATTTGAAAATGTTAAAAGGTTGAAACCAGAACTACAACCGACTACTGTTATGGTCGATTTTTCAAGAGCGGCCATTTTACAGAAGCTACATTATGTGGCTGTTTTTCCCCTTTAGACATGGAGGGATATCCAAGAAGCGGGACTAGCAGTTCAAGTCTTCCAACCCGAAGACCACGTTATTGCTTCGTACGAGCGTGTTTAACACTGAAAAGAGAATCTTTTCCTACCGGTAACCAATTATTTCGAAGATAATTGGATAGGTTGTCTAGACAGAAGACGACGAAGATAACCACTCTCTCCAATAAATATGTAGAATGTTTACTCAAAGATGGTAGAACATTTTCGGTAGTATGGCACAATAGTTTTGCTTCTACACTTAGCCATGTATTTGGTGATTTATGAACGCATTAGAAAAAAGAACAACCTCCATTGTGTGAAAATAGAGCAACTAATAGCAGATAACATAGTCACACAAGGGAAGGCACATAAAAAAATATAGTTGATGACTATGAAAATCGTCCAGGAATGTCACATAACTGTCAATTTCAAGTGTAGTTCATTAATGATGACGTATTTAAAAAAACATACAACATAATTTGGATAGAACAAAATACACAAAAAATCTTTGAAACATACCAGTACAAGTACTGCCAGTTCTAAACCTGGGGAAAGTGCGAGGGAAAGTTACTAAAGTTGGGGCAAAGCAAAAAGCGTTGCACGTCACGAGTATTATATACATGTCAACAGTGTTGTCATATGGATTAAAACGAAATAGAATAAAATGCGAAATGGAAGACAATAAATGACAGATGTCCTTGGTTGCAACATTGTAATTTTATTTATGATGCTGCCAACTTGTAGAATTATTTTACCCTAGAATATTACCTTTAATGACAATCTGAAAAATTAGTATTACATTGGTACTGTTTTTACGTCATATGTCACGTGCAACGCTTTTAGGATTGCCGTGACTTTAGTCATTTATTCGGTGTGCGTAATGCTCTACGTGTCGCAGCGTTCAAATGACGTTGCGATCAAATATCGGTGCGTTCAAATGTACGCGTCCATTTGTCGTGATAGTCGTGAATACTTTGTCGTCAAAATAGATTTACTGGGCGACCACCAACTCGAACTGTAAAAAAACTGCGTCGTTCATCACCAGGTAACATATGCCTGGTGGCTCGTCTGTAATATCGCCTTGTTGATCTAAGGGTAAACGCATAGCACCTAATAGACATTAGTATACCTTGTGTCCCACGCTAGGGTTACCCCATGGGATTTAACATGGGAAAATTGAAATTATTTTTCTCCTGCTTTCCAAATTAAAAAATCGCAAAAATTTTGACCCAGATTTAAAGTGGCACTTAAAACGTTTCTAAAAACAATTTTTTGATTACAATTTGATAATTAATAAATTAATTACAGGCATTTGAAATTCGAAATTTTGAAGGTTTTTTGCGCATGCGATTCAGATCGGTTATCTTCGGTTTTTAAAGCAATATGGATGCTAAAATTAAATTGTAGCCGAAGATAGCCGAAGATAGCCGATCTGAATCGCATGCGCGAAAAACCTTCAAAATTTCGAATTTCAAATGCCTGTAATTAATTTATTAATTATCAAATTGTAATCAAAAAATTGTTTTTAGAAACGTTTTAAGTGCCACTTTAAATCTGCGTCAAAATTTTTGCGATTTTTTAATTTGGGAAGCAGGAAAAAAATAATTTCAATTTTCCCATGTTAAATCCCATGGGGTACTCCTAACGTGAGACACAAGGTATAATATGCCTTACTTTGCAGGTATTCTTTTCCTTTTTATGTATACCTAAGTCAGTAACGGGGAACTACCACACGAAATAATAGAGGAACTTGCAAGTCTAATGGATTTTGTATTGTAATAATATTATTTTATAAATTTTTGTAAAACAATTGTTTACTAAACTTTGTAGATCATACCGAACTTTTTATATCCCCTCCCAAGGTTATAGCACAGTATCTGTGGTTATAGTCTGCGTACGCTACTGCATTAGGTCAAGTTGTAAAGACGGGAATCGTACAATATAACAAAAGGAATGTACGATTTGCAGGAATAAAGTGAAAAATGACTACCTACCTACTTACTATTTGGTTCGTCGACGGACGCATAAGTTAGGTGAATCTGCAAAAAATAGCACAACTCATAAATACATTATGTGATTACTGTAAAACTACCAAGTGCAGGTGTAAGACGTTTAAAACGGGAATTGGAAAAATGATGTAATCCTTTTTCCATCCACAACGTTCGCAGAGTGCTTTCCAAGATTAAGAAAATATTTAACAGATAGAAATATATCGGAAAAAGGAGATGAGTCTAATTGCACTATATTCTTAAATCCTCGCTTCGGGGGATTATCTCCTACTGTAGTAAAACGAATCGATTGTGCATATCCCCGGGGTACACATACAACTCTAGAATTTTACAAGCACTATGATAGATATTGAATATGAACTAATAGTAAAATTAATCCAAAGCTCTTTTTTTCGCACGCAATATTTCTATCGTCAATTTAATAGAAACACGATCGCTAAAATAAAAGTCCATGGTGCCTAAAAGCTTTACAAAATGTAAGTAAAATGGACCCGTAGTATTTAATAAAGGATTTACAGTATGTAGTTTTTGTCGCCTGTCAAAAGCAGTAAAATGTTACACTGTATTAACAGCCTCCAAAGCTTGCGGCATGCGAAACGTGATTTTTAAACCATCGCTCACTGAAACGGTAAGAGTTCAAAAAGTTATCATCAAAGAGATATTGTCATAAAACCAAATCCTACATCATTTTGTAACGTATAACAAAAATAATTGAAGTATTATAAAATAAAAGTTCTGTTTGAGTGGCTCCGTTTCCGATATAATTTAAGCCGATAGCAGCATCCGCTACGATCCTCATTATTTTAGGATAAAGGTTTTTTAAACATTTTTTTAGTTCATCTCAGGATTACTCAAAACCTTTTAACTATCTACCAATATTGCTTTGTTCATTTAAAATGTAATTTTACCTCTCTAAGTTGTGTAACGTCAATTTAGAAACGGAATTACAATAATTCCTCGAATGAATGCGCTTGATGTAACTGAGTATACCAACTTTTGCTTTAAATAAGAAAATTATATACGCTTAGTAATTTAATGTTAAAGGTTTTGTAAATAGAATAAACTTGGCGTTAGTTGGTTTTCGTTATACACGCTAAGTTTCGCGATGTTGAAATAATTAAAGCATTTTCTTGGAAGTGGTTCGAGGTAGTTACACGCGATACGCAAAGAAGATGAAATTGTGGAAAAAGGTACACCAAAAGTATAATTTCAAGAGAGGTTAAAAGTTATTTATGACAAGCATATCAAGTTAAAAGTTCAACAAAATGGAAATTTCGTAAATGTTTTCGTGCGCTACCTATTTACTTTATGAAGGACAGAATGCGATTAGTATGGAATTGAATACGACCACTCAACTCTTTGTTACGGTAGGATTTGTGGTTCGCAACACAATTTTGAAGGTAATCCACGGTGGGGGGTAGGTCGATTTTGGTAAGTAACAATAAGAGAGTTTCAGTAATCAAAAGGGGAAGAATTTTCAGACAGAAAGGGCCTCACGTGGTTCGAAATTGAAAACTAAAACTGTGAAGAGGCTCTCAGTATCTAGGAAACAATTGTTTTATAGCTGAAAGAGAACGGGGTAATTAAGCAATAAATAAGATGACGTAAATTTAACGTGGTTGTAATGAATATCAAATAAATAAAAATGGTAACAAAATATAATTGAAAATTAATAATTGATAAGATATTGTAACGTAAGATAACTAATTAATTAATTTGAATAAGAATATTTAATTCAATTTACCTTGGTAAGAAACATGAGATCAAATTAGAATAATGACGTTAAGTAGCAAAAAAATAAAATCGGGAATACGATTAATTATTTCACAAAAAAGTAATCGAGTAATAAATTTAAAATCTTACCATGAGCGAGGAAGTTGGACGCTATGCATAGTTTCAAATCCGAGCCAATTTCTTAAACAAAAATACAGAAAACAAAGGGGTCCTGCGAGTATTGTAGTCCAAATATGAAAGTTAAATCAATTACTAACCCGCGGTTAGTTATGCCGAAATAGAATAAATTAGCAATCTGAGTATTTTAAGTTAAAAAAACAATGGGTTCAAGATAAGAGAGATCGTACAAAAGTTATTATCAGTACAGTTTACGAATTAAATTGAAATTAGAAAACGAATAAGTTACATGAGTCATTAAATCGTAGGTATTTAAATAATAGTATATATTTGTATTAGCAAAAATGAATTAGAGTAATAAGGTTATCCAACATAGTTTTAAGACTCATACAATGTATTTTAGCCTGACGATGACTTAATTGTCGAAACATGGCGTATTTTATTGTACAGGGTGGCCCAACGAAAAGGTGACAGACGGGTTTCTGGCCAGAGGAAATTTTTTTTGGGAAACGCAAAAACACGTCAATTTTTATATCAAGGGGGACAACTTTCGCCATGATTTTCAACCTGAAGTGATTTCATCCCTTAGCGCTGTGAGAACAACCCCTAAAATTTAAATAGGGATGGTGGGGCAAGTGATACGTCATTTGAAAGGTCTTTCTTTTCTGATTTCAGTGCACTAGTTTTTTTATATTTTTTTTATTTTTAACCAAAGAAATTGAAGTTCCAAAATGGAAAATGAGGAAAGAGATTGAGGCATTTAAAAACTCAAAAAAGCTCGGACAGATCAATTGTTTTTTTCTTGGAGAAGCTAAGTACTTTTACTGATATTTGACAACATTGTTTCACCCCTTGCCCCCTTGGGTACAGGGTAAACAACCCTTAAATTTTTAAATAAAAACAATGGTTAATTTTTTCTTGTGCTAATTAATAAAACCAGTTTATGCAAATTCAACCCTTATTTTAATAAATTTTCGAAGTGTCTGCCTTCAGCTTCCATGTAATAATACAGATTTTGATTAACTCGTTCCTCCTGATCTCACCCCATTAGATTTTTTTAATGGGGTCATGTAAAGAGTAAAGTTTTTTCCACTGGTCCGGAATCATTGGAGGAGTTACGTGACCGTATAGTACATGAATGCCGCCTGATCACTCCTGAAATGTTGCAAAATGTACGGGAACGATTTAATGAAAATTTGTACTATTGCATGGAGCTGAAGGCAGGCACTTCGAACATTTATTAAAATAAGGGTTGAATTTGCATAAACTGGTTTTATTAATTAGCACAAGAAAAAATTAACCCTTGTTTTTATTTAAAAATTTAAGGGTTGTTTACCCTGTACCCAAGGGGGCAAGGGGTGAAAAAATGTTGTCAAATATCAGTAAAAGTACCTAGCTTCTCTAAGAAAAAAACAATTGACCTGTCCGAGCTTTTTTGAGTTTTAAATGCCTCAATCTCTTTCCTCATTTTCCATTTTGGAACTGCACTGAAATCAGAAAAGAAAGACCTTTCAAATGACGTATCACTTGCCCCATCATCCCTATTTAAATTTTAGGGGTTGTTCTCACAGCGCTAAGGGATGAAATCACTTCAGGTTGAAAATCATGGCGAAAGTTGTCCCCCTTGATATAAAAATTGACGTGTTTTTGCGTTTCCCAAAAAAAAATTCCCTCTGGCCAGAAACCCGTCTGTTACCTTTTCGTTGGGCCACCCTGTATTTAACCAACAGGTATGTCACAACAAATTTATCAACTTTAAGTTCATCAAATTTTTACTTATTAAAGTGGCAATTAAACAATCATGGGGAAGGTTGTGTGATTTTCATTTTCAACTTGATTGAATTAGAGTAAAGTTATAATTCAATATAATAATTTAAGATTAAAGGAGGTACATGTTTGTATTATTATAGTAAAATGATTTAAAATAAGTAATTAAAGCAATAGTAATTTAAAGAAAATAGAAACTGGATTTCTTTTAACGCAAGTTGGCTAAAGTTGATCCAAAGAATGTAGAGAATATTATGTTCCCCTTGTGACGTTATCAGCAGCAGGGTGTTAAAATGATCGAGGGGTGTTTCATTCTTGTAAAAATGTACATGTATTGTGGCAATCGAGGTCTTTTTAAGCGAATGCGAGTATTGCTTAGTAATCACCTAGCGACTACCACAGTTTTACAGATTACGTCGCAATTTCTAGTGATTCCTGTCAAATGCCAATTTGAACGTAATAAGGATAATTGCAAGGATTGCAGTACCGTCGCGAGCGATTACGAACAATTTAAGTGAAGCTGGGCAGGGCATTGTAGCCAAGCGTGTAAATTGCGAAGTATAAAGAAGAAAAAATCAATTCCTTTTGACTGATTTTATTTATTTTTTTAAAAGTTTGAAACATTTTTCAATATTCAGTTTATTTTGGGCCAAATGGTCAGCTCTTCGTCAGTTGGATTGGGTCGTTAAATGAATATTTGTTCTGTTTGAACGTGGTCATCTTTCGCTCAAACGTACTCATTTAGTTCGGCCTTCAAAAAATTCCAAAATGTTCAGACTTTCGCAATGTACCATGTGTCACACATTGTACGGCGTAGTATTCTTCCAAAATTAATTTGAATTTCTCTCGAATTTTTTTGTTATTACCTATGTATAAAGAAATCATCTTCTTGCTTCAATAACAATTTTCGAGAATTTCTTCTTTTTTTGTTTCTTTTTGTTGTACCGTTCTGTTTCTTGTGGCATACCTTGAAAAATTCAGAATCATCATACAAAAATTAAACATGCCTTGGTGTTATATTTTGACATATGTAGACATTTTATAAACTGATTGATAATGTCTATTAAAGTGTAATACAAAAAGCCGGAGTACCATTCACGGTTGCGCCATATAGATATAAGCATTATTAGCAATATTCCTGGTTTTATAACATTTATTATATCTTGCGCAGAATTTACAGGGTATTTATTTAGAATTGGAAAACCCTCGGAAAACCTGTTTCCTTTGAAATCAGTGGGACACAGCCCACGAGTTGATTGGTAGCTGTATCATCATAAAGTATGCGTCCGACAATGGTTGTTTGGTCCTCTGATATAAACACAATGAGGGGGATAGTTTCCTTCGTTTAAAAATTCTTTCAGTTGTCCAAATTATATATCTCCTTCGGAAAAGGTACCAAACACTGACAAAGTTCTACTCAAAGTTACTAATGATGGTAACACAGTGGGGGTGTTCCCAGCGAGAGCCTCGTATGCTATGGCGACCAGCAGTGAGGAAGACTTACAAACAAAATTGTTTATAGCCATCACTATTTCTGCCACATTTCAATTTTGATCCCTTATCACCATTCTTTAGGACTGCATCCTTTACGAATTCTAAAAAAGAGGTAGGACCCGGAAGCGCTGATTAGATTTATTGGTGTCCTTCAAGGGATCTTGGATAATATAAAGTAAAGCTGAATTATTAGAAATATTTTCTTTGATCAACTTGTAAACTTCATAGAAATCGGGAACCTTAATGGTTTGACATCAAGTACCAAGTATCCAGCTGAAAAGGACATTTCTATTCTTTTAGGCGTTCTGCAGATGGGCCCTGGCCCCTGGAGTCTTTTCTCTAGTATCCTGAGTGTCCACTTTATTTATGGGGTTGTTTCTGATAACAAGAACTTCAGTAAAAATTTGACAACGTGGAATCCTAGAGTCATTCATTAATTCACTTACCTTTTTCGGTTTGCGGAAATGACTTAGATATAAATTGACACTTTGGGCAAGTCACATAAGCACCCCCGTTCAAGCGGAACAGTCCCCCGTTCAAGCGGATCAGACTCCCGTTCAAGCGGAACAAACCCCCCCGTTAAAGCGCAGGGGTCAAAGTGGATTAGTAGCAGAAGAGTAACCTTGAAGCGATTTAGCCAAGTTTCACACCCCACACATTTGGCCTTGACATATCTAAGAATCACGCGACGCCCAGTTTCACACCCCCGTAACCTTGAAGTCGAGTTCCTCACCCACACATTTAACCTTGACAAAGTCAAGGACAAAGGTCAAACGAGGTCAAAGTGGATTAGTAGCTGCATAGTATATCTACTCCAAAAATACCTGCGCGATCCGCGACTTCGCAATTACCTATACGATTGCGTAGCAATTGCGGCGCGATTTTCAGTTACTGTTGCGAATGTCATAGATTGCGCCCAGATTGTAGTGATTGCGTAAAGATTACGCGATTTCTAGGGCGATTGCGGGCACTGCGATGTATTTTGTACATGCTTTGCGAGAGTGAAATACCCCTCGGAAATTATAGTATAAGAAACAGTATAGGAAACGTAGCAATTATAAAACAAGTAAAATTTCGTTTTGCTGGAATTTTTACCAGGTAAGCAGCTGTCCTAGTGAGAAGACTCCTGTGTTCGATGGTCACAAAACCCGAAATAAAGTCGAGTAAAAGAAATGCGACGCACAGAACTGTTCACAAAACGTTGTTTTGTGGAAGAAAACGTATCAAATTAAAAGTTGAGTATTGCAGATACTTTTGCTTTAACGTGTTAAAGCCCTAAAAATACGTTTTTAGTGAAATTAGGGTAGCAGGTGTCCTAATATACACTATTGGGGTCGATAAAAATACTTAAAGCCGATATTAAATCGAAGTAAAAGAAATGCCGAAAAAGCGTCCCCTAGAAGGGCGAGTACAAAACTAATTAGAAATGGAAGCAAAGAGGTAGAAATGTACAGCAATTTCTCACTGTTTTTTATGTTATCAGAAGAAAAGCGAAAATTGAAGCCACTGTTTTACATTTATGAGTTCTGTTGCGCTTTCATATTTCGCAATATGTTTACCATTGGTCGAGGACTACACCATAATACATTTATTTTCGTGGAAGTGGGTTTCTTACTTCGTCTTTGACGTCTTTGCATAATTTTTCTTGTCCCAATAGAGCTTCGTCGTAGATAATATAGCAGGAATGTCGCCTTGTTACCCAGAATATTTCAATGACGAGATGTTAAGTGCGGGTGACGATTTAAATAACCGTCTTCATTACCATAACCTCTGCACTCTGGTTATCCCCGTGTTGTGATGGCTTTAATTTAGACGGGAGTGTCCCATAGCAAGTGAAAGTGCAAGTTTATGTTCGCCCTACTTAACTTTACCATGGCCGCTACTAAATCCAGCATTTGGGTTCTCCAGGAAGATCTGTCTTGATGTTTTCGACCAATTTTTTACTGTTATAATGTCGGTTCGAGTGCTATAAATAGTTTTTTTCTACTACTAGCTGTGAAGCTGACAATTATTGCGTATCCTAGACAACTGAGAAGTTTAATTTCTCTACCTAGTGGTCAATAATCTATTATATTATTCACCTAGGTTAATAATGGGAATTTGCATTCCTGTGCTACCTACTTGATTTTTACAAGAAATTTGTTTATTTTTAATTTGTGTCTTAAATTTGACTAGTAGTGGAAAAAATTGTATATACACCACGGTGGTGAAGCCATTTATAGACCTCGCACCTTATTCCGCTTCCGTCTTCACCACCTTGGTGTATAATATACTATTCGTTGGCAGCTCATACAAGCTAGTATACAAGGAGTTTTTTAAATAGTTCCCGTAAAAAGTATTATTTTTGATTGGCTCACATGTCACCGTGTTTACACTAGACAAATCTCTAAGTCAACAACTTTAACTGACATGGGAAATTTGCGTGATTATAATTTATCATGGGTTTTGTGTGGTGCATTTAACATTTGTGTGCATTTATGCAGTCGTCTCTTTTCTGTTTGTAACTGTAAAAATTTTCTTTTTCGCAAGATTTTCTCTTAATAGTTAAGCAGTTGCTATCAGAGTCGTATATACCTCGGCTTGAAACACGATCGCCTTTTATCCCAGACTGACAGAAATTCTATGGTTTCATTCATTGTTCTCGTACATTCCAGAGCTGGTGGCCTTACTTGTTTTGGGGTCATCTGTGTAATACACTATTCCATGTAGCTTTACATTTCTGAAATTATTCTCCCGATCGTATTGAGTCACACTGAAATATAGCTGGCGAATACCTAAATTCTAACTTTCTATTGTCTTTATTTCCATTTATAATGGAAGCGGCGAGCTTTATAAAACAACTTCAAATACTACATCATTATTGATAACGATATTGACATGTGTCTGTATTGCCATGGATGGAAATAAGGAAAGAGAGGTCCCTACCCGTTGGCGACTTTTCTTTTTAGATTTTTATTTAGATTCAAAGATTAACCAGTCAAGTGCCAAAGCTCCAACTCGCAGTGACGCAATTTCGACATTTTCATTGGGGGGAAAAAATATATTACGAAGTAGCGTATACGTACCTACCAATTTGTAGCCCATACGTATACCGAATAGAGATAGGTATAAGGTTTTTCAATCTTTGCCCGTTCAAAACAAATACTTGACGCTCGTATAACAACTTTTTGAGGTCTCGAAAACTAAAAATTCAAAAATTTAATTTTTATGTTAAACGATGCCCCCCCTCCCCACGTGTTTACCTGATCATGTCTGAAAATTTGTTTTAAGGGTGGTGTAAGGGTAAAGATATTAACATTAGTATATTTTTTTGATATAATTTAAATGTATTCAACAAGAAATATATGAAAATATAATTTACATGTAAAATGGTCCGTGAGGGTAAATTTAATTTTAACTGAATTTTACAAAGTTAACCAATTTTTAAATTTCTGTAAACCAACCCAAAGTGATTTGTTGGAGTAACTTTCGTTATATTATACGAGTAGAACTAAATTATATTGTTAAAACACACATCCACATCGCAATCCAGCTCATTTTACAATATCAAGTTGAACTAAAATGCTTAATTTTACTGTCGACACAAAGTAATTAACTGTCAAGCAATTTTAGAAATTAGATTATAATTCAGTCGGCCTTTGTGGACGTTGGTTTGAGTATAAGGATGCTTTTAAAATATTACTTTATGAAATTGAAGTTTCGCAACTAGAATTTTGAAAACTATTAACTACTTTATCAGGATACAAACTATGTTTAATGATATAATAATTATGAAAGTAGGTAAGTAATTTTTTTATTTATTGGAAACACCACAATTGCAGTTCAACGATGATGGTCGCATTTTCCCAACGTGGCTTGTTTTAACTCCAAACTTCACAACTTTATAATGGACGCGGTACACCGAAAAAAGCTGTAAAATTGTGATAAAAGCAAACCACTGCACACCGTTGTTATTTAGACCAAAACAAAAGTTTTATCCCTTAGGGTGGGAGTCGGAGCGATGGGGGTAAAAATCTGAAAATTTAATTTGTTTGTTACCGGAAATGACATTAAGGGTCTACAAGCGTCATTTAAAAAAATAAAAACTTTGGAAAAAAATGGGTGCCTTGTAAGTAAATTCTGGCGTTATGGGTGTCATTTTCGCAAGATTTATATTCACTAAATTTAAAAATAAGAGAAGAAGAAGATCTGCAACGGCTAAGCCTTCACGCATTACTTCAATTTATCAAAGTTTCTGCCTGCCGACAGCTATTGTAAAGACGAGCGAAGCAGCGACCGTGATACTTAGCTTCCTGAACTACAAGATCTCCCATCAGAAAGAGTGACAACAAGTGGCAAACCAGCTATAGTTGTTCAGCGCATTGCTTAACGTGTTTAAATATACGGTCAGTTCCACAATGAGGTAGTGGATTATTCCAAGCCGAAGGCAACTTGCAGATGAAGCAGATAACCCTCCTCTCCCTCCTCTCCTTCCTCTCCCTCCTCTCCTTCCTCTCCCTCCTCTCCCTCCTCTCCCTCCTCTGAGAATTTTTTGGATTTACTGCAACAGTTGTTGAGCGAGTAAATGTGCGTTCGACTGTTTCATTCACACCTTCTACACTTGTAGACACTGGTGATGCTTCTAACGATTCAGTTAGAGTTTGCAGTCTTTTAGGGTCTGTAAATTTCAGAGAACGTGCTTTGTGCTACTTACTTGAAATGTTGATGACTCGATTAATGGAATTTCAAAATACGTATTTGCTTTCATCAAACAGTAACACCACTTATTTTTTACACAACACCTGCAGAAATTCTACCAGCATCCTATCGGCTAATTTCAGCCTGTTGAAGAGCCTTAGGCCTACCAAAAAACAAGAACGAACAAGAACGATCTGAACGACTTTTATTTAAACAAATCGTGCGGCACTCAGCGGTTTTCAGCAATAACGGCGCACAATAAATAGCGTGTTTCAAAAACAAATTTTTTTGAAAAATAAAATCATAGGTGTGGTATTATTTAAAAAAAGGCATTTATAGTACTAATTGTGTAATTTTTAATACTGAAAACGGTTTTCTAACGGACTACTGTATATTAAATTTATTTAAACAATTTTTAATTTGTTATTTTTTCTTTTTTTTTGGACATACCTACAAAGATACTGAAATTGAACTTAGTATATATAAATCATGCGAAAATGACACCCATAACTTCAGAATTTACTTCCAAAGCGGCAATTTTTTTCAAAGGTTTTTTTTTAGATGAAGACCTTTAAGGTCACTTCCGGTTGGCTTGAAATTGTTGCTAAACGATTATTCATGTTTTGTTTTATAAGAAACGACATATTTGAAGCAGCAATTAGGCAAAATTTATCAAAGAAATTCAATTTTCAGATTTTTATTCCCACCCCTCCGGCCTCCGTACTCCCTCCCTAAGGGATAAAATTTTATGTGCTTTTAATAGAAATTTCCTTCATGCCGCGTCGACTATTAGGAATTTTTAACAGTCAGGTACAATATTATCATTAGCAGTATTATTTCGTAGTAGGTCTAAACTTATATGGAGCTTGCGACGGAGATTGTTCTAAAATAGAAAATTTGCCAAGTCTTTATCGAAAAATCCAAAATCACTAATTGTTTGATTTTAGGGTTTTGGCAAAACAATTTCAGGCACCTTATTATTATAATTATTATTGTTTTCTGGGGGTGGTCCGAATAGGTTCTCGCACTGCGACCTTTTGTTCTATTGTGCTCCCCGGTGTTGTCTACCCTTCAAGAATACCTGTATCTTTCACAAAGTCCAGGATTTTAGTAGGGGGAATCTTCGTTACTTCCTCTTGTGTATTTTTTTCATTTCCACGTAGGTGTTCCCTTGCCTTTATGAATGCCTCACATTGGCAAACCCCTGCATGTCGGGTTTTCAGTCAGTCCCATGTTGTGCAGGTGTTTGTTTAGGCAACAGTGGTCCGTGACCATTTCTGTCGCAAGTTTTATCTTCGTCCTGCTTAGCTTTAAGATGGACGTAGCTAGGTCCCCGTTTGGGGTTTCCAGGAAGATCTTGGGATGACTCTGTCCTGGGATTTTCGACCAATGTCTGCAATGCTCTTTCGTGAGTATTGCTTGAATCTCCTTTTTGGCTGTGTTATAATTAATCCCACAAGCCGGTTCGGGTCCTATGAATGGTTTTGCGCTTGCCATTCTCGCAAGCTCGTCGGCAACCTGGTTACCTGTGATTCCCGCGTGCCCAAGTGCCCACACTAGTGTGACTGAGTTGCACTTACCTAGTGCGTTTACCATTTGTGTGCATTCAAGGACTAGCCCTGAATTTACCACATATGAGTCTATTGCTGCAATCGCTCTTTGCTGTCTGTCACTACAAAGATTTCCCTTTTGATAAGGTTCTCTTTTAATAGTTCAGCAGCCGCTGTCAGGATTGCATATACCTCAGCTTGCAACACGGTCGCTTGTTGTCCTAGGCTTGCAGAGATTCTGCAGCCCCGTCCATTGCTCCCGTATACTCCAAAGCCGGTGCCCTTTGTGGTTTTCGAGCCGTCTGTGTAATACACGATTCCATTCAGCTTCGCTTTACTGGAATTGCTTTCCCAGTCGTGTCGAGTGGGGATTGTTGTCTTAAACAGTTTGATGAGACAAACTGTTTTGGTTATCCTCTTAGTATTCATACTAAGGGTTTTGTCTTTGGAGATTTCGTCAAAAATGAGCGAGTGCCCCGCCCTTGACGATCCCTCCTCGCCGTTAACTCTCAGCCGGTATGCCCCTCTGAAGGCCTCTGTCCTAATTGCTAAGTTTAGTGGCGGTAGGTTCAAGAGGGTCTCCATAGCTGCCGTAGGGGTCATTATCATGGCCCCCGTAATTCCAAGGCAAGCCCTACGCTGCACCTTGCTAAGTTTCTGTATGTTCGTCTGGGTGGAGGTTTTATGCCACCACACCAGTGAGCCATACGTAATGATCGGTCTGATCATTCTGGTGTATATCCAGTGGGTCATCATTGGAGATAAGCCCCACTTGCTTCCGAACGCTCGCCTGCACGCCCACAACGACTTTGTGGCTTTGTTCGCTGTCTTCTCTAGGTGCGGTTTGAAGGTTAGCCCTTGGTCTAGCGTTATGCCCAAGTATTTGCCTTCTCCCACAACCTGCACCTTGGTGCCATACATTGCTATGTCTTTTAGCTTTGTCGGCCCTTTTCTTCGTGAGAAGAGAATGAGGTTCGTTTTCAAGCACCTTATATGTGTATCAATTATCATTATTTAAAGCAAAGAAATCTACTCAAGCAGTGGCGTAGCGAGAAAAGGGTGCGTCCGGAGACAGTTATTTATTAAAATCCCCCCCCCCCACGCGTAGATGTACAAAAACCATTTTGATTTACATAAAATTACCATATTATAATGAAGAAAATAAAAAATGAAGACTTTTTGAATGATTTTTATGCCAAAATAAAAGGCACATTTGTGTTGTTTTTCTTTAGTAATTGTTACTGCCTATTACTGCCTTTTATTGTTTGATGGCGTCAAATTTCCGAAAATCTTCAAATTGTACAAGATGTCCGTCATAGTATAAATTTCGAGTGCTATAGCCAATACATCGAAATTTGAATTGTATATTGTGGAATGTGTCACTCCTACTTTCAGATAATAGCTAAAAAATGTCACTTGGGAATTAGTATTGTAAGCAGGAAACAATGAAACAGTAGATCATTTTGAATAGGCGCTATGTAAAAAAGTTCATACGTTGAGTAACGGTTACCGTCAGTAAATTAATGGATAAACGGTATTTTACTCCTGTATTATATCCCTCTGGAATGACAAATTTCCTTCATTTGTCTCTAACGGTGTATTGTATGGAATTGTGGTTGTAATTAATATGATTTCATTTAAATTCTAGACGATTTCGTATCTTATCAATAAAGATCAGCTTGTACCACTCGCTGAAAAAGAATTTTAATGCGTACTTTAGATATGTCACAAAACAAATGTCCTAATTTTCAGTTGAAGTGTTACATTTTATAGTCTATATCGTTCACCAGCTACATGTAAAACGGGACGATCTCTCCGCAGTTGGACATAACACACTTTTTAGTATCGTCGCGAGTAAAATATCAAAAGTTGTCGCAAGCAAGGGAAGAATCATGATGGTTTTACAACCCTTTCACTTTTATTTACTTTTTTATCTCTTATTTCATAATTATCTCGATTATAATGGGAAGTCAACCGTATTAATTACTTCCGCCCATTTTTATTACTTTATTAAAATCTAATTTACATTATTCCGTAGGAAATGAAGACAATCGAATTCAATTATAAAATTAAAAAAAAAAATGAAAACTTCCTAAGTTGTTCAGTTTTAATTAATTTAAATCCAAGACCAAAATTGCTCCACTTTTAAATACCTTTAACAACTAAAAGCTATCTTCTCACGGGACACGGTTCTTCTTAGTATAACTTTAATCATTTCTAATCAAAAGTTTCCAACTAGTAATTACATTTGCATAAGAATTAAATTTTTCGGAATTATATTACGTACGAATGTCAAGCTTAATCATTTTTCTTTTGATGAGTAAATAAAACTTACGCAAACGTACGTTAAAACTCTCCAAAGTTGGTAGGTACGTAATCAGCGTCTAGATAAGTTCTATAATATGACAATAGATGGCTTTGGTCAAGTTCTGCATTAAACGCGGGAAAGGAACTGTGTTTGTAACTCTTTTGCATAACCAAAATGTTGATTAAAATCAAGCAAATATTAAAAATAATTTCATACGAATAAAATATTACACAAGCCTGTCAAAGGATAAAATCGAACTTGTTATACGGGTAGTTCGACATCCTCGGCGAGATAATAGAAAAACTTCCATCCTAAAATGAACCCTACAAAATTGAAGAATTGTTAATTTACAGTACCGCAGCTGAGATCTAGTCAGGCACGTCCGTCGTCCATTGAGTTATAGTAGAGTTACTGTTGAAGCGTCCCCTAAATATTAATTTGTTGTCGGCCATCATTCGTGAAGATTTAACCACATTTAAGCGCATTTAATTGGAAATGTGACTGATGACAATTTTCAGGAGCACCAATGATTCCTTATTGTTATCCATAGTTAGAAATTAGAAAAAATCAATATGAATAAATAAAGAATGAATAATGGGCAATAAAGCGGCGATGACGTTGTCAAATTCTTATTTTAATAATTATTGTGGTCGCACTCTTGGTATGGTAATAATCCAAAATCATTTTTTAATGGATGCTTCTTAATTATATGTCGACAGAATAAAGAAAGGTCCAAATCCGGCATTATTGTGTTGTGGTTCTTCTCCAGCTGATTAGTTATAAATTTCAATTTCTTTGTGCGGTGTTGCATACCTATGTTTGGATTGTGGGTTCTACATTTTTAAGATTGAACTTCTCCCCTCTGTAAGAGCTTTATTATATTTTGTTGTAATGTAATGCTTTTTATTTGTCTAAATTATATATAATTTTACAAAACTGAATTCTACCTAACATTTAACCAACCAATAAACGAAATCAACATTCTACTTAAATAAACAGAACCTTCCTAAACCTAAGACATCCCATTAACCTTCATCCCTTCCATAACACTCCCTTATAAATCTTCTTCTTTCTATGACCTCTTCCATCCAGTCTAACCCTTCTCCTCCCTCTCCTAATAGCCTCTTCCAACTCCTAGTCACCGCTCCCAACTCATCAGACTCCCCTAACATGTGATCCAAATTTTCCCGCCCCACACTACAAAGTCTACACCTTCTGCTATCATCCTCCTCCCAATATCTATCGTCTCTCTCCTCATTTCCACACCTAAACCTTGTTATCAGTCTTTTCTTTTTTATGCTTAGCCCACCCGTCAAATATCTCGGCACGCCCTCCCCCCACAATTTCTTTGCATCTCTCGTTATATCTTCCTTCTCTGATCTTTTCCCCTCTTTCCTGCATCTGTACTTCCCCATCCCTTCTTTTTATACCTTCTCTTGTGTTGTCTCCCCACCCACTTTCCCTGCTCCTTTGTACCTCAGCCAACGCATATCCTCCTTTCTCATAATATTTCCTTCTGATCGCCTGTCCGTGCTTTATTCTTCTTTTCTTAAGTTCTCTCCAACATTGCTGCATCAGCTTTCCAGACCTTCCTCGTACCTCATCGCTATTTTTCCCGTCTGTATGCTCAGCTTTTTCCCATGTATCCCGGCGTCTCTTTCTCTCTCTAGACCTAATGTCCATCTCCAATATCTCGCCTGCACTCTCTCCAACACTTCCCAATCGCGCCCCACCCCCCATATTTCGGCCCCGTACATCATTACGCTCTCCCCCAGCTTGTCGAAGAGCCACCTCCTCCTTTCGATATCGTTTTCAAAAAATCTCTCCCCCATTGCCCATATCTATCCTAGCACTTTACTCCTCTTCTTTGCTAGCTCTTTTACGTGCTCCGCTTCTTTGTTGTCGTACCTTAGATGGTAGCCCAAGTACTTTACATTCCCCACATTCTCAATCACTTCTTCTCCCCACCTCCACTCTTCTCTCTTTCTTCTTCCCCTACCTTTCTTGAACACCAACATCTTTGTTTTCTCAACACTGATCTCTAACTTTTTTCCTTCCAAGAAATCCTCCAGTCTTCTCTCTTTCTTCTTCCCCTACCTTTCTTGAACACCAACATCTTTGTTTTCTCAACACTGATCTCTAACTTTTTTCCTTCCAAGAAATCCTTCACCGCCCTCATCATCCCTTTCATCTCCCTCTCTATCTTCGCTATCACAACAATATCGTCGGCGTATGCCAACGTCCACACCTTTGCTCTCCCTATTACCACTCCCCCGTATTGCGCATTTTTCAATTTTTCCTCCAAACCTTCCATATAAATCGAAAAGAGTTTGTTGTAAAATTCTGTAAATGCAGATTCAGTGATCAAATTGTACACAACGAAATCACTTTTAATGACTGATTATTCTGTTACATGTTTAGGTACATTTATCTTCCAGTTTTTGGTTCCTAATTCGAAGAAAGAACGTGAGCATTTGGTATTTAAGACATCGTAAGTCTTGAGCCATATCAAGTATAGGTGGACAAAATCTTTTTACGAATGCAAGAAGTTGTGATGTAACTTTCATTTGTGCTTGTTTTAACTTACCTATTTATGCTATTAATTCTATTAATTTTTGGGAGTAGTACCCGTAAGCATTTCTACAAGATTAGCTGCGTTAAGCCAAGTTGAGGTTCAAGGACCATCAGAAGTATCCATGTTTTATTTACCAACAAAATAAATAGAATTCATTATCTTTAAACTTGCTTTGTGGAAATCCAAAAATTGTCGTAATAAAGACAAGTAATTTCTTATTTTAAGTGTAACCCGACTCATTTCGACACTATGTGTCATTATCATTAATCTGTTATCCTTGATAATGACACATAGTGTCGGGTTACATTTAAAATAAAAATTAGTGGAATTACTTGTACCCACTTATTATTACAACAAAATAACTTCTTTCCAAAAAAGTTTTTTTTGTAGATTTGAATTAGGTCAGCGTTATTCTACTTCCGTACATCTCCCGAGTCTCCCACACGCTATCGATTTATTGCCATATCACTTTTTTTCACATAAATAATTCGTATAAGACAAATTTTAATTATTAGTAATACACGTCAGCTATACAGTAACGAAGCACCAAATCAATTTTCCACGGCACAAATACAGTAAAACATGATTTTTATTTGTCTAAACCTCTGCTTCAGTCTTGTCTTGTCTTGCCTTTTTTTGCTATTTGTAAAGGAAAGTTGATACTTGGGTAGTGACTGACGTTGCCTCAGTAACAAAGACTGTATCTGTCGATAATCGAACATGTATCATAAAAGAATATAATATAGTAATAGATGTCTCTTTTATTTCAGCAACCCTTTACGACAGGTGTGCAATTTGAGTAAAATTTCATTCTTAACAAAAATTTTTTTCGTACTAACTCATACCGCCAACCATTTAATTTTTCATTATTTTGAACGTTTTTCTGTTCTATCTCGTTTTGAAGTGTTCTGAATGTATTTTCAGAACTACAATTGAAAGTATATAATGTAATATGGTAGACTGCATTTAATTTCAAGGTGCTTTATTTGTATGTTCATCCAAGTAAAAATAAGAACGGGTGTAGTTGATTAATGTTGAAACATCCTCCGTTCAGACAAAACAATAAAATGATGTAGTAGTGAACTGACGGAGGATACAATTAAAATGCTCCTAACATAAATTTAAATATAAACATCTTTGTTCTCGTGGAAATTTTTGAGTAATTAAAAAGGTTTTGCGTTTGTATTGTCCATCGATTTAGCGTTAAAATACAATATCGTATATTTATAAACTCATGCTGCTTCCATTGACGCACCTTTCTTATGTTATCCTCGGCGTGGAACATAAAGCAGTCTCATACGTCTATTCTTTGACACCAAAGTCACGTCTCGGTCAAAAGTCGACTTTTTAACACATTACAATTCTATATGAAAGAAGCGCAACTCATATTATTGAATATTCCAAAAAGAAAATAATTTCAAGTTCACCGTACTCCATCTTCATGATTTGAAATAAACATTTTATATTGCATTTTAGAAGTATTCTTGGAACCCTTATTGCACTATAATTCTTTTCATACCAATATGTTCGTGGAGGATCTTGGAAAGGTCTTATGCGGCCACCTCGAAGGGCTGTGGATCACATGTAGCTGATTTTCTGCCTTGTTTAAGTAAATAATTCCATATGTACACCGTAGTATTTTCAAGGTAATACTCCCACTAAACTGAAGACATTTCTTGCGAGATAGTTTGGGGAGGCTTTCCCTGCTTGGTCAGGAAGTTAAGGAACGTGGTTTCATTAATCTGTTCACTCCCATGTAGCATTTAATATTGGTTCAATATTGGTGTTTCATTGTAAATATATTGGTAGAATAGGAATGTACAATATTATCCCAACATTGAAATGTGAATAATTTTACATACTGGCTAAATATTACTAACCGATATTATTTAAATATTGGGGAAAATATTTTTACAATGTTGGCCCATTATTGTTTTGCAATGTCTCCCAAAATAGTAAGAAAGAGGGTAAACCTGGGCCAACCCCAGAGCCCTGTCTGTTCCAAGGTACTCTTTCCTAGTGCGAAGCGCCTCCAGCACTCCGTGTGTTCCGATGGTTCTTTGCCCAAAGACCCCATTTACTTCATATACACTCGGAGAAGATCGCTGATGATGAAAAAACCTTTTGCTTCAAGTGGGACTCAAACCATAGATCGCCCAGTTAAGAAGTCTGCCATGAAACAACTGAGCTACGGAAATTTATATAATTTCGGAATTTAAAGTTGAATACTATAAAATCGAGAGGAGGACGTACATATTATATTTTGATTATTTTGATATCTCTAAATTGGCCAAGATTAATATTGGGCGGTTTTTGAGAAAGTATCATAACCTTATTATTTGTGCCTAAATATATCATTGTCAATATCCAGTAATATTGAAAACACAGTATTGTTATGTTATTGATAAATAAATATTGACTTTATGTTGTAAGTATAGCAATAACTACTACTGACTACTGACTAAATATGTATGTTATATTGCTTAAATAGCGATTTTCAATATTTCGTAATATTGCACATGCAATATTGATACATTATTGTGCGTACAATATTTGAATGTACATTAAATACCAATATTTACTATATATTACAAACATCTATGTTATATTGCTTAAATATCGATTTTCAATATTTAGTAATATTGTACACGCAATATTTGTACATTATTATGTGTAAAATATTTGAATTTACCTTAAATAGCAATATTGAATAAATATTGTTGTTATGTTCACTAAATATTGTATTTCCAATATTTGCATAATATTATAAAATTCATCCAATATTGATTGCACTTCGACAATATTTCCCCAATCGCTCTATATTGAGTCAATATTCTACTACATGGGCTAACTTAATATAAAGAAGAACATTCAAAATTTAGTGTAATACATGCGAGGGAGCTTGTAAGTAATGGAAACGGTGAAAATGGATCACAAGTAGGTAATTGAAATATTTGAAATGTGAATAAAACTTTCATAAACCAAATGTTTGAAAATTATAAGTGACACAAAAATGCAGTTTACTCCACCATAGTTACGTGGAATACACGGTGCTAGTCTAAAGTTCGTTCCTTCCCTAGTAATTTTTGAACCACCTGGTATATTGCACATTTGGAGGACTTAAATAGGAGATGCAAACCTACTTTTTTATGGAAAAATGACAGCTAAAAGTTTCAAAATGGTGCTTGAAGTGTTTTTTTAAAAGAACACACCGTAATTATTCCATTTTCGAAATCCGCTCATAATTCTCAATAGTTTTCACTAATACACTTTAGTCCTAAATTTAATTGTTTTCGAAACTGTCAAACTAAACAATTTATTCCATAATCTTCTTCACATCAGAGATGTTTTCCTCTGCCACAGCGCCTGCGCTTGTCTGGTGATCATCATCCACGTTCGAATTCCTTGTATCATCTGTAAATTATTTCCAAGGAAGGATCCTGATCGCCAAGTGTTGATTTTAAACTTTCTTCGCAGTCATACGCAATTAAACATTTCTTAAAGTGATAATATGCGAAAATGTTCTCGGCTTCATCCATTTTTTCGCCACACGTGTGAAACATCAAACTATCTTTTTCAAATGCTATTTAAGATAAATTAGCAAATGAAGCGGCAAATGTCAAGTAAAGAGTTGCTCTTACTGTGGTTACATTGTTTAATTTATTCATTCTTAATCACAAAACCGTCCCCGTATAAAATTGAATAAGTTTAAAGCATTAGAATTACGTTGCGGTTTCTTCTACATAGGCCAAACAGGGAGGACGTTCAAAAATAGATTTTCCGAACATTTTTCTTGCATAAAGAACAACTTAGGCTCCAAATCCTCATTCGCTAATAATATTTTAGATTCTGGACATACCTTTGACCCACAAATTAATTTTGAAATCGTTCATTACTGTGATAAAGGCATAAAGCTTGACCCCTCAAGAGTAATGAAATTATTACAAATTTTAATCAAAACCCCTCCTCATCCCTCTTAATATTAATAAAAATTTACTTTTCCTGTAATCTGAGTAGCCCTCGTATATCCCTTACGTTACAGGCCTCGTCTTCCCCTATCCTACTTAGTTGTAACGGCCGCCATGTCATTTTCAAATTTAATGCTTTATTGAAGTGTCCGATTTGGTCTCTGGTCAACGTTTTTTCGCACTATGCGCCTTCATTTTATTGTTTAACTAACTAATTTGTTTTTCAACTAATTTTTTCCCGTAAGTATTATTTCGGTTTCTTAGGTTTTGTTCGTTACCTTAGTTTTACAGCATTGTTCCACTTTCTTCTTAAATTTTCAATTTTGTTATTAATTCATTGCGATTTTGCCCGTGGTTGGCTTGTAGGTATTTCTCCTTACGGATTTAACTTTTTAAACTGTGGTTTTCAGCTTTGTTAATGTAACTTTCATCGTCACCGTCGCTCGCATCCCATTACCTCATCACGTTTCAAACACACATCGATTATAGTAAATAATCTATAGTTGTTTAAGAGTTGTATTGCTTAAGGGGGGGTTCAAGAACTTTTTTCGATCCAATATTGACCCTGATTTCTAACGCGTTGAAGGCCTCCAAAGCTCTCTTACGTCTGTCCAATTTGGTGTTCTTCTTAGCCACCTTTCTTTCACTTGCACGCACCGATCTTGGTTTACGTTGGCCCATTCCACTGAAGAAATCTCTACGAATTTGTTTGATAAATTCCGAAATTATCGAATAATGAGAGCAATTTACGAGGAAATTTAGCCTGAGGTAAAGAGTTGTGATGGAACGACAGCTTTTCCTGCTAGTACACCAAAAGTTCACTCGCCATTTGAAAATACTCGAACTTCATTTTTTTGGAAAACTCGCTGTGACCACTGTATTGGTCGGATTGTTGACTTTTATATCTGAAAATGACCCCAATGAACCCTCACGGCAGTTATGCTTATCGATATCGCATTGGGGTATGTTATTTCTATTGTAATTTTGAAAGAATCGCAAAATATCGCAAGAAAACAGTATCTGTCTCACTTTGACACATCTTAGACAGCTTGAAACATTATAATTTTTGCTAAAACTAGGCATATGAGCCGTGGCATGTTCTTAGGGTCATTTTGAGACATAAAACTCCATGATCGGAGCAAAACTATGATCAGAGCCAGTTGTCCAGAAATACATGCCTAAGCCCAATTTTAACATGGCTTTTATATGGGAGTGCGATTATGAAATTTTTATTACTTAGAACAATTGAACCCCTCCTTAATTGCTAATGTTTTTTAGCCTGATTATGGCAATCTGTATTCGTCGAAACATGGCGCATTTCCTTTTACATCAATTTAACGTAATTCTTTGAAAATAAAATTGATAGGAAGGAGATTAATCCCCTATTTATTAGAGAAGTTTTTAAAAAATCGTTTGAAACTGATCAGAAGAGAGTCAAAACTCATCAAAAGTTTATTTAATTATAAGAGAAAAATAACTACCTACACCAGTCGATGTTATAAAAAAATCGTAGTGACATTAAAATTTTAGTTTAATGTACAACGTCTCACAATGCGCAACATTTTATGATGAAGCCTGTTTGTTTATACTTACTTGTGTATCTGGAGCTAATAATTAACGGTTAAGTACTTTATATTGTTGTTGTTGTAAGATTGCGTGGTCATTTTCAAAATTTAATACGTAAGCAATAGATAACACGAACGAGACTAATATTTTTTCGTTGTTTCAGGTAAGGTCGAATAACTGGAAATCGTGGTAAGTTTGTTGATACGACGACGTATGTCACGAAATAATTTTTTTCATAAAAGTTTTGTAAAGAGAAAAACTTGCAACAAAAAAGGACAAGTAATTTTCTTTATAAATGTCAAATATGTCAGGGAATATTCCCACGCGACCGAAACCAGTGCTGCCAGTCTTGCAGGTTGGAGATAATATTTCTTTTTCTTATTTTTTCGTTTATATCAAATTCAGTTCAATACAGGTGCTACCTACAACATAATCCATGCTTACCTAGCGCATTATCTCATTCAAATACAATGCGAGATACATTTAAGTAAAAATGTAACTAACCCGTTTGACAAAAGTAAAGATAACACGGCCACGAGAAACTTTAATTAAACTTTTAACCACCAAATTTTAATTTGAAACACCCAAAAAGCTTTTACTTGCCATATTCCACTGGGACAGTTAATAAAAATAAGAAACTCTTTCTCTTATTTCTTTTATTTTCAATTATTTAACTTCCTTCATTTTATGATGTAATTTAATGTCTAAGAAACGAATAACTAGAAAATTACTTCTTAGCTAAATAGCGCATTAATAAGATTATTAAAAAGTTTTGTTAAACAAGCACCAGAATTTGTAATTGAATAAGTTTCTTTAGTAAAGTTGTTTTATCTAATTTTATCAGCTGTATCTCATTATAAATTTTTCTTATTATAAGCAATTGTTTCAAACTAAGAGCGCGTTTTACAAAAGGAAGTGAGTCGGAAAATGTACATTTTCCGTGTAAATGCCACCCCATAAGGTGATTTACTTTTTTAAAAAGGCTTGTTTTGCGTTTCGAACATTTTAAATGACACAATCCTGGTCAAGTAATAGGAACTACCTCATTAAGTAACAAAGTCATGTGCAGGAATATCAAAGGATTACACGATGATTAAATTACCTACACTGTTGAAGAAGGACTTCAGTATTACTCCTACCATTTTTTTTTGTCGTAACATTTACAGGAGTAACTTACGATACGTAATATTGGGTAAATATTTTTCATGTACCTATATTAATTATCTGTTTGTATAACAAAATGAACTCTCCAAGATGCCCCTGTAATGTAATTTGTTTTATGTTGAGTAATAAATCCAAGTTCATTATTTTTCATTGTACGCTTCCAGTTCAAAATAAATTGAGATATATTAAATTAAAGTATATTGTTTTCTCAACAAATCTGTCACAAATTAGATACGACAAGAATCTCTAAATATATTTTCGTTGTTCACATCCACGTCTCTCTTATTATGGGACGCCCCCGTTTCGCCTGTTTCTAATTTTTTCTTTGTATGTAATCTGATAATATTTTCGGTAAGTGGAAAAAGTTATGTCGTTATAAATAAGAAGAATTTTGAAAAAAATTAACGTTTATCAAATACTACATTTACAATTAGCATTTCTAGAAACTAAAATTAAATTGCAAGTACATACATTAGTTTGCTCGTAATAACGCGAAACCATTTCCCATAGAACGTTTAATAATTGGAATAAGTAATGATGATTGAAAGCGATTAGGTACAAGCTACATGTTTCGGCAAAACGATATCATCATCAGGCTAGTTAGGTTGACGAATTAAGCGGGAGTAAAATTTAAATTACACGTTAAACCATTTTTTATAAAATTAATTAATTTGATTAACGAGGCGTTCTAGACTTCATCACAAAAAAGTTGAAGAAATTTGAAAATTGAAAACAGACAACGGGGAGAACAAACAACAAAAACTTTAAGTTAGATAATCAAAAAGGTGACGCCGGCCGATTTGAAATTAATTTAAAACTCCAACCGCTAGTTTTGGAGTTGGTCGGCCTGTAGTTTTTGTTGTTTGTTCTCCCCATGGTCTGTTTTCAATTTTCAAATTTCTTCAACTTTTTCGTGATGAAGTCTCGTCAATCAAATTAATTAATTTTATTAAAAAAATGGGGTTTAATGTGTAATTTAAATTGTACGTCCCCTTAATCCATCAACTTAACTAGCCTGATGATGGCATTGTATTGCCGAAACATGTACCTAGCTTGTAATTGTTTTGAATCATCAGTCATCACTATTCCAATTATTAAACGTTCTATGGGGAATAGTTTCGAGTTATATATAACTAGTAAACTGATCACTTTCACCCATTTTGAGTATTATCAATTTCTTTATCTCCCATTATTATGGATTCAAGACATCAAACATACATTACTTCTAGCCTTAACAATGAAAGACCTTACAATAACTTAATTAATTCTGGAGAGACGTACGTATTAATCAATGAGTAGATACAATATTCAACTTATAATCTTGATGGATTTCTACGTTTACACTCGTAATATGACGTACGGATTGCCCAATTTTTGTTGCCCTTCTAAGGCATCTCCGTTACTTCTAATGGGAGAGGGACGGGACTTTCGCGAACGGTGACTAATTCAATGGCGCAATTGGTCTATGATTTTTAATTTGGAGAGCAAGGTTTAAATTTGTTAAATCGAAACGAAGTTGGCTGTAATAATGGAGCATTTTTTATGCTTTCCAAAAATATATAGTTTAATGGCTCCATTTTTATAAACGTAGATGATGGAGTTTTTCCAGTTTTCAGAATTAAGTCGCGGATGGCCGTGAATGATAATATAATAGAAAATACTAATAAAACTCTCAGCTTCTCCTTTAATAATTCAATTAATAAATATGATGAAATTGTTGAAATTGAAAATTTATGTTGTTACAAATAATCACAAAACTATACTGATTAGTGCTAATTGCGACATATTTCGGGAGCTTTAATTTTTTGGAGACCCGTTGACCTCCTCCATTGCGTAGAAAACTCTAGAATGTAGTACTAAACTTACGATAATACTTGTTTTCATTGGTTTGTTAGATCTCGCAATTTAAAGTGACCTACAAAGATTCCGTTACATTTGCAGGTAGGAGGAAACCATACAAACCCTTTAGGCATTTATGGTCCTATAGTCCACATCATTTCAATTGCACTTTTACGGGCAGAAATGCGATCTCCCAATGTGCTTTTGGGAATAGAAAAGCGGTTTGTTTTTATAGCCTCTGCTGACGACCTTTGCAGTTGATTCATTTCACTTATCCATTCCTTTGGCTTGTTTAAAATGAAACAAGGTGAGTACCTAGTAAATTTATGTTATCATGACCTTTATCTAAGTCAGTCCGAGAGGGATAGCACTCAGTCATGTGCAAAGACTTGCGCGCCTTGCATGCAAGGTTGCTATGCGAAAAATCACCAAAGCCGTCATCCACGTGCGACAGCAGACCGTGCTCGCATCCTTGTGCCTGATAACTACGTTGAATAACATGGGTGCTGAAGTAGGACACTCTCGAGCTGGTTGCTTTCTTCAGAGGACTGTTAAGAAAGCTACGTATGTAGGCATACTTTCTAGGCACTGTAAATTAAACAAGAACATGCACCATATAGGCATGATCTATCTTGTAGAGTATGTTACACAGACGACTACTCATACCATGTGAGTGTCCGTCCAACTGAGACGATCCATGTTGGGGGTATCCTGACGGGATATGACTGTAATTAGAGCTACTCCTCCTTCCAGCATCCTCACGTTTGTCTCACGTGTGGGATGGATTTAGTCTCGGACGACTATAATATAATCAGGGAGGTAGTGTAAGTGACCCCAATATGACGCCTACCTGTACGTGGACTATAACGAAAATAGTTAGAAAATTATTTTGTTCCTTAAATTATACAAATATGTTCTCCGAAAGTATCCCTATTTAACCTTGAAAACTCTTTTTGTAATTTAAATCGCTTTAAAATAGTTACAGGGATTGTGTGACGTTTCGTCCATTCCATTTCGTCCACTGGCCGCTACGTGCACTAATTCTTTCGTCCACCGCCTTCCAATTCCATTAATTCTTTTGTCCACTGGCCGCTACGTCCACTAGTTCTTTAGTCCACCGCCCTCAAAATCCATTAATTCTTTTGTTCACATACCTTAAAATCCATTAATTAATTGATTATTATTAGGTCAAAAAAAAGACCTACGTCTTAATATTAAAAGTATTTTTTCAAAAAAAAAACTTAAGAGGTCCTAACAACGCTTCAATATGCTTCGCCCCCATGTACACAGAGGTCCGCCCTCACACGAAGGTTTTTACAATGGTCTTTTTACAACATCTACGCTTTAATTTTCTAAATATATAAATACACAAACCTTTAAATATCCATTGTAACAAATGTTTATTATAAAACTTGTATTTATTTTGAGTGGACAAAAAATTGGTGGAGTTTAAAATCAGTGGAAGAAAAAGCCGATGGAAGTAATAATCAGTGGACGAGAAGACCGGTGGAATTAATAATCAGTGGAGGAGAAGACCGATGGACGAAACTGAGTGGACGAAACGGAATGGACAACGTGACCCACACCCAGTTACAGGGGATCTACATAGGTTTTCTTATAGTAGTAATAAAGTTTATTGTATTCTTCTTAAAAATAAATACAAGATTCTTATTTAATTAACAAGACATGTCTTATTTCTAACACCTTCTTCCCCCAACCATCTGTCTTTCCTCCTTCTTTCCACCTTTTCACTTCTTTACACTTGTCCCCTCCTCTTGCCTTCATACACCTTCTCACTATTCCCGACACTTGCCCATTTTCTCCCTCCTCCTCACCTTTCCACTCCTGTGATTACCCCCCTTTTGCTCTGCCTTTCCTCCCCTCTCTCGCCGCGAACTGCATTTTCCACTCATAACATCTTGGCAACATTTCCTTCCACTTATCCCAGTCTTTCTCCTCCAACCATGTCTCCACTATCCCCACCATCACCCCCGTCCCCCCCTATATAACTCCAAAAGTCCTTCCCCTTATTCTTTATACCTGCCACATTCCAAAATAACACCTTTGACTCTCCTTTTTTCTCTCTTACACTCCAATAGGTTTTCATATGCAACGTTGCAATAAAATATTACAGGAACACGTTGCTAACTACCGTCAGATTTGGCATCGCAACAATTTCTTTAGGTGTCGATGCTATTTGACATTCAACTTAAATTAAAAACTGATATCCAGTGGGTTTTCTACTTACGAACTACTGTAATCTCTATATCTGTTTTGAATTTTATTAGTTATAGCAAAGAGTACTATTATAATATACTCGTTGGTTACAGTTTCTAATTACCGGGTAACAGTTATGCGTTACAGCGTTAGATAACCAAAGCTGCTTTCGGTTGGAACAGATTTAGCTTAATCTCCACGTTATACGTACCTATATATTTACACTCACTTTTAGCTGTTGTATCTGTATAATCGTATACAAACAGAATGTGTTTGTATATTATTGTTGCAAGTATAGGGAGGTTCCGTAATTGGATATTGATTAACGTTTACTTGTAAGAGTAAAGTTTTCTCATTATTGTATATGACCATCATTTTCATATAATTATCCTTCACGTAGTCGGTAAAGATCAGCGAACACGAAAAAGGCAATATAGTTACGGGACACATATTGACAACCACTTAACGGTGTCAAGTCGTGCGTAAAATTAGAAAAAAATTGAGAGTTCCAGGTAATTTCCAAATCATTTTAATTTTCCTTTTCCCGTTACCATAATTATACGGAAATCGAATACTTCTCTTTTTATATGTGTTTTTGTTTCGTATTGCATTCAAAAAAGTAACAATCCCACTAAAATTAATTATTATTATTACCAATGTTACTATTACACTAATTGAACCGTAAGAAGGAAAGTGAGAGATGACAGATTACTACGCATAATATAAAAGACATTAAACTACACGAGGACAGACGATTTTTAACTTAACGATTTACATTTCACAAGTTACTATCTTGAGCGAATATTAGAGATCTCAACATTTAATCTTTTCGTATAATAACCATAATCTTAAAATGCAACATTTGCATATATCTTACACGTCAACTGTGTCATAAAACGTTTTAATTAGCGCAAGGAGGATTTGATTGCCCTATTTTAATATAAATTTATGTCTATAAGGAGGTAAATTTGTAATTCATTTCGCAAATAATGCGACTTCGGATGGGTCAATTAGAAAATAAGTAGCTGTCTTGTTTAACAGGCATCATTTATCTGTTTCTCTTCGGATTTTAATAGCGGTAAGTATTCCAATAAAACAAAAACATTATTTCCCCACTTTATTACTCTTTAATATCTTTATAGTGCTGTAATTATTGATTTCCCTAATCAGAAATCACGCTTTGTCAAAAAAATTTTCTCGTTTGATTTACATTGTTAGCTTATTGCCAAATTCACAAATCAGTGGTAATAGAATTTGGAAAATCATGTTCCGCTTTTTTTGTACTTACATGTTCACTATCAATACGTAACCTACACCTCAACTATAGGTACTATAATAGCAGTCACTAAACTCTTCATGGTAGTATAAATTAGAATTTAGCTTTGTAGGTGCAAGTATACATCTGATTGGCACATTTGGAACAATCTATATCCATATTACTTTCAAAATCAACACTTATTATGGTTTTGCATTGAGAATAAATGCGGAATCAAGTGAACTGTCGGTTTACACTCTGCGTTATTTGTAATAGAGGTAGATTGAAGCAGAAAAATGCAGTAAGAGATGGCCGAGTCACTAAAACTAGAAAATAAACCTTCTTCCTGCATGTTTCAGTCAAGAAATGGCCTCCTTGTGGTTGACAATTGGTTACTATACCCCAAATTCAAGTTGTCCTTCTTTCACGCAATTCTGATCCATATCACGTTCATGGATATTACATTACAAAGTTTGTTCATGAAAAATAGCGATTTTCACGATTATGATACCAGAAACAAAATTAATTATTCAATACCCGTACACTATACTAGTGTTTACGAAGGGAATCCCACATATGTAGGGACAAAATTGTATAACAAATTGCCAGAAAAATTAAAAGATCTAAGCCAATCACATTTTAGTAAAACTATTCACAAGTACCTTATTGAATGTAGCTTTTACAGTTTACATGAATTTTTAAATTCGAATATTTCTATTTGAAGTAATTTTGTCTCCTCGTTTCTTTCTCATATGCTTTGTATATACATTATTCTATTAGTATTTAGTATTGTTAGTTTTACGGGGACTTGTTCTACACCAACTGTATGGTATTTTGAACAATAAAGCTTATTATTATTATTATTAAATTCGATGAAATCCAAAATTTGTATTAAACTAATGCTATATAAAACGTTCACCAAGGGTTATGGTGATTTGCAAAAAATGATGAAATACAATGTTTAATTGATGGTCTTCCCGTATAGGTGTGTCGAGGGATTGAATTAACATGCTACGGTCCAGAAGTAACCGAAACTTTAATAATTTCCATGGGCGAAGTACCTACCTATTTTATTTTGGTTAAATTCACTAAAATGTAAACTATATCCCTGTTCAAGTGACCAACCGTTGCACGTCATTATTCGTGTACCAATACTGTAATTATAATTTACTAAACAACTTTAATAAAATTTGCATTAAAGCCAAAATGTCATCGTAAGTACAGTTGGTATTAAAAGTTATTAATCGTGTAGGGTTAGCGACCACATTTTATCCTTGTCGCACACTTTGCAGTTCGTACTTACAACTTAAAACGTAGTGCGAATATAAACTCATAAAATATCTCGATGTTGTCACGTCAAGTTTTGTTTGCTTTGTTAAATTCACCGGTACGCCCTTAAGCTTTTTTTTTTAAATTGCCTTACTAAAAACAGTACTTATCAATACTCTTATTTTGTTTATGTCTACATTAGTTGTTGTATTTTATTATTACATAGGTATACTGCAGTATCTATTTGTTCCTAACCTAAAAATGTCAGTCTGACAACACGTACATTTGACAACGCTGATTACCACGTCATTGATTTAGTAAGTTTTAAGCTATGACGTGCAACGGCTGGTGACTTGAACAGGGTATAGGTATAAATTTATTGCATAATTTCTGCAAACTATACCCCATTGGTAACTACCCCGTACATGTGTAGTTGGGGTGATCCCTGGCAACGTGATTAGGAATTTGGTCCTTGATTGTCCTACTTATTTTACCAATTTTTGTTTTTTTTGGGAGTTTTAGCCTGGAAGCACAACGTCGAGTAATTAAAAGGATAAAATTATCTTTTGAGGAGTCGTCTGTAACCAAAAATAAAGGACTACTGTTTGGTAGCGGTAAATGGTAGTAAACATTATTGTGGGGGGGGGGGGGGATCCATTACACAATTACTCCTCGACATAGGTTTTGCTTGAATCGCCTTGTTTCCTACTAATTAACGTGTTTTGAAAACTTTATATGGTGTTTTTCCCTTGTCAGATATTAAACATATGAAGCAATTGTTTTGCAGGATGTGCTCCTCTAGCAATAACGTAATAACGTAACATAACAATTTGGCATAATGTCTAGATGCATATAACCATCAGTGAATTTTGTCTGCCCATTAGTTTAGTCGTTAGTTCACGTTGTATGGTTCTAACTAATTATTAAAAGTTGAAAGTGGGGGGGGGCACAGTATGGTAACCCCCGCCCCGCATAGGAAGAAGTACCAGTAAAAGTCATGTTAACGATGAGGGCTTATCTATAAGCTATTTCGTCACTGAGTAAGAAATAGGTTTACCTTATGATTTTTCACGCTGTGATACTGGCAGGGTAATCACAAAAATTCCAACCAACAAGCACTTACTTCAAATACGTTGTGAATGTTGCAATGGTGGCTCGCTGTTCCGCCATTCAACGGTGCCATGTTTGTGTTGCCAAAAATCATAGCCCGCAAATGGGCCAACAAATTAACCATAAAATTAATTAGACGAAAGTTGGACACTAGTCGCTAATCACTTTCCTCCTACTGTCATTTCCGACAAAGCATCAAAATCCAAATGCAAAAGGCGTTGTCACATAGTTCTACGTCGAGGGAGGAATTGTTTCAAGAAGAAACGCAGACAATAGTCTTTCTGTGACGACATAAATTGAATTGGTGATTCATGACCATGACCATAACCCTTCCAATGCAGCTTTTTCATCTCTGCATCAACTGGGCTAACACTTTTGCAAATGACTATCCTGATGCCGATCGGAAACTATTTCATCAAACACTCTCTACCTTACCTTCGAAACATACTCGGGAAAAACGGGTCCAGCAAGATAATTTACGTACCAAGGATCACACGGATTACAATACACATAGAAGGTTTTCCGAGTTTTTATCACGGGCTATAATCAAGTTTCTTATTAATTACGTAGAGTCCATCGCCATGAGCGGGAATAAAAAGAAGCTATATGCGGTCAACCCGCACTCAGCGGTAAAAATCAACCTTCTCCCGATCGCTAGTAAGTTAATAGAAACCATAATAAGCGACGACGATCTTGGTTTATTTCTGCTCGACACGGGTGTAATACCCCGGGCTCAACATGGATTCACGCAGGGAAGGTCCGTGACTACAAACCTTCTAACTTGTCTGAATGGCTGGACTATGTTGCCTTGCATAAAAAGTGCCCCATTGATGTTATTTACCTCGAGTCCCAAAAAACCGCCTGCTATACAAACTAGAAAATTTGGGTATACGTGCAAACTTACTTGTCTGGATGGAAGCATTCCTTACTAACGGCAGATTCTGTGTTAAGAATTGATGACCAACACTCGTCGGTTCATCCTGTGGTCAGTGGTGTGCCCCAGGGATCCGTATTAGGCCCATTTTTGTTTCTCGCATATGTATCCGATATTTTCACGGTCGTGTCATCAGCCTGCTCAGTGCTCAGCCTTTGCGGACGACATAAAAATTTATGGCAATCCTATAAGCAACTACAGATTAATACAGCAGGACCTAGATACCATTGGCAAATGGAGTGATGGCTGGTTATTACCGTTAAACGTGGACAAGTGTGTTGTACTGCATCTTGGTAAGAATAACCCGCGCATGCCTTATTTTTTAAACGGACGCGCTTTAGCACCTGTCAGTTCTCACTGTGATCTTGGAGTAAAATTGTAATATGTAAATATTTAAGTTTTTATTAGAATAGGGATTGATTAATATTATTATTATTATTGCAGTTTTACGCGTTCATTACAATATTATCTTGCTTGTCTCGGCCTTTATTTTATTGTATCTATAATAAATAAATAAATAAATATAAACGCTGCTCCATGTAAGACACTTAACATAATACACACAACTATTGAACATTTTTACTACTTCCAACATGAATATTATTGATGCCGGGATGCCAAACGTTTCAAATATAACTCATTTGTCCCTCTTTTTGAAGTTGAAGGCTTGGGACCGGATTTTGTTGTAGATTTGTTTTCAAGTTGTTCGGCCTTCTTTTCGTGGTGCACTAATAAGTTTGTGGCATTTCATAACGTGGTAAGATATTTTTAACTCCTGTAAGATATTTGGTGGCGACTAGAACATAATATTGTTGAATACTTAACATCAACATTCCTTTTTTGCAAGGTACCACTTTTTGGCAACACACTGTAGTCTGAATTTAGGAGATTGCCAACCTTTTATGTACGATTCTTATCCTTTTCATACCACCTCGCTATTTGATAGTAAGATCTGAATGAATTCTGTAGAATAGCTGTTGAAACATATGGAATCTGAAGAAGATTAGTGGCATATCACGTGACTCGATTTTAAACCAACATACCCGGTCAGTACTGTTTGCCTAGATTTGTATACTTTACCTTGAGAATCATTATCCTTTTCGAATACAATGTCTGCTTCTTGCAGCTTTTGTATACTTTACCTAAAACGTTTATACTGTGTTACGTTAACGTGTGACTTGTAACAAAATTTTAAAATGCAAAGACCACGGTCGCTCAGTTATAAGGGCTCGATGGGTGTGGGTTAAATACAATAAATAAGGATTAGGGAGTTTTGCAGTAATAATTACAATAAAAGAGAAAAAGGGCGCCACGTAGTTCTTAACGTACACGAAATTGAAGGTTAGAATTGCGAAGATATCTTCAATATGATACTGAATAATAATAACTAGATAGCTGAAAGAGAAACGAGTAGTCAATAAATAAGAACAATGAAATAATTAACCTGGATATAATGAATGTTTAAATAGGAATTCAACAGAGAGGTAGGGCATTAACTATACAGGGTGTTTTTTTGGGAGCTTTAGTTAGACGTTTCTGGGAAAGTTTTATAGGTAGATTTTTGAAAATTTGTACTTAAGGGTTACTCAAAAAACCGAATCGATGTAAAATACTTTCAAAATGGCAGCACTTCCGGAAACGCCGGAAGTAGCTACCAACTTCGTTATTTTAAATAGCAACCCCTATTTTTTATTGCATTTTTGGATTCTACGTGAAATTTCATAACTTTTGATACCAACATGTTATGGTTTTTAAGTTATTTTCATTTATTTAAAAAAAAATGGCGGATACAGACGGTATTTAAGAATTCATTACTTGAAAACGGTTGTAGCTATGGCAACCGAGTTTTCACCAGCGCATAGAGGAAGAATAGGGCTTTCTTTTGGTGAACTTAAAAAAATGTTATGTTTCGTACGACGTCACCTATGAGGCTCCAAATTTAAGGAAATTCAAAGACTGAAAACTCAATTTTTTTTAATGAAATGACCATTTTCTTACTATTGCATTTGATAGGGAATCAAAATGAGCATATTTTGGTATTACATGTTCCTATCCCTATCTTTAATTTTTTCTGACTTATTCTCATTTCATTGCAATGATACCATTTTTTTCGCATTTTTTAGTAGTTGGCCATGACCATATGGCAAACGAATTTTAAACCAATCAATCCGTCACCTGTTAGTTTCAAATCAATTTAAAACCTTGTCTTCTTCAACACATACTCAAAATGAGCGCCTTCATGTTCCAAACACAAACTCTTTTTCGTAAATGTTCTCGTGTGGAGTATTGTATGACTTGTGATTCAGTATTGAGCATATTCTTGCAGAGGCAGCTTTTCTGTTGCATGAACAACAATATTGCGTAAAATTTCCAAATAACGTTCTGTATTAAAATTTTCTGGATAAATGTGGAAACACAAAATCTTGTTATTTTTAAACGCAAAAAGTACAATCAAACTCCAGCGCTCTTGAAAGTGTACATCTCCATTCAAACAAGAATTTTAATGGCATCAGCAATGCGAATTATGACGATTAAATGTTTACTAAATTTGGCCTCGTCTGACCAAGTAATGTTCGCCAAAAAATATTCCTGGTTCCTTAACATTAGCTATTCGTAAAACTCTTACTGTAGGTAAGGTGGTACAAAGCTTCCAAAATTCAAACAATTTCATTACAGTGTTCGGATGGTACGTTCACTAGGACAAGGTCTTTCTGGATATCTCTCAATGAACGTATGACAGGCATGTGACGCAATTTTGTTCATTTCACCATAAATAACAATTAGTTAGATTCCAAAAATTTTAATATGTAAAACCATTGCGAGCCATTTTTCATTTTTTTCGATTATTGAAAAACTTATGTTAACCTATTACAGGTGACGGTTTAGTATCACTTGATTTGTTGAAAATTCGATTGCCATGGTCCATGTCATGGTCGACTACTACAAAAAATTCGAAAAAAATGGTATCAACGCGATGAAAGGAGAATAAGTCAGAAACTATTAAAGATAGGGATAGGAACATGTAATACCAAAATATGCCCATTTTTATTCTCTATCAAATGCAATAGTAAGAAAATGGTCATTTCGTTTAAAAAATCTGAGTTTTCAGTCTTTGAATTTCCTTAGTACACTAAAGGAAAGCCCTATTCTTCCTCTATGCGCTGGTGAAAACTCGGTTGCCATAGCTACAACCGTTTTCAAGTAATGAATTGAAGTACCGTCTGCATCCGCTATTTTTTTAAATAAATGAAAATAACTTAAAAACCATAACTTGTAGATATTGACATGTTGGTATCAAAGGTTTTGAAATTTCACGTAGAATCCAAAAATGCAATAAAAAATAGGGGTTGCTATTTAAAATAACCAAGTTGGTAGCTACTTCCGGTATTTCCGGAAGTGCTACCATTTTGAAAATATTTTACATCGATTCGGCTTTCAGAGTAACCCTCAAGTACACATTTTCAGAAACTTACCTATACAATTTTCCCAGAAACGTCTAACTAAAGCTCCCAAAAAACACCCTGTATAAATATTGGAATATAAGATGAAATGAACAATAAAAAAAATTCTAGGATAAACTAATTTACTTTGAAACTCAGATTCGTCGTTAGTTGAATGTTAGTCAGTGAACTAAATTGGCTGTATTAAATTGGTTAATAATATACAAGTAACCAAATCGGATAATCAATAAAGTATGGGTAACCTTTTTATAATCTTCTTCGGAAGGGAATCCTATGCATAGTTTCCAATCCTGATTAGATACCTCTAAATAAAAGTAAGAATACCGAGGACCTCAATATAGTCTAGATTATGACAAAATTCCCTTATTTCCTTAAATTACTCTTTTTTTGCTTATTTTGCGGATCTAAAGGTAAATATTTAATTCAGAATGTATGGGACATGTCATGTCGGAGTGCAAGTGTAACCACAAGAATCTGACGCGACGTGACGCGATATTCAGTTCATTCTCCCGAACAAGAACATCCAAACTACTGCAGTATTTTGTTGTTTGTCAATATTTGATATTTATGCACCTTGCACCAGGATAATATAGTGTCACATACTGTTTTGTAATAAACATGCAGGGGCAGTCGACGGTTTAATTACTTATTACAGTTTACGAGACTGTTTCTGTCGTAATTATTATCTTTACGAAAGGTGGATCAATTTACTTATTGGCGATGAAGGCAATAGACGACCTATAATTAAATAGAAACCTTGCCGTGTACGTAACGAAAAGGAAGCATTTGACACAGACGTATTTCAATTACGTTTCGTCGTGAAAATTGTACATAAATTGCATAACGAATTAAATAAAATATGTAGTTCTAAAATTACACCTGCAATAAATTGTTTATAATAATTTTACTAAAGTAGGAAAATAGTACTTCGTCTGGTATCCATCCGTCTTAGGGAGGCGTGAAGAACTTTTATTCGGTATAAGGGTGAAAAACAATAACCGCACTGTGTAAAGGAAGTATCCTATTTTTTTCAATGGTTGCTCCATTCTACACATTTTAGCGTGACAAATCCTATTTTGTATGCGAAAAATGGTGAAACAATTCTAGAGACGAGTTCTATTTGGGGGGGGGGGGGGGAGCATCACTCAGCAATTCGAGATAAATAAAGGGATTAATGTTACGATTGAGTATAGCTCCGTATTAATTAGAGCATTGCAACTGCTAAAGTCATTGTAACCAATCCAGCCCATTATTTCCGACTTATTCGCTTTAATAGAAACTCTCAAACTCTGTCTAAAGTATGCAGTAACGTTTGTTGGAGAATTATTACAATAAACCTGTAGAGACCTGATTGGCTATATATCCCGGGATCAGTTCGTATTCATAAATATATATCATGATCCTTGTGAATTTCAATCAATACAGCCATACAGGAACCAAATGGCATGCCTTACCGAAGTAATGAAACTACATTGTCATCTATAGCTTATACCCATCATTGTGAATAATGTGAATAGATCTATGAAAAACTACTAATAAATTTTAAACTTATCTAAACGAGAAAGTACCTCGCTAAATGTGTAATATTTCAATTTCGTCTACGCCACGGTATTTTAACCGAAGCCTAAAACGCAATTCCTAAATATCTTTCTTTCATATTTTAACAAGGTTCGTTATTCCGTAGAGTTTTATCCTTAGTTGTGAGGGTGAACAATTTTTGATATCACTATTTACAATCGATGCGCCGGAATTTCAATTCAAGCTGTAAACGTATGGAAATGAACGTTATAGGAAATTGTATAAATTGAGTTTTATTGCAACTTTTAAATAACGCTATAAAAGTTATTATCCACTTCTTTTTTATTTTTTTTATTTTTCAAAGTATGAATGAATACATTTTATCGTTTATGTTATTTAATTAAGACATTGTTCTATATTCAGTAACAAATTATTGCATTTTTTGTATTCTTCGGTGTGATAATAAATAACGTATTAAAGTTGGGGCAAACCAAAAAGCGTTGCACGTCACGAGTATTATATACATGTCAACAGTGTTGTCATATGGATTAAAACGAAATAGAATAAAATACGAAATGGAAGACAATAAATGACAGATGTCCTTGGTTGCAACATTGTAATTTTATTTATGATGCTGCCAACTTGTAGAATTATTTTACCTTAGAATATTGCCTTTAATGACAATCCGAAAAATTAGTATTACATTGGTACTGTTTTTACGTCATATGTCACGTGCAACGCTTTTAGGATTGCCGTGACTTTATATGCACTTATATGGTATATACAATGGTATAGCGTTAAATTATTCACGTCATTTAATCTGAATGCGTGTGTTTTTATGTAAATTAACAACGGTTTTGGTACACTTCAAATAGTATTTAGTTTTGACTTCCCATTGTTAACCCACTTGGCGACCTAAGCGTTGCTAACGGGTTAATTAATTTTGTGTACATTTAAACAGTGCAACGAATTTTCAAACTGGCTTTTGTGTTAATTATGTAGTACAAGTGACTTGTAGACAGCTTCTAACTAATGTGCGTGGTTATTACAGACACTTCTCATTGCACTTCTGGCTGTTTTACAGTACCTAACATACATTTTATTCTAGTTGACGTTACAATTTCGCTAATAAACAACACAATTTCCTAACGAAATTTAAATTTTTTCTGTTTCATTGTTATTAATTTGGAGGACAAATGTAACAATATAATAAACTAAACAGTTAGTCCAGTCAAAATTAATTTCAGAAAGGAAAAAATTCCAGATAGGCTCTCTGTTAATTGGATGAAGGTCTCCATTTTTTCGCCAAGACGGTAAAAAAATACATTTAACAATATACGAACATTACCATAATCATAAAAAATTTTTAGCTCGGCCTGGCGATGGCATATTAATGTCGAAATGGATCGCCTAAAGAAAAATTAAATAAAATTTAGCTTGACAACGCCTTTCCTTTAAGGCTCTCTGTTGGTGGAGGGGTGTATTTTTGGATTATAATGAAGGTACAAAAAGCCCACTACCGTATCGTGTTCGCTACGAAAATTACAGTGCAAAAAATAGGTTTTTTTTCAAATAACTCAAAAAAGATCACTTCTAGGGGAAAAAGTGAAGACGGGAAAGTTGTAGAGAATGAAATTTTTTGCAAAAAATTTTGTACAAGCACTTTTACTCGAGCTCGATTTTTTTTAAGCAAGGGTCATTTTTTGAGAAATGAGAAAGTCTCGTGCGCGTCATGCATTTTTTGTCGATAACTCGAAAACGGCACATCAGATCGGAAAATGGTTGAAATGAGTGTTGTAGACAATTTCTTTTGTACGATCAATATTGACAGAGATATGAATTTTTTTAACATTTATTATCGTTTGTCGAATGTAGTTTCTTCATGGTAAAATCACTAATAATTCAAAATTTATAACTCTAACTCTAACTGAAATTTTACATCTTATAAAAGTGGAAGGTAATTAAATTTCAAAAATTTTCATATATAGGTATATACAAGCTTATTTTCGAAATATGTGAAGTGCGACAATGCTAAACAACATAAAATCTGCCGCATTTTCGTGTAGTTTGTAAAACAAAAGTTACTTGTGGTGAGTTGTACGTCAAATATTGGCTCCACATTTTTTGAAGAGAATTAAATTACCTTGAAATTCTTTGTTTATTCATCTGCCCACGTTGTTTTATTTCCGAGATACAGTTTGTTTTTGAAATGTAATTTCGAGCAACATTAATATGTATCGTAAAAATATGTACCTACTTACGAAATAATTTGTAAGAAATTGGATTTCACTTATTTTCAATAAATTATAATCATATGAAAGTAATGTAACCATATAAGTTGGTAAGTATGCGGATGTGATAAGCTATTAAAAAACACCCTCAAAAGGTAGTGTTTTTTGAAGGAATGATAAACAAGTTAACCTTTTACTTTTTACTGATATCTTTTCACTTCCCGAGTACGAAGTAAAAGGGAAGTAATGTATTAGTGTTCCAAAAAAAATTGACCTGCGCAAATTTTTACATATCTTTGCGTTTCTGAATACGTAGATTCAAAAAATGAAAAAAAAAATTCTCGCAAGTTGGCGCGAGACTTCCCTCATATTAACACTTTTTTCAAAAAATAAATTGTTGAATTCGGAAAAAAACTGCAATGTTATCTTATGAAATAATGAGTGCGGCCATTTTAGCATATACCGAAAGTGACCTCATCAAAGGTAATATATGAGCATTTTCGTCGTTGGCCCGAATGGAATCAATTGGCGAAAACCGCATTTCGTTAACTTTAATAGTTGCGTTGCAAGGAATGTGTACGGACAGACTACAGACTGCAGACGACAGACGGATTTTTTTTCATATTTTGAATCTACGTATTCAGAAACGCAGAGATATGTAAAAATTTGCATAGGTCAATTTTTTTTTGGAACACATACAATAGTTCTCTTTTACTTCGTACTCGGGAAGTAAAAAAAAATCCGTCTGTCGTCTGCAGTCTGTAGTCTGTCCGTACACATTCCTTGCAACGCTCTAAACTCAGAAACTATTAAAGTTATCCAAATGGGGTTTTCGCCAATCGATTGTATTTGGGCCAAGGACGAAAATGCTGATATTACCTTTAATGACGTCACTTCCGGTATAAGCTAAAATGGCGGCACTCATTTTTTTATAAGGTAAAGTTGCAGTTTTTTTATGTAGTTTAAAAGAGTATTTTTTCTGAATTCACCAGTATGTATTGTGCTATGCTTATTTTTTGAAAAAAGTGTTAATACGAGGGAAGTCTCGTGGCAACTTGTCAGAATTTTCATTTATTGAGTTTACGAAGAAAATGTATCAGATCAAAATTAAAGGTAATAAAAGTATTAAAATGTCGATTTTAATAAGTAGTGTTGTGGTATGAATTATTCGAAATGCTTCCTATTTTGAATTTTCAGCCACATGAAATTTTGAGTCTTTTTCAATGTTAAAAATAATGCACTTAACAATTGTTCAGAATTTTTTTCAATTATTTCCAGTGATTGTGCATACAGGTATCGTTATGTGCACGACCATATTTTTAGGGCGAATAGTACACAAGAAAGGGCCCGCCGTCGGGTAGCATGGTTTGCAGACGCGCTGACACATATAGTGGCGTCAGTCTACTTTGGCATTCGATGCAGGTTAGTCACAAAATTGAAAACGATGATGATTTGCTTCATTGACAGCAAAGGAATCGTGCACAAAGAGTTTGTACCACCTGGGCAGATCGTCAACCAAAATTTCTACGTGAAAGTGAGATTGCTAAAACGTGGATCCTTTATCATGACAATGCTCCATACCATTGTCTTCAGTGTATCGCGGTTTTTGACCTCTAAAAACATCGTAGTGTTGCCGCAAGCGCCCTATTCGCCGGATATGTCACCCTGTGACTTCTTTTGCGCCCAAACAAAATCGGCTGTGAAAGGACCGCATTTTGAGTCCATAACTGACATCCAGACGGCAGTGACGAGGGTACTCCAGATATTCCATTTAAAGAAAGAAACTTTTTAAAGTTTTTCTTAAGTCTGGAAATAACGTCAAATAGATACTTAACCTCGGGTAATCTTTTATTATCCATTACAGACAATTGTGTCTCAATCTTTTGACATTGAGAACCTAAAATCCCATTTCCCTAATTTTTACAACTTTCGACTTTCAATTTTATTTCCTAAACAAGATTTTGAAATTTTTCAGTGAAAAAAATTTTTTTTTTCAACAATCAAAATTGATACGCCGATTATTTTAAGCATACTTACTAAACATTTTATGACACATCAGAATGTGAAAAAAAAATGCCCGGTTTGTATTTAAAATAAAGAAGTTGATGCCCACTTCCGGTATTTCCGGAAGTGCTGCCATTTGGAAAATATTTTTATGTAAAAGATTAAACACATGTCGCATGTGCAAAATTTCAAATTTCTAGCTTTTACAGTTCTTGATATACTTCTAACCGACGGTCACCGTGAGACACCCTGTATAAGAATTTCCAGTGACAGCAGAGCCGCTCTGTAGGCACTAGGTCAATACAAAATCACCTCTAGGCTGGTTTCCGAGTGTCACCAAGCACTAGAGCAAGTGACAAACAGCAATACCCTTCAGCTCGTATGGGTCAAAGGGCATGCTGGAACAATAGGCAACGAAAAAGCCGATAAGTTTGCCCGACTGGCCTCAAAACAACTGTTTTATGGTCCAGAGCCGGCTCTCCCACTTACAGTATCAACTGTAATCAACTTGATAACTCAAGATACCCAAGTCCAACACAAGGCTAGGTGGAACTTGATGTCAGACAGCCGTCACGCGAGAGAGGCCTTTAGAGGACCATCCCGTAGCCTGGCGCGCTTTTGCACAGGGCTATCCAGAAGGAACCTGCGACTACTTGCGGGCATACTTTCTGGGCACTGTAAACTTAACAAGCACATGCACCACATGGGCTTGGTCGAATCACCATCCAGTGGAGGATGCTACACAGACGACGAGACGGCGCAACACATACTCTGTGAGTGTCCCGTACTCGTCGAAACAAGACGATCCATGTTGGGGGAATCCTGGCCGAACATGGCTATGATTAGAGCCGCTCCCCCGTCCAGCATCCTCAGGTTCATCTCACGCATGGGATGGCTTGAGTGATGTTGCGGGGCGGAGTGACTTTAATCAGGGAGGCAGCACAAAGAGCCCGAATAGGTGGCCTACGTGCGCGTGGACTTTTGACCACCCTCCCATCGAAATCCAGAATCCAGAAGGATAATATCAATAGATGAATTAACAAGGATTACACTGGTTAGTCCTACTGTAAATAAAAAAAAATGAATCCTAATCTTCATAATATTTGAGGTGAATATGAAATGTATGATCCATGGAAAAATTTTAATTCCTGTTGGAACAGCAATAATTACAGTTGCCGATGTAAAACAAGCTCGAGTATCTCAACATCTATTCCTACAGTAAATATATGATGAGCTCAAACAACGAATCCTAGCAATCCAATTGCTAATATAGCATAGATTATTCCAATAGTTCCAAAGGTTTCTTTTTTTCCTGATTGATGTGTAACGATATGAGATATTATACCAAATCCTGGTAAAATTAAAGTATAAACTTCTGGGTGACCAAAAAATCAAAATGGTCTGAGATATTAGTAAAAATGTTGTGTGAGGCCACCCCCTTTTAAGGGTTGTACCTCAGTTAGGAAGCGTTTTCAGACAAATATTTATAGGTACTTATTTTCTTATTTTGGGCTCTAGAACACGCCCTAGAATTTCTGCCGGACATTTATGAAACACCCTGTATTTGAACTAGAAATTGCAATTTTTGTGAATAACAAAAACGTTTGTGCGCTATGCAACAGTTGGAAACGTATATGAGGAACCATGCAATGCCACTTCAAATTATTTAGAATAGAATTATGTAGAAATATAGATATAGATTGTTGGCTATCTTTCATTAGTTAAACGTTTCTGCCTTGCAGAATCCTTGCTGACCTATATAGTAGTGTACCTTTCCTTGCTATCAGAGCATCAACAGACAAATTTAGAATTTTCGAATACATCTAGATATAATGTTAAAATTATTCATGTGCTATAAAAGGCAAAAAATCTGTACTTTGCGTATTGCTTAAAAGGTAGATACATAATAAATTTTAAAACCAAAAACATAATCTAAATAAATAAACATATATTTTACAAACAAAAAGTTTCTGCAGAGAAAATAATACCAAAAAGACCTACTCGTACTTAAAACTCCATTATATATGTATGAAAACAAATGCAACCTTCATTTCTTGGCATTACTTCCATACGCGGGGGTTAAAAGCTTACTGCCATTCCCTCGATATACCTCTTAACTATAGCTCTTAGCAATTTCTAACAGGAAATTAATACATATATTTTTTGTTTATTTCCTTTTCTTTTTGTAAACGTATTACTTTGTGTATACTAAAAAATTGTCAAACACCTCGCTGTGAGAATTTTAATTTATTCCTGTAGTCCTTTTTTTGTGGTTTTCGAAGCGAGAAAAATGCCGTGTAAGAGTGAATTAAATTAGTGCTAGGTCAAAGTAACCAACCCTGTTGACAAAAAAAATTCCTTTTTAATTACTGCAAATAGATTTTGTACCTCATATGTACTTTATTAACGTTTTATACGCTTTCATGTTACCATTTATTCTACCTAGAAACTGATGAATACAAAATTACTTTAAATCCAATGTGTTTGTGTTTGTAGTCGAAATAGATTGCAAGTTAAGAATGTTGCTTTTGAGAACTCAATTCCGATTGTTATGGAGTGCCGATTTTATCCCTATTGGAAATTGTCACCTCCAGATTACTTTTGTCTTCTTTATTGTAGCATTGATTTTTATTCTATTTATGGTTCTAAATTAGAACGTTTTATTACTACATTAGTTACAATATTAGTTTAATCACTGATTTAATTTGATTTTGATTAATGATTTCCAACTTCGAGATAATATAACACGTTTCTCGTATCTTGCAACTGTACACTCGCCAAAAGACTGATGATAATAGTAATAATAACAACTACAGACAAGAATCCAATAACAGAACAACATACGTAAGGTGGAGTAACTTAAATTTAACATTTAGACTTAATTATGTATTACAGCAGACAGGATAGTAAGAACTGAACTGAAGATTGTATCAACAAATTTACAGAACAGGTTGGAGTTAAAAGATAATCGTACAGTAGGGCTTTTTTACAACATATTTGTTCGAGGTTTAGAACATTGAAAAGTTTGCGGATAGATACAAGTACGCGAAGGACGGCAAACAATAGATGATGAGAAGATATTATAGTTAGGATATCGTTAATAAATATCAGAAAAAGTAGTGGACCTAAGTTTGACCCTTGAGGTACACTCGATGTGGCATCAAAAAAAAGTCAAAAGTAAAATCGTTAAATGTAACGTATTGTGAACGTTTGGATAAGTACGACGAGACGAAAAAAGAAGTGAGAAGTGAAGGTGAATTCAAAGGCTTTTAGCTTGTTAAGTAGGTATCATTGAATGGTCGATGGTGTCAAAAGCTTTTGCAAAATCCATATAAATTAGTCTAGAATTTTACATGAATAATCCGTAAAACAAGCTAAATTTGTTACCGTTGATTGGTTTTGCATGAAGCCGTGTTGATTAAGTGAGATATGGGTTTAACAGTTGGATAAATCTCATTATATCAAACAATTTCAAATATCTTAGCAAACGTTGAAAAATGCTAATGGGTCTGTAATGCATGGGTGAAGTTAGCGGGAGGCCTTGGGGGGGGGCGGCTTAAGCCCCCCCAAATATTCCAGATTGTTCACGTAAAAAATATAATGGTCGTGTATTTTTGCGGTAACTTCAATTCCAAATTTTAAATTGCCAGCTGCTTTAATCAAAACTGAATCGGCGTTCAGCTAACCACAAATCGGAAAGAAACGGGTGACGAACGGCAAACTCAAGAAAGAAGAGGGGGTGGTCTATCGCTTGTCTAGCAGGTGTCATTGTTCTTGCGGTGCAGCCGAATTTCGATACTGTCTCAGTTTTCGTGATTTAGAAACTTTTTAATTTTCACCTGGCATGTTTTTCATGCAACCTTTTCAACCATGGATTCGTGGATACAGCTTACATTAATGGATGGTAGGATATTATCGTTCGGGGTGTTCGAACGTATGTTAGCAGGCAAGAGATAAACGGAGGCGAACTAATCTTTAAAAGTGTTAACGATTTGCTGAGGTGTAGTGACGATGTTGTTGTTGGGGGTCATTTTGCCAGGTATTCTGTTACTCGTAACCTTTGATCTTATAAATGACCAAATTTGCAGGGGATCGTCAATTGACGAGTTTTTAACATTTATTAGGTACTGTTGATAGGTATCTTAGATTTTAGTTTTTATTGACTTTCTCAGCCTTTTAAATTCGTTAAGGACGCATACAGATTTATGTTTTTTTGTAATGCATAAAACAGTTCATTTTTACCGAATGTCTTTGATGATTTGAGATGTGAACCATTTGGTGTAACAAGCTTTTCTTTTAAAATAACGAGGATCAAACGATTCAAAGGCGTTATGTAGTACTTTGTAGAACTCAGGGCAAGCCTTGTTTGCGTTACTGTAGGAAGTTCAATCTGTATTTGACAAAACTGTGAATAAATGTTGGCTTTTTTAAAGTTCTCGTTCCATCAGCGGTGAATCAACATAGAGCATTTGTTGACTAGCTACAGTTTAATTATGTGGCACTCGTCACAATTTCTTCTTGTCATTCAATTGTCACCTTATCAAACAAAAAAGGTATGAGATCAATTGCGAATGCAAAACCGAGTAATAATAGTTCGGTTCATTTCCGTGATGTAACGACGATAAGTGCTTATTCGAATTTTGAAACACGACGATTGTAACTGATGGATCGGGGTTATTTTGGTAATAATTGGCTACGTTTATGTGCTTTACTGTACCCAGAGTTATAACTATATAAATATTATATAAATGTACCTATTAGTGTAACATCATCCTGCTAAATAATACGTGAACAAATCGACAAATTATGTGACGAGACTCAGAACACATACATGAAAGTAAAACACACTGAACTTAATAAAATGACACCCTGAAAACTCTTGTCTAGGGGTTAAATGTAACAATACAATCTTAAATCACCTTTAAAAAAGCCTTTCAGTAAAAATCTGATACAAAGTTCCACATTATATGCACATTAATAAAAAAAAAGAGGCAGCTAATATTGAGTATGAATGATCAAGGCGAGGATAATAAATCGTAGAAGCATTTAATTCATGTCGGACAGGAAGGATGTATAGAGAGATTGTCGTTAATCTAACTAGTGATTCTTGGCGAAGGCGATAGATTTATAGTGCTCTTCATCAAAGACCATATTACAGTAGTCCTCCACACAATTTCGTTATGCATATACGAGCTTTCATCAATTTTCTATAAATTAATAACGTCCTAAGTACGTTTCGCATTAATATAAATTGAATATAGAAGTACGTGGTCAAATTTTATAATCGAAAAGTAAGATTGGTTAGGTGTAAAGGATAATTTGCAAGTTAGTACATGTTCAAGTTTGCTAACGAATTTTGGTTAGAGGTGCAAAATTATTTAAAAGCTAGGCATGCCAATTAAATATAGGTACCTATAAGTAACGAGCTTTGTTTCATGAATTTTTAAGAAATGTAAATGTTGTTTATCTTCTCGACTATTTTTTGTATCCTTCGCTAATAACTTTCATAATAAAATCCAATCGACACAGAAACACCACAAGCTTCCATGCTTTCCACGTTTCATAATTTTATATTTTTGAGTGTGTTTAAAATAATTCAGGCTCATGCGACATTTCCTGATTTCATTAATGGAACTCTAGTAAAGGAACGTCTTATAAACTCATAACCTCTAAATTAAAGGAAGAAAGAACCAATTCGTAGAATCGCACTGTAAGAAACACTTATAGGTAGTACGTAACAATCTCCATAGTATTTTCATTGGGAGTTACCAAGCGTGTAAAAGTTTGGCCCCCCCCTCCAAGATTTAGGAATAGGTATCGCACCTTTGCTGAGCATACAATAATAATTGGTAGTTACAGGTCAAATTGAAAATTTCATAAGTTTGTTCTCTACAAAATATGCGAATTAATACTAAATACATACATTAATTAAGTGTAATCAATTTTTGAAGGCTCATGCCCCATTCGCGATTCCCTCGCCCTCATAAGAGTACCTAATGATCGCCATGACATGAATCAGATCGGAAAAATCGTACCGGTGAAGAAATCGAAAATTCCCGAATTAATAGAAATTTTATAAATTAATAATTTTTTTGTTTTGCACCTTCTCGTTTATTTAATTAATTAATTTAATTTAGGCTTTAGGAAGAAGAGGTGAACAACAAATGACAATTATTATTATACGGATTAATTTACACGAGGACATTTGCAAAAAGCAGTGTAGTTTGCACGTCAATTGTTTGTCACACTTACTGGTTGTGACTCCACTTCCTCACTGAGAGGACTCTCTAAAAGTCTAAAAGGACGGAATTCAGTGCCTGGAAAAAGAACCCAAAAACTGTAATTCAGGTCAGGGTCCAAATGATGGAGAATCCATTCGAAGTGATGAAATTTTGAGTCTACAAAGTTCAAAACTTTGAAGTTTTTCTTTACTCAAGTTTATGGAGGCGGTGCGGAATCCAAAACAACGAAAGTTAATATTCTGTCACCGAAACCAAAATTTAAAAATGATGCACCCGACACAAGACGCTCTCCTATTACACTGCAAGAGAGCAGCTTACCAAGCTACCATTTGGAGCATGGCACATAAGGTTGAGCTTCAAGCCCCACATCCAATTCAACATGGGTAGCGTAGAAGAAACTCAAACACAGATCCCTTCCCGTTTGGATAACAATTCCGGAAGTCAGCGCCGCTTGTATTGAGATGGTTAAATGTGGTTGCAAGCAGAATTGTGGAAACCGATGCAGTTACAGGAAAAAACATTAAATTGCACTGCTCTTTGCAAATGTCTGCGTAAAGTGGTCCGTATAATAATAATTGTCATTTGATGGTCACCTCTTCTTCCTAAAGCCTAAATTAAATTAATTAACCCTTGAGCAGTCGCGTGGGTAATAATAACACCATTGATCGCGTGGATGACAATGGTCATCAATCAGTTATTTTTGAATTTATCAATTATAATTTTATTAGAAGATGTAATTTAATGAATTTACTAAATGAAAAAATGTCTTACAGGTCTTTTTTATAAACCAAAAATGCAAATAACATAACATATAAAGCTCTTACGACATATTTTAGAGAATATTATACCTACTTCGGCTGTATTATTCATTTGTGCGCTAAAGCTTCCTAAATGTTTTTACTTTTATAATTTTGTGTTCACCAGAACCATTGAGTGAAAGATATTATTTATTTAATTGAAATATCATACAAAAACTAATAATATTACTAAAACTAATGTAAACAAACATTTGAATAAAGGAGTTACAGTAATAGTTGCGTGGATGATAATTGTCACAATTGTCTTATTATACCTAGTACAACTTGCCACATTGAAGGTTGAAATATTGCTACTATATTCGTAACACCCTAAACAAGGAATACTAAAAACTTGAACTCCTCCTTTTTCTTAGAAACAATGTTATAGACAATACAATAACAGCGTAAGACAATAGTCATCCACGCGACCGCTCAAGGGTTAATTATAATACGAGAAGGTGCGAAACGCATAAAACTTTTTAAAAAGATATAAAAAATTATTAATTTATAAATTTGTATTAATTCGGGTATTTCCGATTTCTTCACCGGTACGATTTTTCCGACCTGATTCATGTCATGGCGATCATTTATTTTATGAGGGCGAGGGAATCGCGAATGGGGCATATGCCTTCAAAAATTGATTACACTTAATTAATGTATGTATTTAGTATTAATTTGCATATTTTGTAAAGAACAAACTTATGAAATTTTCAATTTGACCTGTAACTACCAATTATTGTGTGCTCAGCAAAGGTGCGGTACCTATTCCTAAATCTTGTATATTTCCGTAACCAGTGATCGGATTTCGTTGATTGTTTTTGCATTTTATTAACCCATTAACGGCGAAATTTTTTTTTGTCAAGTGCAATTGCATATGGGAATTGTACAGGGTTTTCATAATTGACCGTCCCCAAGTTTTTGCAGGCGATTAGGCAACTAATGATACAAGATTGGTAATTCAAGGATTTCAATATTAATTTCCCCTAGACAGGTTACTAGTGTTTACATCAGATTAAATAAATTAATTTAACCTAAAAGATGTTTACAAAGAAACGTGATTAAAAAAATCAAGAATAGAATTTATTATTTATTGTTATTTACAAAAGGTGCTCAAAATGACCACCATTCATTTCTAGACATAAATTAACTTTTCGCTTCATATTTTCAAACACACGTTCAAGTTCAATTGGCGTTATATTGTTAATCTCTTGTTGTATTGCTCCTTCCAATTCTTCGAGAGTATGCAGTCGATTTTTAAATACATTAGTTTTAATTCGCCCAAACAGAAAAAAATCTAAGGGAGTGAGATCGGGACTTCTTGGAGGCCACAAACCGGTAGTAATTATTCGGTCGCCATAAAATTGTTGCAGGTACCTAATCGTTTCATTAGCGGTGTGTGCACTAGCTCCATCTTGCTGGAAAAAACCTCGTTGTTCATCATCATGTAAATTTTGTTCAATAGCTTGACGCAGAATATCACGGTATCGTTCTCCGTTTATGGTATCATAAAAGAAAATGGGGCCAATTATCCTCCTTCTTGACATAGCCACCCAAATGCCAACTTTTTGGGGATGTAGAGGTGTTTCGATGTAAACGTGTGGATTTTCTGCTGCCCAAATTCTGTAATTTTGGCTATTGACATAACCTGACAAATGCTTCGTCTGAATAAAATGTTAAGTCTAACAAATTATTGTTGTTTAAACGTTCATTGAACCATTGACAATATTGCACTCGAAGATTATAGTCAGGTGCATGTAATTGTTGTACAGAAGAAATTTTGTAAGGATGCAAATGTAACCTCTTTTTTAAAGCTTTGTGGCAAGTACCAGTAGACAAACCTGTAAAAAAATTATGTTCATATTTTTCGGTACATAAACACTAGCTTATTTAATCGTACCTGTTTGAGCGGATAATTGTGGAATAGATTTTTTAGGACTTTGTTGTATTCTTTGTTGAATGTCATTAACAACTTCTTCGGTTAAAACAGTCGGCCTGCCCGTTGACTTGCCTTTGCAAATACAGTGCTTGTTTTCGTACCTTGCAATAAGACGTAACCTATGTTTTTTAAATGCATCGTATTCGATGTTAACATCGGGAAAAGCTTCTGAAAACTGCTCAATACAGGACTGCAACGAATAGCTCCAAGTTCCATCAGGGTTTCGGGTACCACTGCGGAAATGTGCCATTAAAATAAAGGCATCTTGTTCTGATGTAAACACCATCGTTGTACAGTATCACTATACCAATTCAAATTAAATTAATTTATTAAAAATATTGCTAACTTACATCACAATAGCTTCGTAACGTTAAGAGCTCTGAAAAGAACTTTTTTTTAAATGTTGATCTCAAGATAATGTAGAGGAAATTCGAAAAGACAGCAAACAGAAGTAAAGAAAATATGAGGTTATAAAGCAAAATGTAAATATTACAATTTAGTTATTTTTGGCTTTACACGCGCACAACAGCTACCAACCTAAAGAAAGAATATTTTAAGCGCGAAATTTAAAATTGATCACGTGGGGCCCAAACATTGTTGAAAACACTGTATGTGTTCAATGTTTATTATTCAGGCAAAAAAATTCAAATTTCATAGTAATATAATTTTTATTTACAAAAAACCAGCGTTACCATATGGTAACGCTAGCCAGATGAAGAGTCAAAGATATGAGATTCTCAAAAAACAATCTTTTATTTGGTATGGAATATGAGATTACATTCTATGCATAACCCAACGCCACATTTTATACACATGCTTGGGACACTTGATGAACAACCCTCCCCAGCACATCTGCGTCTCTTTTTACCTTCAGTATGGACCAGAAGGTGGTTTTTTCATCATAGCGCACATCGTCAGACACTCTGTTGACACTAACGCTGCTCCTACTCCTACATGTGGATGGCCCCCCAGCACCGCATAGTGGTTTTCCGAACATGGCCAGATAACTTTGGACGATTTCTTATATGCCTAAATTTATCCCTCCTCATTGAACTTATGACCATGATATTTCCTAAATCATTTTTCGAATCCCAGTAGAAATCTCTGCCTGGCAGTGTATTGTAACCACTGAGAATCAGAATGGCTATAGCACATCGCATTTCATCAGGAGTAATTTTTGGGTCGGGCTGATTGCAAAATAATGCATATAATTTCGATTCTTCAACGAGGAATGAAATTATGTCGTCATCAATGAACTTTTCGAACAACTCACGAGGGGTTAGGTTTTTGAATTCATCATAGTTCCTAACCGGAAATACGTTTGCTCTAGACATCACATCTCCGTCAACCCACGTAATGTTTTCTTTCCCTGGTCGACCTGCAGCTGCATTTTCACCATCCTCACCATCAACGAAACGAACTTCAGCCAGTGCTGTAAGCTGCCTTCTGCTCAGGTTGTCTAGCAAACCACCTTCATCTTCATCCCCAGAGTCTTCGTCCGTCAAAACATTTTCCGCAGCAGGTGGCTCTATGAAGATTTCATCTGGGTCCAAATCAGTGCTTATTCTAGTGTATGTCCTCGCCTGTACAGGAAATTGCCATTTTTGATATCACATTACGCTAGCGTTACCGTACGGTAACAGTAAAAAATAAGGGCGATTTACCGGGAAACTATAAGAGGAACAACTAATTTGAAAACAAATACATGAAGATTGGAGTATATTCTACGGAATATAGAAGTAGCCCACGGAGAAAATTACTCATACAAAAAATAATATGCTTACACAAATCTTATGTCCATGATTTTCTAGAGGTAGAAATTTGTCCTAAAACAACACACTGATAATAGATTTCTATGGTTTCTGATTACTTTGCAACAATATCACTTCACACTATGGACCACTTGCACGCAATAAACTGCAAGAATGCAGTTCTTATTCGGAGTAAACAAAGTGTAGGAAGTGAAAATACGTGCGCCTGTCGGTGTTACCATATGGGTACGCTAGCCGTTAAAGGGTTAATAAAAGCGAGATCTAAAAGTTTGATAATAATAAAATAAAAAATGATGTTTGTTAGCGTTTTTTACATATTCCATAATTTAAGATTTTAAGCCCAAAAACATTAAATCCGCTAGAATTATCAATTTCGGTTATATAACAATTATCTTAGGAATAGAAAACTGTGCAATTAGAGTCCACGTTTGTTCGATTTGGACATACGGTTGCTAAGATATTGCCAAAAATAGGTTTGCGGGCATTTTCAAGATGGGTTACAAGATGGCGGCCGTTCAACCCCCCTCTCTAATATTGTTCAATGGGTCATTGATAACAATCCTGGAGGGGGGGCCAAACTTTTACACGCTTGGTAACTCCCAACATTACATTGTTACGTACTATTAGGGCGCCCGCACAGTTCATCGGGGATTTTCTTGCGACGAATTTCGTTTGCTGACGTAACTATACAGATCGAATTGTGTCCCATTACGAAAGAAAATTGTAGTAAAGTCGTCTAACGTCAGTTAGGGTTTCAAATGGGTACAGTTTTCAGCATTTTTTTAAAATTCAAAAAGGAGCGAGACTGTGCAACAGCAAAACCGCAGTTAGTTTTCGCACCGATCGGGATGAACACGCTGGATAATGAACACGTTCAATGTTTTGTCTATTGTACATTCTTCGATGAAGTCCACGAAGGTTAGCCTTTTGAGTTGAAACTCTTTTTTAAAATGCTTATACAGCCTGGATTTGATTAGATTGGTATTGGAAGGACTGGTACCCTTGTGGCCGGTGAACACAACTCGGCATAAACCATAATTAAAATATATTAAATCGGATGGGTTTCGGCGGCAAAGCTTTCATCATTAGGTAACTATATATTTTTATTATGATTTTTGGTTTTTTAGTATTGTATAAAATGTGAGGATGATTTTATTCGGAACGCATTAACATGTTCTTTTACGTCAAACGGTTCTATTGTAATATAATATGTCAATTCTCACACAAAATTTCTAAGGCTCACTTTATTCATCGCAAATCAGACCTACCTCTACTGGATCACTACGTGCGAGAACAAGCCGTACTGGCAGTTATGAGTATGAACACGACGGGGTTGTTGAATGACAAAGGTATTGAGGCCCTTTTTATCTCATAGCACCATAAAAAATCTGACAAATTGCATTCCCATTGCATTCGTGTGCAAAACAATCTGGACGTAAAACGTCCCATTATGAAAAATGCTGTGTATGAATTGTATAGGGTACAAAACGTGCTTGGTGTGAATCTCTACGCATCTGTCACTTTATACCGTTCTGCAAGCAGTGGAAGGTATTTCAAACAATGTACTGCTTCAGTTCTTGCACAGTTCTGTGGTATGTAGTGTAGAACCTATCGGAACAGACTTAATGGAATAAAATATGGTTCAGTGAGGGTTTATACTGAACTATTAGGAGTAGTGTGATCTGTCATCGAGGAGTGCCCATAAATAATATCCGACTAACGTGCATCCTGTAGTATAGTTTCCTCAAATTGCACAGTGTAATAAAGGTTTATTTCTTCTTTTCTTCTTCCTGCTCTTTATTTTCAAATTGTCGATCTTCATGCATCCTTGTCATTATCATGTGATCATTTTACTCGCTTCTCCTTTCTCTTGCCTGCTAGTTTATTGATTGAACCTGTAGTTTTCTTCTAATAACTTTGCTATGAATACGCCCTTTAACTGGGGGCCTCTTATTGTTTTTACTGTTCCAATTTCTATGCTTTCTATTGCTTCTGCCGCATATGAACGAATAGTCCTAACCTCCGCATTTAGGTATTGTGTACTCGTTTTGGTTTTTAATATTATGCATATATTCATTAGGTGTCAAATTTACCTTCCGACATCGTATTCATCAAGATCTTGTTCCCAATACTAGTAAATTTGGAATTTATTAAGTTGCAGTTAGATATTTTTCTTTTGATCGATGCAGTATGTCACCTTTTTTCCGCTTTGATCATGGTTCTTTGAAATTTTCCTATCTTTGAGGCTTTTTGACTTCTCATATGTTAGTTCACAACTGCAACTACAAGAACATAGAATTTGTAAGACATTTAGTCTTTGTGTTGCACGGTTTAGTGTTGATTGTTACAATTTACCTAAGTGGAGCGTTTGACTAGTGCACTAGTGTACCATGTAGCAATGGAATTTACATTACCCAGTCAATTCTGTTACAACTACTCCATATAAACGAACTTTGTGTTGCTTTTTGAAACAAACCCGTAAATCGCCAGAGAACCAGGTTGGTTATCACTCTTTTTTTTCATTTATAGATGTCACTGAAGAATATAAGGGTTCCCCAAATAGTTCCATTAGCTCCTTGATTCGTTATACTTCTTATGTAGCTAAGTGTAAATGTTAGCTATAGAAAAGGAAAAAGATTTTATGTAGGTATGTTGGTTAAGGGACGTTTCCTCTTCAATTATAGCGAGTCCCTGTTACATCCTTCCGTTGTTAATATGGTTGTCTCGTGTGGAATGGGAAAATCTGCAAGCAGGCCCCTCCTCACCCACCCGTCCGAGGAGGGAGTGTGGAGTTGGCGGACCCACTAAAAACTCCTATCCACATTCCTTAAAACCTTCCTCAACCCGGCACCGCTGTAAGCATAACTTCAGGTTGAGAGGTTGGGTTGGCGTTTTTTTGGCCCTCCACTCGTTATTCGCACCATTCTCTCTCTCGTGTTTCGTAGATGTTCCTAATGAAGCTCTCGAACTTCATCCGGTTTTCGTTGGTCTCGATCATCCACTCTACCAGATTGTTGGGAGCCATCTCCCTCCCCATGCCCATGCACTCAATACTGTTTTTTAAAGTCTTTATTCAAAATTTACATTGTAACTCAAGATTGCGGTAACTGTATTTTAGGAAAGCAAAATGGGTTCTAATGGGAACTGCATAAAGATGAAATATGTAATAATGAAAATGGAGACCTGTTAAACGGATTGGAGAGAAAAATGGTAGCGTATCTTTACGGAACTTTTCAAAAGTCATGCGAATTTTTGAATTGAAGGAAGAGTTCAAGCTATGACTGTACACATATGCGAACATTATTTCCATGATTGGGACAAGGAGGAAAGGTTTCCCTTTTGAGAGAAATTGAAAACAATAATATTAACACCATTTTCTTTGCATTTAAAAGTGGTGAACTTGTAGACATTACTTTCTAACGTTATCCATTTATCGCATGTTGTTCGCTTCTGTCATAGTTACTTTGTATTCATCAGACCTATATAGGCTATATCCAATTTTCAGATTAAGGCTGTAGAAGCAACGGTTCGGATTATAGTCGTAAACTTGAGTTATTACCGTAACATTTTCAGTGGTTTCTCAACGTAAATTAATATAAATTCATCACATATACTAAGGATAAAATAAATTGGTGGTTAAATTTTCATAATTAATTATAATAGCCATAGGTATATAATTGCCCAAATGTTTGCTAATTCGACCTTCATAAACTTCCGTTTTGAAATTTTATAGCCACATAATGTCTACCAAACATTTCATTAAGCTCTCTGCACAGTTTTATCAGTAAAACGAGAATATATAGGGACGAATAAGTTGTTTCTAAAAAAATGTTAGGTTGAATCCATAACTTGATTTGAAACACTAAGTTTTTTCAGATTTTTTTAAAATATAAAACGTTCAAATCGTTTTTCATGTGCATTTATACCGATAAATATGGTAATACTTTCGAAACTCAATCGGAAAAGTTAGTAGCAAAGCAAAATGAAGGTGGGGTTGACAGACTTCCAGTTACTTTCCGATTTGTTAAAAGTTCTTTTTTAGTCTATATAGAATATACTGGGAAAAATTTTATATATAAAAAAGACCCCCTTAGAAAGTTTGCTTTAACACCCTAAAGCTGAGATATGAAATTAATTCAGCTACAGGTTACGTAATGATTAATGATGAATCGAACTAAAGTATTTAATGTGCGCTTTATGTTGTAAAAATTCGATTCGAGTAAATCGAATTTAAAGATAAAATATCGCGGTCTAATTTTATTAGTATTACAAGAGGGTGTAAACCGAGTTAAGAGTAGAACCAGTGAGGCTTTTTGCGGTTGCTTTGAGTAGTAATTCGATTTCAGAACTGAATTGCACACGTAGCTACCTCGGATTAATTGGCAATAATACTGAATCTGAACTACGCCAACCTCTTCGGTGAGTCCTTATCGCATAATGCAAGGAACTTCTACTAAGTGCAGCGTACAGTCTCTTTAAACTTCCTTAACTGCAACTGAAACCTTTATGGAATATGCTTCAATACAATATTCATATTCTCGAGGATGTTGTCGAGAGAATTTGCATACTTATAGTGCAAGAGCTGTTTCAGTTAAGCATTTATACCAAATTCTGTTAACTGCCCGATTAATTTGTGTTCCCATTTACATTTAAGCGAATTTCAAAAATATAAAATATCTTAAAAGTTTATAATCATTTTGTGAAGTTAAGTGTATTCCTGTTATTCCTGTTATTGTAATATGCATGTCAGTCGATAGAATTTTGTACTTTTGTGTACTTTTAGTTTTTTGGTATAATCAACGAAGCGGATTTTACGATCAAAAAGGTAAACGTTAAAACTGTCACACGATTATCACAATTTAATTCAGCAAAATTAATTAAATACCTACTAAGTTGTTGTATACGAAGACTCAGAATTGCAAATAAATTACTCTGGATTTTATCAACACGAATTGAAGCAACAGACACGCGAGTTTCTGATATTCTTTATGCTCTTTTATTTATCTTGTAGAAACTATTAAGCGGGAAGGGAAGTTCGCGTTCCGAATTCCTCGTGAATGATTAACACCTTATTTCATTCATGTGTTCACCACAAATGGACCTATGTATGAAAATTACCTACCGGAAGTTAAGAAAACAGAGAGACCTGGAAAAAGTCAAGCAAAATCGATTAAAAACTGTTAAAGACGAAATAGTAAAAATCTGAAATGAATATATTGTTTGGAAATATTTAAAGAAATAAAAGAAACAAGAGAAGAAATAATAAAAGAAGACAAAGACATCAAGGAAGACCAAGTGGAAGAAGCAATATATAAGATTAAAATATCCAAAACCAGACGAATAATATAACTCCAGATATGGTCAAATAGATGAGAGGAATCAGAATGAAAAAAGTCTGGAAATCGTGAAAGATTCGAAAAGGATATAGTCCGGGAGCCGGCCACCTTTTTTGCAATCAATTAATATACTTTTTATACTTCGTGAGCGGCTTTATTTTAACGAAACGGTAAACTTTTTCCTCTGCGACAATATTTGCAAATGGGTCCTACGGGGGTGTGCAGGGAAAAACCCTGGAAATGACAAAAAATGGATGAATATCATGGGAAAACGGTCCAATTAATTTGTGGGACAAAGTGGAGCATTTAATTATGCAAATATTTACTAAGCTACAGAAAAAAAATCAGCTTGATATTCATTATTTTTGTTAATGTAGTAATATCTACATGTACCTGAGAAGGGGACAATCTTGATGGACTCATTTTTGTTGTAGGACAAATGTTATTTTGAATTACTTACAAAAAAACATCACAGTTACCTAAAAAATTAAGTGATATTAATTTATTTTTTATAATTACCACATCAACGTGTTTTACCCCTGCGCACCCCGTAGGACCCATTTGCGAAAATTTTCGCAAAGAAAAAAGTTTGGCGTCTCGTTAAAATAAAGCCGCTCACGAAGTATAAAAAGTATATTAATTGATTGCAAAAAAGGTGGCCGGCTCCCGGACCAATAAGAGCATAACTTCTTACACAAAAAAGGAAAACAAACGTAATGTCAGAACTGTAGGTCAATATTGTTAGCGCAAGTCAGTTTCAAGCTGTGCAAAAAGACTGTTGGAGAAAAGACTAAAAGAACAGGTTGAGAAAAAACAATAATTTTTGTAATGTCCCAAAAAAACAGTACATTGCCAAGTTGCGAAAAGCATTATAATCCTGTCCTGTTGTTATCTAAGAAAATTGGAAATCTTAAGGATACTTTTTGTATCAGATGTACAACTTAGAAAGGAGGGCCATTGCCATTTTTTACTATATCTTCAGTTTTATAAGAGCTAAATTGACATAATTTTTTTTTAAATACTCCCTTATTAATTTATCTTCCAATTCCAGTGAAAGAAACATTTGATATGACATTTGAATTTTTTTTACAAAAGTCGACCGTTCTGCTCCTTTAACAAGTTGCGCCCTCTATTGCAGGTAGACGGAGATAAGAAATTGTTGTGATTTTTGATTTGTTTGGAATATCAAACCTCGAGACCAATCTTGATAAATTCAAGCAACCTGTTTGGAAGTTACATAATTTTTGTCAATAACAGGTTATATGGTTCCCCCTCCCTTTATTTTGACAGCAAACGTAAAAATTCATTAAGCAAAATTTTATATATTTTTTTAAATTACTAAGAAAAATTGCCCAAAAGATAGGGAATTTCAAATTAAAATCAGTAGTGAAACGTCCTCTGACAGCAATAATAGAAAATTAAAAATAATTTGCAGCATTTTCTCTTGGCTACATTAGTTACAAGATTTTTATTTCACTGCTCAATCTCAAATAGTTTCTGAGTTATTTATTTATTTATATTATTTTCAGCTAAAATTACATAACAAAATATATTATTAATTAGTTGTAAAGCCACTGTTACACAAAAACGGCACAATTTGGTACAATTTTATTATATCAAATCGGGTTCAGGATGAAAATAAAAATTAAAGTTTTAATTAATCGAATAATAAATAATAAAATACTGAAATATAATTAAAATCTAGGATAGTAAATATTTGATACAATAAGATTTAAAGACAGACAAGCTATCATAAAAAATGTCATAATCTTTGTATTTATCCAACATATTGTTTATTTTTTTGGAACCTAATATGAGAGGAGATTTCTCGTACAAATTCGTTTTCACATGTGAAATGAAGAACTGTTTGGTGTCTCTGAGATAAGTTTCTTGGCATATTAAGGCAGATTGTTCTTGTTAGCCAGGACAATCAATTTTTATATTAATGTTTTGTAAATAAAAATCGTAAGCAGCAATTTTCTTCTACTTATCAGATGTGGTTTTCCTTACAAAAAATGTACCTAAGGAACCTTGTACCTACTCTTTCAATTATATTAGCATATTTTTTTGTACTACTTGTACTACTAGTACCAAACATGGACTTGATTAGGTCAAGATCTACATTTTGTCTTGTAGTGACTAAAATACTACATTTTTTAATATTCAAATTAATCTACAATGTCATTTACAAAAAGAAAAAAGAAAAGAACGCCGATTTTTGATCCTTGAGGAATTCCCGAGGAAATCAAAAACTGAGCGGATACTTGATTTTGAAATTTAACAAATCCGTATCTCGACTTTATATAGGAGCACATAAGCCTGACAAAGTCAGAATTAAACCCGAATTTCAACAGTTTTGTTGAAAAAATGATATGATTGTCTTTTGAAAATCTGTATAAAGAACATCCACTCGACCTCCTTTGCCAAGACTGGACTGAACAAAATCTGAAAAAACCATCAAATTAGACTCCATGGGTCTACCAGGGAAAAAACCGTGCTGATGCTGTGAGATTTTATTTTTGACATTTTCAAACATAAACTTAGATACAAAATATTCTTATAGACCTTGGCAAAGCCATTTAGTAGTGACACCGGACGGTAGTTAGAAACATCAGATTCATCACCAGATTTGAAGATTGGAGAAATTTAGACTTTCTTCCACTTACTTGGAATAACTTTGATTCTTAATAACTGATTAATTAGCAATTTCAAAGGTACAGCCAGTTCAGTTTTTAGCAGTTTAATAATATATATCCTATCTTTAAGTTCCTCGATCGCCTGTGCTACATCAGCATCATTTACACTGTTAAGTAAACAATTAAACTGAACAACATATGAACTGATTTAGAGTCAAAATCAATGTTGTAGTCACTGGAATTTGAGAAAGTAGACTTAAAAAATTCAGCAAAAGAATCAAGAATTTCATTTTTACTTATTGTTAAATTATTAAAGAACATTTCAGAAAAAATAGTTTCTATTCACATTAAAACCATTTACTTAATTTCAAAATGATTTACTTTCAGACTTTTAATTTTTCTTCAATGTTCTCTACATATCTATTATTCATGATGATTCAATTTTATTTTTTGGAATATTTCTTATTTCAATAAATCTCTCATTAAAATATATCTAGCCTATTTTTTTTTGGTTAATCAAGGATATCGTTTCACTATCGAACCACACAGGGTATAATAGATCCATATTTGCGTTATTGAACTAAACATAACTAAAATTATTTATGGATACCCGATATCCGAGTTATGGCCGACGCTCCTTTCTTTGTTGTACACCCGGTACAATTCTCCTGATGTAAACAATTTCGTGAAGGAAGAGAACGTGTAGAAAACTTAACGCACATCAGGCGTGCTGGAACACGCCGAAAAGGCAGATTGAGAGCAAGGCCGTAGCCAGAAAAAATATTCGGGGGGGACCAAATTTTAACAATTACACGCCACCCGATGTAACTGCAAACTACGTAATGTAATTTACATTTCGTTTAAGAAATTGTTATTTTCCACTGAGTTTCGGGTGGGGGGGGGTTCTGACCCCCCCTGGCTACGGCCTTGATTGAGGGGGCAACTGTGCACCTTGAAGCTTATATTGAGGTGCGATGAAACCTGGCTTCACCTTGTTACTGAATTCAAGAGATCAAGTTTGACTTCTTTCTTTGCGATTTGAAAGAAACTTTAGGATGGCAGATGTAGGGTGGAAATATATCGAAAAGTAGCATTTACGAGGGCATATTGAATACTAATGTCTCCATGGCTATAACTTTTATAATAACGGGCCAGACCGTGTCAAAAGTGGTTTGCCATTTATCTTAAGTATTAGTACATAAGTCCTCCTAGTGGAGATTCTCAGCAACATCGCGCTTGCGCACAACAACTCTAAACATGGCGACCGACATGGACGTACGGTTAAAGCAACGAGCTGTCATTGAATTTCTTACTGCAGAGGGTGTAGCGCCGATTGACATCCATCGAAGGTTGAGTGCCGTGTACCGTGATGCGTGTGTTGATGTGAGTACTGTTAGGAGGTGGGTAAGGACTGTGAAAGGCGCAAATCCTGTTAAAACGGATATCCATGATCGGGTACGCAGTGGCCGACCAGTGTCTGCGTGTGGTGAAAGGCAGGTCGCTCTCGTGGATGAACTTGTTCGTGAGAATCGACGGTGTAACCAAACTGACATTGCCAACAGGGTGCGTATTTCACAAGAAAGAGTACATCACATTATCTGCAATGTGATGAAGTACAGGAGAGTTTGCGCGCGTTGGGTTCCCCGAATGCTTACTGATGAAATGAAAGCCAATCGGAAACAAATTTGCGAACAACTCTTGACTCGATATGAAGCAGAAGGTGACGCTTTTCTCCACAGAATTGTGACCGGTGACGAGTCGTGGGCGCATCATTACGACCCTGAAATGAAACGTCAGTCCATGGAGTACAGACATAAGGGTTCGCCAAACCCGAAAAAGTTCAAAGCAGTTCCATCAGCCGGGAAAGTCATGATTACCGTTTTCTGAGATTGCGATGGCATCGTTCACATCGAATTTTTGGAACGTGGTCGTACTGTCAACTCCGAACGATATGTTAACACCCTTACACATCTACAGCAACGGCTGCGTAGGGTTCGTCCAGACAAAGTGCCTATTCTGCAACATGATAACGCTCGGCCTCACACAAGTCAGAGAACGCGTACAGCACTGGAGAAGCTTCGGTTTCATGACGTGCTACCTCATCCAAATTATAGCCCAGATCTTGCGCCTTGTGACTTTTTCCGAAGCTTAAGAAACATCTTAAAGGCAAGCGTTTCTCTTCGGATGCAGAGGTGATAGCGGAGGTGCGGAAATGGTGCCGTGGGAAGTCTTCAGACTTTTTCCGTGACGGACTTACAAAACTCGTAGTACGTTGGCGTAAATGTATTGCTGCTAACGGCGATTATGTGGAAAAGTAAATACATGAGTGCGTAGAGGACAGTTTTCACTATTATTTCACATTTATATGTAAACCATACATATATCTATTATTAATAAAGTTATAGCCATGGAGGCATTAGTTTTCAATATGCCCTCGTATATCGAATAATGGAAGCAATGTGGGACTAACAGTAGTTCATTGCGAAATATTATGAGATTCGAACTTCACGAAGGGGTTAATGATTTAAGAGGATAGATAAAACTCACACCCTCCCCCTTGACAAATTTATTTATTATTGGAAAAATTTCACCATTCCAATAATCAATAAATTGGTCAAGGGGGAGGTTGTGAGTTTTATCTATCCTCTTAAATCATTGCAAAATTCTAAACGCGAAACATTCGCTGTAAGAGATTTAAATTTCCTTTATTAGAGTTGATTCCCATAATTTCTATTTAAATAAATACGGAGTTGTTGGTATTTTTGAACATATTTCTTTATTTAGTATTCAAAAATACAAATATCTACGGGGTGTACCAAATAAATTGATAGAATTGCCGGATAAACGTGAAGTAACAAACAATTGGCATTATCATCTTCATCAGTAAATTCTTTGCTCTTTACTGTATATAAATAACAAGTTAAAAAAAATTATTTCCAGGTGGCGGTACAAAACGGTATGGTGGTTGTATACCGTCTACCGTCTCTTTTTTTACAAATCTTGTAAATTTGAAAGTAGGGGTTACTAATGTTTATTGATTATGAGTGAGACCAAGAGAATCTCACATGGTAATGGGGGTCAGCCCTCCTCACACGCGCCCCACCATAATTGAATTACTCACTACAGAAGAAATTGCGTTAATTTATTGATATTAACTATTTCTTTGAATATCGGTGTCCTTAGCTAACTTACACATTTAGTATTGCAAGGTTTTGTATTTTATGTTTGATTCTAGAAGAGAAGAGAAAAGAGAAAATCGGTATCGCATTGATTTATTTATTTTCATGAAGTTACAGGAAGTACTTACCAGTAAGGAAAAGCAGCGAACAAAATTACTTGAGCCAATTGTTTCACAATTGGGAAGCTTTCGATAGTTCTCACAGAAGAAATTCTCTTTCACTATTTGGCTAGTTCAGCATGTCAATGTCATGGAATAAAAGTTTTTTTTTGTACAATACACGAGGGAAATAGATTTCTTCGACTTTCTCAAAGAAACATAAATTTTTATGGAAAATTTACATTTGAAAGAAATAACAGTTCCGTCAGCGAATTAACAAAACATTCTCATGAGTATTTTCAAACGGTTTACGTAAATAAACGAATTCTGTACAAATTGTGTAATTTTCAACGACTTACTTGCGTGGTAAATTCCATGTTTTTTTAACAAAAGGTAATAAAGAGAATTCATATTTTCCCCAAAGATGTAGAGTTCTCAGAAATTTATAGAGTAGCGGAAATTACCTTTCAATGTTCAATTGACTTCTGTGGATAGTCGCTTTTTTTATACAATTTCTAAAATAGATTACAAGATTACAAAACGAAAATTTTGCACACGATCAAATGGAATTAACATTATCGATCGCGTTGAAAATGAAAATGCCATTCGCACGCTTTAGTAATTTTACAGTGGGAAGACAACTTACAATGTGACAGGTTTCACAGTTTCCGAGTGTACGTCACATTAGCGGATATTACGGCAATAACGAAGAGAGAATATGATAGTATTATCGTTGAACATGAACGACATCGACTCGTTAAATGCAATCTCGGCGGAACTTTGAATTCCTTCTCGAAATAGGAATCCAATGACGGAAAATTCTTTTTAATAAAAGGGTTCACCCGGGCACAGTTAGAAATCGTTAATCTCCGCAAACAGACTATTGTTCTTTGAGGTTGCTATTTGAAGGCTCGTTTTCCTACAATTTCGCGACTCGAGTGCTCATAATCGCTAATTTTAGCGTAAAATTAAAACTGCATACTAGCGAGGGGAACTTTTGTCTTTATTCCGTTACGTCAGTTTTATTTATCCTTTTTTTTATGGAATTAAACGTTATATGCAGATTAAGATCCTTCACAAGCAAACTAGGGTAAGCGCGATCATCCAGTATTGCTTAGCGAGACCACAGATAATCCGATTAGAGCGTCACATGTCTCGGTTGCACCGTACAGATTGTACAATTACCTCGAGACTTTTATTTATTTCTAACTTGTCACGATAATGTAAAGTTTTTAAGATATAGCGGGCCCAGCACGGATTTGTGTAGTTACATAATTTTAATACCAACATTTTATCCTTGCAGCATGAGAAAATTTACATGAGGCTGTAAATTGTTGTCTGCATTACTTCTGAGCTATTTTCAGCACTTAACGTCAGCATGTTTCATTTTAAATTTTGATTTATTTTTATTCATGTTGCTTTCTTTGAGGTAATATACATCCTGATGATGCATATACTTTGTCTACCATTTCTTTGAGTACAATTCCACCATCTTGAAAAACAAAGATTTATTAACATTGTATGTCAATGTAAATGTGAACAATATATAATCGTAAAAATTTCGTTTAGGTTACATTTAAGGATGTTAAACAGTATTTATTCTGGTAGCAAGGGTTTTATTTCTCCTATGAGAATAATTAAGTAATAATTAAAGTTGTTAACAAACTCATTACATTAAATTGTAAGGGATGAGCTGAATTCATTAACATTTTTCGAGTTAATTATTAATTGTTTTGTATTTTCTCACTCACAGCAGATATTTTTGGCATAATCATAACAAAGTTGAATATCAATTTCATGATTACTTACTTACTTTGAGATTTAATGTTAAACCACATTTTGGAATCGTTGTAAAAGTTTTTGTGAGTTGTATTAAACCGGTCCCATAAGTAAACGTGCAATTTCCGATTGAAACGTTCGGATTTACCTACCCATTTTACTTTTTCTTTTCAAACGTCATTCTTTCTTTGTGTTATTTCGCACATGCGAAACTCCACTTCATTCAAATCCTCACTTGCGGAAGTGAGAGTAAGTAGCCTGCAGTAGCAGTTGAGCACTGAGCTTTGTGTTTACTTTCTTGAACACTAAGGCCATATCAATCAATATACTGCCATATTAATCAAACCTACAAATACAGTCGATGCAGACCGAGATTGAGTTACTTTCATAAATAATATACAGGGTGTTTTTTGGGAGCTTTAGTTAGACATTTCTGGGAAAGTTTAATAGATAGGTTTTTGAAAATTTGAACTTAGGGGTTATTCTGAAAACTTGTTACGGCAACAAATGATTGGTACCGCAATCAGGAAAAATGCAATGACTCGGTAAGCTCAGTTATAAGGGGCAATCTAATAGGCGTGGGAGTTATGAATAGGAAATTTAAATGTAACAGGTTAGGTTAGCAAATATAGTTAAGTAACTTTTAGGGCGCCACGATAGTTCTTTAGGAAGTTCAAGCTGGTAATCAGAACTACGAAGAGCTTAGCAGCTTGTAGTAACAGAGATATGATTTCTGAAAGAGAATGTGGGTATTCGGTAAAGAAATACACTGAAGTAATGGCAGTGGTGGTTATAATGAACCAAATATATAACGTTTAACACAATAAAGTAATTATAAATAAAACAAATCTTCACAGGAGTGAAACAATAAAGGGGGTTTAACTTTTACCTTGTAAGGATGGGAGTTTACATAACACAATAATATTCAATAAATGACACAAAAAATACAAGTATATATATCAGCAACCGACTTGGTAGCTGTACAAAAGTCAGTAGTAGTGATTAAACAACGCTTACCAAAACATATCCGATTATCGCCATTGCGCAACGCCAACAATGCCGGAGTTTCTAAATAAAAGGTTGATTAACATGAAATTAATAGTGCTGCGTCAAGCAGACCGACTCAAATGTAGCAATTACCAACTTTCGTCAGTACTTAGTTTCGAGAGTTGATATTTATGAGAATAGCAATCAGCTTTTGAATTTTAACTTTAGGCAAATTAAATCTTCAAGGTAAAAGATAATACACAAATAACAAAAGTAACTTTTAAGGTAACGAACAAAGTTAATGCAAAAATTAATCGGAAAGTAACAAAATGAATTAAATAAATGTTTTAAATTGAAGCAAAATATGAGATGTGATTAAGTAATTTAGTATAAGCAAATTTTATAGTAAACAGTAACAAAATTTAAATAAGATTAAACACGAAAAAAGTAAGGTTAGTATTATAAATAACTTATCAATCTTGTTTCCAAAAGTTGACACAGGATGGCAGCATGTAATTTCCGAAATAAATTAATTTCTTCACCCAGGAATGCGGAAATGAGTAAAGATGATTTGTAGAACAGCAAATATGTAGTTTGGCAGCAAAATAACCATCGATTTCGACAGCAATGGAACAGCAATAATTTCAAGTAATGTTAACAAAATGGCGGTAACCAACAAGTAATGATGTAATCCAAAAAAGTAAACCAGATGATAAGCCAGATATTAAACCAGGTAATAAACCAGGTAATAAACCAGGTAATAAACGCTAGAACAAATAATATAAATTACTGTCAGGAATTTAAAGAATAACGCGATAATTGATACAAAAGAATTAGGTACATACCTCGAGGAGTTATTCCTAGAGCGTAGCAACTTTAGCGTAGCGATACCAAAATGCAAAGAGACGTATAACACGTTTTAATGGTATTTAGAATAAGCAGATGATTCTAAATAGGCACTAATATTTGTAGAAAACTTTCACTTATAGACGATAAATATCGATATTAGAAACTTGTGAAATTTTCGTAGCACTTAGTAACGTTTTGTTAGAAAGCAAAGTATGAAAAGATACGCGGTTGAAAATCGAGCTGCTATTTATATCAGCGCGAAGATATGTTTTAGTGAAGTACTGGTTCCGTAGAAAAGATAAAATATTTTATTTAGGTAGCTATGGATCAACCAATCAGAGACTAATTGACTACACTGAGAGCCAATAGAATAATATCGATCAATTGTTTTACCCTTGCCGAAGAGAAAATCTGTAATGGCACAAACAAAACGATATGATTAAAAAGTAACGCTTCGCGTAGAACAGAGCAAATAGCGGAGGAAAGGTAGTACCAAAAGTATTGAAAGTGAACTCTATTAACAAAATATCGAATTAAGAAATTCGTAATCTGTAATTCTTACTAAAATCAATAGAATTGACTTTTGCGAATTAGGCAAATAATCGAGGAACGTAACAAACCAAATCCATATTTTCCAAATGGCAGCGCTTCCGGAAATGCCGGAAGTAGCTAGTAACTTGGTTATTTTAAATGGCAACCCCTATTTTTTATTGCATTTTTGGATTATACTTGAAATTTCAGTTTTTTTTAATACCCACATGTGAATATCTACAAGATATGGTTTTTAAGTTATTTTCACAAAAGAATGGCCGATGCAGATGGTAATTTTGTTAATTCATTGCTTGAAAACCATGAGGCTCCAAATTTCAGAAAATTCCAAAACTAAATACTCATTTTTTTATATGAATTGACTATTGCATTTAATAGAGAATCAAAATGGGCATATTTTGGTATTACAAGTTCCTATCCCTATCTTTACTAGTTTGTGACTTATTCCTATTTTATTGCAATGATACCATTTTTTTCGGATTTTTTTTTTGTAGTTGGCCATGGCCTTATGGCAAACGAATTTTAAACCAATCAAGTGACATTAATCCGTCACCCGTTATTGGTTTCAAATCAATTCAAAACCTTGTATTCTTCAACACATGTTCAAAATGAGCGCCTTCATGTTCCAAACACAAACTCTTTTTCATACATCTTCTCGTGTGTAGTATCGTATGACTTGTGATGCAGAATTCAGCATATTCCTGCAGAGGCAGATCTTCTGTTGCAGTAACAACAATATGGGGTAAAATTTCCAAATAACGTGCTGCATTCAAATTTTGTGGATAAATGTGGAAACACAAAATATTGTTATTTTTAAACGCACAAAATACACAAACTCCAGCGCTCTTGAAAGTGTACATCTCGATTCAAACAAGGATTTTAATCGCACCAGTAATGCGAATTATGGCGATTACATTTTTAGTAAATTTGACCTCGTCTGACCAAATAATGTTCCCGAAAAAATCTTCCTGGTTCCTTAACCTTCGCTGTTCGCAAAACTCAATTCGTCTTGAGAGGTCGACTGGTTTCATTGAATGGGCGACAATGGCAGTTTTTAGGATTTTTTAGATGCAACTAATATTTAAACCCAAAGTAATTAATGGAGCACGCCGCGATATACTCAAGTACATATTGGCCTCATCTTCAACAACGGGTATTATTCTAGGTAATTGTTTTGGTGGTACAAAGCTTCAAAAATTTAAACAATTTCATTCCAGTGTTCGGATAGTATACGTTCACTTGCACGCGGTCTTTCTGGATATCGTTCAGTGAACGTATGACAATCATGTGACGCGATTCTGTTCATTTCACCATAAATAACAATTAGATTCCAAAAATCTTTATATGTAAAACCATTGCGAGAAATTTTTTTCGATTATTGAAAAACTTATGTTAACCTATAACAGGTCACTGATTCACTTGATTTGTTCAATTCGATTGCCATGGTCCATGTCATGGTCAACTACTACAAAATTCCGAGAAAAATGGTACCAATGCGTTAAAATTGGAATAAGTCAGAAACTATTAAAGATAGGATAGGAACTTGTAATATCAAAATATGCCCATTTTGATTCTCTATGAAATGCAATAGTAAGAAAATCGTCATTTCATTTAAAAATCTGAGCTTGTTTTTGAATTTTTCAAAATTTGGTCGTACGCAACATAACTTTTTTTAAGTACATCAAAAGGTATCCCTATTCTTCCTCTATACGCTGGTGAAAGCTCGGTTGCCATAACTACAACGGTTTTCAAATAACGAATTCTTAAAGTACTGTCTTGTTTGACATCCGCCATTTCTTGTAAATAAGCGAAAATAACTTATAAACCATAACTTGTGACATGTGGGTACCAAAAGAATTGAAATTTCACGTAGAATCCAAAAATTCAAAAAATAGGGGTTCCCATTTAAAATAACGAAGTTAGTATAGTAGCTACTTCCGGCATTTCTGGAAGTGCTGACATTTTGAAAATATTTTACATCGATTCGGCTTTCAGGGTAACTCCTAAGTACATATTTTCAGAAACCTACCTACAAAACTTTCCTGGAATCGTTTTACTAAAGCTCCCAAAAAACACCCTGTATAGAATACTCCTTCCTTTTCTACCTTTGAGTGTAGCCAAATTCTCCATCCATCGGAACTAGATGTCAAAATCATTAAAATTGTCTACTTTCATTTTGTATCCAGAATAGGATTTACAAAATGCTGCTCGCGTGTATTCTTCTGTTGCGTGCTCACTTGTTCACGTACTTGCAGTTTACTTTTGTCCCTATCACTTAGTGTGTTTGTTTGACACTCGCATATCACAATATTGGTACATACTCAATCAAACAAAGAAACAAAGTTCAGTTTCCTCGTCCAAATATAACTTTGTTCAGCGTAATCCTCTCTTCAATATCTGCTGCACCGTAGTGTACCTATATTGTATTATTAAATACCTAATTAAGTAATTTTATAGAACAAATATTTATTTATAGGCAATTTACAGTTTTAATTATACCGGGTGTCAACGAATCTATCAGACAAGCCATAACTTCTAGAATAATAGGTCTATTAAAATGAGATTTGGTATAGGTGAATGGCATGTAAAGAGGAAAATTTTCGCATATTTTTCACCGTCTGGTCACTTCCGGTTTCGCCGGAAATTGCTCCGATTTTGAATTTTTAAATGGAACACCCTGTATATTGTCACATTTTTGGATTTCTGAGACAATTCTGAATCAGCATATGAATTTTAAAAATTTTTTTACGCCTACTTCATTTTTTTAGAGTCATTTTTAATATTGCATCTAGGTAACCACGATTGGACGTAAACTAATCTGAGGATCTCAGGTGATGTCAGAAAATTACAATCGCACAATTTTAGTGACTAGCATGATAGATAGGAATAAGACAAGTTGGAAAAATTACATTTTCGTGTCTAACTATTATTTTTCAAATGGCGACCGTTTTTAGACAAGCACTTTCCGAAAAGAGGATTTTTTGACGAATCTAACGATAGTAATTTATTTGCGATTCGGCTACAATCTAATTTTAGTATCCATATTGCTTTAAAAACCGAAGGTAGCCGATCTAAATCGCATGCGCGAAAAACCGTCAAAATTTCGAATTTCAAATGCCTGTAATTAATTTATTAATTATCAAATTGTAATCAAAAAATTGTTTTTAGAAACGTTTTAAGTGCCACTTTAAATCTGCGTCAAAATTTTTGCGATTTTTTAATTTGGGAAGCAGGAAAAAAATAATTTCAATTTTCCCATGTTAAATCCCATGGGGTACCCCTAGCGTGGGACACAAGGTATATAAAACAAGGCGATCGGCCCTGTCGTATCTGGATTGCTCATGTAAATTTTTGGAGGTTTAGATGGACCGTTTTTACGGCTTTTCCATGTCTTTAGTATATCTGTCGCAATGGACCTTCTCAAATCTAATTGAATAAATTTTCCTCTATTATATCTATGAAGTCACCATGCATTTTGAGCCTTGATATGAGTCAAAGTTTACGATGTCTCCTAAACGAAACACGCCAACCCAAAACTTGTAACCCCAACGAATTGGTTTCCCTCTACTGAATTGCTTCCTTCCGTAGTGGCCACAATAGGGAATCATTGACTCGTCGATGCTATGATTCTCTTCTAATGGTCTATTATCAAGCAATTTGGAGTTCAATAAGTTGAACCAAGGTCTTATTTTTGAATATTTATCAGATTTGTCAAGATGCAAATTATTACAACATTGCTCATAAGTCATAATAAATTGAAATCTGTTACGGGCAATTGCACTACTCACAAGTTTATTTTTGCATCATTCCGTTTGCCAAAATATACGCTTTCTGAGCACTGGAACATAACCACTGTGCATAATATATCTCCTTATTTATAGACAAATTGTTTTAAACGTTTTGGCCTTCGCATGACAAATGAAGAGAGTGGTTTTATCCAGTAATTGCTCATCCCCATACTCATCATTGATATCAACACTGCTGTCATTTGCATTATTTGGTGGGAATATGGCTATTTCTGCAAGAACATCGATATCGTTGTTTTCTAGTTCTTCCAGCAATTCAATAATGACAGTGGTTTATGCCAATAATTAAAAAAATATTATACAATGAAATAGTAGCATATAAACCTACCGTCCTTTTAAAAGGACACAATTAGATTAGCGAACATACTAAACTAGGCGCGCAAACTAACATCGGCAAATGTTTACTACAACAATGTCCAGGTCATGTGTGAATAAAAAAGTTAATAAAGCGTTGTTAAAAATTAAGTTATGTAACTGAAAACTTATCTCCAATTGTGCATTACAGAGGGAATAAATCACAGCACCAAATTCACCCAAAACAAACTACTAAAAAATCGAAATAAAATGAAAGGCAATACACATGTGATCAGCTGGCACTATATACGCCTTATTGGTGTGGGGGTTGGGTACATTAAAGTTTAGATGTGCCATAAAAATGAGTTTGTTTATTCCGTCGTTTAAAAAGGACGGTAGGGCTAAATTTATTAACCGACGATTTGTAATCACCATTTGAATGTAATGAGTGCGTTTCTTCACAGCTCAATAATCTACGCTCTTATACTGCGCCTAACATAATGTGAAGAACTAACGCTTTTTTAGGAGAATTTATAGATATTTTGTTTTTACAATAATAAAAGAAGACAATTTTACTCAAATTTTTCCTTTTAAGTACATAGAAATGCAAAAAATCTAAAAATTTACTTATTTTCTGCACAGATGAAAATGAGGTGTAAATAGTAAGTTTAATAAGAATAAATTGTGTACATATCAGTGCAGTGCTGTGAGAGATATTACACGTGGTAAAGTATATACTTCATGGTCTAAGGGAACAGCTAAAACCTAGGCCTACCCTACAGAGAACCCTAAAAGTTATGAATTCTAGAATGTGAAGTAATAGCGTACCAACAAGGTGAACTTGGTTATTCAAAGCACTTTAAAAAAGAAACCAGTTTTACCTAAAAAGTAAAATGAATTAATTATAATAATAAAATAAAGTAATGACCTTGGCAATATAATATACTTACACTTGTAAGTATTCATTGGCCTGTACAACAAGAACTTAGTATTTCAATGAAGAACAACAACTAAATATGTAAAAATACATCAGCCATTATATCAAATTTTACTTTATAATTTTGTCGTGTCGCTCTGAATATGGTAGCGAATATCTTTCCTCTACCAGGCATCAGCTTCGGTAGCACAATAATTTGTAGGTATGTGATATTCTCCTCTTCTGGAATAATGTCAATATTTGAAATTATAGCTCCTAAATTTAGCAATAAAATTTGAAAGCACATAATTAAGTATGTAATTATTCCGGAATAAAGGATATTATTATCTTGAAGAATTAGTACAAGCGAAGCCGTGGGAACCATGTAATTATATTATTTATTTCGTCCTTTATGATATTTTCAGTCAAATCAATGAATATTAGAGTCTAGCATTTGAGGTTTGTGTTTTTTTATACGACACCTTTAAAGGTTTAGGGACGCTCTAGTGGTGATAGTATTAATAACCTTTATCGGTTGCAAATATTGATGTTTGGCACAACTCAATCCAGAGCTCAAATATCTAACAAAAATCAAAGGAACAAATCCGATACGGAAAGGTATGAAGTATTCACACCGTTTTTGCTCCTCCGTTATCACTTCTACATCCGGAGAGAAACTCTTGCCATTGCTATGTTCCGTAAGCTTCGCAAAGAGCAAAAAGTCAAAAGGCACAAGATCTGGTCTATGAGGTGGATGATGTAAAACGTCATGAAACCCAAGCTTCTTGAGTGCTCTTATTGGCAACTTTTGACACTCCCCCATCAATGTAAAAGTTATGGCCATGGAGGCATTAGTTAATCAATATGGTCTCGTATGAAGGATACAAAGCTGTTCGATAACATAAAGTGATTGTATAGGTATAGTAACGTATGACTAAAGCACATTCATTAAAATTTTTCATGATATCCCATGTTCAACTGCTTAGTTCGCTTATACAATTTGAAAGATTGTAATGTAGACCATAAGCAAACCAAACTAAATTAAAACAAGATTAAGCCACACTTCCTATTAATATTCCTTAATCCTAAAAATGTAGTTCCCGTTCACATATAATAATTTGAAATTTGTATGAGTGCCAAACGTGGCAATACTAAAATTCTATGCTGTAAAATTAACAACGTACGTAATAGTAAATTGCGTTCAGACGAATGCAAAGATATCTAAGGGTTTGTAGATTTGAGTATCGTCCATATAAGGATGTAGTTTGTAGAATTTTACGTACACGAAGTATACATAATCCCTAAAAGAGGTCAGATCCTTGAGAAATACCACGGAAAAACCGAATATGTTTCGCCTATTTCTAACTTTAAATTTTAGCGTCCTCTTCCCAAGTTTACTAAATTTGTTCCTTGAAATTGTCATTAACTTATAGTTACTTCACTTCTGTAATAAGAAGTTCACTGCTCGGTGTGGTACTCAAGTTTTTACCATCATTACTTCACACAAGTAGATGTTTTGCGTTTACGTATCTATGTCACGTCATGTTAGAAATTATAACTTTGTAAAAGCTTTGGACAAACAAAGAGTTATCGTGATTACAAAAAGATACAAAATGGAGTAAAAGTTGCATCGAGCTAATTAATACTTTGACACAACGTAGTATGTCTAAGGTAAAATTAATTAATTAGTTTGTTAGTTAATTTTTGTAACTTTTAAAGAACAATATTACAATTAATTAAGTTTAATTTAAAACATAAAACTTTTTAACAAGCTATTTCATAATCAAAAAAATGTTCTTGTAAAAAAACGGGATAATACCTAAAATTAAAAAATAAGTACAGGGACTGGATGATTTTTTTACGGATAGCATATCTCCAGGGTGGTTTTATACAAAACTCGACACCGTTAATGATTTTTGTGCGTACATTTTATTACCGGAAAAACGAAATTGCAACGTATGTTACGATGATGTTGTAATTAATCAAAGTTATGTTCTTGTTTTTAACATTTGATAAGAGAAGTTGTTTTAGTTTTATTTCCGGTATCATTTTTCTTTGAACGGTTTCAGATAACTTCTTTTCCGGTCACTTTTCACGAAAAGCTTCCGGGAGATTATTGATAGACTAAAACAAACAGACGTTTAATATACGTTTTATGTAAAGGAAGAAATTTATAAATTTTATACTGAAATTGGTCCGTGCAATCTACTAGGAATTTTTTTTATTTAAGAATAATTTATGCTTTAAGGTGATTCAGGTTTACAGCTACTTGAGTATTTTCCCTTTTGCTTTTTTCCTACTTCGATTCCTTTATACTTCATTACTCATCGAATTGAATCAGATATGAAATTACTTTGAGTGCTCAACGAAGCATGGCTATTTGTAAAATACTGGTAGGTATATGACCGAAAGAAAAGAATTTAGGAATTTTTTTACGGATGTAAAATATTTCAGCGGAAGAAATAGGCTAACGGATGGAAGAATCCTTGTTGACATTACGTTTAGTCCAATTTCCAAAGAATTGGAAGAAATTTTCCAGATTGAAAACAAAATTAACTTGATAAATACACTTTCGTTTCGGTGTATCTTAGCTATAAAATGCCGTGCTTCATCTTTCAAAATCTTTTCTTTTGAAAGTGTAACCTGTCTTAAATTAAATACTACAAATAAATAGCGCCCATTTGGAAGTCGGGTGCTGTTTGAGACGATTTTCCGTGTCTTTTAAACTTTGATATTTACATCTGAAACCATTGTGGTATTTACACAATACGCGCACTTGCTTTGAATGATTACGTGAAAGAGTCCCTTGGACATTATGTTTCAGTTGTCCTTGAAAGGTTTTCTATTTTTATCTATTGTTTTATTATGGCGTTTATAAAGGAAAACGAACTTCGTAAAATCCAAATTTTGGCGGCCATTTTAACTAACTCAACAAAGTGACTAAGACCACATTACTTAATTCTTTTCCATCAAAAATCCGATCAACAATATTTGACTTAAGATTCTGAAAAAGCGTCAAAAAGTATATCTAGGATTTGTCAACGGGAAGACTTTCAAAATCGACAGAATTTTGATATTTTTTGAACATAATCGGAAATGTATGATTTTTTCTTTAGGTTCGAATAGATGATAAAATATATCTTTTAAAGAAAAAATGCGACCAAATTCATTCGGGAAGTGCCTCATTTGGGAAAGTTTGATGTATGAATTCGATGAAGTGTGTGTCGCTTCTTTGTGTTAAGGAATTTTGAAATTTTTACTTCAGATTCGGAAAGAGTATCAAAAAGTATGTCTGGGATTTTTTGTCGCTTGCCGTAGCTCAACGAGAACATCTTCAAAATAACCGACAAACTGTATAATAGAGATAAATAACACACAATCTTATTTGAGGATTCCGGTAGTATACAATCCGCTCAAACAATCCAAAGGTCGATTCAAGGTGATATGAACGTAGATCTATTAGATAATACAAACTTCGACTATATTAATACAATTAGGAGCAACGGTTGTAAAATAATAAACCCAGTGTACTACTAATCAGACGTTATGATCAGTGGCGTACTAAGGGGGGAGGGATGAATGATTCATTGGTCATATAAGATTAAATTTTGAAGCTTAATTGTTGACTTGTAACACTGTGCAGCAGTAGAACCTTGTTTGGATAGGGTTACAATGAGTAACTAGAACACTCTACCGTTGGTTTTATTCAACGCTTTTCTTGTACAATTCTAACTAAAATTTACTACTCTTAATTTCTTAATTAAAGATAACACAAACATACCTAAACCGGGCGCCGGTTGTACCTGTTTCAAACAGATCTAAATGGAACCCACAGGATTCAATTAGACGTAACAATACTAAACGCACCGCAAAAATCAACTAAAACTTGTACATTCCAACGCCGGGTTTTCACAACGTGACCAGCAAATTATAATCACCGGGACATTTAAACTTAAAATTTACTCTTTATTCTCATAACTAACTGTTCGGTACAACTGTTGTAAAAGTTTTTTCTCTTTATTTTTTTTTCCAAACCTAACTTTATAATACTTAGGACCAGTTCGGTTAAACTAATTACAGGTTACTTGCAAAGAAAGTGTGCCTGTGGTTGGCTAATCCATAGCAACTAACCGAAGGTTAGCTTAATGATCAGTTAAATTTACTGGTGCAACTGGCCCTTACAGTTTTATTTATATTTTTTCTCGTTATAATGTGTTAAAGTAACGTACTACTTATTCAGACAAACATTTTTCAAAGATGGTGGTTTTGGACTTAAAATGTCGAGATTCATCAAAACTTCGAGTTTGATTTTTTTTTCGATTACATTACTTTCCCTATGTGAGACGTGTAACACAAATTTAGTGTAGTGCTCCAAAATGGGACATTGTATATGCAAAAATATTTTTACAAGGTGCTCCTCGTTGTTGACTACAATAATGTGTTATAAGATTTTTTGTTAAATCAACAGTATAGGCGTAATCTTCCACCACTAAATCGTTGTGACTAGGGATGGACTCGGGCCCGGGCTTTCGGGCCGGGCCAGCATAATTTTATCCGGGCCGGGCTTCGGGCCGCGCCAAACTTTTTCCGGGTCGGGCCGAGCCAAAGAGCTCGGGCTTTTCTGGCCATTCGGGCTTTTCGGGCCGGCTCGAAACCAATAGGTACACCTACTACTTATAACGGTGTTCAAAGTTTAGTGCGCATCATTGCTAACATTGTTATCACTTATAATTGCACAAGAGGTTTGTATTTTACCGAGTAAATTTGGGTTGTTTAATAAGAATCTGTTACCTAGCAATTAGACGAGAAAAACTGTCAACTAATAAAAATGCGACACCGAAGGTGGAGCATTTTTAGGTTGACAGTTTTTCGAGTCAAATTGCTAAAGGAAACAGATTAGAATTTAAACAACACAAATTTACTTGGTATAAATACAAATCTCGAGTGAAATTCGGCAGGACAATTTAACGAACAAGAAATTTAGAAATCCGTTCGTAAATGGACTCATTCTTAAAATAACACAAACATCATGCAATAAATTATTCGCAAATGTCAAACTATGTATTTATACGGCGGGCACGGATACTGCGATAGTTGATTAGAATTTGAAAGTGAAAAAACCACTAGTGTAATTGTCAGTATAATTCGTTCCTAATTGGTCGAATGATTCAAAATTGTGCAAACTAATTGGTTGAAATTTTCTGAGTTGAATTGTCGTTGTAATTACGATTTCGATTAAATTTTCAAATTAGTAGTATTGTTTACGTTAAAGCAGAGAAACAAATAAACAATTGTTTATCGGATTTGTTTATGATACCCAATAACAAAAACCCTGTGTAGGGCCACTATGGGGATTTTGGAAACGGTAAGAGATAGAGTTTCGGTTAAATGGGAGAAAAGTTGGGTAATTTCGAGTTTCGTAAAATGACATTTTTAAACTGACGAAATGCCGAACGACAAAAAGCGAATTTTCAGGATTTCGTTTTTGACAAATTGTTACTTTGCCGTTGATGTTAAATAAAAAGTAAAAGAAACTTCTACAGGTACCTTTTAACGTTCTGTAACATGCCATACAGAAAATTGGAATCCGACGTTTCGTTTTCAAGTAACCATCATCAACTTTGTTTTTTTAAATACGGTCCTGTTTTTTTTTATACATAATATTAGAAGCACTTTTTATTCTGCATTCAAGCATATATTACACTTTATGGTTTAATTCGTTAATAGCATCTTCTAACTGTAGCATCCTAAGCATTTTTTAACATTGCAGGTGTTACAGTTTGGAATGCGTTAAGTACAAACCTTCGGGGTTCTTCTTCTATTCCAAAGATATCTTTGTAAACATATTTTCTTATGTACCCCCAAAGAAAAAAAATCCTGCGGGCTTATATCGGAAGAACGAGCTGGCCAGGGTGTTCCAGAAATGGTGCTTAAAACTCTTTCGGCAAACCTATTTGAAAGGTAATCCTTAACCACCTGTGAATTGTGCGCAAGTGCACCATCCTTCTGAAACCAACAATCGCGTACTACAGCTTAGGGTAAAATATAAAGAGCGTCTTCAAAACTAGAATCTAGTAAACTTAAGTAAAATAGTAAAATATGTATAAAATCGCAATTAAACTATAAAGTATGATACATACTTGAATGCAGAATAAAAAGCTCTTCTAATATTATGTACAAAAAAATCAGAACCGTATTTAAAAAAACAAAGTTGATGATGGTTGCATGAAAACGATACGTCGGATTCCAATTTGCTGTATGTCATATTAAAGAACGTTAAAAAGTACCTGTAGAAAGTTCTCTCACTTTTTATGTAACATCAATCACAAAGTAACAATTTGTCAAAAACGAAATCGTGAAAATTCGCTTTTTGTCGCATAACTTCGGAACGGTTCGGAATTTCGTCAATATTAAAATGGCATTTTACTAAACTCAAAATTGCCCAACTTTTCTCCCATTTAACCGAAACTCTTACCTCTTACCGTTTCCGAAATCCCTATAGTGGCCCTCCTTATCTTTGACTCAGTGTATAGTCCCTTTGTTGCTAAAAGTCGGGCCAGGGTGTGCTATTTTTCTTCGGGCCGTGCTTCCGGCCAGGCCAAACTTTTTTAAGTTCGAGCCGGGTCGGGCTTGTCTCAAAGCCCGGCCCGGCCCGGCCCGAGTCCATCAATAGTTGTGACACCCGGTATAAAAAAAAAGATACAAAAATGGTTAAAGATGACCGATCTTCTTTTCTTGGTACTGAATATGTGATTCCTTGCGGTGCATAAATTAAACAGGGAAACCACATCAGTGATTGGTAATAGGTACATGTAAAAAAACGAGGAATGCTATAATATGTTTCGTATCCGTTTTATTTGTAACCATGTACTTTACGATATTGCTTTATAGTTAGTACCCCTTTTGTATTCGCGTACATGGATTGTTGTAATTACGATTAAACGTATGTGACATTAAGACTGAATTACCTCAAGGGTATGCTGTGTAGAGCGACCGTTGTTGTTTCCATGTTGAGCAATAATGATGAAAGACCACAACGTGTGTTGAATACGTAATTTTAGTTATGCCGTAATTTGCAATTTAGTACTTATTTGGATGTAAACGTGATTTTCAAAGCCCTTTCCTTAAAGTTCGCAAGCAAAGTCTCCCTAATTTGACGTATAACGTAAACAAATACACAAAGTTTATTTTGGTATCATAATTACATTATAATATCAAAGGAAAATGTTGTACAAGAAGAGAATTTTAGTATCTAGGTTTTGCTGACATGTTTTACTAAAGATAATAATATGAAGTAATGGCATATTTCTTGTACAAAGTAAGTGCTTTAGGTTGACTGTCTAATTGCTTTGTTAGGATATGCGAAGGGAATATTGTCGCGATGTGAAAGTTCCTACGACTACGCTCTTAACTAGGTTTTGAGTGTCTAGTGCTCAGTGGTTGCGCTATCGAGTCGTTTATCACAACCCCTTCAACTAGGATGACTCCCTTATGCAGGCGTTCGCTCCTTGAATAACAATACCAATCCGTTCGCCTCTGCCCTGCCCTACTTTAAAACTGATTGCCACTTTTATTTCAAGTTATCATTCATTAATCTTTTTATATGGAAAATTATTACATTTAAATTTCCTACCTTAAGATTTTAAATTCGTACAATAAATTCGTTAAGTGGGAGGAGGGAGTTAGATATTTACCCTAAAACGCCAATTTACATTTTAATAAATCGTCTGCTTATATAAACTTAAAGGATCAATTCTATTTTCTCTCTTTTACAGCTTTAATTCTATAAATATTGAATAATTAATTAACCGGTTTCGCTTAGTAGTCAATATTTGGATTTAAACTTTCCCCATTTTCAGTACCTTCATTAGCGCGAAGCAATTATAGAATCAGATGTAAAGTTGCAGCGTTATTAATTAGTCAAGGTATAATCTGTTTTATTTGAAAAATAAAGGTTCTTCGCCGAAAAAGTAGAATTTTTGTTATCGATATAGCTACAATCACGCTGTTGTATATCCAATTTAGCGTAATATATTTTAGTCCATTCTATTCTCTTGTTTCTCGTCTATAAACTAGGAATGGGTGTATCATGTAAAATAGGCTATGAGCTTAACAGCATCACTTAATCAAGAACTTGGGTATGGGAGGATGCGTAGATGGTAGAGGTAGGTGCGGAACTTGGGAGGGAATATTTGCTGCAGGTTTAGCCGCCTGGGAACTGAACAATCAAGCTCGGGGTCAGCGGGTCGCCGCACCCCTCTAGACAACTGAAATATTCAGAAGTTTAGAAGATTTTACTGTGTTTTGGGATTGGAGAACAGTTACGCTGTTTGTTGCATTATAATAAAAGTAGACACTTAACTATTAATCGAACAAGGTGTCGTATTCTAAAGTTTAACGGTGTTGAAGTTAAGCTTTCGTGAAGCTTTTATACCTATATCCACGTTTCTTAAAGGTTAATACCTAGATTTTTACATAACTGCTACTGTTATGCCAAAATTTTCCTCGTTCCCTCTAGATTTATAAAAGGACTTCTAAATATGTTGTCGCGGTCGTCCATTACTAAATCCCTAAAAGCTTTTGCGCTTCCTCGTATTTTCTCCGAGAAATTTTTCATTTACACGATTTTATTTGCTAATTACGCTCGAGGTAAAATATTATTTTTTATTGCAATATTTATGCCACAATTATCGAGTTCTTTGATATTTCTCGTTTTTATTAAGTTAAATTTTTAATCACAGTTTCGAACTTAAAATCGGTCACTGAACCGTGATTAAAAAGTATTTTCTGATATATTTAAGGAAGGAGATTAAAACTGTAGATTTACGTTCTTGATCAAATTTTGTAAATTTTTTATTAAACTTGCTCATTTTTCTTCGAGGTAGATGTAAATTTAATTTATACGATGTTACGGATTATTTTTTCTACCCTCAGCATTTTCTTTATTTATCTCACGGATCTATTCGTAAAGATAACATTGCGTTATTTAGAACTCTCATCATCTCACCTTAATATCACTATTTGTCACTCAGAAAATCCAGCTCGATCCATAAAATCCATAAAGATACCTGCAGTCTTCTTAACTTTTAAAAATCACTGTCATACGAAGATGATTACGGAATTCCTTGCTAGAGCAATATGGTGCGATCCCTTCGGTCCCGCCTATTCTCTCAAATTGACGTTGAAATTTATTACGTTTATGAGACCTAAGATTGTCCATTCTTTTGTGAGTTACTTGGGGTAATCTTTATCGTACCTTTTCAAACTGTGAGGGTAGATAATATAACGAGTTACTAATGGACAAAGTAACTTTTTATTCTCGTACACTCATACACATAAATGAAACCTAATCACACATTATTCAGTGCACGGTATGGAAGTGACTTGGTGAAAGTTCGTGTTCTTTTTACGAAAATAACAGCCAGATTTTGATATGTAACTACTAAAAATACCGCTATTGCTAGAAACAGGAGCTGATTGGAAGGTTCTAAATCAAGATTGTCAGTTACTCGAAAATCGTTTCTTTTATCATACGATAGATTTTCTGGTAAAAGGTGGAGAAAGATTTCGTTTTTCATTTCATCTGTAAATTCGAATTTTTGCACTTAATGTTGTATCTATAATTTAAAAACATACTGCTATTGTAAATAATTGGTTCTTAACCTCTTGAAGAATTGTGCTACAACAAAGTTAAGGGTAAGTATCTAGTTGGTGCTATTTTTATAAGTTAATTTGAGGTCCGTTCTTTGATTGGATGTAGTTGAAACTTGTCTATTTCTGAAAATATTTTATATTTTAGCTAAAAATGTCTTAAGGGGACAATTAAAACAAATGTCAGCGGTGACGCTTGAAATATGTTTCAATTGTCACGGTATCTATGTATTTTATTATTATTGTCTTGTTACATGCTGTGATATTATATTATTCTAGGTAAACTGTTTTATCTCAGGATGCCACGAGTAAGAGTCAGAAGGACTGCAAAGGGTTTAAATCCTACCTCTGTCTACGAAGCAGCGTTCAACGAAATCAATGACAATTGTGCATCAATTAGTGCTGCGGCATCTAAATATAAACTTCATTACGTGCCATTAAATAGATTAATAAAGATTAAAAAACAAGCATTGGAAGAATAAGAGTCTACAGTGCCTGTGACCATGGGTTATCGTTGCCTAAAACGAGTATTTAACACGTTCCAGGAAAAACTCATGGTTGAATATGTAATAAAGGCGTCGCAGATATTTTACGGATTGCCCACCCAAAGAAATTCGAAAATTGGCATTCCAATTAGCTTTGGAATATTCGCTAAACATGCCGGAATCCTGGAGAGAAAATGGTATGGCTGGAGAGGATTGGTTCTCGGCATTTATAAAGCGAAATCTAGAATTGTCGGTCCGTAGTACAAAGGCGACGACTCTACCTAGAGCGACGAGTTTTAATATTACTGATATGTTAGTCTTTTTTCGACAACCTCGCAAAAGTACTAGATAAAAACGAATTTGAAGGGAAATATATATCCAATATAGACGAAACCACGGTTCAAAAACTTGGCAAAGTTGTTGCCGCCAAGGGAACCAAGCAGGTGGGAGCACTAACGTGAGGTAAAAGAGGGGAATTGGTAACTGTGGATTTAGCTGTGAATGCTATTGGTAATAGTGTACCCCCTACATTTATATTTCCTTGTATAAGATTCAAAGATCACTTTGTCCGTGATGGTCCTGTTGGATGTTGTATTGGTGCAGGAAATGCGAGTGGTTGGATGCAGGAAGAAGAATTTTTGATCTACCTTGAATGCTTCAGTAGAAAATAAAGTGCTTTTATTACTAGATAACCATTAACCACCAAGCGCATATAAGTATTGGTTGCTTAAATTTTTGCAAAATGAACAGTATTGTGGTCTTATCGCTGCAACCGTTAGATAGGGCAGTATACGGGCCGTATAAAGACGGTGTAAATCAAGTTCTGATGCTTGGATGCGAAAAAATCCCGCCAAAATTATGACGATTTACGATATCCCTAACATAGTCAAACAAGCACGGGTCTAGGACGTTTGGACGCGACCGTTTGAACGCAGAGACGGTTGACCGCAGAGACGTTTGGACGCAGGCCATTTGAACGCAGGGATGTTTGAACGCAGGGACGTTTGAACGCAGAGACCTTCGAACACAAAATTTAAATTATTTTTTAAATTATTACCGTTTAAGTTTAGTTTAGAACACATTACCAAAAACTGAGCATCTGTGAATATGTGGTCTAAAATAATTGTTTTTGTTAAAGACTTACAGTTAGATCGTCGAACTTTCGCGATAAAGACAAAATTCTATTTAGGAAGTGCTCTCTTACTATTTTATTATATTCTTGACATTTTCTTATGTATTATTAGGTAGGTAAGCGTTTTACTTGTTACATTATAAAAATCGATTGTGTGACGTTTCATCCATTCCATTTCGTCCACTGGCCGCTACGTCCACTAATTCTTTCGTTCACCGCCTTCAAATTCCATTAATTCTTTTGTCCACATCCCTTAAAATCCACTAATTAATTGATTATTACTAGGTCAAAAAAAAGACCTACGTCTTAATATTAAAAGTATTTTTAGGTGGCAAGGTTCGCGTACTTAAGAGGTCCTAACAACGATTCAATATGCTTCGCCCCCATGTACACAGAGGGCCGCCCTCACACGAAGGTTTTTACAATGGTCTCTTTTTTTCTTTTCTTTTCTAAATATATAAATACACAAACTTTTAACACATATTTACAGGTTCTCAGTTTTTGTTAATGTGTTCTAAACTAAACTTAAACGGTAATAGTTTAAAAAAATTTTAAATTTTGTGTTCAAACGTCCCTGCGTTCAAAAGTCCCTGCGTTCAAACGTCTCTGCGATCAAACGTCTCTGCGTTCAAACGTCCCTGCGTTCAAAAGTCCCTGCGTTCAAACGTCCCTGCGTTCAAACGGTCGCGTCCAAATGGGCCATTTCCAACAAGCACTGCCATTAGCGCTTAACATTATGGCTGTGGAACCCAAACTTCTAGACAAATTTTGATGAAATTTAAAAGTAAGGCCTATAAAAAAATTCATCGGTAAAACAAGCTTCTCATCAAAATCGGCCAAAAGGGGCCCAAACTAGGGGCGTTATTTGGGGAGCAAACATTCAAATTTTAACCCAAACTAATTTCTCTTGGTGAAAAGTTAGTAGATATGGTTATAAGTAAAACGCCGTTTTTTTTTAATGTTTCCATTTGCAGCAATGTACAGTGTCAACCGCCAAGTAAAGGTTGCTTTGAATACTTCGAAAAGTGTCATAATTCGAAATTTGATAATGACCGATGTAGTAGGCAAATGCATGAACATTCGATATAAAATTTGTAAATCATTGTGTTCTTTTATTCTTTTAAAATTAATAATTATTCTGTTCAGCGAGTATAGAAATTATTAAGCATTCCCCTTCTGTAGTCCAAAAGTGTTTTATTGCAATTAGGACTCTTGTGATTTTGTTTTTCTGTGAATTATGACATTGTCTTAATATATTTTTTCGTTGACCGTTTATTAATTTCCATGTTAATGAATTATTTTGTTTAAAAAAGGGCGTATTAATAGACGTCATTAATACCAGAGCCAGCAACGTATTTTGAGTTGTCATTTCAAAAGCCACGAAAAGTCACTCACTGAATCCCTAATATCTGCTGTAGAATAAAAGTAACTTCTGCCAACCCACTCCGGTCGGGTTGTACTACCCTAAATTTACAAAGGGGGTAAGAAATATAAGGTTTAATGTAGTTAAAGTTTCAGTCACAAAATTTCAGATTATTCTCACTTATATTCTGGATTTATGAGAATTTTGACAGAACATCCCCCCGCCCCCCCCTCCTAATTGCTGACAGAATTCTGTAATCTCTAAGTATACGTATATAAAACTAAATTTACAAAGAGGGTAACAAATAAAGGTTCAATATAGTTAAAGTATCAGTCATAAAATTTCAGGAGGTTATTCTCACTTATATTCTGGATTTATGAAAATGTTGACAGAACATCCCCCCCCCCCCTTCTAATTGCTGACAGAATGCTGTAATCTCTAGGTACACGTATACACTGTGTTCATTTTAAAACTTACCACCCCTGTAACTTAAAAACCGCAATAACTTTCAACATTCGCGGGGACACGTCGATTTTTATTTTAGGGGGGAACGTTTTTGACAGTCAAGTGGTCTTGATATGTTCATCCCTCTAACCTCTAGCAACCCCAATTTTAAAATCTCAAATGCAACTACCCTACTTGTTATACATCATTTGAAAGCCCCTTTCAATACCAATACAACAGTGTATTCCATTTGAAAGACAGCGCAAATATTTAACGAGAGGCATCCAAATAAAAATATTTCGCATGTTTACGTGTTACAACTTGTGCAAAAGTTTAAAGAATTTTCATCAGTATGCAATGCCAAACGAAATACAATGATTGGTTGTTGACCCATAACTTTACCAAATCTCACCCAATTTTCAAATGGAATACACGGTTGTATTGGTATTGAAAGGGGCTTTCAAATGATGTATAACAAGTGGGGTAGTTCCATTTGAGATTTTAAAATTGGGGTTGCTAGGGGTTAGAGGGATGAACATATCAAGACCACTTGACTGTCAAAAACGTTCTCCCCTAAAATAAAAATCGACGTGTCCCCGCAAATGTTGAAAGTTATTGCCGTTTTCAAGTTACAGGGGGTGGTAAGTTTTAAAATGAACATACGGTATAAAACTAAAGGTCCTGACTGACACATCAACGCTCAGCCCATACCCCTAGACCTAGATGGGTGAAGTTTGACACAGAGATTCCTTTTATGATGTAGACAAGGGATAAGGCCGGATATTTCAAAATTCAACCGCTAAGGGGTTAAAATAGGGGATGACAGCTTGTATTTTAAGTTAAATCCATAAAAATTGGTATATGGCTTTTTCGGTTAGAAATTAAGAAAGACGTGTTTCAGGATTTTTCGAAATACGTTGTTGGCTCAAATTTTTCTGCAATTACCTACCTACAGAAAATTACCACAAAAATTGTAACGTCACGATTTGGCAGAAATAAATTGTAATTGAGGGGAGTTTGTTCATTTGTTGCAATTGATTGTAGAAATACTTCGTAGAAACGTAGAAATAAATTAATAATAATAAATAAATTACTAAAAAACTGTCTGGAAATTTGTGTCAACGATCATGTCATGACAAAGAGTTAGAGGGGCTATAAAGAGGCCGCTGGCCATAAAGAGTCGTTTATGTTCAGGTGAGTCAGGTAATAATTACCTTATTATTATGTATCTGTGCATAAAAGAGTTTAAAAGAGCTTTAGCAGTTTCGATTTATTAATCGCCTTCATTAACAAACTAGTTTATTAAATATCACTATTATAGGACCTATTGTGACAAATTCAAAAAAAGTAATAAAATTTTCCAATTTTCAACTTTATTACTAAATAATTCAAAAACAATTAGGAAGCGAGTATTTATTGAAAGCTCGTAAAAAATGCTATTCAAATCTGCAGGAAAATACAGGGTGTGCCACAGTTGTAAAGATTTATAAAAAACGGCATGAGGATTCTCATTTGACAATTCTGCTGGATAAAACACTTGCATTTGATTCGCAACCCATTCGCCATACAGAGGACGTAAACGATGATCAATTTACTACTGCAACAATACAGTGTTCCATACAGTAGATTTTTGGAAACAGTACGGAATCGATTTGCTTGGGTTTTTTCCTATAATTTGCTCAACAGTTGCCATATTTTCTTCATTACGCATTGTTCTTTCCCTGACATGATAAGTCAAGTAGAGCGAACGATGTCCAAAGGAAATCAATTGTTTGCTAAATTACCAGAGCCGTTTTTGTTCAACCTCCAATGTGCTATAAAAAATAAACAAGAATGAGAAATAAGTTGTTATTACGAAAGTTAGGTATAATCATGATTACTCTTCAATATCTCTACCACGCCTGTAAAGATCCGCAAATTTTATGGATCCGGATATCGGATCCAAAAATATCCGTATCCAATAGATCCGAATATCGGATTTTTGTGGATCCGGATCGAAAATTCGAAGGTTAAATCCGGATCTACGTAATTGGGGGTTAAATCCGGATCCACGGATCTACGGATTTGTGAGTTAAATCTGGACCTGCATTACTATTAATTTACATAGGATCCGGATCTAAAGTCTGTAGTTGTATCCGTATTTGAATAAATTCGTGGAGGAGATTACTAGATTACAGTAAATTTCATTTACTGATCCAGATACCTCCATTTTGAGATTCCGATGGATAAAATTTATAGGTATCACAAAGAATCACGAAGTTCATTCCATACATGAACAACAGAATTCACGTGTGATCCAATTTCGGATCCGGATACGCGGATCCGGATAAGGATCCGAATTGTGTATGAGATCCGAGAAGTCCGGATGCGGATATCTCGTAGCTGGAGATCCGGGGAAGATTCGGATCCATTGCCAAAACACTTGTGCCAAGACGCTCTCGCCAAAGATACCTTACGCCAAAATACCAGCGCCAAAATACTTGCACCAAGACGCTCGCGCCAAACATTACCGACCGTTAAATAATCTATGATCTTCGTTAATCTGCGGAAGTTGAACATTCAGCGAGTAGAAGTGCATAAAAAATGTTCTTAAAAATAGAGATGAATTCCTATCACTCCCAAGAAAAAAAGTTCGGTCATCCAATCACGTGATTACATAGATATAATTCAAGTTCGATCATTTCTTTTAAGAGGATTCTAATTATGTAACTTTTTTCAAATACTTCCTTTAAAATATTCTACGCGCAAATTTTTAGATAGAAATAAAACTAATATATGTTTTTTTAGACTTAATTTTTCTTTATAAAATTCAAAGGGGATTCACCTTAAATTTCATTTTTCTCCAAAGAAGTACCTACCAATACAATTTTCAGTATTGTCTAGAAAATAGTAAGTCATCTAACGCGATCGTTAAATTTTATGAATTTTGCAATAGCGTTTGGAGTTCCCGAGATAAAAAAGCGAAGCAAGTTATATCGAGAAACGACTCAAATGCAGTTAACATGGAGGCCATTTAACCTATTACACTTTACTTTTATATTTTCAAAACACATGTTCGTAGAGAAAAATGAATTATTACTAGTATTAATAGTATCAAATACTTAAATTGAATTTTCTATGACATATTCTGTTTAACGAACTGTACTTTTTTGTTGGTAATGTTGCTAGTTTAGTGGATAAAAATGGGTAGTGTACACATTTAGAACATTTGCCGGTATTAATTGTTGGCGGTTAATGGGCCTTTCCCCCATTTCCCTCTTAACGTTAAGAGTAGCTTCATGTCGTTGAATTTTGTTCAAATTAATTATTTAATTAACTTCTAATGTGGTGAAACAATTTGTATGCTTATTTCTTTGAAACAGTGTTTTTTTTTAATTCCCGAAATAATTCTCAATTATTTCTAGTTACTATCATCACCTTGTTCCACATAATTATTTTTTTACGATCGTGGTTTCATACATTTATTAACACATTCCTTTTTAGAATATAAGACATTAGTTTTATTTTTCTGTTTTCTTTTTTAATTTCCGTCCCCGAAGGGGGTTGAGGGCATCAACAGCTGTAGTTATTAGCCCTATACGCTTACAAACATCCATGTCCGGAGGTATTTTTATCACTAACCGGTCGGGATTCGAACCCGAGACCGCCAGGTGTAGTTTATTGGTATTACCAACGATACATCCACTACACCATGTACCTCCACGAGTTGTATTACCTACTTTATCATGTATTATAACATTTATGTGAATATGGTATAGAGGTTAGTTAATCAGTTTAAAGGATATCATTGATGTACCTTCACATTTTAAAGTGAGGTGAGAAATAAGTGAGCACCTAACCAGGAGCAGAACACTACAAAAACACAACAGTTAAAAACCTTATAAATGACTATCCTTACCATAACTACTTCGCAACTAAGCTACAGTATTGAAATGATTACTATAGATGCATAAGTGAGTAAGTACATGTCAAATTGTTTTAACCATGGGTCTTACAAGGACTGGCAAGGCAACAAATACGTACTGTATGACCATCTCAGATTTTGAAAACCTAAGATCAGCTGTACTGGTGTAAGGTTTGAACAAACCCTTTTACGAAATTTATAAGAATTATGTTAATCCGCTTTCAATCAATACCATATAAAATGCTTTTAAATATTTCATACGATAGGTAAATATTCAAATATAAATCACCCCTTCTCACATCTGGCCATTGTCATTTAAAAAACTCGTAGAAATAATTATTTGATACTTTCGATGCAGGTAGATAACCAATTTTGCTTTGTAAAGAGAAGTCTAGCCAACCAATAACAACCCATACTAAGCCATATAATGTACAGTGGACATACACTGTACTGGGTGTACAACTAAGAAAGGCCGCCGAACATAACTCAGAAAATGTTTGAGATTAAGCAGCGAAATAAAAATCTTATAAGAAATGTGGTCGAGAGAAAATTTTGAAAATTATTTTTAATTTCCTATCATGCGTTTCCCTGATTTCAAATTGAAATTCTCATTTATTGGGTAATTTTCGATCAATATGTGTATTATTACGATTGTTGTCAAACTTAAGGGAGGGGGAACGATGTGACGGGTTACTGGAATTAACACTTAATAGACTATTTTTCAAACTTTTGCAAATATTGAGGTTTGCAGTAAGTGCGTATTTTAAATAAGAAGGAAAATTCAAAGCTTTTGCTTAAAAACATAACTTTTCCGCCGATCGTTAAAAAATTATGACATTTCTGACAGAATTTTGAAAGGAAAAGGACAAGATTCCGGTGCATGTAGTCGTTGCTAGGCAGCCAACGATTACTGTAAGGAAATATTCATTTCTGTACTGTAAAGAAATGTTCATTTCCTTACAGTAATTAGAACATTCAACAAGGTACTAATGAAAACCCATTTAACAAGTCATATTTAATTATTTCGTTCTATTAATAGTTATTGTTATATTACAATTATTACAAGTGTTAATTATTGATTATTATTGGTATTAAAATTAGTATTGGAATTGCAAATCGCGTCGTCTGATAGCCACAATGTTGGTACTTCTCCATGGATACCGACGTTCGTTATTTTCAAGGCATCGCTTGTTATTTTCTTCATAAAATAATTTTTAGAAATTCCATGTTTTCAGTTTGTTTTTTAACAATCGGCGGAAAAATAGTATGTGTACCTCGTAGGAAAAGCAACATTCTCCGACTCTGTGTCGTCACATCGTCCGGGAATGTTACGCTTTTCCTACTCGATACACAATGTACTATTATTCAATTAGGTACCTACTGTCCATTTTTGTCGATGACGTTTTGCCATGTTTCGGGCAGTGTAATAATTCCATGTTCATAAAACTTCTGATTTTTGCCAGCAAAAAACTGAATTACATGTGATCATCAGCGTCATTCAAAACGTTTTCTTGAACTGTATCGCTCAGTTTGGCGAGTTGTTGAACGCACACGTTTGAATTAATCGTTTGGTTTGTTGGTAAAGGTTCCACCTTTTGTCGCCAGTAATCAATAGTTTCAGAAATAGATCAATTTCGTTACGTTTCAGAAGCGAATCGCAGATGTTAATGCGTTGCCTCAAATGAATTTCCTTAAGCTGATGAGGGACCCATTGATCGAGTTTTAGAAGCTACAGTGTAGTAACCTGACACTCTCAATAGGTGTTCAACGCTGAGATTTACAACTAATTCCGTAGTAATGAAAAATACTAATAAAAAAAAAATAAGTACCTAACTGCGAACTGAAAATGTTTACCAGCCTGAGCTTTTCCAAATAGAAATTTTTGATTTCGTCTCATGCAAAATATATTTGAAATGCAGAAACTTAAAGTAATGTTTAAAATTTTGAAACTATTTTTTTTCCGAGAACTAAATTCCTGGTTCGATTTTAAAAATTCATTGTGGCTGAACCATGTTCCATTTAAATACAATACAAAATTGTAATTATTTACTAATTATAACGATCTAATTTTGAACCACGTCCATATAATATGAAATAGGTATACGCAATACTTGCAAATTTTAAATTATCATTTGACTTTGGTGTAACGTCAACGGCCAATTTCCGGCATAACCGGAAGTTAAATAAAATTGACATAGCTCGTCTTTGCACACCCCGTAGGTTGAATGTGAATGTTCCGGATTTTTAATTAAGTTCAAGCCGTTAAAAAAAATCAACGACGATTTGAAGGATACAGTATTGTCGATTTTTTATTACAATAAGTGAATATTAAAAGGCAATTTGTTTGTATTTTGCTACATTCTCCATTTAAAATGCACGACAAGCACTGATACATTTATTAGATTCTACATGCCTTTCAAGAACAATCGGATATTGCATTTTTAAGTGTACATATTTGGGTAAATATACCTTTTAATAAACTGTATAAAGTTAATAAAGTTTAAAGTCAATCTATTTGATAATATCCGTTTTGATTATAAGTTGGGATCACGTAGCCTAAAGGAACTTCGTAAAGGGCACATTAAAGGCATTATTTTATTAAGTTTCGTTAATAAAATTATTTATGAAAATATTTTCGATTAAATATGATTAAACTCGGCAGAAGAGGTACGAATCTTAAGCTTTTTCACGATTATATGTCTAAAGAAATGTTCTAAAACGAATTTACGTATGTACAACGCACTTTTTCGATTTAATTAGAGGCAGATTAGTAATTACTAACGCTTGAATGAGTTTAACAATTTTCCTTTTGTAAAGGTAATTGTTGTTTTCAATTTTGCATTGTTTAAAAAAAGTTTAAAAGTGGAGAAAATAAATTCGATAGAATGTAAGTGACAGTTTCTTTGAAACACGAGACTCCCTGCTGAGCATCGTCGTTTAGAATTTATATAAAGTAGTCTTGAAAGTATTTAATTTTTTGAATGGCGATTAAATTTAAGGAATAAGTAAATATAAAAATGGGAGTAAAGCGTTTGAACGATTCCTTAAATGTCGCTACATGACAGTAATTTACGATATTTCATTTCCTATGTATCTTGCAGATGACATTACTTCTTCCTCATTTTTATTGTAACATAAATCTGTAAAAATGTCCCTTGAAATAGATTTATTTAGAATATTTGCTTCTGTAAGCTTAAAGGTATGGATGGGAAAAGTGGAAGAAATCAATAATTTTGTCGCATCTACCATGAAATTGACGCTAAATTATGTGTTTATCGAACAATATTGTACGTAAAAGAGGGATTGGTTTCGTGTTTCTTAAATTAGAAACATTTCTCTAAATAAATTAAAATTACAATATAAATGTTGTATAAGTGTGCAGCTGCAAATGTATTGGAAGATTTAGCATTTTTTTTATTCGGCACATTTCATAGATTTGGATCAGTTTTCCAATCCATTTGGATCAGACTCGGGCTGCTTTGTTATAGCAATGTTTAACTCGGCCTATTATTATATCGGCGTGCTTATTAATTAATTAAAAATATAAAAACAATTAATACAGACAAAGATCATACAAAGTGTTAGATCAAAATTATAACTTAACCAACAAATGTAAGACAATACACAAAGCTGGAGTACCTCGCACTGGGGCACTGCACGAAGGTAAAGACACGAAGATTAATCAAAATTAGTAAAAAAAAATATAATAAAAAACAAAATTCAATAAGAAACATAAATATCAATAAGATGATTGAGGCTGGTGGAGTTTTAACAATTTGTTAATGTCGGGTTTCAATTTAGTTAACATCAGCCGCAAATCACCACGTTCAGTGATCTGCAGTCTATTCCTTTTCTTAGACAGTAAATTAGCTCCTGCACTGAACCAAGGCTCAGCGAAATATGATGAAAGAAACGCAATTAAAAATTTGTGTACTATTTCCCACAATCCAGGGTGGAGAGCTGATTTTGATTTTTGGAGTAAGAACTCTTGGCGTCTATTTCTGCATTTTACTTCATTATTTTCTTCATTCTTCATTAGTTGTGAGTTCTACGAAAGGGTCTAAAATCCAGCTTGGTATATTCATATTTAAAATATCCTGGAATCGCTCTGTAAAATCAGCATGAAGAGCGTCTAGGTGTTGGCAGTAAGTAAGTAAATCTTCCTGTTTTACCGATAATTTCGTAAAGTGGCTGTATGCATCTCTTCCTAGATTTACCTCTAGGGTAGATAAAACCATTATGCTCTGTTCTGCATTCCGAATTAGCAGGTTTAAATTCATAAACTGCACGTTGATGGGACCAAATTTAAATTCAGTTTCCGCGTTACCAAGGTTTCAGCTTTTGCATAATAAGAATGGTATATATTTTGGCGGGACCACAAAAACATTTCGTATTTCGGAGGCTTCCGCTTTATATAGGTTCAGCATCGTCAGTTTTTACTGTATTTTCAAAGTATTTTATTATATTAAATTTCTAATTAATTAGGTACGTCGCGATTGATCCCTTGACTGTCATAATGCCCCCCCCCCCATTAGCCTTTGGACCCGCTACCGCCCCCACGAAAAGCTCCAGCGCCCCCGTTGAAAACCTATGGTTTATCGGATGCAAGAAGGTCATATGACGAAGATATCGAGGGAGGTTCTCAGATGAGGGCGGGATCTCAAGTGTTGGATGTTGGAACGGGTGTTAAGATGAGTGGCGGGGGGGGGGGGTAGAGGGAAAGATACACAGCAATATACGTTTACCTGATGGGTCCGCCATGTCTTCGGGTTTTTTGGAATCCATATTTAAAATTGTAACTCAAAAAATGGAAAATTTTCGTTTCGATAAAGCTAGATCGAAGACCATCTTCATTAGCCCTCAAATAAGGGAATACGATAATAGCATGTATAAGTACGTTGTCCTTTAAGGTTAGATGGCGACCGAAGAACAAAAATATTCCAAGGAATGTCCTCCATAAAACTACTCAATTGCACCTAAAATAATAACAATAGAAAGGATAAATTGTGTATCAGGATTTTATGTTACTATATCTCATTAATAAATTTTCGACAATTACGCACGCAACTGAAATAAATCTACCCTAGTCTAGTAATTGTCTAAACCAGCTAATATACCTATTACAAAAGGTATTGAAGAAAACAATAACTTTACAAGATTGGTCCCCGGTCTTATAAAAAATGCATTGCTTTAATCTGAAGTAGACAAACGTATTGCATAATACAATATCGTTTTTATCGGTAGTATTCAATTTAGTAATTTATCGTTGAAATCCGAGATTATAACAATATTGATTTGAGTCCAGCTTTCACTAAGAAGATTAATTAACTGCTTTATGAACAGATCGAAATTCCCACTTGAGGAGATCTGCATATAGAGATTAATAATGGTACGATACGTTATTAAACCTTAATCCTGCAACCTCAAAATGCATTTCAAGTGATTAACTATCCAGACGCATTGCTTGATCCATAGACCAAAGAGTATTTAGTCTATGCTTGATCTAACCAACATACGTTATACTCCATCGTGTTCTCAAAAACTAGCTATTACAATATTTATTATACGAATTTCTGTACGAGTCAGGACATAAAAAATCTTTACTGATATGGTGGACGACGACAGAGGCGGGGCAAGACCTAAATTTGTTGTGGGCAGGATACATTTTGCGAGGCCCTCTGGTGGCGTAAAAGGACGAATTTTATATAAAGACAAGAAATTTTTGAAACTGTAAATTTTGTATTCAGAAAAATCCAAACATCTTCACTTTAACTGACATTATTAAGTAATAGCTGCGAGTAAATAATTAAAGAAACATAAATTTCCTGCTTTTAGCCTTACTGATGAACTCCTTAATAACTGTATCGTAATCCAGCTAGATGCTATATCTGCTTCGAATGTAGGAAAAGAAATCCTCGGAAAAGAAACCCGAAAAAAAGACTCCCCGGAAAAGACCCTGACAAATAATTATACATGGCTGCGAATAAATTTTGTTGTTGATGAAGATTGTCATTTGCGCCGAATGAAACACAAACGCTGAATAAATGACATAATAACACATACTTTAGAATTATACTGCATATATTTTACATCGATATTACAAAATCATACATAATATAATATGTATAAGGTATCAAAGAATGAAAAAGTATCAATTGAAAAAAAATATATTAAACCTGCAAATAACCTAGGGCTTTTGTGGCAATCTATGTTTAAGTTTAGCATTTTTTTTACTTCCAAACTTTGTTTAATATTAATTAATATTCTTTATTTCCTGTAGACTGAAAGTGTAGGATACGTCACAAAATTAGATACAAACATTACATATAGTCAAGATATTCCTTTACATTGTAAAAACAGCCATTAACTAGATATTTAAAAAGATTGGTTTTAAATTTCGAAAAATTATCGGAATTTTTAATTCTTTCAGGTAGCTGATTAAAAAGTTTTCTTCCCATCACTGTCGGCGATTTTTCACTTATTTGTAGTTTGTTAATTGGTAATCTGTAAGAGTTTTTATTTCTTAGATTATAATTATAGACGTCTTTATTTTTTTTGAATTCAGCCGAGTTATTGTAATAGTTATTTACGTAACCAGTTATGAAAAGACTAACTTTATTTGACGAAATGTAATATTTGCCAAATCGAGCGAGCGAAGCGAGCGAGTTTTGCAAATTACATGAGTCAAATAAAATTAGACATTTTCATAACGTGTTAAGTACAAAACTTTATCTAATTCCGTAATTTTATCTACCTTTTGATTTTTTAATGAGAACATTAATCTGAAATGAAGTAGTTTTAAGTTCATGGTTGCTATGGAAACAAACATCGAATTTTGTCAGTAATTAACCAATTACTTATAGTTTCAAATTGTCAGTTGTGTAATATTATTACATAACTACTTTACATAACTGTGATGAGACAGTTTTGAAAAAGATCACGTTACCTAATTTTAAAAAACAACGTAAACTATCACTTTTATTAACGGAATTAGATAAACATATTTACACAATTCGAATATATACAGGCTAGCGACTGTTAAAATTTTGTATTTTTTGAAGAAATCTCTACATGAATGCGTGTTTGGCACCTTTGCCATTATTCGAATAATTCTTTTCTGGCATACAAATACATTAAATGCCATTGTCGATGACCCCCAAAAACTTATAGCGTACCTAATCGCAGATGAAACTAATGCATGGTAAACTTCAATTAACTGATTAAGTGTAAGTACACTTTTTAAATTTCTAAATAAGTAGGTAATATAATTTAATTTTTTTATTATGTTTGTGCAATGTACCTTCCAACTGAGTGTTTCGTCCAAGTGTAAGCCTAAAAAGTTTACACTGGTTAGTTGTAGGAGTGTCATGTTGTCATTGTGTATCAACTTAAAAAAAATATACTATACCTGCAAATAACCTAGGCGCTTTAGTAACGATCTACGTTTAAGTTTAGCATTACTTTTATTTCCAAACTTTGTATATTTATATATTTCTTCACAGCCATCTATAATTATTTTTCGGGGGTTTGTCTTCCGGGGGTCTTTTTTCCTAGGGGTTTGTTCCAGGGTTTTTTTCCGAGGGGGGGGGTCTTTTTTCCGGTTCTTTTTTACCTAAAATTCGAATGACAATATAAATATTTGGGTAAATTTCTTTTAAGTTACTTTCTGTTACGTATTGGAGCAGCTGTTTCACATCTTTAATGAAGTCATGGTTTTTAATGGTCCTAGATCAGGGCTTAAATCGAGCCGGAACGCACCCTCCTTTTGCTGACCGGAACGCCATTCCGGTTATCCCTTTTGTCTTGCGTTCCGTCCGTTTTCATTAGCGTTCCTGCTTTTGTGCACTGCACTCCGGTTGACGGTCTCAGAGGTCTCTTCTTCCCTTTCTGCCTTGTCATTTTACAAAATTCGAGGTCAGAAGCAATCTATCAAATTAGCTTCTTTTTTTAACAGCTGAAATGCGAAATTAATTTGTACGAAAACTGTAGAAAAGCTAATTTGATATATATCGTCCAGAACAAACGATTTTTAACAAGATCTTTAGCAAATCGGTCGATTTTGTAAAAATGCTCTTTAAAAATTCGGTTGGGGGTGGGGGGGTAATTAACAAATATCCCTTTTTGAAATCACGAATCCCTTTTTTTTTTTTTATTTTTTTATTTACGATTTAAGCACTGTCCTAGATAAATATTTTTCATGAGTTAAAGAAAGAAAGCTGCATAAACCTTCGATATGCGAGGCCCTCGGACCGCGAAGCCGTAGGCAGTGGCCTACGTCGCCCACGTCTTACGCCGCTTCTGGACGACGATATATACATATTCAGTAAATGCGTGCGATTCTCGATTTCGTCAGGGAAACTTTGACACATTTTCTCCGCATATGCGTTAATAGGCGATTAAGGGGTGCAGGGGTAGCCACTCTGAGATGCTTCAGATATGGATGGCGTGGTTCTAACAAATATTATCCAGATAAAATCGTCAAATGTTCAAAAAAGAGACTTTTTTTAAGGAAAAACCGAATATCTTTAATTACATTAGTATCAGTATTTTAATCAGAGAAACTGTTTATATAGACACAAACATCTTCACAATAAGAACAACCTTTTTCAACTACTACCCGAAAGCTTCTGTTTTGGCTAATTCAACTACTACTTTTTGTAACGCTATACATCCATACAAAGTTATAGTCATATGTGCCCAGAAAATTCAGTAGTTATAAAATTTGAAGAATCAAAGTCAGAATCAATTAGTACTGGATGAAAATAGTACCCTAGATCATTTTCTACACTGAAAGCAACGAATCCCATCGAAAGTTTGCAATAAACTGCACTAGTTTTACACCTATGAGGCGTACACTGATTAGACCCAGAGGGTTCAATTTTGTGAAGGGTTTGTACGATTCAAAATACTTTTTAAATGATTCATTGAATACGCATCTATTATAGGGGTTTGGCCAAAATTTACGCTTTCCTCGCATTAAAAGAAAATCGAAATGAATCCATTTAAACCTACTATAATGCACTTCGTTAGGGTTCACGTAACCATGGATTTAAATTAAAATTCATTTACAAGGTACGGTGGCGTCTTCCTTATAATGCAGTTACTAAATCTGTAAAGAAAACAAGCTCTCATAGCCTGACCACTACGATCTCCAGACCTTACACGCTTGGATTGCTTCCTCACATTCGAAGAATGCCATGCAATTAGAGCTTACAATAAATTAATACCGGAATTCCGGGATTTCGAAAACCGGGATCCCGGACAAAATTGATGCAGTATTTAAAACCGGTATTCATATGTAAATACCGGTATTTCGGTATTAATTTAATGTTATTTTAGTAGAAAGTATTTTGGATTAACAATATTAATTTATAGTGCAAAATAGTGTATGTATACAGGGTGGGCCAATAGTGTGTGGATGGAAGACTGTGGGTTTATTAATGAACATTTCGTTCATGGGATATGGTAAGGCTACACATCTAAAATATTTTCACTTGCATCGCAAAGTTTATAGAGCTCATAATGATAGGTCAAATCACAAAGGGAGTTTACTGTAATAAATCAAACGACCACAACCTCCCTTTAACCAATGAAATTTAATGAATGCAAGGTTAAGTTATGTTTTTTGTATAAAAAGTACCTAAGTAGGGAAGCTACTAGCAATGCAAAACTAGCAGAAAAAAACATTTTGACATTAAATAATTATTGTGACAAACCTCATGTTAAAGGGTGTTTATTAGGGTGGGCCGAAAACACTACTAAAAAAATTAAATTTTAAACTGAAGTATGCAATACCAGTCAAAAGTTGCCTTTTGGCATGCTGAGTATTGTCAATTTTTTTCGTTTTTTTTCAACAATCCCTTCAGCCCTCTACCGCCCTTTAAGGGACCTTGAAAAAAAATGAAATCGGAATACCCTCCAAAGCCTTCTTTTTGACGTGTATAGACTCTCTATTTTTTTAACAGATTTTTAATACAATATATTCTGCCCTCCACTACCACCTAACCCAACAAAATATAATTCAATTCCTAGCCATGAGCGATAAAGTAATAGTTTATTATTTTAAAGTCAATTGGAAAGGCAATAATAGACTTTTTCGATAAAAATAACTTCTTTCTGCTTAATTTGGTGGCGATTGGCTGTGACGGAACTGTTGTAAATACTGGGCAAAATGGCAATGGAGTTATAAGGTATATCGAAAACGAAGTTAAGCGTCCACACTTGTCTGTCCTTACATGTCAATGAGTTACCATTAAGGCATTTATTTCAACATTTAGATGCCGCTACAACTGGACCGCGTCAATTCTCTGGAGAAATTGGAAAATCCTTGGAAAAATGCGAACAACTCCCACTTATGAACTTTGCAACAATTAAATGTGATCTCCTAGAATTGACTAACATCTAACGAATTAAGTTCCGACCAGTCATATTTGCACAGCTGTATGGAGTGGCAGCGTCAATGTAGATTTAGGAAGTCGTAGTCCCGGTAAGTTAGCTCACTCTAGATGGCTGACAGTGGCAAATAGAGTACTTCACCCCTATGTTGCTACTGAATACCCGACGTCAAATTTAAAAGGCATGGCTGAATTTATAATTTATTAAAGTTTATGCACCAATGTGGTTCAACATTAAACTTAATTCAAGTTGCACACAAGGAAGTTTGCATGTCTTTAAAACAATTAAACTATCACTGTATTTACGGGAGGATCTGAGAAATATTATAGACGCACTTATCTAAAGAAACGCCTATTATGTTCATCCCGAGAACCTTCTCCTGTCTATGCTAAGAGATGATCGTCAGTGGATACGAAAACTATCTTTTGAGAAAAATTATTAAAGCCAGGGGACAGGAAGAAGCAGCAGTCAGACGTTTTGCAATACCAAAATTAAATGGTCATGCTGAAGATTATTTTGATTTAATCCATTGGAGTGAATACGAGGTAACTGCACCACCAGTTTTAGATGAGTTACCAGACGATGCACTGAAGCAGTTTATTAATAGCTCCGTGATTACAGAATTTAACTTTCCGAAATATCCATGCCACACACAATCTGTAGAGAGATGCGTAAAATTGGTTACGGAATCATCTTCTGATACTGTTTTCATTAGGCATCTGGAACATATAGTTACAAACGCTTCTTATTTCTTCCGTATATATAAAACACCTATATTGTGACTTATTCACAACTCATATTAAAGGCTTGGTAGAGGGCTGAAGATATTATTTTTATGATCTAAAAAAATATACACTGATTATTTACACTCAGCCCTAACTTTTCGTAGGTATTGTGATTTCAATTTTTAATTATTTTTTCAAGGTCATATAAGGGGTAGTAGAGGGCTGAAGATATTTATATAAAATTCTTAAAAAATTTACAAAGAAAATCCATACCGAAACGCAACTTTTGGTGGGTATAGCATATTAAAAGTGAAAAAAAAATTTTTTCGGCCCACCCTAGACTGTTTATTCTTATTAGATTCTTTTGAGATTTTAACTTTCCTGTTATTTAACATTTGTTGTATCTTACTTAAATACATTGATTGCGCTATATCTGTAAACTTCCAATAAATAACTTCAAATTTTAGATTTGTCCGGGCCTACGAGTAAGTAGTGCACTTACGTAGTGTGCGTAATGTATAAACCGGCACAGGAGATGATCCTACCCCTTGTGCTGGGCTTTGGTGTCTTGAGCTATTAAGTTTTTTAAAGTTGATACCTACTGTAAGTGGAAGAGCCGGTTCTGGACCATAAAACACCTGGTTGTTTGAGGCCAGTCGGGCTAACTCATCGGCTTTCTCATTGGCTTTCATTCCAGCATACCCTTTAACCCATACGAACTCGAAGGTTTGCTACTTGCTCTAGTGCGTGGTGAAATATTTAAGCACGTGGATTGTACGCTTAAGCGCTTTCATTATTTTTTAAGATAAAAAACAGTTTTAGCAGTGACGAATGTAGTTTTTGTCTACAGCATTGGTCTCCTCTGTTGCACTTTTTCTGTTACCGCCTTCCGGATAGGGGTCTCTTTGTATTAGGTTTCTATTGTTTAGTTATTCATATGACTTAGTTTTATGTCTTCCTCGTTCATTTTGTTAAATTCTCCAGTTTATATTATATTTCCTTTTAATTTCGGCCCTTTTTTGTTTGCTACTCCCTGTATGTTCTCCAAGATGTTCATTTCATTGTATGTATCTCTTGTTCTTTTTGCGTTTCTTTGGTGTGCATAAATCGGGCTGGCCATATCGTTGCGTTGTATTTTACTTTCTTTCGTCATGTACTTGTGCGATATTGTTGAGTTGATCATCGGCAATTTCTGATCATTTCATGGCTTGTCTTTCTATTTTCAATTTTGTTTCCTTTGTACTCGTTGTTTCTATTCCTAGATAATGAAGTCAGTTAACTTGTTCAATTACCTTCTTTTTCCAATTATAATCTTCAACATGTTGCCTTCTTTTGCTACTACCATCATTTTCGTTTTTACTGTTGATATCTGCCTATTGAGTCACATTGCGGAAGTGTTGAATTGGTACAAAAGCCGCTGTAGATAGTCTTTACCAATAGTGCGCTGTCATCTGCGTAACACAATATACCAATACACCTTAGGTGAAATAATAAAATGATGAGGTGATTGAAATATACTTTTTCTAAACTTAAACTAATCGATACGATAGATAACAAACTTTGCCACAAAGGCTAATGATTGATAGGGTTAAACATCATTAATTGAAATTAACAAATGGACCGTAACAATCGGTCTTACGAATAGATGGCACCACTCAATAATTCAACCTTGGACTGATTTGAATATAGGATGATTACAAATAGTTAAATAGGTACACAGCAGATGATAGTCAGTGTGTGAATTTGTGTTGTGTTAATTGTGTGTGGCTGGTTCATTTCCATCTTTTTCTCATATGAATTAACGCTAATCGTTTCGCAACACCCTCTCATATAAAAAATGGGCGCACGGAAGACATATACATATTGTAATTTACTTAACAGTATCATCGTCTGAACAAGAAAAAACATCTACTAAATCAGATGTATTCGTGCAAAGAAGCTGTTCACACCATCCGAATATAGAAACAAGTGCCTTCTTACCCAAATGAAGATTGAGATGAGATACCTAACTTTCAATTAAGGTTACCAAGTATTAGTACAATTTATTTATTACAATCGAGTTTGAATGATCTTTATTTTTAATTACGTGGTGAGAAATTTAGGTGAAAAGCACTAATTTTCAGGAAAAACTATAATACATATGAAACGTGTAAGAGTTTTCATGCATTTCCCGACAAAAACTTAAAGTGCATTGTTATATCTGAGGATGAATCCGAAACTATTCAAACAGTCGTATCTGCTTTAAACTATTTGCAGTGGTTTAAAAATATCCGTTGGTACTTTTCAGCGCATATACACACACCGAATACATTTTGCGGTTCTTTGGTATAGAGTTAAATTTGATGGCGATATCGTCTTTAATCCAACAATTAAAAAGGACTACGAAATAATTAGGTTGGATAATTGTTATTAAAGGTTTGTTCATAATCTAAAAGTGCCATTACTTCTTATTTAATTACTGCAGATCTGTATAATAAAATAAAGTCGGGCTCTTGAAGTCTAATATTTGTTATTAATAAATTACGGTTATTTGTCCATAAAACCCTTCTCACATTTATGACTATTTTCGATTTGGTTTCATTCCGTATAAACAAGTTTTTTAGTGTATTGTTTTATTACGTTAATTTCATAAAATTCTTCGAAACTTAAAATTGCTCTGTAATAATTGCCTCGCTCTTGTTTATTTAGATTAAAATTCGTAGGTGTACATTAGTAACAAAGCCAGGTAATGTAGCTGGCTTATTAGATTAAAGTTTAAGTTTTGTTGGATTTATGGAAGCTTTCAAAGTTCCTTTGCAACATTCTAACTTAATTGCCTCTGAAAAGGGTTTGTCATTTTTCCGTTTCGGGAAGGCTTTGAATTTAAAAGTTTCCGAACAAAACGGCACAAGCGTGTTTTTAAATAAACGATTATAAATTACAGCCACATTTGTTTAAAAATCATGCTAAGACGGGATTACGTGAAAATAATAGAAAACTTAATGAATTTGCGGATATTAGAAAATAATTTGCTCAGGTGTTAAACTTAATAGAATCTAACTGAATAAAAGCTCTCTGACAGGAAAAATCATATTTCCGGAGAAATTTCTGCTGAAGATGTAATCATACTCGCACGATTCACATGTTGGTTGTCGTGAAAAACTGACTGACAAGTTTGACGGATACGAGATGAAAGCTTTTAATTGTAGGTACCATTATTCTGTATGGCACTCAAAAAATGAAGAGGTAAATTTAACGTACTTCACTGCAAGTATTTTCCATTTATCACTTGCCGGAGTGATTAATTAAAAAATGTCACTGTAATTTAAATGCGTGGTATGAATTTTTCTTACTTCTGAAAATGTAAGAGAAACTGGCTTAATTAACAATATAAAAACTTGAACAAAAAAGAGAAATAAAGAAGATTTTATAATTATCTGTGGTAATGTATTCAGGCTAGAGAAAGTAATTTGCATATTGCAATAAAAAGATGGCATAAAGATAATTGCATTTTAGTTAAACTGTCAACATTTTCACAGAAGGAAAATTTTAAATTCTGGTTATTTTCTGTTAAATGAATTCACCTACCCTTACTATTTTAATTAAGACCTAACCGGAGACATTGTGGTGTAATTAGATGCATTCTTGCTATTACACACTACTTTCAAAGGGGGAGGTAGCCGCTGTAATATGAATTTTGTTATAAACTGTCTTTATTACCTGTTAGATGTGGTTTATTCCATTGTCACATTTAATGGTGATTGCGTGAATAAAGCTGTCATTGTCGATTAGTATCACATTTCATGCTATGTAACTTTTAAATGCATATTGGGCGATTGCATGCTTTTGAAGGTGATCTATTTTATAGGCGTCGTTATTTATATTTGAATCGCGTGTCTCCCTTTTTGTTACTTTCGTTAAGAGCGACGGGGTTGGATAAAGATTAATTAGTCGCTTCTGTTTAAGTTAAACAATCACATTCAATATTCTATGAATTATACCGACAGTTTTCTTATTTAAACGGCCAATTTCCGTAATCGATAAATCAAAAAAAAAAAGGATACAAAGCTTGCCAACGGCGCAAACTTAAACGAGCTCGCATATTTCTATGTTCCCTAATCTTTGCCGTTAGGAGTATTTCAATGGATTCAAACATACAGAGAGCCGTTTTGTTCATTATTAGCACATTATGCAAAGTGCCATTTGTTGTGGAACTATGGCATCTTTCCAATTTCCGGGATTCCTTACTTTAACATTAGAAATAAATGACAACGCCATTTGAAAGATCTTGTTTGGTTGATGCAAATTAAATAGCCTCGTCCTATCATATAACATGGCACACATTTTCTTACACTCTACATGAAAAATAATCTTAAAATTGCTGTTAGATAATTAACCCCAAAAGCTATATGAGTATCGTCTTTGGAAAATCGTGATTTTAGACAAATCTAAGAAAAGTTCAGCCATAACATCCGATATTGAAGGTGAAAGGTTAGGTTAGAGGAGAGTAGAGAGGAGGGATGTTACAATTTTCGCAAGTTATTGTCTTGAAAATGCGAAATTTGGATAGGATTACTCTATAAACATTCAACATGAGAAAAATTCAATTTTTCACTCTTAAGCACTGATTAACATAAGGAACAATTAACAAACCGTTTGTCGCAAAACGTTTCCCATAGTGGGAAGGGTGGAGGAAAGATTTAAAATGAAAATATAACAAAAGAATACACGCATACGTAATAGTTGTCATCTGAATAGAGCCAATCGATTTTTTAATACTGGAAACTGTTTTAGGCAAACTAGTCTTCGTCTTCTTCGGAGTTTTCTGAAATATCATCGATCAGCCTGTTCTGGATATTTCCAGTGGCTTGTGAGCTTTTCTTCTTCTTCTTATCTTTTTTGTGCTTCTTCTTTGATTGCAGTTTTGACTGGAGTGTACAAAGATTGCGGATTTTCACTTTCGACATCTAGGAACCGATGTTCACGGACCTGCTATCGGGAAATGTTTTAGCTCTCGTGATGTAACTGGGCTTAATGACTGTGTAGCGGATGTAGAAGGTTCAGTTGATGGTGTGCGAAGTGCGAAGTTGTTTCTATGTATTAGGTACAGAGCTGCAAGTATTTGAAATAAAAGTAATTGAAAAATGATTTCAAATACTTTTCAGTATTTGAAGCACTTTATTTCAAATCCTTCTTAATCTAGTATTTGGTACTTGGTATTTGAAATACTTGCTCGTTGTATTTGGGTTCGGTATTTGGTTTTTACTGGTATTTAAATTACTGAGCTAGCAGAGGCGCAAATAGGAACAGAGAATGCTGACATTGGCAAAACGCGTATGATTTCAATGAAACTGCAGTGTAGCGAGATTCCGAGATACGTGTTGGATCACCATAGTTCGTAGTTAGTGAATTTGGAGTAGTTCAACTACCTCATAAGTATTTCAAACACCCAGTACTTCAAATACTAGATAATATTTGAAATACTTTATTTGTGTAATTGTTGAATTACATCTTCTCAGTATTTGGTACTTCAAATCCTTTGTTTTCCTAGTATTTGGTATTTGAAGATGCAAATACTTTAGTTAGATGATATTTGGTATTTGATAATTGAAATACTTTTGTTCGGTATTTTGAACAGCTCTGATTAGGTATAATAATTAACCCTTTTGATATTAAAATCATTTTCCATTGAGGTTGTTGTACCTAAAGTTAATTGTAAGTAAGAGTACACTAATTTTGGCTTGAACCATTCTTCAAACCTTTCAGATTTGAGAGACGTAAGTGATGTAATTGTCTCTACAACATTTCAGATAACACGAAATCGTCTCTATTTTTCTAAACTGAGCTATCTGTAAAACCTTGATTATGCATTACATTACTGTAGAATGGTTACTTGTACATTTTACTACTTTAATATGTTGCTATTCAAAAGCTAAACGTTATGTAACGTGCCGTTTTTTTCCAAGTTACTGTTTGAAAGTACGTAAAATTGCCGAAGCAGCGCCTATGGTTGTTTAACTTTGTGAAGCCGTTTTGCAGATAACAGCAACAGCAACAAAATATCTATTCTGTTACTCGAAAAAGCTTTAGTTTTATCATCCACATCATTTGCCAACCACATGCAAGGTACCGTACGATTCTTAAGAAAGCTGGATGGTTAAGAAATCGTCAAAATGCATATTTTTTCTGAAAGAAGAGAAAATTTTGACAGTGTTCAGACATTGTGTCTCAATAAACCTTCCCATTGGTTTCGCTAGTTCAGATCTGCGTTGTCTTTAAACATTTTTTCAATTGAGACTATTCAATGCAAGAACGTAACTTTTTGTGTGTCGAAAACCGCACTCAACTTACTTCCCGAAGAATTTTGATGTCTTTGTTTTGAATCAGAAGGAGGCAAAACTGAGGTTTATAGTCGTAATTAGTAATTTTAGATTTTGTACCTTAATGCCCTAAAAATGAATGTTGTCCACATATTGTACGTTTTAGTTCTTGTTATTGGGTTTAGTGCGTTTCTATAGAATCGGTAGGTATCGTATATTAAACAAAACTACTCAGAACCTCCCCTGAGTAGTTTTAATTAATATCAGTGACCCCCTTTGTGCAAATCTGACACATTATGGATTTAGGTATCGTATAGCTAAACGATTGTGTTATTTAGAATTATCATTCTTTTTATGCTAGCATCATAAACGGCTCTATTGATAACTAGAAATCGTTCATAATTTCTAGTTTTATTGCACCCGTGCAATAAAACTACCATAGAAACAACGACGTCATCTTTACCTGTTCTGACATAACACGGTATCTTTGAGAAAGGTTTCTCAAAGCACGGTATACACGACACATAGCAACAATCATATCCAATGAACCGATATCGTCATCACATTCGACATTCATACAAGTAGTCTGTTTAAAAATAAAATTTTTCAAATTTATGATGCTAATAACATAAAAAAAATAGCGTATACAACTCGTTATCTTGGTGTTAATTGCACTCGGGAAATTTTGCTTGACTCGCTCGCTGCGTTCGCTCGTACGTTAAACATTCTCTCGTGCAATAAACACCAAGATTATAAGCTTGTTGTATAATATACTATTGTGGAGTGATTTGCAATACAATTCATATGTTCCTAGGGTGGACAGTGTAGGGTGTCAACGTTCAATTGGTGCAAAGATACAAAATTGGCCGAATACATGGTTAGATATACTAGATCTTATTTGAGTCGAAATACGACAAAGAAAAAGTCTTGTAAAATCTACATTGTAAGAATTAAATATCCAAAACCTTTATCTACACTCAATTTTTTGTACTTCCCGAGTACACAGTAAGAGGGAAGTATATGTATATAAATTGTATTAGTGTTCCAAAAAAAATTGACCTATGCAAATTTTTACATATCTTTGCGTTTCTGAATACGTAGATTCAAAAAATGAAAAAAAATTCCGTCTGTCGTCTGTAGTCTGTCCGTTCACATTTTGTTGCAACGCTCTATACTCAGGAACAATTTAAAGTCATCGAAATGCGGTTTTCTCCAATCGGTTGCATTTGGGCCAAGGACGAAAATGCTGATATTACCTTTGCTGACGTCACTTCCGGTATAACCTAAAATGGCGACATTCATTTTTTTTACAAGATAAAGTTGCAGTTTTTTGGTAGAAGCCGATTGAGATGTAAAGAACCTGCCACGTGACCTGTGCCGTGAACGAAAATGAAACGGACGAGTCTACTGTTCACATTAAGGGGAAGAACGAATTGTAAAAAGGAAGGTTATGTTATTGTTTACTTACAACCTATATTCGTTCTCGTTCGTTCGTTTTGGTTATCGTTTGTATATTTTCCAAGTGTTAAACTTTGCAAATTAATATCAGATCAAACCCTACTTTACGTTTAAACAAATTTTTACGAAGCTACGGAATTCAAGGTCAAATGAATCGTTTGCGCTGATTGACTCACGTGACAGGTTATCTTTACATCTCAATCGGCTTCTACGAGGGAAGTCTCGTGGCAATATTTACCAAATTTTTTTTGGTAGGCACTGGTTTAAGATATAGTTACTTACACAGTAATCCCACATCTAAGATGAATCCCTTTCAAATCACTAATTTTTATTACTGCCACTTAATTAGTGTATGATGCAAAAATACGTTGAAATTGTGATTATTATCACAGTTCATCCGCTGTTCGTTAAACTTTCTTCAGCCACGTGGAAATCTTCTACTGAAAGCGCAAAATGAGCCGGAAAATTCGAAAAAACTGAATCAATTGCTTCTTAGGCAAGGGATGAATAATATTTCTGCTTGTTGCAGAAATGTGCCTGACAACGGAACGTTTTCCGTTTGCCGTCATTCAGAACTATCAACGAGCTTAATGGCGAATTACGCGTACAGAATTTCCACACAAGATTCAATTGATTCAATATCTAAAGACAAAGGCTCGCCCGACCTTTGATGACTAAATCGTAGAGCAGTTTCAAGTGGATGGAAAATCATCTTCGTCTACAAGCGTTTTTTCTGAGTTAATGGCGCAAAATTGTAGGTTCAGGATGAATGTCAATGGATGACAGTTCCGAAGCTATCTTTGTATTCAAAGAAGTCACTGTTCGATGTGGATTTTGGTAAGGCGTATACAGTGGACATCAAACTGCACGAGAGGCATTGAAAGATGATTTTTTGTCTTACCTTGATGCACATCGATGACATTTGCTTCTAGCTTAATTCGTTTCAAACTGAGTCGTTCGGATCGACTCTACAAACCACACCGTTGAAGTCATATCTCACAATTCTTTTCATAAATTTTTAAATATTGGAAGACTCTACAGTCTATCTACATATACAAACAACAACAAAACTAAGATCCAGAATTAAACAAGGGTTCCAAAATGGGTAAGAAAGGCTAGTCTGGTGTTCGCAACATTTTGAAACTGTTACAGATATTACTTTCATGCCGGTTTTACAAAACTTGATAAGTTAATCAACTGATTACTTTAATCATGGACCTAAGATAATTGGAGTAGTGAAGACTTTTACACCTTACGTCATGTGCATTTGTTTTTGGATTGTAGAATACACCTTACAGCCACGGAATGAAAGTATAAATAAACACAGACCCGCACTTGACGTTCCTAATCTAAGGCACTAACTATAGGTTTAGAATATCTAACTATATGTATAATAGTACAACGAAATTTTTTTTTGTTCTCAAAAATAGTTATTTATTATACAAGGGAAAAAAGTAGTAGATTTTAGTTTGAGGTTAGCGGAGGGAGACAAAAAACCGAGAGGTAAAATCTACTACTTTTTTCCTTAGTATAATGCACTATTTTTTTCTGTGACTGAAAAAACGACGACTTAAAAGTATTACATACAATATATTAAAGTACTCACTTTTTCCCCGGGAAAAAAGTAATTTTATAAAGTGATATTTTCTTACCTGGCAACAGAGATAAAATGCTAAACTTTTTTCCCGTCACAGAACAGACACAATTTACTTAAACACAGTGAGTAGTAAATAAAGTAAACGTTCAGAGAGTTCGTTCATTGCTTCTAAAACTAAACCTTGATTCCTACGCACTAAAGTGAGTAGCTCACTTTACACATTTTCTTCTGTATAACATCTAATTTTTTCTTTTAATTACAGGTAAACTTCTTTCCACAATTACTACACGTGAGCGCAGTAAGTAATGCATGCAATATCACAATGAAAAGGTTTCGGTTTCGAGTAAATCCATCTTCGGTAATACTTAACAAGAGGTTCTCTGAATAGTGATTATATGTCAAGAAAATGTAAACGCTAAAAACTAAAATTCGTCCATTTTGTGTCAACAGTTATTAATTTCAACAAAAACTACGCGTACCTACATTTATTTTTACAATACGCGTAGGTATGGAGGGAAATTAGGTTAATGGTGAGACTATGGATTATTGCAAGTGCATTTACCCAGTATTGGGGTGATATAAACCTTACAGTTAATTAGGAAGTTCGCATAGTTTGCGTTTCGATAATTGTTTTGTTGTGTCTCCGCAATCTGGTCTTTATTACTATCGATTGCCCATTTACAAATTAACTGTGTTTTTGTAATTGACTAATTTTGGAATGTAATTTTTATAAACGAAGGAGTATTGTGAAATTAGGTTCTATTGGTAAAATCATCTTTCCATATTATTCTTAATTGAATTCAGCGTATAAAATAAGACTTTGTAATGAATAAGAAATTTGACGACATCAAGAGACAATAGTGTAATTAGAGCTTATCCAAAAGTTCATAAACAAGAGACGTAAATTAATTATATTTTAAAGAAAATTTTGTGATTGTTAGATTTTGTAGGGTTGCAAATTTTAGGGGTGATGGGTGAAAAATTTACATCAGGAACGATTGTACGAGATGATTTAGAATTCAAGGAAATTAATAATTTTATAGTTGTATATCGCAGTATTTTATTACCGTCCAAATACATTAGAAACCCTATATTTTCACGGCACGAAATACCTGAAGATCAAATAAATTCCGAGCCAAATAAGGGTTCCGGTTTCATCATCCTGTAACTGAATACTTAGAATATACAGATTAATTTTGTACATAGCACAAAATTTTATCTTAGCAAGTCTTAAAGGACGTACAGAATTTTATATACCTACTTCTATAAAATATGCATATATTTAAATTATAACAATACTTTTTTGCCGTAGGTGTTTGTACTACCTTGTATCAGGGCTCCTTTTCTAAGTTCTATAACTTAAAGGGCATCAAAAAGTAGTCGCCTTACAACTTCGTGGACGTTTGCAATTATATTGCGATGAAAGTATTTAGTATGTTATACAATATTCATTTTGTAGTTAATACATGAGGTATTTGTACACATTTCACGTACTTATATGAATAAATATATAGTTATTTGTGTATCAAGGTTATAAAAGTGATCTTTTTTGGCCGAATCTGATGATTGCAGCCGAGGCGAAAGCCGAGGCTAACAAATCAGATGAGGCTAAAAAAGAACTTTTAACCGAGGTGCACACAACATTTTTTAGGCGACTATCACAAACAGATATAAACTTTAATTTAAAAATCAATTTCATAATTTTGATTTTTGACAGTGACAGTAAGTTACCTGGCAAATACAATCATATATTTGATTATTCATGTCACTTACAGAGTGCTTTGCTGCATCACCTGGACAATAAAAAGAGGTTGTAAAGTAAATGCGGCCGTAAAGTTGTTTATGACAGATGTTAAAAAAAGTTATACCTTACGGCTTTCAAAAGATACGTAAAACAACTATTTATGTAATAGTCGCCTAAAAAAGATATTGTAATATGTATCTTTTTTAGGCGGCTATTGCGTAAATAGTTCTCCAAAAAAAGATATTGTAATAATCTTTTTTATGCGGCTATTACATAAATAGTTGTTTTACGTATCTTTTGAAAGCCGTAAAGTATAACTTTTTTTTGACATCTGCATAAACAACTTTACGGCCGCATTTACTACTTTACGGCCGCATTTACTTTACAACCTCTTTTTGTTGTCCAGGTGATGCAGCAAAGCACTCTGTAAGTGACATGAATAATCAAATATATGATTGTATTTGTCAGGTAACTGTCACTGTCAAAATTATGAAATTGATTTTTAAAATAAAGTTTATATCTTTTTGTGATAGTCGCCTAAAAAACGTTGTGTGCACCTCGGTTAAAAGTTCTTTCTTAGCCTCATTTGATTTGTTAGCCTCGGCGTTCGCATCCGCTGCAATCATCAGATTCGGCCAAAAAATATCACTTTTACAACCTTGATACACAAATAACTATTAAAGTGTTTGATTGTTATAAACATAAAATTGTAATATCGAAAAGATTTTTTGCACACCATGTGACTGACTTAATTACCATTGGTGCAAATTAAAACAGAAAAGAAATGTAGTGAAGTGAAAGCTTGGCAACATCCAGGGATTATATGAACTATATACAGGGTGTTTTTTGGGAGATTTAGTTAAACGTTTCTGGGAAAGTTTTATAGGTAGGTTTATGAAAATTTGTAGGTACATAGGGGTTACTCTGAAAGCAGAATCGATGTAAAATGTTTTCAAAATGGCAGCACTTTCGGAAAAGCCGGAAGTAGCTACTAACTTCGTTATTTTAAATGGCAACCCCTATTTTTTATTGCATTTTTGGATTCTACGTGAAATGTCAATCTATCCAAAATGTATGGTTTTTAAGTTATTTTGAATTTTTAGAAAAAAATGGAGGATACAGACGGTACTTTGTGAATTGGTTTATTGCATTTTTGGATTCTACGTGAAATGTCAATCTATCTAAAATGTATGGTTTTTAAGTTATTTTGAATTTTTAGAAAAAAATGGAGGATACAGACGGTACTTTGAGAATTGGTTACTTGAAAATAGTTGTAGTTATGGCAACCGAGTATTTCCCAGCGCATAGAGAAAGAATAGGGCTTTCTTTTGGTGTACTTAAAACAAATTTCAGTTGCGTGCGACTTCACCTATAGGGCTCCAAATTTAGGAAAATTCAAACACTTAGTTATTTTAAATGAAAAGACCATTTTCTTACTATTGCATTTCATAGAGAATCAAAATGGGCATATTTTGGTATTACATGTTCCTATCCCTATCTTTAATAGTTTCTGACTTATTCCCATTTCATTGCATTGATACCATTTTTTTTTTCATTTTTTTATTAGTCCTTATGACCTTGTAGTAATCGAATTTTAAATTGGTGAATAAATTTTGCGCGTAATCTTTCATTTTTCGGCCTTCGCGTTAAAAGATTAGGCGCAAAATTTACTCACTAATTTAAAATTCGATTACTACAAAGTCATAAGGACTAATACAAAAATGAAAAAAAAAATGGTATCAATGATTTCAGATTTTACGGTAGTGAAAGTTGTAGATAAAAGGAGAAGGGCGGGGAGGGGTGACGTTTTTGCTTATTGATTGGTTTAATAGATTCAAAATTGAGCTTAAGTTCGTATTTGATTTAAATTTTTTCTCGTCAGAGCCAAATCGTGGCATAATATAACATTTTAAGACTGTTGATCGAAAAGATAAGATTCGAAAATAAGACGAAAGAGAGTCGGGCTTGACCCACTACACCTTTCACGTACAATTCTTGATACTTTGAAATGTTCAATGTTCATATGGGTTTTTGAAGTACCTACCTACCAAACTAACAATTACTTATATCCTCCATCCCTGGATGAAGTGGATTATATTGCACTTGCGTGTATCCTGTGTCAATAGAAAACACTACTAACAGGTTTTAATATTATAAATAATATTTCTTAGTAACTAGGAAACAACACAGTAAGTTTCATAAAAAAGTAAACTGTCAAGTTTCGAAGTTAAAATGATAAATTTCTTAGTTCTTTAGGAAAAAGCTTCTGATTAATGACACTCAGCAATATTACTACTGAATGTATCAGATCCATGTTGAACATCGTAGCGCAGTAATATTAAAGCATTTATAGACGCTAACTTTTTACATTTGATGTGATTCATATTATTACTGAAAGTTTTTCTAATTCTGTTGCTGTTACAGTCATAAATTTTACGCCAACAATCACCGCCGTTTACTTGAATGAAATATCAATTCTTTTGCTTTTCTTTTGATTGACAAATTAACATTTAAATTTGCTCCAATGCTGTTCATAGGATCGTGTAAATCTGGAAGAGAGAACGGAAAATATTACCATATAATTTTTCAATAATGCCTCGGTTAACATGAATGACTAATGAGCTAGCCGTCCTTTAATCTCTATAATGTGTAGTGGTGACAGGTATTAAACAATACTAAAATTGTACAGAAAAGAACGCTCGAATTCTAGGTATCGTGTTTCTCTCTCCGCGCTTACATTTTTATTTTATAAGATATCTAGATAAAAATGAAAAATTTCAAAAACAAAATCCTCTTATTGTATTGTTTCCTTTGTTTGAGTTCGAACAACACCACAATACGCAATTTATCTCTGCCATAAGAAGCTTAAGTTTTGGAAAACCCCAATTACCTACAAGTAAATGAATAGGTACAGAACAACTAATGGAATATGAAATCTGTGTGTTGTGTGTAACTAGTATTTCATGGACATATACTTTGACTTTAGATTGCGCCATTTATTATTGATGTTAAATATTGTGGTTCATATCTGTTTGGTACACTTTCAGTCCCATAGAAGAAAATTCAAAATTGTTAAGTCTGGTGAACGGGGCGGAAAGAATATCGGTCCATATCGTCCTATACATCGTTACGGAAAATATTCATCCAGCCATCCTCTTATCAGCAAAGTCGAATGTGACGAATAGCCATCATGCTGAAAATACATTTTACGCCTTTGCTCCAAGGGAAAGTTCTCTAATTCTGGTAAAAAAAGTTGTCCAGCAAATCCAAATAAACTTCCTAATTTAACGACTCATCCAGAAAATACGGTCCAATTATTCTGTCTGATAAAACAGCACACCAAACATTTACCTTTTTAGAAAATTGGATTTTACATAAAATCTTGAAATGAGGACTTTCACTAGCCCAATATCGACAGTTTTGGCATGAAACAACTCCATTTGTCGTAAACGTTGCTTCATCGGAAAATAAAATATTATAGTGAAAAATCCATAATTTTTCCACCGATGTTTACACAAAAATAAAGCTTAATGTCATAATCACAAGCTCTTAAGGTGTGAATAAATGTTAGTTTGAAGGGATTAATTTTATTTTCTTTAAATTAAGTGGCTTTTGCTAAAACCAACCTACGCTACTCTTCTTCGAAAACTCAACCTGGGATTTTCGAATAAAGAATGCATGGCTAAAGGCAGTCGCTGCATCGTCATCTTCACGGTATGCCTTTTTCCCTTTCTTTTTGACTTCAACAGATCCCGCCTCATCGAATTTCTTTATTAATTTTTTTATTCCATTAACCGTAATGTGTACGTCTGGATATTTTTGATTGAATAGTTGAATTGCGTACCTGTATGAAACATCCCCAATACCATAGCACTTTACAAGGTAAATTCTTTGTTGAAGAGTTATCATTGTAACAGAATGACAATCAGTATTTTTTGTAAACAAACGACAATGTATTTTTTGAAATGTTGTATGTATAGATTCCTAGATCTAATCGATGATAGTTGACTTAATAAAATATAAAAATAACTATTTCATGAAATTGTGCCGATTAATTTCAAATTTTGCACTGATTATTATTTTTTGATTCTGAACAGTTTTTTTAAATAAAATTTTGCTCTATGATACACAAAAAAGACGGGATCAAGACGGATTTGAATTAAAAAAATTAAAAATATGATGAAAATTCATTTCCAATGAAGCAGGGCAGAATATGAAAAAATCGTTTTGAAATTCAAAAATTTTTGGTCATTTACACCTATTATAGTGAACTCAATCCGTGGACACACTATGTAAGGACCGATAATTTTCTTTCCATTTTTTGGCTAATGTCGCTTTGGCCGGTTTGTTTAATGGATACACATACTTCACATGATGTTTTCTGGTTTTATCGTACTTTCATTTTGCCTTTTCTTGCTCATCTTGAATATTTTCGCAATTCAGGATTAATGTTTAGAGAAATTTCATCTTCCCCTACCTGAATGTTCATTATTGATTGTAATTCCGATGAGCTGGAATCCTTCTTTACAAATTTAATAAGTACCATTATCGTCCGAATTCTAATAAACTCATCGTATCCATTGTTCTACGCATGGGCGCCGCTACTAAAGGGCAAGGGAGGGCCCGGGCCCCCCCCTGGAATTTCATAAAACGCGTAAATCCATTTTAGAAAATGCTAAAAGCTCACAATATAATACATAATATATCACAATACATAACTTTTGGAATAATGTTCTATCCCATCGGTGACTCTGCGTAGCCTATTGGAGTTACTAATTTAAAAATAGGTAAAAATTTTCAAGCATTCTAATTTCTACTTGAAAAAATGTAAGGCCCCCCCTAACAAATTTTCTTCCGGCGCCCCTGGTTCTACGTCTACCATCTCCTTCTCATTACCAAATGTAGGTATTTGCGTAGCTTTTTTAGTGACTTCGGCGCTCGTCGAACCCATCGAAACTTGAGGTTGAGAAATAGTTTGTCCACGTAATTGGGATAATTCTTTGTCACGGCTCTGAATCATTGTTAACATATTCTCCATCTCGACCATCATCTCCATCATCTGGACCATCATCCACTCCATCAGCTACACCTACGTCATTGGCATTTCCGGCTTCAATTCCAATTTTGTTTTTCTTTGGCATTTTAGCTAATACACGTTTTAGATACTACGATCACTGGGTTTTGATTATAGACAGACGTCGAGTAAATCAAACCGTCGTAACTACTTACAAACACGTTTTGTACAACGTAAAAATGAGCAAATCCGCTCCGGTTTATACATCACGCACGTGCGTTAGGCCCGGACAGTGCGTAGGGCCCGGACAAATCTAAAGTTTTAAGTTTATTAATTATAGGTAAGTACCTACTATACCTACAGTGCATTTAATATTAAGGAAATAAGGTGTATTTATTTCACTCACGGCTTCCCTTCAGAATAAATACTGTAAGATACAACAATCTTAAATAACAGGAAAGTTAAAATCTCAAAAGAAGGTATAATAATAAGAAGAATAAACAGCCTTTAAGACGTTTGAGACTAAAATTTATTACTGGTCATATATTTTAAAAGAGTTTATTGCAGATTGAAAATTTCCTCGTCCCTTTCTAAGTAAATAACCTTTGCACTTAATTATGCCGACACAAGGGGGGTTGTGAATCAGGGGTGTAACTATCATGGTAACTATCATCCCCGCGAACCGCGGAACCCGGGCCTGTGATCTATGGGACCCGGATGTTACGGCACTAATATTTGTATTTTCGTATTTAAAAAAATTGCAAAATGTAAGTTTTATTTTCCAACAAGTTAACAATAATGTGAAACATTCCAATCATGGAACAAAATTTTTATTGCCATAATTTCCGGCCTACACTTCGTTTACGTGCGGTGTTGTTTGTACTCGTACTAATCATAAATAAAGACAGATGCGCCGAGTTTATTGTATTGCATAAGCTCAGCTTCCTGAGAATTCAGGTTTTCATCTTATGAAGCTATTTAAAATATATTAGTGATTCTCATTTTTATCGCCTCAAAAGCAACGCGGGTGGAGAAAAAAATGGATTAGCTCGTATCAAATTCGAAGTTCTACTATGTATGCAAATTGTTGAGTGTGAGGGTGGATGGTGATGGTGGGGGCCCAATGTTACTTAGTGCGTACTACTAAATGACATGTAAAACGGGCACTGGCAGCAAATCTATGCCATAAACACAGGTTGTAATCTCACAACGTCACGACTCGATTCCACAGAACACAATCCACAATATTCGTCTTAATCCTTATCCCAACTTCTGAACTTTAGTAAAAAAAAACTCTTAAACGCTTTATTTTTTAAGTTTTCCAAAAAAATAATACAACTCTCACTTACAATAAAAATTAACAAATTCTCATTTCCTAGTAACGACTAGGCCTACTACACTAATAAATTTTTCTATGTTTTGGGACATTCGTGAAGTTAGCCCAACGAGAACACATTTTGGATTGTAGTTAGTAATAATTGTAAAATTGTTTCATATCACTTACCTACTAAATATTGGTTCAAAAAAAATGTTGTTCTTCAACTTCGGAGAAGTTAGCGGCATAACATTTTTCTTTTATATTAGGAGATACCGTTTGGTTACAAATTTTGGCAACTTCATTACAAACTCTTACACATGACTTACTAATTAATGACGCTAGGTATTGAATATAAATTTGGAATCTACGGGTCTAACTTCACAGACACTATGCCAATGAAGCTTTGTGCTTTAGCACAAAACAGTTCGCTCTGAATTTTGCTCTAAAGCTCTACTGCAGTGAAAGAAAGATTGTTATTATTCGGTCTTAAATATTTGTTTTTCGAATTTCATTTTTCCTCATTACACCGTCAAAGTGATGACGCCATAATATTATAATTATAAATGTGGTTTACGGAATAATAAATTAGATTTCGATTCCAATTTTTAGTACATAATGCCTGCGCTATAGAAATTCATGGTTCATTTATTATAATTATGACATATAAAACTGGTGTTCATCATATAAAACAACGAGCGTCTGCAGAATCACTTCATTAACCCTTATGTGCACAGTAAGGTACCCGGGTACCTTTTGCATCTTTATGCTCGTTTTTTTATTACTTTACTTTGAGTTACATTGTCGAAACTTCTATTTAGCCTAAATCGATTCATCTTAAGTTGATTACATAATGTTACAATCCAACAAGTCAATTAAAAAATGAGTTTTGGCCTAAAGCAGGAGTTTATACCTTAGGCGCATAGTCAAGGTACCGCGGTACCTATATTATATTTTCCATAGTGTTATGCATGGATAGTTATAAATAAGATAACAAGAAGTAAAACAAGAAAAAGAGTAATATAAAACATGTATTGCTTTAGAAAAGAGTAGTTTTTTTTACATACAGGGTGACTGACAAAGTGCAATTGCAATGACAACAATTTGTTTTACGGGATACTCGTTATAGATCGGTCGTTTACAGAATTCGCAACATTTTCGAGCCTTCCTTTGAAATGAGGATGTTGTTCTACAAACAAAAAAGCTACCGACGTGGTTCGAACGTCTAGAAGCGTCCTTTGGTGGTGGCTGTGTGGAGGACTGTGGAGAGCCGCATACTCTAGTATAGCCTCTATTCCATTTTGTTGCAAAATTTTTCAATAACTTATTCGTGTTTGAGCGCATTTCAATTTCAGAGATTGATAATTGTTTTCCTAGATCCCCAAGGAAAATGCGTCGGACGTGTTGTAGGGTTGTTTTCGGAGTAAATTATATAGGCTGCTAGGGCAGCTCTATCTAACATATTGAAAAACATTTGCTTATGTCCATTGAAGTGTCTTTCTTTTTGTTGAATAATGAGTGGCCAATTTGTCCATATTGTCTACATCTCCTTTAGTTGCATTGTAGTGTATGATAACTTCCGGTTTTGTTTAGTTCCTGAGAAGTCCATATACATTGTTGACAGTACACTGACTATGCGTTCCCTCTTTGGGACATAGGAGCTAATGCCAAATGGTAACTTTGCCATCTTCACTGAATCCAAATATGGAGGACTGTTCCTCTATATCATTACTCTTCTTCATCTCCTTTGGGATGTAGGGCTTGTTTTGCTTTAGTGTTCCAACCATTGAAAGTCTCCGCCTGAGCGATAGAGACGCCAAGAGTAATGCCGTGGAAAAATTGTCCATAATGACCGTTCGTCCTGATCCTTTGACCTGTGGCATAAGTCCCTTACAACTCGCTGCCTTTGTTCTTTCTCTGTACCATGCAGTCCTTTACCAGTAGGTATATATTTGTCCGGTAATTAGATGCAAAGTTTGCGCATCACACACACATATTTCACTTTGACCAAAACTCATTATCCTAAAATTTAATGACAGATGTCATTAATAGATAGATACTTACATAAACGTATACAAAACTAATTATTGAACATATTTATTTAGAACTTAGAAAGAAACAATTAAAATAACTTGGAAAATCGAGTACTACTAGCCGCATTCTAAGCATTTTGCGCGGACAATCGGTAATTATGAGCTTAATGGGTAATTATCGATTTAGAAACATATTTTATAATGTAAGATATAGTAAATATAATGCTGCATGCACCTGTAACCACAATTTTGCAAAACAGTTGAAGAAATATGGTTATTCCCATCTAAAACTTATGTAGGTACCCGGGTACCTTAACTGTGCACAATCGGTATAAAATTCTACTGTGCACATGAGGGTTAATTATTATTATTATTATAGATTTGAAAGCTCGCCTATAAAATCTGCTGGAGTAAATGTAATTTGTAGATGTTATGTATATAAGATGTACTTACTTCATACCTAGTATAGAACTTTGTAAAATCTATTTTCAACCCTCTTACTTTCGTCTTTAAATATAAAATTCAAAGTTTTTCGCTGTATAGAAACCGCTACGGGCGTCGGAAATTACGTAATTCAATATTACGGTCTCGTAATTAACTACCTACAGCTAGATTTACAAATAATAATCGCGAATTTACGAATAGACAAAAATATAAAGGGCAAATTGCGAGTGATCCCTAAATTAGGGAGTATAAAACCTTCACGTTAAAGGATGTCTTCATCAGTTCGTGACTACTGTAGATTTCGAAACATTTATGGCCTGCAGGTGGTAACTCTGAACAGCAGGCACTACTAAACTTCAATGTAACGGCTAATGAAGAAGAATCCTTAATACTTTCCTTAACGAATGACGCTTTAAAAATTACTTGTCCTTAAAATTTACGTGGAAATTCATTGGATTCATTGATTACAATGTAAACTTTTCGCTTTAGTTAATTTCTAGAGTTCTGCTGTTTATCACCTTAATTCTTACAGGATAATAAGCGGCTCCGAGATTTTAGGGTGGAAAAAGCCTCTTTGTTGAACGCCTTTGAATAGTTACGAAGGGTCGTCAGCTCGTCACATCCTGCTTGAGATCTACACTCTCTAGGAGACTGGCGTAGACCATAACTTTATTATACTCGTCGTAAAATTTACACAATAACATATTTTATTGCCATAATCCCTACGAAGAAAAAATTCCATCGTTAACGGTGTTTGGAGATTTTCTTTTTAAACGTAATTCTCAAAGTTTTCATAATATCTGCTGGGAAATCCATTCTAAAGCATAGAAATAAAACAAAACAAAAACTTCATATCATGGCAGTCTATTTAAGCTTATTAATCTACCTATCCCACAGGAACAACAATCGTATAACGGATTCTGGAAAAGTTATTTTGTCGTGTTTTGTTAGTTGAAGTTTTCTGGATCACGCTTGATTTCCCCCCAACGTTGGTAGTGATAAAATGAGGTTTGTCACTTAACCAAGAAGGGTTTTATAAATGATTGGAAGATGCCACAACTGATAAATTAAGACCTTTTTCTCTTAACCTAACCTTTGTATTATTAAAGCTTCAATTTTTGTTCCATTTCCGATAAAGGTAGTTAATTTTATAAACGCCGCGATTACTTATTATTTATTAAGGTCCTTTGGGTTGGCAGAGCTCTTCGTATTACGTAAATAGTTTGAAAGTTTTCGTACTTTTTGATACTATTGTTTAGAAATTTGGACAATGCTACGTTAACTGTGTGTTAACCGGATGTAAATACAAAGCATGTACTAGCTTCTAACATTTAATTACCGGACGAGGGTCATCATTCATTGTCCTTAAGGTACAAACGTTGACTGATAGTAGCAGCATATAATATTTAAACTCAAATACTAAACATTTATGATTTTAGAAATCCGCTATACATGTTAATATATGTATGCCTCAATGCATTAGTTAGTTAGTTTGTTTAATTAGAAATGGGACTTTAGCATTTAAATTAATGTTACGCTAGAAAATCCTCGTTAATTAATTACACATGGAAGAGAAAATACACATGCGAGTTTTTTGCTGATTTCTGCAAAGAACAGCGCTGATTTAATTAATTTTATCCTCCAGTAGAACGAAGGAGTCGCGTGTCATTAATTTAATTTCATCCCTTAAGTTTATCAACCTTTTATACAAACAACAATCTATCATCAGTTTTTATTCTTATTTTTCATGAACATTCAAAACGATTCATCTTTTTCTCATGTAACCAATTTGACACATTACTTCTAGTTTGAGAGTTTAAGTAATTATATTATTAATAAAGGAGTCGTTGCGTTGGTTCGAAGCCGTTTGACTTGAAAATTCCTGAAACGCAGTGGAATATACAAAAAAGGTTGATCCGGGTGCGCAATTATTGGAACCTGAGCCATCAAGATTTTGTTAAGATTTCATGGACACTTAAATCTACTGCACCTTCGTCAAAACGTATTTCCATGTCCGCCATCTGGTCATATAATAAAAAAACCTGTGATATCTGTCAGTCTGTCGATTGGTCCTAGGTTGTCTCTACGTCTGAACAACTAATGGTCAGCAGTATCTTTTTCTGTTGTCCTAAAGATGATCATAATATACGAGTATTCTGTTGGTGAAACCGTCATAGATTTCGAAAACTCTTCGATATTTGGGCTTAGGGGAAATATTCGATAGCGTCGCGCGCAGCAACGCTCTTCCATTATTGACAAAGTACGGTTAATATTATTTTCGGTACAAAGTACCTATCTCGAAATTATGAGCAATCACTTTGTTAAAGTAAGCGGTCACAAAGTCCTTACAGCTCACAATCGCCAACTGTAACTTTTCAATCCAAGTTAAGTATAGTTTTCTTTATGTTCCCAGCAAACACACATATAAAATGTACATACAACATATATAAGATTGAAGTAAATACCCCTACATATGCTTTTTTATATATCAAGTATGTAAGTGTTCTTTAATAAAGTTATATTAAACCATATGTAACAAATTACGTATATTTTACATAATAGTATATAAACTTACGGATATTTTGTATACAGAAATTCATATAATATATACATATAGATAATTACATATTACCCATGAAATTTATGTGCTGTCATATTTATATGATTAGATTTATGTACGTTATATGTAAAAACTTATATGTAAGAAGCGTTACATGTTTTTTATGTATGCCTTCTGTAAATATAATTATAAATTATGATTACATAATTTATTATATTGTCGAAAATACAAAGTCTGTTTCTATTTGCGCCGCATAATTAATCGCACGCTCGGGTTTTCTATAACGCCAAAAGTTGTAGTTCACGTACCTTTAATATTAGATCCGTATCGACTAAAATGCGTCTAATATATTATATAGAAAATAAATAATATAAAATAAATTAAATCCTGGTCATTTTTAACATAAAGGTAGGTATAATCATTGAATATGACTTCACTCAACGATATAATCAAACATAATTTAAACTCGCGAAACAGCGCAAAGTTAGAAAGAACGAAATAAAAAAAGGAATGTTTCAGATTAGCGCAGTGGTACAATGTCGGATACAAAGAAAACAGATGTCGGATTTCGGAATTTGCAACGCCCACTCGCAACGGTTCGAATCCTGTTAAGGGAAACTTTTCAAGCAAGTATATAATATCATAATAAACTGTCGGCTTTCAGTTCAGGTAAAAACAAGTTCGTGCAAGAATTAAGTTAATTAAAAGTACAGTTGTACGTAAAAATGTAGTTTTTCCATTTTTTTGTATGAAGCTGCTTAAATAATTTTTTACATTGGTAATAATTACATTATGTTCGAGTAGCTGCCATTTGGTCCTCGCAACGCTTTTACAACTAATATTTTTTATGTGAATATATTAAATATCTCTTATTTTTCTTCCAGTTTTATATAAATCTAAAAAGCTCTTATTTAATTTATATGTATTTTACATGTAAATGTGTTTGCTGGGATTATATCTCTTTAGAATTTCGGACGCTACAAACACATTTTGACGCTTTTTATTTGCTCCAAGACGTGTTCCTTGCATTTGTATTCTATTTTCTTTAAAGCGTCAGATTTGGTTGATAATCTGACATATTGGTTTTTATCATAACAATTTTGCAACGTTAGGGGCTTTTATTACTTCGCTTTCGTTTCAAAGAACTCATCCTTTGAAACAATTTAGTCTTCAATAGACATCCACACGCGTACGATGTTGTGTTACGATAGATGCAAAATGTTCTCTTTCATTTACGTCCTATTGGTACGTACGAGTACATACTGCATTTTTAGTTGGTTATTAACATTCAAGACAGTTACACGTTTGTTCGGGGTTTCAACAACTTTTTCCTGCGGAACATGCATTAAAGGATCGCCGTTTTATTTATAACAAAGAAGTGAATGTTAGAAATCTTATAAGTTATGTACATCTTATAATTATTTTTCGACATTATTACCTTAAGGGATTTATCGTACCTGAAACCAGGCTTCCGAATACTATTGACGCCAATGAATTAAAAAGAGTCTTGATGTTTTTATAAAGCTCCTCATTTATTTGAGACCGTTGATCTCCTAATCACTTCGCAGCTGAGGAATAAGCGGGAAGTTACTCGGCCCTAGGTGGAGGCGGATGATCCAAAATATCCAATTAGAATTGCTTGAAGATCCGTTGAGTTGGACCTGCACTTTTCATCATCAAGGCGATTATGTCAAAAAATAAAAATTAGTGTATGTATCTTTTAGTAATAAAATAATTTTTTTTACGACGTTGTATTTTATTTATGACCTATTGGAGGTTGAGAAAAAACGGCCCCCTTAGTATCATTTGGTTCCCAGCAAGCGATTTTTCGAACGTTTTGGGCATGAAACTTGTGGCAGCAAAGTTTGTTCCGAAATGTTGATCAAAAACGACAGCGAGTGGGCATCGCTCAGGAGTTCCTGAACAAAGATCTAGAACTGGTAACTAAACGTGGGTTTGGCATAGAAATCAAGGCATGACCTAAAAAAATCGACAAGTCCGATGGAATGTGAAGAATTCTTTTCACTGTTCTTCGATTTCAACGACATAGTGTACTATGAGTTACTGCTACATGGTTGCGCCGTCCGCGTAAAAATTTCGCAAAATAACCAGTAAAATTGCACAGTGGCAATGCTTTCGCTCACACTGCCTGTTCTTAACATTTTGTCAAAAGTATTACCATAGTGATACCTCAGTTACTGTAACTGTCAGATATTGTCTCCTGTCATGATACAGTCTCCTGTGACTTTTTCCGTCACCGAAACCGAGGAAAACAATCAAAAGATCTGTATTGACAATTTGGTTTTACATAATATGGAAGTGAAGTATCCATTTTCTTTTAAAATTATTATTCAATACTATATAAGATCTTAAATAGCTCCATATGATCAATTTGTTCTACTCTTACGTTGTGGAACACTACTGACAGTTATACTATAATAATAACAACTATTTCGGCCTTCGTTGGAACGATTCGGCCCAGGAAATAGAAATCTTTCAAGTAATTTATTAGATATTTCGAACGCACACGCCGTCCTTCCTCTGTAGACAATTTTGTTTTTAATTTTTACAATGTTTTTAACGAAAATTGGTTCCACTGAAGAAGGCATTGTGTGTAACAGATAATATAATTCATTTTCTTCAAACTTACTGTGTAATTATAATAATAAAAATGTATTGATGTTTGAGTAGAATTATTTACTTATCTACGAGGACTGACGATTAAGTAATGAGACTAATCTTTTTCCGCTGTTCTGTGGTAAGACTGCAGCTTTGAAATTTTTTACATATTATTTTAGCATCCCTGCCCTATCGATTGATGTGTTTACCACCCCGGTACGTCGAATCAGTTCATTAGCTGTGCCGTGCTTCGGAGAAGTGTGTTAGTGGTGCTCGTCACGAAAATGGAAAAGTGTAATTTAGAGTAACGTGTAGCGATCAAATTTTGCGCAAAACTGGGCGATTCGGCTACGGAAACGTACGGTAAAATACTTAAAGTGTATGGTGGTGATTCTCTGAGTCGTGCACAAGTGTTTCGTTGGCATAAAGAATTCAGAGGTGGCCGTGAGAGTGTGGAAGACGATGCGCGAAGTGGGAGACCGGTTCAAATGCAAACTGACACGACACTTCGCTCCTCTGCCTTTCTCGTCTAATATTTCCTCTACCTTCCTTTCATCCTCCCTTAACTCCCTTCATTCTCTTAGCATATGTGACACCTTCTCCGCCCCTTCCCCACTCAGTCTGTACTTTCCTTCTTCTTCCTTTCTCGAATACTTATTGTCCAGTTCCTCGTTCCCACATCTGAACCTTGCCACCATTCTCTTTCTTCTTTTTCCCTCAACTCCTTTCAGGTTGGTATTCTGGTACCCCTTCTCCCTTGATATTCTTGTAGTTCTCGTTATACCTGGACTCTTTTATTTTTGTCCATCCCTCCTGCTTTTGTACGTCCCTGTCCCTTCTTACTATGTCCGCGCTTACCCACACCCCTCTTTCTCTCTTTCTACTTCTTTCTTCGAGTACCCATTCCTTTTATAATATTCCTCCCTACTTTCTTGTCCGTATTTCACTTTTCCCTCTTTTATCTCTTTCCAGCATCTTTTCATATTTTGCTTCCCTTTCTTCCACTGACCGCTTCCTCGTACCCCACTGTCCTCCCTCCTGCATCTACTCTTATTTTTGCTACCTGTACTTCCTTCCTCACCACATACCCCGTCGTGTCTCTGACTCTTTCTTTTATATGTTCCTTCTCTTTGTTGTCCTGCCTTAACGTGTACCCCAGGTACGTGAACTCCTTCATCTGGTCTATTTCTTCTTCCCCCCCCCCCACCCATTTCCACTCATCCGTTTTCCTTCTCCCACCCCCCTTCCTGAATACCATCATCTTTGTTTTTTGTATGTTTATATCTAGCTCCTTTCTTTTCAGGTATCTTCCTAGTGTACCCATCATTTCCCTTATTCCTTTTTCTTCTTTCGCCACCAATACCAGATCGTCTGCATACGCAAGGGACCATATCTTCAGCCTCCCGATCACCACTCCACCAACTTGCTGTCCTTTCATTGCTTCTTGTAGCTCCCCTTTATATGTGGGCACCTTTGCCTCAGCCTTTTTCTTGTCACAAATTCTTCGCTCATCACTACATTCACCTTCACCCTATTCCTCGTTTCCACATTTGTATTTCCTCCATCCTTTTTACTAACCTTTCGTTTATTTTGTTTCTTCTCAGGTATTCTCATAACTTTTCCCTATTAACCTTATCAAATACCGCTCTTAGGTACACAAATAATGCTACCATTTTCCCCCTTTTCCTTTCTATCTCCTTATTCACCACATGTTTAATTATGTATACGTTATCCATCGCTCTTCTACCTTTTCTGAACCCTACTTGGCCGTCGGGCAGCATATTTTTTTCTTTTAACTCCACCTGTAGTCTTCCTTCTAATATCATTCCATAAATCTTGTATGCCGTGTCTAATAACGTTATCCCTCTTTAATTTTTTACCTCCCTCTTATCGCCTTTTTTATGTACCGGGAAAATTAATCCTAGTTTCCATCTTTCTGAGAAGCCTTTCCCTCTCCATATTAATTAGAAGTTATTAAATACCAATTAATGCCACAGAATGGTGGAAACGGACTTGGGGAATTGGAAAAAATTGTTAAGAAAAAACCGTAATGAGTAATTATTATGATAATTCCTAGATCTACAGGTGGTATAATTTGTAACGAGTTAAATGAAGGAAGTGTGAAATGTTTCGATATTAAACGTTTTGGATAATATACAAAGAGGTTCGATAATGCCACATTTTTCGCAAGAACTGACCCATGTTTTCGCACAAAGCCTCTTGAAAACTTGCCTTACTTAGAGGTGGACCACTTCAAGGTTCTAGTAATGCCCACACGATCCTACGTAAAGGATTTGATTGATTTCTACGGTTCATTTAACGAGTTAAGGAACTTGAAAATATCTAGGTCATATATCGGTCTTATTGTCGGTTAGTGACAAGGGCTTGAATGGCTAAAGGTCTACGTGAATTATCCACTGACGCGTTCACTGTAGACTAATCTCGTCAGCAAAACTTCGTAATAGCCACTAAATTCTCGATTGCATAAAAATCGTTAAGCAACGCAATGCATTCAGAAAAACGGTTAAATGATATATTTTTTTAGGTTTTCTCGTAAACCTTCATTTCTTCGGTATAATTCAGGATTATGGTAGGAGACTATCTTGACAATTGCCACATATTTGTCCCTCACATAATGCTTTCCCATCCTTCGTCATCTCTTATCGCTGACTTTGCGAGACCACCCGCCGCACGCGCTCGCACATTCTAGCCGAAAATAAAACTTACAACAAAAAATTGTAAAGAGTTGAATTTGCTTTATCCGCTTTTATTATTTTTTTTTTTTTACTTTTTGTACCGCTTGAAAGATTATTTTATGCGCCGTTAAAACTTTCTTAATAAGGTTAGTAAATGAGGTTAATTGTGTTTGCTAGTAGTGGTGCTAAATTAAGATGTACGTGAGAAAAATAATTCTCTTCGCAATACGAATTATTTAACCGTTTAACATGTTTTACAGTTTATGCTTCCTTTTACCAATTCAATTAAAGTGCACAACAGCAGGATTTTAATGACGGGGTTTATAATTTAATGAATATGAAAAATGCGCACACACGACCCAAAAATGGTACAATAAAAGTTTTGTTGAGAAATTGTCTATTTTAATCCTCGCATCTTTGAACTATGCGGACATAGGGATCTGCGCTTGTAATTGCAATTTATGTACTAAAAAGACGAAATAAACTTCTCAATGATTTACTTTAATTAAATTCTTCAGAATGTTAACAACAGCCAATGACTAGAGTTCTTTTATTCACTGCTAAGACCAATTCCTCGCGACCTAAATCTCATACTCTATTTTTATTATTGCATAGTAGGTACAGTCATTATACTATTCCCTTCGGTGTACTCTGGCACTTTACTTCGGCAACATCCTCAAAGAGTTTGCGATTTTATTTGAAAGGTTTTTCATTATTTCTACACTTATCTAATGTTTCTATTCAAACTGGAGCTTTTCTGATCACAATATGTTTCGCATAGTAGCCTGTAACGTTTGTCTGCATGTCACTTCTAATCTATATAATGCTTCAGATTTGCCAGCAGTCAGTGATTCACCAAGCCAAGTAGCTTGACTTGAAATGTAATAGCTGGGCTTGAGGTTGAGAGGCAAGCTTTTTAAGAAGAAAAGCTTGGCTTGCCTTGATGTTTGCGAATGCAGGCTTGGCTTGGTTACCAAGCTTTCCCAAGCTTTATCAAGCTTTTTCAAACTTAGTCTTGCTCCTCCCGTAAGAGTTGGAACACATTGTGCATTACTTCATACATAAGTATAAAGCTCATTGTCGAACTTTCGCAGTATTACTCAACTGCTGGTTAGTGGGCGATTATTAAACTATGAGTTCTAACAAATTATCTGAAAATTCCGAAGAGCCGTTATGTAGAACGTACATTTTCCAGAATATCTACACATTCATATTTTCTAATTTATAATTTTTATCATTTTTGACTTCGGACAAATCAAAAACCGTTGCAGGACATCACCTGATAGCCGTATCATTTTACAATTAAAAACTAGTGTTACAGCGTGACGTGCAACAGATTTTGTACAAGGTACCGTTGCGCCCATTTCGATTTTGAAAAATATATATCTATACACCGTGTCCGTTTTTCGAGTGCCACTATGGGGATCTCGCTTATCTTAAGAGATACGAAGTTGGTTAAATTAGGGCAAAGTTGTCCATTTTCATGCCAAACAATAATCTGTTTTCAGATTTGACTGATCTTTGACAGTTTGCGACATATCGCAAAAAAACCGAAAAATTACGATTTTCGTTTTTCTGTTTTAAATCAAAAACCAATTAAGATTGTCTTTTCTAACCAAGACATTCTTCAGGCACTTTTTTATGTAGAATTAGAATATGGCATCGACTTTTCAAGACTCTTCAAGATGGCGGACTAACAACTGTCAACTTCATTTTTTCTTATGGGCACCATTTTGAATTTTTCCATTTTTAGATTACGTTTATTTTTCTCTTTACAACGATGTATCACACATGTTATTTCATTATTACATGTTTGAACAAAATAAAGTTTTTCATTTTGTGTGCAGAGTGCTTTGAAGAAAATGTCAACGCTCTTTTGTTTTCAACAAAACTTTGATAGTTTGAATCTTGTATCAATTTTGTCTTTACGTTTATGATAGTTATATCGCGAAAATGCCCTTTTCATGAGAAGAACAAAGAGATATGCTACAAATTTACGAGGAAAGTTACTGGCTTGATTGCTGCTTTGTTTCGGGGTCGTATCCATAGGGCTACGATTGATCACCAGTAATCACCTTGGAAAAAAATTCAGGGTCCTCTTTGAGCTGATTTTGAAGCTCAAAATATGCCTCAAGTCGACGCTTACTTTGCTCGCCTGTGAGATGTCGGGGGACAAATTTGGCTGGAACTCTTCTCATGTGCAAATCTTCGGATAAAATCCTCTAAATTGAACTCCATGATATTCCGGATCTGTCACAGAGTTTATCAATGGTTCGGCGACGGTCTTCACGAACGAGAGCATTGCTTTTGTCGACCTTTTCGTTACTTCTTGACGTTGAGGGGTGTCCCGAACGGGATTGGTCTTCAATTGACATGTCTCCATTGATAAAATCTAAAAACCACTCGTAGACTCTGGTTTTACATAGGGCATCATCTCCATAAGCAGTCTTAAGCATTACAATAGCTTCCGCGGCCGATTTCCCCAACAGGAAACAAAATTGTACAGCTGCACGTTGCTCTCGACAATCGGCCATAACGTTTTCGGCGAAATGGAAAAAGATGTTTCACTAAAAAAAATTCCACGCGCGAACTGATGAACTCACAGCGACAGAACAGTAGTATAGTAGGGCCGGTTTCAACACAAAAAGTCACTATATCTAGGGACTTTTCTAGTGACTTTTTGTGTTGAAACCGGCCCTCTATTTTATCGTCGTTTTAGCTGTTCTGATAGGCTGTTGCATAGAACTTCTTGTGGGACAAACCCGTGACAGAGAAAGAACAGGTAACAGATATAGAACAGTTAATGCAGGGCTATACCCGTTTGTATAAAGCTGTTCTGTCCGTTACCTGTTCTTTCTCCGTCACGTGTAAATTGCCAAAATGTGGTCCATCACGCTATAGACAGTGTTCATAACGATCACGCAAACGGAAGATAGGTTGTTTCATAGTCCTGTAAAACGAGACGATCTTCTGACGTAATGTAGGGACAGTTTTTGGTGGATCTGGATAGCTGAAAATTGTCTCCTTTAACATTCCCCACACGTAAGCATCAGGTGGAGTCGGGAATGTGATGGGTAGGGGAACTCAGTCCCACGGGGGAATGATTCGTCCTGGAAAGGTTTCTTTCTTGCACCATTGCCACAGCGGTGTGGCAGGTCGCCCCTTCTTGTTGGAACTACTGTCTATTCATCCTGAATGTTCTTGCCACGACAAAACCTTCTTAGATCCTGAATGTTCCCATTCTATCAAAAAAATACGGACCTAGCACACCGTTTCCTGACACTGCACACCAAATCGTCACATACACACACACTATGTAGCGGTTTCTGGACGATAATGTGTGGCCTTTGGAAGCCAAGAAAGCGAGTTGTTTGGGATTGATATAGTCGTACAAGTGAATGTGAATTTTTCGTAGGAGGACCATACGTTGAGTAAGACATCTGGATTCTCGTACACCATGACCAGAAATCGTGCACAATATTCAATCCTGAGATGCCTATCTTGCTCCACCAATCTGAATACGGTACGGATATCCACCTAAGTCTTTAAACAATCGTGAAAGTGACGTTTAGTTTCAGGAATCTTAGTTCGTGTAATTTTCAGAATGAGTCATACCCAACCTTATTTGAATCACACTATTGTTCCGAAGCTACATTCGAGGTGTGTTGAAACCATGGAAATGATTTAACTAAACCGTGTCGTGAAAGATGCGGTCGTGGGACTTGCGGTCAAGTAGATTTTTAATTAAATGCAATGGGACTTGCGGTCAATTTTATTTTCGCAGTGGGACTTGCGGTCACCTCATAGTATAGGTAAGTATAATTATTCTTAACTTTTATTACACTTTATCCAGGCTTTCGACTGCCAGATAAATACATGGCGTGTTTAAAAGTTAGAGTTGTATCACAATAAGTGGGATTGATAAAAGCAACAAATAAATAAATAAAACTGTACTTTTTTTCTACTATCTACATTTATTTGCGATGTTTCTCTGCGTGTGTATTGGTTAATTGTTTGTGTTGGGAATGGCAGTATATATTATGTATATGATTTTTTGTGTTTTATCTATAAGTCTGGTCTATTGTTATATATTGTTATTATTTGTAATTATACGTGCAACTATCAGGTGACCGCAACTTCCACTACGAAAATAAAATTACCGCAAGTCCCACTGCATTTAATTAAAAATTTACTTGACCGCAAGTCCCACGACCACAACTCTCACTAACTCAACTAAACACACTGTATAAATAGGTTGTGACAATCAATAATTAAACACGTATTTTTAGTTGTACTCCAATACATAATAAAATGAACAATAGTTTAAAAATAATTAAATGAATAATTTATTAAAGTCCGTTCTTAATAAATATTATCACTATGTATACTGGAAAATAAATATTCGTTTAACAATTTCATAAAGAAAGTAGTAGTAAAAGACATTGAAAGGCTTTGTTTTAGTGCAATAATGACTTTCTACATCAGTAACTGCGTAATCGCCTTATATAATAAATCAAGATTCGAAAGAAGTGACTATAAGATTACCAATTGATCTGGACCGAACGTATTTGATTAATGTGTGTAGTTCTTATTGGTTGTTGGACAATCGAATAAATATTACTACGAACTTGAAGTTGATGAAATATAGGAGCATTAGGTCTGTAATAATCCAGAAAAAATAATCCACTGTCAAGAAGACAAAATTGAAAAAAGGTTTCTAATTTCTTCATCTCCAAAAACGACTCTGATACAATCGAATGTGACATAAAGTTCGTTTTACTCCACGACACTTGCTATTAAACATCCCGAAACAACGTAATCATATTACCACGCAACAAAGGTTTACATTAAACTTTAATAATGTACCTACATAATATACCATAATCCTGAAATATAAAGAAACAATATAAACTTAACCAATAGTAACGACCTTTACGTGGGTCACGTACAGCTATTATTATGTATGGAAGATTGTGTTCTACTCTATGTTAACTTGATAATACTAAAACATGTACAATGTCAAACTTTATCAAAATCCAACAGTGTGACCTATCCGGCAAAATAAACTTCTCCAATTGTTGAAGTGACAACATGCAAAGTAAGGGCGAACGTTTCAATACGGAAAACTTTCTAAACTCATAATGAATTAAGTATTATTTCATTGGTATGTTTCGTCAAATTAAGTTCGCGTACAATTTGAAACTTTGCAAAGTTTAATAATTTGACATTATAAAAAGTACATTATCTCGTAGAGATGAAAATTTAATAGAGTTTCTTCCTACCCTTTAACATAATATCACTCATGTCTTAACAATGAAATGTTATAAGTTCGTTCCGATGATGATAAATCATATTTGACAGCTCAAAAAGTGCTAATTAACTGTAAAAGAAAAATTGCAATTGGATATCCCGCTTTTTAAGTGTAAGAAAAAAAAATAAGGTTACATTTTGTTATTTTGAGATAATCAATCTTCTTTAAGTTATCGTATAGTTTGAAAATCAATTTTTTTCAAGTATTACAGCCTCACAGTCTCAACCTTTTACCTAAAAAATTATTTATTGTTCGACAGCTGTAGTAGTTTTTACTGTAAACTCCCACTTGGGGGGGTGGTAAATTTATTGGTAACGTCCACACGTAACGATATTTTGTAATTGGGTTAAAAAGTAGGTAATTATGCTCATTAGTGTGTAGAGTAGCAATGTCTTAATTTTCATGTATTATATCCTGAAATGTTGATTAGTATTGCACAAATTGATGTTATAAACGTGTATGGATTATTCATGTAGCCATTTCAACAATTTCTACCAATACAAAAAAAAGTGCCATAATTATGTAATATTAAGCTTATAATTTTTCAGTTTTTTAAAGTAAAAATTTCGTGGGCTTAATTGAGCAGAGATAAATATGGTAACCCAGTTTGAGACCAGAACCATTTGTCCACAACTACACTGCATGACAATCACGTGCAACTACATACAAGCGTGCCTTGCGTCTATCAGTGTCATGTCGACATCTCCTACAGCCATGGTGCAAGGGTCATCCTACGAATGAAAACGAAGTGGCGACGTAGAGCGATCTCGCATTCTAGGCGATTGCCTTTTCTGGATGAGAAATTGGAATCCCTTGGTCCTCCATTTTTTATAGAGAGGAACTACCACAACGTTTTTTAATGCGGATCTGGCATCCCAACCTGATGTATCCATCTTGACGCAACAATGGGAAGAGTAGGCACGGATATTTAATTACTTCCAATTATTATTAAATTAATTTAAAAAAATTATTCATTAGGTAAAATTACAACTGTATTATAAGCAGAAATGGTAGTAATAACGCTTAGTGCAAGGATAGTATAGAAAACAAAGTAACTAGAATCCCCAGTAAGGGTAAAGCTGTCCTGCAGGCCTTAGATCACTCCAAAAATACATCTAGACTGGATTTCGACTGCCATCACACACTTGTTGCCCAGAATTTGCTTTTATACTTTCACTACTAATTCTATAAGCCACCACATAACTCCTAGACACCTAAGCTCAACAGAAGGCTAGATGGAATTTGACGACTGTCATGGTGCGAAAGAGACCATCAAGGGATGTAGTGTGGCGGTTTTCTGTATCGGACTCTCAAGGAAAAACTTGCGTCCGCTCGTAGGCATACCTTCTGGGAACTACAACAAAACAAGCACATGTGCCGTATAGGCATGGTCAAATAACGATCTTGTGGAGGATGCTACACAGACGACAAAACGGTGCACCACATTCTGTGTGAATGTACCGCACTTGTCCAAATCAAACGATCTATGTTGAGGGAATCCTGTCCGGAAATCGCTAAGATTAGAGCCATCTCCCCTTCTAGCATTCCCTGGTATATCTCACGCTATGGTTAGTCGTTTCACTTATCAATCTTCTCTATTAGTAAAACTTTAACATTTTTTTTAATGTACCGGGTGGGCCAAATTGGACACTTTCTTATGGAAACATCCTTTACTTGAGATAGACAAAAGTGCACCTAGGTGTCTTGAGCTCAATAATTGAGCTCAAGACACCTAGGTGCACTTTAATTTTAATAAGAAAATCACTGGCGTAAACAGATTCAGCTCTCTCTCTCTAATCGTTTGGCCACTAGGGGGCGTTTCTCTAATTTAGTCGATTTCTTTAATCCTCCTTAACTAAGAATAAGTGGAACCAATATGGATTGTAATACATGAATCTGACTTAATTCTATTCCCACTCATTCACTATTCTCTCTGGATTCTCTGGATTTCGACGGGAGAGTGGGAAAGTCCACGCGCACATAGGCCACTTATTCGGGCCCTTTGTGTTACCTCCCTGATTAGAGTAGTTCTACTCAAGCCATCCCACACGTGAGATAAACCTGAGGATGCTGGACGGGGAAGCGGCTCTAATCTTAGCCATGTCCGGCCAGGATTCTAGAGCCGGCTCTAGACTATAAAACGGCTGTTTTGATCCCAGTCGGGCTAACTTATCGGCTTTTTCATTGCCTATTATTCGAGCATGCCCTTTAACCCATACAAGCTCAAGGGTATTGCTGTTTGTTCAATATTCATTCATTCACTATTATAAGGATAAACATTCTGCGATTTTACTATCAGCGGTCGCCTGCATGGCGATTTGTGTCATCAACCCGATGAAACCATTTCTATACAATGCATAGTTATATTAAAGCACAATCGAGGTCATATTCCAAAAAAAAAATTCAACCTCTTGTTGAACTTTCACTCTATTGTGTGAAAGTCCAACAACCACTCCCTCTGATTTCCAGTGAAAGTGACAACCAATCAGGATTGAAACGGTCAGTGAGATTAGCGAGAAAGAACCATATAAATTCCGGAACTTAACCAAAGCTTTCATTCCTATCACTCTAAAGATGCAAGTTGCGATGTCTTACGAAATATCAGAACTTATGTTTTCAGGACTTTTTTTATCGAGGTATGGAAACCTTTTATAGGCTCCCCCGCTCGGCTCAATACAGGGGTGGGGGACTCCCTTCCATCTAGGTAAGGTTTACCCACTAAAACCCTTCCCTCTCTCTAAGCAAGTGGCACGGTCGTGCATCACCCGTAGGCATTCTTTGCAGCTGTGGAAAGCCCGATGGCAGTTGTTCGCCACCTGGATGTTAGGCTACTTCCTGTCCACGCTGCTGTGTTGCAGCCCTGACATTTATCTATCCTCAGCTTCTCTTGTTCGGTAAATCGTCTCTATAAATGCAGCTATGCACATCCACTCATCTTCCCCCCTGCACATCAGCCCGGAGATGTTGTTGGGGGTTATCTCGCACCCCACCTTGGCGCTGGTTTTTCTGCGCCCCGCCTCCCACCTTCCACACACAAAGACCACATACCTTTTATCGTCCTCCAGCCCGCAGTCGATACACCTATCGTCGACTCTTCTCCCTATTCTGTGGAGGTATCCGCCGTTCTCGCCATGGGCGGTCATAAACTGAGTAATGTGATTGTTCACCTCTCCATATCTTCAGATGTTCCACTTTCTAATATCCGGGATCAGTAGGTTAGTCCATGGAATCTCTTTCATCCCATAGTTTCTGCCATTCGTTGTAAACCCTGGCCATTACTACTATCTGGGCAGGGGGAATTCCCGCAATCACCAACACAGAGTCATCAACACATCCTGGAGCGCCACCTTACGGTAGGCGGATGCGACTCTGATTCCGATGAGCTTTAGTACTCTGCCCAGCAGACTCCGCACCATTCTCCATTTAAGAGCAGAATTCTATATCTCTGCCCCGTTGGCCCAGATGGATATTACCGCTGAGGCTAGCACTCGCCTTTTCGCTGCTATACCTAGTAGTCAGGCCTGCCACACCTAGACTTAACAGCTCATCACCACCTGGAGCGAAGCGAATGTATAATCATCTCAAAAATCCTTGTTTTGGTTTACCATCCTTTCAACGCAAGCTGTGGAAGAAATATAACGACGCGTTATAAGCCGAAAACTAAGTAGTTATCTTGATAACTCCTTTTATTTCATTTTTCTGCTCAAAAGGTTTCATCATATATCACACTGGTAAAAAGCGAAAGAACAGAAAGTTTGAAATAGCTTCAAATACTCAAACATAATTTTGAAACGGTGGCGACACTTTTAATTACTATATGATTCAAGATTAGCTTATTGAATAACAATAGAAAGTGGAACATTTAGGTAAAAATAAAGGAACTGAATCCCAAAACAATTTGTTTCAATTTTATTCTTTCTCTTTGTTAAGGTTGCATGCATTAAAGTGACATATTTGAACTAAAGGAGTAAAAAGTTTCCTCTTTATAGTGTTTTATTCTAAACAGGCGTTATAGACAGTTTCCCAGAGAATCATCGACGCCCAGGCACAGTTATCGTAAAAGTTAACGCTTGGAGAGATCTGTATCAATATAAGCAGTTCTTGAGTTACGACTCGAATCATTGTTCAAGTGCTAGATGCGATGGCGTCGTTTGAATTACTGTATCTGTATCAAGTTTTGTGAATTACGATAAAACGTAAAAATCCCTTTTTCATCTATCGAGAATGCAGACGACTTTTCTTATCATAAAAATTGTAGCAGTAAAAACACCGACAGTAAAAGATCAGTTTTATTTTAAAAACATGAACCATTCCAACAAATTTATTATTATCTCAACTCAACTGGAGTTAAGATTAGAAAACTGCCTCTATTTGTAAAAGTGCATAGAAATTTTTACTTACCGGGATACACAAGTGAAGATGTAATAAAATTTCGGAATCAAATTTGTGCAAATTTCATTTTATAAGACAGGTTCATAAAATATTCAAATTATTTTCTTTCAAGTCTTAAATTAACATAGGAAGCGATTCGTTTGAAAAAAAAAACTGAGAGATGAAAAATTCTTTTATTGCGATAATACTCGCAATATTAGGATTTCTGTCCGAACTTGACAACGTACATTTAACACAAATCCATCTGGTGAAAAAAAGGCAAAATACGATAAGCTGACTGTTCGAGGAACAGTTATTTCCGTAATTTGTTTGAATGTTTCCATTATTTAGCATTAATGAAATTTTACGCACTGGTACCACGCGCTTTAAGTTACGTATCTGTGAAGATGAAGGGAATAGAGGCTCTTAGCACTGCGTCATTTAATAATAAAAATTGTAACCGCCATTGGAAAGTGTGCTATTGTTGTGAAGTTTGATTTATGATCAAAATTTCATGAAAACAAGGCTGTCATTGAGTAAAGTTGTAGTTGAGCAGCGTCACCTAACCCAATTTCATATTTTTGTGGCGGCGTTGTTGGAAACGAAAAACACCTATTCAAAGTTTTATATTGGCCATTGAAAGTTCCGGTAATTTATTTGTAGCGTCAAACGTTCATGAATTATGTCATAACCATCATAAAGTTTACCGCAATCTAAAGCAACCATCAGTAATGGGGTTATACGTAAACTTTTAGATTTACCGAAATTTGTTTTTTGCTTGTAGAATTTGGAGCGATTTACTGAATATATTGGTCTTCTTAACAGATGCTAGTAGTTCTGTTTTAATATTCCCCTAAAACTAGAACCTTTTGATTTATTACATCGCATTGGTTGTGTAACATAGAAATTCCCCTGTGACGATCCCCACGGTTTGAAACAGAGGCGCCTAAGATGTGCGATTTGGGATCATCTATAATTCAAACTTCAAACCCAAATACCCTCGCTACATATTTTTATATGAATATCTTAACCGTCAGTGATGTACACAACACCCTTAGCATCAACGGTTTGTTAAACGCCCTTCTACCTTTTTACTTCGAAATTGATGGAAAAACGTAGTAAAAACCCTTCTTCGCACAAAAAAACCAAATAACATATCTGAAACCGAGAATCTGAAGGGAATGGATCATAAATTACCGAATAACCAATACAATGTAGTGAAATTTCAACGCACCAATAAAATAAAAGTTACACCTATAAAGCAGCCAAAATGTGAATGTTATAACCACAAAAATAGGAAGCAATAATTTCCCTTAGTCTGGAAAGGTAAAGTCAAACAATATACTATTTTCGTTCATTCCTCTCTCTTCTTACAAGATCCTTTACGAGTAGCTCACGGCACACCCATCATCATTTCTAAACGCCACTTTTTGTCCAACTTTATTTCGACAAGATAAGGTGAAAGAATTGCGATATTGGAACTGTGAATAATAATTTAAGGGATCCTCACGTGAAATATTACCTTTTTGAAGAAAAGGCAAGTTTTTCCGTAACACTTTCATTAATATAAACGATGTAACTTGATGGGGGTTGAAAATTTTCTGACGATTCTCTTGTTCTCTAAAATGTGAACTTGTAAAGCGTCTAATGAGGCATACTTTATAATTTGTTGATTAATAGGTGTGCTTTGTTCACACAATGTACACAAAAGCGTGTATGTATACAATGCTTTGTTTAAAGGAAGGATAAAATTACATTTAACAGAATTTTCCTGCAGCCAGTGACACGAGAAATAAGTTTATCCTATAAAGAAACAATTCCATGGAAAAAGTCCGCTTGTTATAGGCGAAAAAATGTGATATGTCTGTACCTTACTTTGCATATTTATATATTTTGACGCTCGAATGGGGTTTTTGCAACAATAAATATCGAACATTGGAAATAAACCAATGAAATGGAATTGTGACGAAAATTCTTCAACCGAAAATAGGGAATTCAATCCTCATTACATTTTTATTATCTTTTAAAAGGAAAAAAATTCTTTGGGTCGCCAGCACAAGAAAGTGTACAGGACGAGCACGTTTATAGTTGACATGGGGGTTTCGCGACAAAATCTGCATTAAATCTTACCCGCATTAAATGTCATTTTCCATCGCATTAAAGTGTTGAATTAATATTATACCATTATAACCAGTAACCAGTGAATTGTGTGAATAATCGAAAACTCAAAGCGAACAATTTGGTATTAAACTGAGTTACTTTCGTGATAAGCTTTATGCTAATATTATAGATTTATATGCTTCCACTGAGCTGTAAAACCATCTTTTAACAACTGTACACGATTTGTTGCAATTGAAATGTAATAATTTAAAGTATAATCTGAATTTCAACAAAATCAGTTTATTCACTGCGGGATAGATTCAGTAACAATCCTTTAAACAACAAAAACCAGCAGAACAGGCTAATATTGTATTATACACGGCCGTAAACTTAATTTTATTATCACGAAGGTATTAAAAAGTAGCTGTAAACGCTTTTGAGGAGAAACCACCACTAGATCTTCACGTGAGAGAGCAGGTCACACTGGCAGCCTTGCATCTGAAAATTAAAGGGTTGTTGAATAACTCTCGAATTCTGGACGAGGCAATTAAACGACTTCCTATCCTAGAGAATCGATTTGACTCACTCATCCCTCAATTTATTAGGGAAAAACCACCACATCTTCTTTGGTGCGGAAGTGGCGTCCCAACCGGACATATTCAAATTCATCTTCACGGATGGATCTAAAGTAATGGAAAGAACTGGTATTTACTCAAAAGAACAGAACAGAACTCCCATAAAACTCAACCACTAGACAAATTTCCGACTGTATTCCTGTCAGAATTGGTGGGATTAACGCTTGGTGCAAGAAAGGTTCTCTAGGTTGGTTTCTGAATGTCACCTCGTACTAGACAAGTAACAAGCAGCGTAGGGCTTGCCTTGGAATTACAGGGCCAATGATAACGACCTCTACGGCAGCTATGGAGACCCTCTTGAACCTACCGCCACTAAACCTAGTAATGAGGACAGAGGCGCGCAGAGGGGCATACCGGCTGAGATTTAACGGCGAGGAGGGATCGTCAAGGGCGAGACACTCGCTCATTTTTGACGAAATCTCTAAAGATAAAACCCTTAGTATGAACACTGAGGGGATACCCAAAACAGTTTGTCCCACCAAACTATTTAAGACAACAATCCTCACTCGTCATGACTGGGAGAACAATTCCAGTAAAGCGAAGCTGATTGGAATCGTGTATTACACAGACGGCTCGAAAACCACAAAGGGCACTGGCTTTGGAGTGTACGGGAGCAATGGACGGGCCTGCAGAATTTCTGTAAGCCTAGGCCAACAAGCGACCGTGTTCCAAGCTGAGGTATATGCATTCCTGACAGCGGCTGCCCAGCTATTAATAGAGAACCTTATCAAGAGGAAAATCTTTATAGTGACAAACAGCAAAGCAGCGATTGCAGCAATAGACTCATATGTGGTAAATTTAGGGCTAGTCCTTGAATGCACACAAACGATAAACGCACTAGGTAACTGTAACTCAGTCACACTAGTGTGGGCACCTGGGCACGCGGGAGTCGCAAGTAACCATGTTGCTGACGAGCTTGCGTTGCGAGAATGGTAAGCGCAAAACCAATCATAGGACCCGAACCGGCTTGTGGGATTACCTATGACACAGCCATAAAGGAGATTCAGGCAATACTCACGAAAAAGCATTGCAGACATTGGTCGAAAATCCCAGGACATAGTCATTCCAAGAGCTTCCTGGAAACCCCAAACGGGGACCTAGCTACGCCCATCTTAACGTTAAGCAGGACGAAGATAAAACTTGCGACAGAAATGGTCACGGGCCACTGTCGCCTGAACAAACACCTGCACAACATGAACTGACCGAAAGGCCAACATGCAAGGGTTGTGGTGAGGCAGATGAAACGCCCTATCACGTCATTTGCCAATGTGAGGCATTCATAAAGGCAAGGGAACACTTGGAAATGAAAAGATTACACAAGAGGAAGTAACAAAGATTTGCCCTACTGAAATCCTGGACTTTGTGAAATATACAGGTATTCTTGTAGGGTAGACAACACCGGGGAGCACAATGGACGAAAAGGTTGCAGTGCGGAAACCTATTGAGACCACCCCTAGTATCAATAATAACAATGAGCAACAACACCCTCGAGCTTCTATGGGTTAAAGGGCATGTTGGAACGAAACGCAATGAGAAAGCCGATGAGTTAGCCCGACTGGTTTTATGGGCCAGGCTCGGCTCTTTCACTTACGGTTTAAACTGTAAACAACCCGGTCGCTCTAGACACAGTTGATGTTAGATTGTTGTCGTAGCCTGGTGAGTTTTTGCACAGGGCTATCAAGAAAGAACTTGCGGCTACTTCCTGGGCACTGTAAACTGGTAGAATCATCATCTTGTAGAGGATGTTATATAGACACCACTTACCGAACTAACACTATTCATGTTGGGGGTATTCTGGCCAGACATGGCTACGATTAGAGCCGCTTCTCTTCCAGCATCCGCAGGTTCATCTCACGTGTGGGGTGACTTGACGTTGCGCGGTCGGACGGCTCTAGTCAGATATGTCCACCCTCTATCGTAATCCAGAATCTATAAAATACCTAATGAATGTCAGTTAATTGGAGAATATACGCCACATCTCATTTCTTTTGTAGAGGTTTCAAGGTCCAATGGTATCAAAAATCAAATTCTAAGCAAATTATATTAAATATCTACTTAGGTACATAAAAGTTACAGATTTCAGCTATATTACATTACATGCAAAAGGGCAAAAGTTACGTTACTTATATTGTACTGCAATGGACTCAAGGTGGTTGAACTTGAGGTCAAATAAATTCCTCTTTTAGAACTGGTGAAGTTATATACATACCTAATTTCAGTCCAGCAACATCAACATAGAATATTTCTAGAGAAGTAGTGTCTTTAGTTGCCAACATAACATTAATAATATTAAAGGAAATGCTTACCTATTTCAAAACCAATAAGATATGATGGATATTCTCATATCCTCATTCCAACAAATTTCAAAAAATGTCACTAGTGGAAAAATGGATTCAACTCCCTTCTCCAATTTTCTGTTGGGGGGTTAGAGATTCTACCGATGTGAAGTTAGGCTTTCAAACTTTCAAAATTTACAATTTTCTGCTGTCATTCTTTGGCCGTTTGTACGTGTTTGTTAGCTATTATTTAACGATTTTTTTAAGAACGTTGTGTCTGTAAGCGAAATATAAATATCCATAACATGAAACATTTATGTTCACTATACAGCGTGTTGTATAAGAATGGTAATTGATTTGCTCAAGAGTAATTCCACAACAATGCAAACATCAAAAACAAAAGCAACGTTTTATTAAATAGAACGCGTTTCATCAGCGAACAACGGTTGTTCTATGTGAGTTTCCTGTCAAAGGTACTTATTAGCTGGGGAGGGCAGTCACAAAATACTTGTATTGAAAATACATTTGCATTTTGTATTTTGTATTTGATAATTTTGCCCTAAACCCGTAACTGCTACCGACCGGGTCATTTTGACCCAAGCGCATGAAAATTTTATATAAACCTGAGTAAACATATAGTGGGGGAGTTCAACTGCTGGATATGCTCTAATGCGTTAGTGACTGAATGACTCTTGCAGCGAACGGGTATATTTATATAATAGTTTTTAAGAAAATTACGTGCGCGGGTCATTTTGACCCGTCAGTAGCACTTGCGTAAGTAAACACATTTTTTATATATTTTTGTTTATTAGTGTTTTAATAGTTTGATATAACTTTTTCAAAAGTAAATAGTCGTGTTATTTACCAATTGTCCAAGATCGAAGAAATATCTAGGTAGATACAATTTCTTAAAACAGCTAGGGATTGCCCTTTATACTCCGCATATGAAGCGATGTATAAGCAACAGCAAAGTGCCTCTCAAACAACGAACTCTTCCTGCAGATATACTTGGAATTGCCATGGAGACTAACTCCAGCCCAATGCCAGTTTACCATGATAAAAAGAGAAAAAGATGTGCAATATGTCCAGGGCTGGGCAAAATACATGCACTTAACGTATTTCAAATACAAATTACAAAATATTCCTAGAAATGTATTTGAATTACAAAATACAAGATACTTTTATATTATTTTTAAAAATACAAAATACAAATGCAATATTTGAAATACAAAAATACAAAAATACCTATATGCATACGGGGTATTTTTTTGGGAGATTTAGTTAGACGTTTCTAGGAAAGTTTTGTAAGTAGGTTCTTGAAAATGTGTACTTAGAATTTACTCTGAACCTATCGTTAACATTGCGGTGGGCAAAATGCATACATTAATGCATTTCAAATGCAAAATTCAAAATACTCATAAGAGAGTATTTGAAATACAAAATACTTTAGGGAAAAATCATCAAATACAAAATACAAAATACAAATGTATTTCAAATACTGTATTTTCAATACAAGTGACTGCCCACCCCTGAATATGTCCTACAAAAAAAGACCGCAAAACAAACTCTTCCTGTTTACGGTGCAAATTACCCATTTGCCGTCAATGTACTGTCACAGTATGCCCGAATTGCATTTAATTTTTTTATGTTTAATTATGTTGCGTTATAATATGTAAAAGAAATAAATAGTATTTTTCAATTGTTTCTATTTTTTTATTACAATTCGAAACTGGGTCACATTGATCCGTCGGTAGCAGTTGCGTGAAAGCAATTTGTCGGTAGCAGTTACGGGTAAAGTATTTGTATTTCAAATACCCTCTTAAGTATTTTGAATTTTGTATTTGAAATACATTCATGTATGTATTTTGCCCACCGCAATTTTAACGATAGGTTCAGAGTGAATTCTAAGTACACATTTTCAAGAACCTACCTATGAAACTTTCCTAGAAACGCCTAACTAAATCTCCCAAAAAAAAACTACTTCAAATATTGTATTTGTATTTTGTATTTTTAAAAAAATAATATAAAAATATCTCGTATTTTGTATTTTCTTCTTCTTCCTTCAGGCATGGTTGTTGGATGTTTGTGGTATACTTTTGGCTTTGTGCACTCACGAAAATAATGCGTGAACACTCAAAACGGTGAGTTCCATCAAAACGCGAATTCGATTTTTTTTTCGATTACTTTCCCTGTTTGTATATGCACGGGATAGTAAAAAAATGTACCTACTCAACATGTTTCAATTAATACATCAAAGAGACTTTTAAGCCTTTTAACTAATTGCAAATAAGTATACAAAGATATGAGTGATAAGGTTTTAAAAAGGTCTCATTTCATCATTACTACAAAATTTATAATTTTCTCTCATTCTATTTACGTACTTTTTGTTATTGACAAAACTGAAGCGTATAAGAGCAAATTACAAAATAAACATTCATAATCGAAATTTAAAAATAAATTTCTTGCCCTATTATGAATAATGAATTTATATTTGAAACAGTTTTCTTTCATTTCTTCTTGTAATATACCCAAGAAATTTAAGCAAAAATTTCACTTTGAAGATTAATATACATGTTTCTCTACAAAATGCTCTCTAATACGCAACAAACATTATAATTTAATGTAAATTTGCTCAGTTTCTTATTTAATACATTGCTATAAATTAATGCGTCAAACTTCACAAACACAAGAAAATAATTTTTTCATACCTACTATATTGTAATGGTCGAGAAAATTTCTCCCAATGACAACATCGAAAATCGTATAAACGAAAAATAGTAGATCGTAAAACGGAAAACGTTTGCATTTTTTATGGTTACTATGCACGCCTAATAGAACCCCTGGTTTTTTTATTATATAAATGTTACAACTGCTTTATCAAATATTTGCATTTTTTACAACCCTTTGTGGATCATGGAATTGAATATTTTTGACAAATTCTTAATAAACATAAAAAAGTTATATTTTATGTAAGAAACTTGATGCATTTTCATCAGAATATCAAAATTCTTTCTTTTGGCCTATTACATTAGAATTACCTTTATCTACGTTAGCCAAATAAGTAGAAGTGAGCGAATTGTGATGACCAAGCAGCAATATTTAGCAATTGATTGATGGTGATTAGTTGATTACCCTAAAAATCAATGACCAACAACTTATGGCACTATAATTATCATTTACTTTCTATAAGGTCTATTAGACTTCAATCCCGAACCTTTTGTAAGTAAACTTAGCACTTGTTAATCTTGTCCACAAATGTGTGAAAGAAGAATAAGTCTTCTTTTACTTATACATTTGATTGTTTTATATTTATGCAAGACACATGCTACAAATGTCCATTAAAAATGTGTGGATAGATGAAATTTTCATATCTTATTGCGGTTCAACAAAAGAAGCTGGCAGAACTCTTTAATGGAACACGCTGTACCTTTTTTTAAAATATTTTTAATTCAATAACAAGTTATACTATAGAATAATAGATGATAAAGAAGGAAAAAGTGATTTGAATCAGATTAGAAGAATCATGTGAAACGTAAGAAAAAAGTTTACTACCTTTTCAGTGTGTAAATTTTAAATTCAGTCATCAGGTTATATGATAACCCAAAAATTTCCTTGGTTTAAGGAAAATCTTAGGAGAATCTTAGTTTTTTTCAAAAATCTTAATTTACTAATCGGTATGTTGTGTCTTTCCAAAAATCCTCCGCGGATATAACACACTTCTGCCAGAACTTTTTATAATCTTCAAAGAATCTCGGAACTTTTTGTTGATATCGTGTTTCTTACCTATTCTAACTTTCTCTCTTCCATGTTCCCAAAACGTCGTTCTTTCGCAGTTCTGTTCATCTTAGGGGTAAGAGAATAGTGTAGTTTTTGGCCAAAAATTCGAGAATAAGCAATGAGGTGGTCGTTTCGTAGCGTGATTCACCCAGGTAACGCATAACTTTACCTTCCTTTATAAACCTTATCTTAGCATCTGAATTAACTTTCGTCCCTTTAAGTAAGTTTCCAAATGAACCATAAATATTATAATCGCAAGGTGAATGAAATTTTGGGGTGAAGTTTTCTTCTCTCATTTTTTATCTGATGTTCCAACACGTGCGAGTCAAGAACCGGCCATGTCTTTAGTAGATTGCAGGATTTTATTGAACCAGTCAACCATAGTCACTGTATACGGTTTTCATTCTCGTATAAATTTCCATGGGGTGACGATTCTAAGCGACTAAAAGCGCGAGATTATCTTTGAGCGAAATTTCTATAACGAATGCCATTTTTTCTGTTGTACTCAGATCGGCAATAATGAATTCCGCTGCAACAGCGAGTAAACTAAACAAGATTATAAACATGATCATCAAGTCATTTCCTTTAATTTAGAAAGAATTTTCACTAATGTTAACTACAGTTCAATGTGCACCAAAGCGGACAAGGGAAATTGTTTGGTGGTTCTTAATAAGTCTGAGTGTATTACTAAAGTTCTGGACTTCATCGATAAACTAGGGTTTGCTAAACTGGCTGACAATCACACTACCTTTAATAAAACAGTCCGTAGCACCGTGTACAACCACAGATCTGTTCTTTCCAGTTTCAACATCAGTTACCGGTACAACCCTCTTCTTACGATGAACCCGGTCTGCCTGTTATTATTGTATACTTATATAGTCTGCCCAAAATTCATAAACAAAATGTCCCAATTAGAAAGTAACGTCTTGGTCCTTGGATGACGTCCTTTTTGAAACCCCATATTAAATTCAATAATAGTTTTGCTTTAAAAAATTCCCACTGAAAATATTAGTTTGTTGAATTTACCCTCGCAATTTTCAATGGTTTCTTTTGATGGAGAGAACTTGTTTCCCAGCATACCTCCCCAGGATTGCATCTTGATCAACTCTGACCTGCAAGACCAACAAATCACTTGTATTTTATCTTTGTTCAACCTACCCACGTAACCCCACATTACTCACTCTGTTCAACTCTCGTAAAGAGAACTTTATCTACAGATCCCTCCCTTTTTACCCGAATCCATCCCTCGTCATACAGAATATTTTCAAACCTTTCAATATTTGCATTTCATTTTCTAACACATAAACTCTACGTTCTTCCATAGTGAGAAACAAAGATCTTCTCGATCCCCTCCATTCCTCAGGAGTGTACAAACTCAATTGTCATTCATGCCCTTCATTTTATATCGGTCAGACTGGGAAGTCGTTTGAGATGAGATTTAAAGAACACACAATGGCTATCAAAAACAATAATTTACTGGTCGGTTGGTTGTCTGATACCGCCATTTGCATTGTCATTTCACCTCGCACTTACTTTCGTAACTCCTCCATAATTTTGTTTCGATCTTCATCCCCTTTATTCCTGGCTCTTCAAGCCCAATTTTGGTTTCTCTTGCGGGAACCCTTTTATTTTATTAATTTTTTGTGATTAGTGTTTAAAGTTCAATTATCAAACTTTATGCATTTATGTAATTTTTAGAATCTTATTTTGGCTTGAAAATGGGAAGTTTTCCCGAAACATGTCGCCGCCGTTTAATCGATTAATTGATATTAAAATCATTCGAAGGGGATGGTTGTGTTATTTCACCCTTTATAAAAAAGGAAGTAAAACCCTCATAGTCATTTTGGCTTTAATTAACTGTTGCTAATTGGTTCGTAATATTTATAACCCTTGTCAGGGCGTAGGCTTCCACGGCCAGAGTCCGTAAGATTTAAGACTACTTCCGGGGTAGGACAGTGTCACCGTTGAAAAAGTCAACGTTTCGCCCACTTTCGTAAGTCATCAGGACAAACACAAAACACACGCTGAAACACTGAAAAGTTTTCAGCGTGTGCAGTTTGTGTAGTAGTGTGTGTTGTTCCCGTTGGTTTTTATATATTTTATTTTTATTGTGGTTTTTATCTTTAGTTGTGTTAGTTTTTGTCCTAATGAAGTTCCTTACGAAAGTGGGAGAAACGTTGACTTTTCTAAATTAACTAAATCAATTTCCCAACGCAAAAATTTAATAATCAATTGCCTACTGGATACTGATCTTGAGTTGAACATTTCCGTTGGGATCACGCAAACAAAATCTGCTGCATAGATACTTTTCTCCACACATTCCCCATTAACCTCGTGAAAAGCTGCAGGGCAGAACAGAACTCTCATTAAAAGACACCATTGTTTAAAATCATGGGTAAAATACGTTATACGCAAATTTGAAAATTTCAAATGCTTCCTGGCGTTGCTTGTATAACAATCAATACTCACTACTGCCTTTTTTTTGTATTACTTACATTGTTCATAAAAGTAAACAACACGTTTGTAACTACATATTTAGGTGTTCAAGGTGCAATGTTTTTTTCCCAAGTATAACAAAATATTCCAGTAAAATATCTATTTTCATTGTTAGAGAAAATAATGAAGTAAGTATAATCATTATATTAATTATATCGTGGAAGTGTCTTTTTGTAATAACCAGATGGTTTATATATAATTTGGCAAAGTAAGTTTTCGTGTAATTGTTTCGGCTATTTAATTAATCATTTTCTTGTGCATCGGCGTTAATATTTTTCTCAGAAAGGCTTTTCTTTATTACGGTTATTTATTTGAAAATTATCTGTGAAAATACTACTACACTTCGTTTTAAAAAAAAATGATACGAAACACGAGTTTCCTTTTAGCTTGAATCAGATTATGCGAATGTCTAGCGCCATTATACGTTTTGAGAATTTTAATACGTGCTTATTATAAATTAGAACTAAACTCTCTGTGGAAAATCGATAGTTTTTTTTCCATCGTGGAAGTTAACCTTATTACGAGCAGTTTTTAATCAACACTCAAACAAGATTACGTTGGAATTTTTGGGTTATACGGGATAGGGAGTGGAGTTACGCCATATTTCATGCAAGAAATGTCACAAGGGGAAAATTATCACTACTGCTATTTTAATTCCTTTTTCTTGCTGGTGTACATCTGAACTTTCTAACCTATAGCTTCCATTTGCAAAATGACTACATGACGGTTTTTTTTTTAGAAATGGCGGTTTGCCAAATGTTTTATTTCAGTAATAGAATATTTAACTACTTTCCGAGATAACTCACCCTCTTTACAGAGGCTAAAGAATGCCGAGAAAATTAAGTTCTAATACTTGTGCAGTTTATATATAAAATAAGGGAGAAAGTTGATATCAGAATTTCTAATCTAAATAATTAATTAAGTATTAAAGGCTTGTACGTGGCTAATTACATTATTGGATGTAGACAAAACTTAATTATTCCCATGAGTTTAGTATGAGCATCTTACACTACCACCTTTGTAATCTCAGACTAGCCAAATTAAAGTATCATATTACTCAGTTTATTTTGAACTTGTTTCAATTTAAACTTTGTTTACATTATTGAAATATTTAAATTGATTTTTAATTAAAATCTGTAACCTTATTTTCAGTTTTCTGTTTGTGAAAGTCTCAAATTTTTAATTAACCTATCGCAATTTGCCACCTCTTTTTTTTTCATTCGGCAAAGATTTAAATCTAACGAAATTGCCGTAATATCAGTATGAATGTCTGAACGAATTTCGTAATTGCTTCCTGAATTTTCACAGAGAATTTAATGAAACAATTCTTTTTACTTTTTTGGTACGTAATTCTTAAACGTTACTATCCTTAATTGAGCAACCAATTTAAAGGGGATTTATGAGTAATTAGAATGACTGTTATAGGACATCGCTCGTATGTTTCCATTTTGATCGTTATAACTTTTTTCTCAAGTACTCACTTCATTCTTGTCAAGTTTTCGAAACACAAACTTTTAATAATCAGATAAAAGAAAATTTTAATTTAATTTTAAAAAGATTCCTTTTTATTTTATATTTATGACGCCGCGGGTCATTTTTGCTATAAAATTGGCATTAGAGCTGAAACGTAGATGTATGAAACCTCTAATGGGTTTATAATATTTAATAAATCATTTCCTTTCAAGAAAAATACGTACAGATACAAAATAAAACTATGAAATATGTAAATACTGAAATCTCAAATATTGGATTTTGCTATAGCCGCAATTTATAATTTACATATTGAGATATAACGTCCATATACATATTGATTTCGGTAAATACTTCCCCTAAAATTTCTACCATATAAGAAATAATTTTTTTTTTCATTTTCCTTTACAGTTTAGTAGTTAAGGTAATTTGGATCCTATTTAAAATACAAAAAAAAATGCTCTTTAAAATGTAAAATAGGGGCAAGTGTACCTGTTTAAAATACAAACTGGTTGATAAGGTATCTAAAAGTTAAAGCTGTAGTGAATTATAAATACGAAATAAGGTTAAAATAAATTAACTTTATAAATTAAGTTTTTTAGCTCTACCGTAAATAAATTTTGAACTTTATTATTTCTCTTTTATGCTTTCTTCAATTAAAGATGCAAGAAAACTTACGCTCCTGCTTTTCCTGAAAATTTACAATCTACATTCTTAAATGTGTTTACTTTTCTTTACATTCGTTTAAGGGTAACAACTTTGCTATATTTTAAACTTTCCTTCTTGTAATAAATACATTTGAAAACGAGAGTGGATAAATTTCATTCCTTAATAAATTTATTCCCCTAATAAATTCCTTGTATGTAATTGTTGATCGTAACCAATAAGTTTATCTGCCGAATAACCTTATAGTGAGTGATGACCGGCCCATTATAGTATTATTGCCCCTAATGAGGACACGTTACTTAATCCCATTGGTATATGTACTAACCGTTAGATATCGCGCAAATCGACAAAAACGAATCCCAAGCTTTTGGCCAATGTAATTTTTCAAATCACCGTTGTTTTAGTGGATACTGTAGTGTGTTGAGACATAAATGTTAGCGTCGTGTGTCAAGTTTACTTTACTTATGAATCCATACGATCGCTGTGGATTTAGTAACTGTCAACTGCTCTAAGGGCCATTTGTACAGAGTCTAGTTGAGTTCAATCGGCGCGGACGTTTAGTGTAAAATTGAGTCGCACAATCTAGAGTTGACGTCTAGCCTAGGGTTGATCTGACGATTTTACCAACCTGTACGGGTTGGTAAATGGGTGGTAAAACCGTAATCTTCAAATGTTTTTTTCAGGTGAAAGTTGAATCACGGAATGCACATAGTTGGCTGTCCATCACAATCTTCACAAAATATAAGGATTTTTGATGCCTTCATTCTCGCCTCTTTGGAACAAAAACACTCCTTCCATTGTTTGGTCACTTTTCACACATTATCCTGGTGTGACCCACCGGTGAGGCACAACGGCTGTGAGAGATAATTATTATTTAGGGACGTCGTGACCCATCGGTGGGTCACGACTCAAAATGGTCAAAAAATGTAAAAAAAGAGTCATAAAATTGGTTTAATTTAGGGTGGTAGTTTTCACGGCCCCAAGAATTGTCACTCTAAGCTCAAGAATTATTATTTTTACCCCAAGAATTATTTTTTCGACCCCAGATTTTTAAATATTTTGTTCCCAAGATTTCTGATCCCAAGAATGATTAGGTATATTAGCCCCCAAAATTATTATTTTAACCCACAGAATCATTATTTTGGTCCCAAGATTTTATTCATTTTACCCCATGATTTTATTGAATTTAAAAAAATATATACTAAATCTACATCTAACGTAAGCGCCTAAGTGGCAATATACGTTTAGGTTGGCATTTTTTTTAGTTTCAAATACTGTATAGTATCATATTCCCGTTTTTATATCAATTAAAAAAATATATATACTAAACCTACCTCTAACCTAAGTGCCTGAGTGGAAATATACGTTTACGGTGGCATTTTTTTTTAGTTTCAATTACTTCTATAAAGTAAGTAAATAAATAAAATCTTGGGGTAAAATGAATAAAATCATGGTGTAAAATGAATAAAATCTTGGTGCCAAAAGGATGCACAAAATAATACCTCTTTAATTTATGGTCATAATGACCAAATACTTCATCAACAAGAAAAGTAAAAAACGTCCACGCACAGATCCCCTGAGGATTTCTTGGATGTCGCGAACGTGTTAATTCGTGTGGTCTACATTTCGTAAATTTTTGTTCTAAAATTACTTCTCTAAAGCGAAATTTGACTACGATTCAAACGAGCTCTGTTCCACAGTTTAAACAACTTACTGCATTCTTCACACCTTTCACGAATATCATTTTGTTTTAAATAGGTTCAAAAACCAGACGTATGAGTACAGACTTGAAATTTTGTAAATATGTTAATTTAATAATAATAATAAGGCCATAAAAAATAAATAAAACGACAACCTCCCCGTTAGCAATGAAATTTAATGATGAAGATTGTTGTTTTTTGTGTAAAGTAGGTACACTAAGGTACTGAAACTACAAGTAAAGGCATAACTGGCAGGTGGTTCAGCCATTCGGAAAATTCCTATCTAATAATTAAAGGAACAATTAAAGACTAATTTTGGAACACAATTAATATTTTTGGAACGCAACCATAAAGTCGGGAAACACATTTTTTGGGTGGGGGTGCTAGCTTGACGTCAAGCCAGCGATATTTTCTTTGGAATGTAAAGAAAAACGAAAGATGCAATAATTAAGAAACAATTAAAGACTAATTCTGGAACACAATAAACAATTTTGGAACGCAAAAATATAATCAGGAAACGAAGTTTTCCGTGGGGACACTAGCTTGACGTCACACCAGCGACCTTTTTTGGGGAATTTAAAAAAAGTCTTGTGTAATAATTAAGGAATAATTGGAATGCAAACATAAAGTCAGGAAATGAAATTTTTGGGTGGGGTCCTGTGTAATAATTAAGGAACAATTTATTAAAGACCAGTTTTGGAAGACAATAAAAATATTTGGAATGGAAACATGGAGTCAGGAAACGCAATATTTTGTTGGGGATGCTAGTTTGAAGTTTATGTTTGCGTTCCAAAATTTTTTATTGTGTTTCAAAGTTAGGACTTTTTTTTTAATTCACAGAAAAAGTCCTGGGTAATAATTAAGAAACAATTAAAGACTAATTTTGGAACCCAATTAAAAATTTGGAACGCAAATATGCTAGATGCAGCGGTTGTTTGGGTGTGAAATAAACTCATTACACATGGGGCCGCAGTTGCACCTTACTTTTTTATTTATTTATGTTTAGTTTACATTACGATTTATGCCAACCCTTCGGGTCTGCTGATGAGCGGTACAACAATGAAACAAAATTACCTGAATGGCAGAGATCTTCTAAGAAAGGCAAGCAAAGGGATGTTATTAAGCGACTAATTTGCATAAAGTTACAGAAAATATCAATTTAAACCAACTATGCTAACATTTAAATAATCTTGATTTAGGTACCTAGTCTTTTCAGTAAATAATCCTCATTGACAGTAGTATCGTACTCTTATTATAGTTCACTGAAGATTTGAGTCCTCTGCAGTGACTTCGGTATTGCTGATTTTGCTACACTCGCATAATGGCCACTTTTCAGTTTTATTTGTTTTGCGAGGTGCGTGCCAGAATAGACAATTTTCAAGACAATGTCCCAATCGTCTCAGCATTACAAAGGATTCTTTCTTTAATTTCCAAAAAGAAGGTCGTTGGCGTAACGTAAAGTTAGGACCCCACGGGAAAATTTAATTCTAACTATATTTTTGCGCTCCAAAATTTTTTATCGTGATCCAGAGTTAGGTTTTAATTTTTCCTTAATTATGGGATCGAAATCTTTCGTTTTTATTCAAATTTCAAAGATAAGGTCGCTGGCTTGACGTCAAGCTGGCACTTCCAACTAAAGCTGTGTTTGCTGACTATATTTTTGTGTTCCTAAATTTTTTATTGTGTTCCAAAATTAGTCCTTAATCGTTCCTTAATTATTACATAGGACTTTTTAAATTCTCCAAAAAAATGTCGCCAGTGTGACGTCAAGCTATCACCTCCACGAAAAACTTCGTTTCCTGACTGTATTTTTGCGTTCAAAATTTTTTTACTGTGTTCGAGAATTAGTCTTTAATTTTTCCTTAATTATTCCATCGAAGTCATTCGTTTTTCTTCAAATTCCAAAGGAAAGGTCGCTGGATTGACGTCAAGCTATCACCCCCACCCAAAAAACGCGTTTCCTGACTTTATGTGTGTTCCAAAATTTTTTATTGAGTTCCAAAATTAGACTTTAATTGTTCCTTAATTATTAGATAGGAATTTTCCGAATTGCTGATTCTGGGGGTGCCAACTTTTTGTGCATGGCACCGGCGGCGACTTCTTGTGCTTAAGAAATTCGGGCTTTCATTAGAGCACCATAATGAAAAAAATTGCCAAATATAAACTTTCCCCGACTTTTTCCCCTATTACACGGGATTTTTATAAATTTTTTATGTTTTTTCAAGATGGCGGACAAAAAACGCATTTTCCATAGTTAGATTTTTCTACACTTTTGAAAGATACCCACAACGAACTAAAAAATCAATCCCCGTCTTTGTGTGAATGAGTATGACCCTAAAACTCATTTCTTCTGTACTAAAGGTTCATAATTCGAAAACAAAAGCCAAAATGAAAAAAATTACTTTAAAAAAATGTTAATTTTGACGAGTTCTACAACCTCTATTTTACGTTGTTCACGTTGAGTAAAAACACCCTGTATTAATCGTTTCATATGATCTACAAAAGAGTTGCAAAGTTCATATTGACGTTGTAAGGTGTAGGCGGCATTCCTTTCAGTTTAAGTTTTTATTCTACTCGTCAAGTAGAATAGTTGGAAAGTTCTCAATTCTTCCTAGTACCTACCGAGAGTATGTAAATATAAAAAGTACTCAAATTAGTACCTATCAATAACGACGATTAGGAATTTCTAATAATATTCCTTTTAGTTTTAGTTCGAAAATAATATTGTAAAATATGCAATATAGGTGTAAAGAGATACCGGTGAAGTATTAAAAAAGGGTTTGAAGTGTGAAGTAGATTTTATCTATATATCGTCTTTAGGATGTAAGTTATGATGCCCGTAAAGTTAGATTATCACAAGTGGTTGTGTTCGTTATAAACTCTGAGACTGTGTGCCATACGGTAGCTTGGCAGCGTCATAAATCTGTTAATTCCTCTTGTTCTTTTTATTCCTTTAGGGACGCTTCTTCATCCCAGATTTACTTGATTAAATTTCGAAAAAGTATAATGAACTTTAAGATATCTGCATAAATTCTAAACGAAGTATACCTTAATGTATCTTTTATGACAGTCTCATTAAAAAGCGTTTAGAGTACTTAAGATGCTTAATTTTTCCTGCATGGTTTAAATTCAATAATTTATAATTCTACACGGGTTTAGGTCCAACTGCGACGCTCACACGAAGATTCATCAGGAGTTTTTAATTAAATACAGGTGCTTAAGGGAAGCGTGACTATTTTAACAATATTTCTAAATTAAATTAAAAAACCCTTTTTAAATGGGCGGAACAGATTTTAGAACTGTTATTGCGACAACCTTAAAATAACAATTAAATCGGGAAATAATTGTGTAAACGATTCGATTTTTCTATTGATATCGACGTTTATAAATAAATGGCACCAATATTAGACAGTGACGAGATTTAGTCATTTCGGTAATCCTCAAGCACTTTAGATGTTGTAAAAACGTTCGCGAATGTGGATCACGTTATATCATTCCATAAAAAGTGCGTTCTTACAAAATATTACAATACATTTTCTCGTCTCCGAAACTGCTTACCAGTTAGTTTCCAAATCGTTCTTGATAAATGAATGACATAAATTTTATAAAAAAAAGAGAAACAAAGTCAAACAAAAGAAAATAAAAAATGGGACAGTTACATAGAGAAAAAAAAATAAAAATTACTTATATTTGCTTCCAACCTCGAACAATATGAAATAAATTGTGACAAATTGTATCAAACTTTTCTCATTAATTTTTAGGTACACCGGACTTTGTGGAAGGTTTATGTATTACGCAGGCATTTACTATTTTCTTATCGATTTAACCGTTCTCTCATTATGATTATCCTACTACTGCATTTTATGAGGCGAAAAGTTTCGAACCGCATCCTGTTTTTCCACCAAAACTTTTCGAGGAATGCATTTTTGCATTTGTAACAAACTAACTAAAGGCGGTTAACAGACGCCCACAAAACCGACTAGCTAAAATTTAATTTAAAACCGAATTCAAACAATTAGATAACTCCCCGAAAGCCTTTAACCTCAACTTGGTTGTTTTATAGCCCTTTAAATTTAAATGCAGGTATGAGGTGAAGGTTTCTATTCAACCGACCAAATTGTGTATTAAAACCGCAATGGAAACGATTTTCCGACTATCTGTTTCGTTATTATTTAAAAAAATATATATAGATATATCGTTCTTAATTACATGTAGAAAATGTCACAACTCAATTTCCATAAATGTTATCGCTATAGGTTGCGAAACACAATTGTATCTATTATTGGAAATCTTTTTCGTGTCAAAAAATAAAGCACTAAAAATGTTTAGAAGCAAAGTTACTCGGATGTCAGTCGATAAATTGTACTTGAAAAATAAATTTTTTTATACATCATAAGCTCGCTCTTATTGTGTATATTTCAAATTATCTTTAATTGAATAAAGAACTTATTGAGTGTTGTTACTATAAAAAGATTTCAATCGAAATATACTTTTTATTGAAGAATTTTCCTAGCTTCTATAGATGCTGCAAGAATGCACATAAATTTTGAGTTTTCTTTTTATACGGTTTGAAATTGTAAAAAAAGTAATAAATTTAAAATTTTGGTAGATTGAGAAAAATTTGTTCCCCTGAAAAAATATATAGGTAGATATGTGTTATAAAATTTCAGACAGTGAATAGAGAGTAGGTACCTATATATATTCATGTGTAAATGTAATAATGGGCAATTCTTCATAATAGTTATACCAAACTCACTATTGGTGTTGAAGAGCTTATATTCTTAATTAACGCATTAGAAGCGTTAGGGAGCTAAACGTGAACATTCCTTCCCATCTTCGTGACTTAAAATCTTTGGGAAAGTTGACCAAGACAATGTTTTTTTTTCTAATTAGTAATAAGGCGTCGACATCTTGGTCATTGGCCTTTTGTCCTATTATTAGTATCTGTGACTTCTTATCCCATCGCCAACGATTTCTCATCACTATTACGTTCCAATTCATTACAGCTTATTAAGCACGTCGATTGCCCTTAGAAAATCTAGCACATACCGGGCAGGCACATAAAATATGGGCGACTGTTAGCCGTACACCATAGTAAGCACACATGGGAGGACGTTCTCTAAGAAGAAGGTAGGTGTGTGTCAGCTCAGTATGTCCTATCCTCAGCCTTTGTAATTTGATACGTTCGACTCTTGTTAACTTCTCCGTCTTTCTTCCTGCCAACCTCAGGGTTACTCTCAGATCTGTGGGTCTAAGGTACTACACATCCACACGATCTCCCCCTTTTGCACGTTTTGCTGCCGCATTGACCAACTCATTTCCCTCTATTTCGACATGGCTGGGTGTCCATAAAAATGCTACTCTTTTACCGGACTCTATACAATTTTTGTATAATGCCTGTATTCTTTGAACAAGAGGAATACGGAGGAAAATATCACCTATAGCCGATCATGGCGCTGAGGTTATCGCATATAAAGAAGCGATGTCCTTTATTTATTAGGGAATACAGTAAAACCTGCCACAGTGCTCCGTAGACAGTAGCCATGGACGGGAGTACTTCGCGCGACGTACTGTCTACGTATATAGCACATCCTACTCCGGAGTCTGTATGTGACCCTTCTGTATAGATGGTTGTTGAGTCACGATGAGAACGAAAACCGTTTCAATAGAATGCTACTGGGGTATCCTCCTTCGCGTACCGCATAAGTTGTAAAACCATCTCCACTTTCGTCCTGTCCAAATTGTAATACGGGCGGTATAGCAATTCCCATCGCAGCGAGTTGTTCGTGAGCTCGGACACCAGCAGGTCTTGTGATTTTTGGCCTGTCACGAAATCGGCGTGTTTCAGCAAAGATAGGTTTGTAGTTGGGATGATCCGACTGCGCCCGAATTTCCGCTACATGTCCACATAAGGTCCTGTCGCGTCTGCGAGACAATGGAAAGAACCCTAACTCGACGGGACTAGTACCAAAGGCTCCAATGGATATCTTATTCCCGCGTGCTGGAGGTGGTCCAATGTAGCTGGGGATGACTTGCGCGTAGAGTAGGTTACACACCCGTATTCTAACTTGGACAATAATTGGGAGTAATGTATCAGCCTCCCATTTGGTACCGGTATTTTAAATATATCGTTTTAAGGACCGATTTACATTGATCGACCAAGTCCTCTAGATGTTCTCTCCACCTCAATTTTTCATCGAGGATGAGGCCCAGGAACCAAATAGATCTTGAGACAGGGATGGGTCCATTCTTAAGGAAAACTACGGGATCTTGGTACGGTTTTTTTAGCCGACATTTTGTTTTATCCCGAGGGAACATAAAACTCGAGATTCCATCGTTGGAAAAGGCAGTAAATAAGACACGAAGCCTCCACTTGTAACAATGTAATAAAATTTAAAGTCGAAACGTTATTGTGGATAAAGTCAGGGGTGAGTTTTTTCTTTCGGCAAGTAGTGAGGAACCATATGTTGAGGTTGATACGTTTTAGTTGGATCGAAAGTTTTTCAAAATGACGAACCATATGTGCTTGGCGAGCGTAATTAAGATTTTTGAAGTCGAGGTTCATCTCAAAACAAGTGGAAGATGACAGGTCTACTGTCTACTCCCACTTGTTTTGAGATGAACCTCGACTTCAAGCTTCCATCGTTCCTGATTATTTGGTTTTGAGCCGGTTAAAGAATTATGCTCATTTTTTCGACAGTTGTATCTGAACAGAAAATAGCCAGATCATCAACGTAGGGACATTTGTGTTTGGCTGGGGCTATACCTGACGATATGTCGTTTATGGCGACCGCAAATAGGGTGACGCTCAAAGGTGAATCTTCAGGAATGCTATTTTCAAGGACCTTGGACGTCGACGTTAACAGATATCCTGATTTTAGTGGTCATTAAGTGGTCACAACTGACCAGTTGAAGAAGAATGCACAGACGAGGAGGAGGACATCTTTCTCTTTTCCTACAAGTATGGTATAAATTGGATGAATTTTATACATACCAAACCTTCTCATTATTTAGGATAGGCAATTGATGTGGGCAGCGATTGTTAATTGCACATGTACATGGTTGGCACGAGTAATCAATGAATAATGAGCTATACAGTAAATTAGACACAAATGTTAGGTAAATACCGCTGGAATTCAACAAATTAGCACATCAAGAAACGCGTTTATAATTTACTTCAGTAGTATATACGTTGGAATATCGAAACACTGATTGAAATGTCTAAAGGTTTCCCAAATTCAAAGCACCCACACTTCTCGTTACGAGGAAGTGATTCTCAATACACTGTCGCGGAGGAGGAGGATCACGCTTCTCTTAGATTGCTTCCGTTTTCTTGATCGAAACGCTGATTTTACAGTCTCTCCCGTTGAGGATTATCACTAAGTGGATAATATCTCCTTAGTTAAAGAAGTAAATAATAAGGATGAACTCGAATTTTACGAAAGTTTTAAAATTTACAAAAACAGACGCTTTCTAACGAATAATTATGGTTGAGGTCATTTGGGTTTATCGGAGCTAGAAAACTTTCACTGTAACTAGTTAGGTCGCTTCCACTTTAAGTAGTATAGATAGCTCACCTTTTGGAATTTGCTTTTAGTAGTTCGCTGATGATAACAGTTTAAATGATCCGTCATATGTGTAGATTGCTACTATATACTGTTACTTATGCTTTTGTGAGGAGTGAGCATCCCTAAATAGTGCCTAAAATATGAGCTTATATCCTTTCAGATGTCTTTGTGTTCATAAGAAAGGATACCAAAGAAGAAAAATTTTTTGCTATGGTCATCAGCCTATTGTGCATACATCATCTTATTAGGAAATTCAACCTTGCAAAGTATATGATTCTTACATGACGTCTATGGATGCGACACCACATTGACATTTGTTGGGACATACAAAATCAACCTCTGCACTATGCTCAAATACAAAGATTATTGTCAGTTTAGCTAACTGACGGCCAACATCAACATTGAGTTTGATATATCACACTATCCAAAGTTCAAAGTGGTTGGGATTCGAATGACAACCCACACATTTAGGGTGGAAGCGCTCAGATCAATGGTTATTGAGATTTTTACCACTTGACTGAAGAAAGTGTGCCGTTAGGCTCATGACATACCGCTCGTGCAACAAATTGTCAATTTGAAGCCATTTTTGTTAAGGATTAAGTTTCAGTGCAGTCAATTACAAAGATGATATGTAGGTATATGTTTTTCCTCAACAGGAAAACTAGCTGGCGGCATTAGTAAATTAACTAAGAAAGGTGTGAATCTATTAGGGAGTATACTGTTACTTACATACGCTGGAGAGTCAACAGTTTTTATATCTTAAACCACACAATGATGATGTTCCCATATTTCATATGATAGTGAACACCACATAATTTTCTTCACTTGGAACTTGCGAAAAAATTCATCAAAATGGTTTCTCAAACGAATGAATGCCGATTAAACGCAATGAAGAATGGAGCCACTGTACTCACCATAAATGAAACTTGTCTACATTTCTATGGCCTTAAGACAAAACAACAGTGACTTCAGTAGAAGTTTCGATCATTGAGAAGGCTTATGGTGTTTTTTGTGCATAAATTTGCTGAAGAAATTCATGTATCGCTATTTAGGATTGTCCTGAAACAATTGTGGTAAGTACTCATACAAAAGGCAGTTTTGAGATCTTGAGATAAGGCAATTGGCCAAAGGTCTTGATTTTGGGCGTGTACACAATCGCTCATTGCACCGAACACAGTTCCTTTGACATTCACCAGGTTCTGTCTCCTCAAATAAAAAAATACTTGACAGAATACACATTTTCAAACGAACAAATGATGGAAATTGCAGAAATCTAGTTTGTAGAGCAAAAAGGACAATTTTTCTATAGAATCCTTGCGATAAGTGTAGATATGAATTTAAGAAACACTCGCTGGAAAAAAATTTTGCGTCATCGTTTTTTTCTTTATCTAAGAATCTATTAATTCGACCACGTATAATAAGATATGATCATAACAGTCACTTTTCATGGAACATAGAAAAAAAAATGTGGACAGATTTCCTAATTCGTGAAATTTGAAGAAAGTTTATCTAATCTGAAACATCTTTCAGATAATCTGGGACAAGTAAGAATTAATCGTATTCAAATCAAGATATTCCAGCCAGAATATATTTATGCCAAGTGTAGATAATACTGGGTTGCTTTGGTTGAATTTCAGCGTGGAAAGTAGTTGAGAGTTGTTCCAATGTTCGTTTACGAAAGTTTTCTTGCGCTTTGAAAGGCGACGATACGTTGATGTTGTTTTAATGCGAACTACCGGATTTAGTTTAGGTAAATTTCTATGCATTCATTAAAATTATCAATATTTGATTAATGTTAGTGCTAAAATTAAATTAATTTGAACATAGATCTATTCACTATGCACCTTAAGGACTAAATTAAACGTCGGTTAACGTACACTGACGTTCAACTTAGACCCAAACCTAAAAGGTTAAACTAAATTAATTACAAATACGTCCATGTTTAAGTTATTAATGGTTCCACCACGTTCATTTTTGTAAAAGCGCCTATTGATCGTTATTTAAATCGCTTTGATCTTACGTTTATTGAATCGTTTGTTTTCCGCTTATAAGGTTTTTTTTCTGTGGTAACATAATAAGTGGTAATTCGTTCACTTGTCATGCATATTTTTTACTCCCTCTTTGCATATGTTGGAAATACAGGTAGAAGAGCTTTCTGGCGGAAGCTGCAGCCACGTTGCTAGGGTAACCACCCCCGGGCTGCAGCATCAGCGCACCCAATACCTTGCGACACGTCAATTGGGAGTAAGCATTCGTTGATATTTAAATATTTATTTGAGTCACATTTAATTTCGAACATAATTTCAAAAATAATTTACACGATATAAAAGATCCTCAAGATTCGTTTATATTTTTTTATTCGAACGGAAATATTTCAATTTATTATACGGTTACTAAATTCTTTAAAAAACAGACCCTTTTGCTGGAATATCTTTGTATAATGAGAAGGAAAGAGGTTTTTGTTATCTCGGGAGACGTGTTCCTTATAAGCCTTAAAGGATAGTGGCTAGCACCATAAGGATATAAGGAGGTATTATCGAATGTATTTTTAAAAAGATTAAATTGTGAATATTGACCATTTTAGAGGAGAATACACACATGTGGGTTGAGAAAAACTAAGTTTACAATATGTATTACCCTCTGAAATTGTTATTCTCATGAGACGTATCCAGACCCTTGTCTGTGGTTCGGCGGGAATAGGTTTATCCCGATCTACCCGCAGTTTCCTTAATTTGATTTATTGAAAGATGTGAGAATGTACGTACGATTGCTTCTTAATTCTTTAACACCTATCCAATATTGAAATTTCAGAAACTTTGTTTCGTAATTACTTCTACAGGGTATATTTACACTACACATCCTTTGTGACTTAGTCATTTACAATACACTAATGAGCTTTCTTGAAATTAAATTGAGATCGTCTGTAAAGCAAAAATGTTTATATGTCAAGGAAACTATTTATTTCGAAATCAGTGCATTATGTACTATAAATACTGGCCTAATATACGAGTGTACCAATTTTTGTCAATATGTGAATTTATTGTGTTCTTTCTTTTGGCCCACAAGATAGAATTGGCTACGAGTTACTCTTTGGTACCAGATTATGCCTTTTATAAATTTTGTGTTGCTTCTAAAGCATTCAACACATTCAAACACGAAGTACATTTCTCCAATTTATTGCTGTTAGAGACGTCAGTAGAAGAGGCACCGTTTTAAAAAGTCTTCGAGATTTTAGAATCAACAATGGATATTCTCATGGGGAAAGACACGATTAGGTAACAACCATGTCCGGTATATTTAATGGTGTAGGTACAGGTTTTTATCCAGAACTTGTATTCCATTGCAAATTATGTTTATTGCGTTACTGGTTGGCTGTAAAGTGGCAGAAGTTGTCTGGGTTATGGTTACACAACTTTTCTGTCTATCCCAAATTACGCAACGTCCTCAATATAGATTAATAATAGTTTGTAGCCTTGTAGTAATACAGTATACAGTTTGTCCAGCGAATCTTTGCAGATATGGCCGCCGCCCAAAGTGTATGAATCAAGATAAAATATGAAAGCAGCAACTACTTTCATGACCTGTCACAAAATATATTAGTTTGTCAACAACAAATTTAACACAAAAAATCAAGGAACAAATATAAACAAATCAAACGTCAAAGAATGATAATGACAAATATCAATTTATTCGGCGGAAGTGGTGTGGTAACACTACTGAAGTCAAAATAGAAATGGTATCCATACAGCGTAAGCTCAGACAAACTAATTAACTTATGCTTCTACACACAAACTATACTGGTATTTTGAGGTTTCAACACACGCATATAACAAATACTGTAGCATCTATCTTTGTTTTTGGTGCGTAATAAGAACCTAAATTGTGAGGACGTATATTGTTGTATATTTCATACATCTGCAAACATTCGCTGGACAAACTGTAGATTGGTCGGAGGAAATCAAGCTCAATTATATGATGATACTTCGAGACAATTTATTAAGTAAAAATTTTCCAATTGTGTCCATCGTTGATTACATAAATTTAGTTTACGTTTCGCCTGGAAATTATGCAGACATTTTTATAACTTAAAATGTAGAAGCATCAAAATTTATAGTTCGAGGACAAAAATATTTAAATAATTTGTCCTCATTAACTACAAATTTTGACCCATGTAGCATTAATAATATTGGTGTAATATTGGCTTTTCATTATAAACAATTAGTAGAATATAAATGTACAATATTGTCCCAACATTGAAATATGAGCAATTTTACATGTTCGCTAAATATTTCTAAGCGATATTATTTCAATATAAACGGGGGTGCACGCGATTCTCGCATTTTGCGTGCTTTGGGGGGAGGGGGTATCTGTGATTGTAGGTTGTAATAGCTTTTGTTTTAAAATATCACACCTTGTTGAGCTGGCTTAGTTGCTTGAAAAAAGAAAAAAAATTTACATTTTTGTACCTTTTCAGATTTTTGACCCTGTAGGTATTTGTAATTTAGCAAGTTATTAAAGTAACTAAAATAAAGGATTACATTTACTTACATTTGACGTAAAAATCACAAAAATGGGTTGATATTTGGTAAAGATTTACGAATTCGTTCCTACCTACTTAAAGTAAATTTTTACCAATTATTAAAAAAAATGTAAAATGCAAACTTTTTGGAATAGATTAGAGACCAAAAATACATAATGGCCCTTTCACAATGTTAATTACGTCTTTGCACATAGTCTTTGCCCAAAAATTAACGAAAATATAACAAATTCCGTGTGAACTTCATAAGGATAGTTTAGAATGAATTTTGAATGTAAAAGAACTCAATTTGGACACTGGCAACTTTTTGGGACTACGAATGGCCTTAGGGAGAACGTTTTAACATTCATCTTTAACTATAATAGTAAAACTAAAAATACAATAAACATAAAATGTACAAATAGAAGCTGGTCTAACGTTGCATAACATCTGTTTTATAGAAAGACCTTCTCTACCCTAAACAGTTTCAAATTTTTGTTTATTTCACTAACTAAAGGCCTCATTTACACATATATGTACAGCAGTAAATATGGATTTTACTTCCTCTTAATTACAATATAAGTTGTATATTTAGAAGTATAGTCAAAGTATAGGTATTCTCTTTGGTATAGTGTAACGTAACAATATAATTGCCACCTATTGTCATCAATAGATATTAAGTTAAATATGTAGACAAAAACATTTTTCTCGGTGAAAACATTCGACTATATATGTTACCTACGACATCGTCCATCGTTCAAAATCTCTAAATTCGAAATAAGCACACAAACATGTACATTTCGAAAGTTACCGAAAGAAGGTATCGGGACACATAAATTAGTCTACTACTTTTTACATCATTTTAACCATGAAAATGTTAACGCGAGGCATAATAGAATCATTTTTCATCATTTAAATAACTTTTCAACTTGAGATAATTAAATTTCCATGTTATCGAGAAAAAGTTTCCGATACTTGTCATTTTGAAAATTTTCGCGAAAATACTTTCTGGCATCGTTTTAATGTTCGAAATGGGTTAAGGACCTCGGACAGACAAACTTTGCATGTTTACACAAAATTTTCACCCAAAAATAAGCACAAATAGCGAATTCTATTTTACACGTAATCTCCATAAGGAAACTTTGAACGTATTTTCTAAGTAAAGAAAAAGGTTATAAATTTATAATAGCCATATAATAGCTTTTTAAAATATCACATCCGCATTCGTCAGGATTCGGCGACTGTCGGAAAAGTGCACCGCAACACAAACATATACACACGTCTCGGTTATTATATAGTGATTGGGGAAAATATTTATACAATATTGGCCCATTATTGTTTTTGTGATGTTTCCCAAAATTAGTTCATGGTGGAGTCAGAGGCTCAAAAAGGTGTAGTGGTTAAATTAATAAAACGACTTGAAACCTGTCGGACCTTCAAGCTCAATGTGTTCTTCGGTTACTCAATCTTAGTGTTCAACAAAACTTTTTCTTGTCCAATAATAGCTTTTATTCCCAATCTGAAGGCCTTGCAATGGGGTCTAACTTGTCTCCTATCCTCGCTGAAATATTTATGAACAAGTTAGAGAAGAATTACATCATTAATAATAAATGTTTCATTGATCACATCTTGTTTTGGGGTAGGTATGTGGACGATATCATATGCCTTCACACAGCTGATGATACTTCCCTCAACCTTTTTTTCAACCACCTGAATCAGACCCATCGGAACATCAAGTTTACCGTGGAAAAGGAAATTAATAACCAGTTGCCGTTTCTAGATATTCTCCTAACTAGAAAAAACTTTGATATTGATTACAGTATTTATCGTAAACCAACTACCACGGATGCTCTTATTCCGATGGACTCGATTCACCCCTTTTCACATAAATTGGCAGGCCTTAATGCCCTTCTCAGAAGAATGGTGGTCATTCCCATGTCGCCAGTTAATTTTCATAAAGAACTTAACATTATACGTCATATCGCCTTAAACAATGGCTACAACAACAATTTTGTTGATACCCTCTTAAGCAAAATCATCAGATCCATCCACCCTACTAGTCTCATATCTCATAAAACACCTCAGGACAAATTTATTTATCGCTCTCTCCCCTTTTACCCTAACTTGTCATATCAACTTAAGAATATTTTCAAAGCCCACAACATTTGGATTTCTTTCTCCACCACTCACACCCTTAATTCTATGTTAGTCCACAATAAAGACCCGATTAATTTATTACAGAAATCGGGCATTTATCAATTATCCTGTCAAACTTGTGACGGTTTAACAGTCAGTTTTGCCGTTGATGGGGCTGGCTTTTTAGTACTTTCGGGTACTTACTGTTATAAAAAAACATAAACTCTTCATCTTTCGCTTCATTAAATTTGGATTTATTAAAAACCATTGTCTAAGGGGAGGTTTCAAGTCGTTTTATTAATTTCCCAAAATAGTAAAAAAGGTGGTGTGACCTGGGCCACCGCAGAGCACTAACTGTTTCGAGGCACTATTTCCCAGTGCTCCGGTGGCTCCATCCCCAGGAACCCCATTCACTTCGCGTAGACTCGGAAGATGCTGAAAAAAACCTCTTGCTTCAAGTAGTACTCGAGCTATCGATCGCCCGGTCAGCCATAATACCACTGAGCTACGGATATTTATATCATTTTGGAAAGTTGAACACTATAAAATATGTAGGAGGGGCTGTATAATTTTGATTATTTTGATATCTCTAAATCGGCGAAAATTATCACAACGTTATTATTTGGGAATATTTTTTTCATGTTGCCTAAATATCCAGTAATATTGAAAACACAATATTGTTATGTTATTGATAAATAAATATTGACTTTATATTGTATAGCGATATTGCAAATATTATTATATTGCTTAAATATCGATTTTCAATATTTAGTAATATTGTACACGCAATATTGGTACATTATTGTGTGAACGATATTTGAATTTACATTGAATAGCAATATCTTCCAAATATTATAAACATGTATGTTATATTACTTACATATAGATTTTCAATGTTTAGTAATATTCGAGGGGTTGGAAGAATGGAAAGGCTACTAATCAGTATGTGGCAATTATATAATTGCCAAGTTTATTATTAATATGACGTTTCGCCCTGTTCGAAGCGGGGCTTTTTCAAATAAAATAAAACTTATAAATGGAAAAATGGAGGGAATTGACACCTCCTAACTTTAGTTAAACATTTTAATTAATTTAAAAATAATGATTTTTCAAATGATGCAATTTATATATAAATATATATAATAAATGGCAACTAATATTAGTTGCCATTTTGTCAATTGGCCTACTTATAAATGATGCAATTTATACATAAATATATATAATAAATGGCAACTAATATTAGTTGCCATTTTGTCAATTGGCCTACTTATAAATTGCATCATTTGAAAAATCATTATTTTTAAATTAATTAAAATGTTTAACTAAAGTTAGGAGGTGTCAATTCCCTCCATTTTTCCATTTATAAGTTTAGAAGTTAAATTTGATTTTGTAAACATAAGTTTTATTTTATTTGAAAAAGCCCCGCTTCGAACAGGGCGAAACGTCATATTAATAATAAACTTGGCAATTATATAATTACCACATACTGATTAGTAGCCTTTCCATTCTTCCAACCCCTCGATTACATACTCTATGGCTAAAGAAATAATTCTCAAGATATTTAGTAATATTGTACTTACACGTAATATTGGTACATTATTATTGTGTGTTCAATATTTGAATTTACGTTAAATGACAATTTAATAAATATTGAAAATACTCGCTAAATATTGCATTTTCAATCGTTGTATAATAAGTATTACAAAAAGATATTCCCCTGCAGTTCGACAATATTGCCCCAATCTCTCTATATTGAGCCAATATTCCGCTAAGCTAACGCCAATAAACGGTTTCGATTCATTTCTGTTTTTATCTGGTTTATGTTAATTCATTTCTTCTATTGTTTTTCCGTTCTCAGGCTTCTTACGTTCCATGTACCAATTCCATTATAATTTAATCTGCGTTTATCTCCAGATACAGTGGTTTCTTTCTCTTTTGGCTTACCTTTTCTTTCATGTGGGTAGTCTAGTTTATTTTGTTTTTCGTTAATTCTATTCGCATTTCTGTATTTTTTGTTTATATCACTTTCTGTTCGTCCTCGGTGCTCCTGAACATTTGGTGCTTTTATTTTTGGTTTTTTTGCTTTGACTTTTTTAGAATTTCACTTTGAGTGATTTTTTATTTCCAGTTAGCTCCTATACTCAGGGTTTAGTTTCGTTTCTTTCTATTTTCTCTTCTTTTGCTTGTTGTTGGATTAACTTTTGTATTTCATTTTCAATTTTTCATTTAGATTCAATGTATATCTTATACTGTGTTTATCTTGCTCTTGCGTATATTTGTATCTGTTTCCATTACTCTTATGTTGTCCACACACCTTACATTAACTTTTACTTTTAAATGTCTCACTGTGAACCATTTTATTATATAATTATTCTTCTTTTAACCTATTTTAGGTCATTTTTTCTTTTATTAGTCAAGTTAGCATTCCTATCTTTCGGCTCTTTGCTCATTTTTAAATTGTCGCGATTATCATTTCTCATAGATTTTATCTCGCTCATCACATCGCCATTTACTCCACAAATTGTTTCATCATACCCATCAATGCCACATTATTATTACCGCTTTCCTTATTGGGCGATCTTTTAAGTATTTTGCTTGTCCTGCTTATTTGTTTTCATCTTCTCTATCTCTTTTGTTTTGCTTGTTACCTCCGCTTCACTTACTCTCTTCCCAGTCTTTATTGACCATCACCACAGCAGATTTTATACACCCCAGAACGTATGGTGGAATCAAGAGGGTCTTTAGTGTTGACCATATTGAATTTTAAGTTATATTTAGAAGTAAAGGAGACTATGAGGTGATACGGTTTAAGAAGATTGTTAAAAATATTCCAAATGGAGTCCTATGTATGGGAGAGACACGAAATGGTTAGGTATTAAGAACTGAAATATTTGAAGGGATAACTGTTTCGTTCCGAAGTGTAGTTATAGACGCAAGACACTATTTGTGTTAATGTTAAATTATAAATCCGAAGGAGTGAGTTCTCTAAAAAAACTAACTTTGGGAAGAAAAATCTAGGTAAAGGTGTGGAAAGAGTTAAAGGGATAACATGACTAATAAATCAAAGGAAAAAATGTGATCGGGTAACGAGGAAGCAAAAATATCAATGATTATGTGGAGGTATTGGTTAAAAGGAACACTGGGGAATAGTATGATATGACGATCCGTTTTCGTGAGTATCAAATTTACTGATATCTTGGGCTAAAGTTATGAAGTTGTTGACGAAATGTAGAATGAAGGTCTATAAGCTTTATATAGAGACAATAAATTGGTGATCTTAGAAAAGTGTTAATAAATAAAATGATAGGTAACATGGGTCTCCAGTTTTATGGATTTTAGGTAGATGTGTGATGTTAGAGTTCATTAAGGTGAGGTGATTGTAAGGGAAATGGAAATGTTTAAAGATTAGATTGTTCTCAAATACGAATTTCAAGACATTCTTAGTGAAGGTGTTAAAAATGTTGCTAGTAACGATTAAATCATCAGATGAGAGATGATCTTCAACTTTCGTGTAGTTTTTTGGAAAATAACCATTGTCTTTCCTTTTTTTACCTTAGCAAATTACGATATTCTCACTTTTGATATTTTGAATTGTAATAACATTTTTGATTGAAATGTTGTTTAGTTTATGTTGGCTGATGACCTTAAGGTGATTTTTATCTACTTTACCATCTAATTTGTCGATATTCGATTTTGAAATTGTCAACAGGTTTTTTTTTTAACCAAACTAACTAAAGTAGATGATAAATTTAAGACCCTATTGTGAAATTGAAAGGGTTGATATAGTTTATTAGTTGAAATAATAAAAATCAATATCTATAATTTGCCTTTATAATGACTACTCGATGCTATTGTTATAAACTGGGAACACGATGCACATCCAGTCTAATATAACGTATTTAGCATCTCGCTTAGTAATTGCGAAACCATTCATATCTAATGCATTAGGTATACTGTGCAGTTGAACCAAATTGTTTTATGACACTTGAAATAAATTCAAAGTGGTATATATAAAATTTAAAGCACATATCGCATCAAAGTTCACTGTGATTATTAAAACTAGAACAGACGGAGTGGTGCTAAAGTAAGTTTGCAAATCAAATTTCCCAACTTTATAAAAGTTAATTAACACCATATCCGAAAGCAGCGGCAATTACACTGAAACCCGTATGATTTAATTAAATATAAGTTGATCTTAATAACCTGGTCTACCAAAAATGTGTAATGCTTAAATTTATTAATAGTTTACAAAAACCTACACGAAACAGTTTAAAGTTCTATTTATTAAGCTGTGTCGGAAACGGTAAATTCTTTAAAAGAAATTTCCTGGGTAGCTTCTTCGTTGTATATATTACTTTTGTGATATTAAAGACCGAGCAAGTTCAACAATATAAGCAAAGTTGGAACTCAGGTGTAAATAAAAGATCTTTAATTATACAAGTTTCAGAACTTACATGTTCCGCATCAACACCAAAATAAATTGCCACCCTAAAAGCAACTTTTAGAAAGCTTACAACAAAACTAAAGTTCCCAAAATTACGACGCCTGCAACGGGCACTCGATTAGGACTTGCCACAATTCGTGTTGGACTGCATAAATGCCAGGGCTTTACAACAATCTTTAGATAGCACGTAATGTATGACTTATAATTAACGATGGCGACTGGCTTTATAACCCATCTGCATTGGAAAAAATTTGTTTCTTATGTTCTCTTTTTTAGTATGCAAACTTCGATCTGAACTGATATAAAATACATGCAACGTAGTCATTATTTACAGCAGACTGATTATAGAAAACAAAAGAAAAGCTTTTGCCCTTGTAATTTAATAGAAATTTAAAAGGACCTTAACTACGAAACAATTTCTTACCTTTTTTCTATTTGAGATAATGGCCTAAAGAGCAAAATTTTACGAGCTTCAAACATCAATGCTTAATAATGTCAAAGATAGTTCACATTTTTGGTAACTGTCCACAAACGTGACACATTTCCTTAATTGTAGAAATTACATAAAATGTGTCACCACAATAACTCGACTGCAAATACCTAACAATAGTTAAACTATGAAGAATATTTTACGAGAGAAAATTAAACAGCGTTCATATGCATCAAACACTTTGTTGCACAAGGAAATTCATTTCTACGGAAACTTTAGTAAAGTTTCCATTTAACTTTACTTGCTTTTCATACAGAAACTAGCTTATTGCGTAGTTTAGCCATATTTCCTTCCGCATTAAAACTTTCTATAAATACAAATCCTTGTAAATAATACAAATGCAACTATACAATTAACCGCCTGTTGCTGTATTTGCGTTTATTGCAAGTACAGGCCTACAAAAATTAAACATGAGTGCATATTTTCTTGTTTGAATTAGCGACCGTTTAACTTTCATCCTGTCGCATTCTTTTTTGGAGATACTTTATATACCTTCATAGTCTGCACAAGTCAAAATGTCACTGATAGTACTTCCATTTGTGAGAAGTAGTGTTAAATTCGTAAGTAAATAAATTTTACTTTTTTTACGTTTTACTGCTCAATGTTTAATGGCTTGAAAAAGCCTAGTGCAGGCGAAACGTTGTCAATCAATTTTTTAACTCGACGATGATACATTATAATAAAGAAGTATTGAAGGAACAAACAGTGGCAGATATTTATAGATCCCTTATGTAAAAATAAAACATTAAACCAACTGCCGTTAAATCCCAAAATTAATTAAACAAATATTTGGCAATACATATAGGAGACATTCCATAATAGATCTTTGGTTGTTCCTGAAGTCACTGAATCCTGATTTAGTAGCCCCTAGCGTCGCGTCCTTTAAACGATTAAAATTTTTTGGATGTCCAATATCAGTAACAGGTAGTGGGTTCGAATAGGAACAAGGACAAAATGGGTTCAAAGATTTTTACAGTAGAATGGTAACGCTCAGAATTCACACGGTATAAAATTGGATGGGTTTTGGACAAGCTTTCATTTCTCGTTTTAAGCTTTCTGCGACTGGTTTCTTGGTTAAGTTAGTGGATCTGCCGCGACTGTACATTCTACTGCAGTCTTTGATCCGTTATGGTCAAAAAGATTTAGGAACAGTTGGGGACTGAATGGGAACCTTTGTGGATCGCACAAGAATGGTTTGCAAAATTGAAAAGCTGCAGTTTTAACTTTGATCGAGCCTTTGAATTCGACGAAGTTCGTTATAATGGAGTTATGAAGGAAGTTGGTTCGCTCAAATACTGAGCAAGGCAAATTAGACAAACAGGCTTATGTTTGCAAATATTTCGCAAAGTAATTTGTATGAGGGTCAGTCACATGAAAACGTGACTACTAAAGCAAGATGTGAGATAGAGTAATGATATTCGTTATCCAAAATGCGGGAAAGGAGGAACAGTGAATCGCGCTGAGGTTTTTGTGTGCTGAAAACGTGAAATCGCAGGAAATCTGTAATAGAATGCGTGCCGTGTATGCAAATATATGCATGGCACGAACGAGTAGTCTTGATGGACGATCCCCGGAAAGAGATTGCTTCCTGAACTGAATCGTTACCGGAAGTGAGAGTTGGTGTTACAGTTACGACCCAGGAGGCGAACGTCAAAGTGCGCAATGGAAACCCCACTCAAGAAGGTTATAGCATCCCTGTCTGCTTACGTACTTTTTTTATGTTAAAGGACCTCTTATTATTGAGTTCACGGAACTCTGGAACGGTTTCGAGTGGCAATCAAGAACAAACGGCCGGGAATGCTGACAGCTGCTTCACGACAATGCCACGTCTCATACGGGCAACAGAACAACCGAGAAACTGAGCAAGATGCGATAACATGTCCTGGAAACGACATTTGAAAGGACGACGACGCTGAGGTCCAACAGGAGTTCAAGGCATTTCTACTCCCGTAGCCAAGGGAGTCCATCACCTCGCGAATACATATGGGATGCTTGCCTTAACGCCGACGGTTTTCATGCATGTACCAACGTCATTAAAAATCTCGTTTTCATTTGACTGAGCCTCGTATCTAATTACCAACAGCTATTTACGAAAATCGGTAGATGGTTACTCTTAATGTAGTTAATATGAAACAGGGTCTCAAAATCAAGGTTATAAATGCTCCAAAAAAAGCAGTATGCAGTGACAAAATTCCATCGGGAGGTGATTTAAATTATTCAATGGGCGCTTTCATTATCTTCAAAAAGGTTACAGTAGAGTAATGTTCGGCAAGAAATCCATAGAAATATTATTAAATAATAGTGTCCATAAAATGTTTTCTTTATCAAAAAAAATGTTTGACCCATATTTCGCTGCTTTCAAAAACATTCCTTGAATACAGGAGGGGATCAAGTCGAGAAGGTGTTTTCAAAAATACTCCTCGTCTCTACAATTTATGGATTTGCACTGGTTCCTCGAATTGGTTAGGATAAAGCATTAATGGGAGAAATTAGAGATAATGTAAAAAGGTGTTTCCAAGCGGAAGCATTAACGTTCTACAAGACTAACCAATGGTACGGGATTGGACTTAAACGCCCACAATAGTAGTTTCAGAATAAAACATTCCAAATAGCAATAGTTTCGAAAGTGTTGGGCTATTACTTGAAATTGGTGCACAGTAAACTCTTAAACCTGCAAGATATGGTTATTTATTTTAAAGAATGACGAACTTACGCAAAAACCTAAGGTTCTGGCATAGATCAACGGTATTTCACTAATAATAACAAATAGACAGTGCTCTTTTTGTCATGGAACGCTTGGGAACGGCGTTCCACCACCTGTTTTCGACGGATTCTTTTAAAAATAGCTGTTGGTCGAAATAAGGTCGCCCTGTTGAGCAGAGTAGACCGGATTTGATTTTCAAGAGCTTTAATTACACCACCGTTTCACCGACCCTGCATTTTGGTTGCCTAAACACGGAACGCGGCATAATGCAAAAATCGTCCAAATACCGGGCACATCCTGCACACCCTCGGATTATATTATAAGATAATTACATTCCAATTTAATGTTATACAGGGTGAGTTTTTTTTCATTATTTGTATGAGGATCTCGGAAACCATAAGAGTTACACATTTGCTTAAATGGGGAAAGATTTGTTTCTTTGGAAGACTAATCCAGATACGCTTTTGTGGATTTAAGAAAATGCATGGCTTACTAGATATTTGTAAAAAAGTAAAATTCTCCAAAATCGTTTCAGCCCTTTAATTCGTTTATTTCTAAAGATAGATAAAAATTGTTCAAATACAATTTGTAAATAATTTTGTGCCGAATAACGTCACCATACTAGTTTTTTAATTTTGGTTAGCATTTTGAGGTTATGAAGCAAAGTTGAATTTTTTTAAATGGAAACAATAGTTGGCTATGACGTATTTTAATAGTGCATTTTTTTCTGATTGTAATGATATAAGGGTTGTATCACTTATTTTGATAAACAAAGGTACAATACACGGTTTCCTATTATTAGGTCTACCAAAAATCACATCCTCCCATGGAAAACAAAAGAAATTTACAGTAAGTGTTCGAAATGTACACAATTATTATCGACACACCTTTAGACTTTTTTGTATTTGGAGGAATAAAAGATGCAGGAGCTGCAGGGAGTTGTTATTAATGCGTTTAGCGGATTAGATGTAAATGGGCGTAAAATTGGGAAAGCTGTTAACTCCGTGTTGAAAAGGTGTCACAATGTATATCGATAATAATTTCTTTTGTTTTCCATGGCAGGATATGATTTTTTGTAAACCTAATAATAGGAAAACGTGTATTGTGCCTTTATTTATCAAAATAAGTGATACAACCCTTACATCATTAGCATTACAATCAGAAAAAAATGCACTATTAAAATACGTCATAGCCAACTATTGTTTCCATTTTAAAAAATTCAACTTTGCTCCATAACCTCAAAATGCTAAGCAAAATTAAAAAAATAGTACGGTGACGTTATTCGGCACAAAATTATTTACAAATTGTATTTGAACAATTTTTATCTATCTTTAGAAATAAACGAATTAAAGGGCTGAAACGATTTTGGAGAATTTTACTTTTTTACAAATATCTAGTAAGCCATGCAATTTCTTAAATCAACAAAAGCGTATCTGGATTAGTCTTCCAAAGAAGCAAATCTTTCCCCATTTAAGCAAATGTGTAACTCTTATGGTTTCCGAGATCCCCATACAAATAATGAAAAAAAACTCACCCTGTATAAAATTGCAAAATTTTTTTTTTTGCGTTACACCACCTTTCTGTTCCAAAAAGATCACTACATATAGGTGAATGAAAAAGGTAATTAAGGTTTACCTTTACATAATGTTATTTACATGCGTTGTTACTAGGGATGTGCACTCCTATTTTCGAATCTTATGTTTACAACCAACGGTATTACAACTTTTTCTTAATGTGAGACGGTCTAGTTCAATCGGTAATAAAAATTATCATCCTAATGGTAGGATGAGAAAGAAATTTAACTCAAACACAAACTCAAGTTCAATTTGAATTACCTAATCAATAAAAGATAACGTCATTTTTTTTCTCGTACAACTTTAAAATGGTTTCCAATCTGTTTTTTGAATAAATCTCTTTTATTAATGGAATAATTTTTATAAACTATTACGCGTGGCTAACTTAGAATAATAGCGCACACAACTAACAAACTTATCTACCCAAAAGCAACTCTTGATTAACCCTAGGATGCATGACTGTTTCTACATACATTAATGCATAGCATGAGTCTGAAAGACTCACATATACCTACACCCGTGGAACTTATTTTATTTTGGTTTATTGGGAAGGGTTAGAATAACAGCATACATGTTGAATACATTTTAATACTTTATGTAACACACTTTTTGCAAATTACGACACTATGTTCCTTACGTGTAGTTGTTTCGCACTTCGCGCATCTCAAGGTGCTCATACGACCAATCTTAACCGAGCACACACTGCATCTCTCCTTTTACGTGGTGTGTTGGATTCAGAGGCATCTGGTTTCGGATCTCCTAGAATTTTTTTTACATCTTCTACAATGTTTCGTTGTAATTTTGGATTTTGAAACCTCACTTTCATAAACGGTAATATCAGTTCGTGAGCTAATTCTTTCAAAAATAATCTTCTTTTGTGACTTTTGCCAGCAGCATAGTCTGCATTTTTATTTGTATAAAGAAAAAACGAATTCAACGCTGCAACGTCCATAATATTCGACCAAACTGCAAATGCCCATCGTCTGGTCTGTCTCTTGCACGTGTAATTTCCCACCATTTGGTTCATATGGTCCACGCCACCTTTCGTTGCATTATAAAATTGTATTATGTGGGGTTTTTTCTTAGAGCTTTCTGTATCGATTTTGTTATCATGGTGCATAGAGCTCAAGAGGACAACTGACATATTCTTCTTCGGGACATAACTGACAAGCGTTAGATCATCAGAAAATCCAAAAACTGAAGAATAAACTGACCTATCCTTGTTAGGTAGAAAACTTGCTGGGATTTCGCCCTTGTTTTTTCGAAGTGTTCCGACACACGTTATTCCAATAGTTAAAAGCTGCTGAACTAGTTGTACACTGGTAAAGAAGTTGTCAAAGGTTACATTTCGAGAATGGTTTTTTATAGATGAAACTAAAGTCTTTACCACATTTTGTGAAACATTCTTCGCTGTTTCGTTACCCGGCTGCTTGCCTAAATAAACTTGACCGTCAATCGCATACCCAGTTTCGCTTTCGCATATCCAAAAGAATTTTATTCCGTACTTTGCCAGTTTGTTTGGCATATATTGTATAAAACTACAACGTCCTCTGAATGCCAACAATTGCTCGTCAATGGTTGTAAATTCTTTCGGTATCATAATCGTCCTGCATTGAACAAGAAATAATTCCCAAACGTGACGTATAGGAACCAATTTATCAGTCTCAAGTCTAACTCTTCTAGTTCTCTTATCATCAAATCTGAGATACCTTCTAATGCTTTCGAAACGATTCACAACCATTGTTGCTCTATACATTGGGTTAGAACACTTATCAAGGAATAATTCTCTTACCGAAACATCCCAGCTCTTTTCTACACCTGCTAAAAGTAATAAGCCAAAGAAAGCATTCATTTCCACCAAACCAATGTCCGGCCATTTCTTTCCCTTTCTCTCATATTCACGTTTAGCTTCTATATTTGTACAAAGTATGATTTCATTCATTATTTCTGGGGTTTTATAAATTTATTCCAAGCGGAATTTAAAGATAATAGTACTTTATTTTTTTTACGTGCGCCTGACGTCAATCGAAAAATGTTAGATGGTTGAGTTTTTCGTTTAGGGGGAATAGAAGAAGTCCACTCAAAACCATTGCGGCCAAGCAACGTCTCTCTACAGTTATTTGTATCATCATCGATAGTTTCAGTGTCTGATAAAACATCTGATTCATATTCATGTGAATCTTCCTCAGCTTCACCTGGCGGCACATATTCGGCACCACTCTGATGTTTCACTTGTAACCGAAACATTGTCAATGTCACTTTCATCATACCACTGCATCACAGTCTCTTCGAAATTTGGATCGTCTACTCGAACCCTTTTGTTTCTACTGCACGATGCCATTGCTTTCAATATTTACAAACATGCACGATTATGAAGAATAAATACAGATATACGTATATCGTAACAACTTACTGAATAACTAAATTATCACTTGACTGTATTTTGCCAAATTGTATACTCGAAAAATAGTCCCACGTGGTAACACTAAGAAGCATGAAGATAACCTCAGTCGATCGGTAACAAAACCGCGGCTATAAGACGACTATAACCAACTAAACCGTTTACCTTGTATACGAGTATATACGGCAAAATACGTGTGAGTCCGACAGACTCATGCTATACATTTCACGGGTAGAAGCAAATAAAATTCTTTTCTTTGATAAATAAAATTAATTTTTTAAGTCCGATTACGGATTATAATCCTTAAAGGTTGTCCAGAGGCACTTCTAAGAGGACAAAGAAATTGTGTGTATTATTTCAAAATTATAACAAATTTAAAACAGTAGTGAGTCTTTCAGACTCATGCTATGCGTTCTAGGGTTAAGAGTGATTTTATTCATTAGTTTACCGAGCTTTATCTGCTCAAACAATAACCTTTTTTTAATGTTCATGAAATTCTATTTATAAAAGCACTTAAATTAGTTCTGAAAATATATTTACCATAAAACAATGCTACTGAGAGAGTTCTCAGTGACTGGATGCGACTCTCTGAATAACTCTCACCGACTGACTTTGTTATAAATCCTCTTTTAAAACTTTCTACTAACTAAAAAGGCGTTTAATATAGTAAATGAGCGTGGTTAGAGTTAAAATCAAAGCTATTGACCGTATCTAAATAATTTCTATCAATTCCCATTGGTCCAAAAATGTAGCTAAAGGTGATGATTCAATTTATGCCACTATTACTGAGACAAATACATGTTAATCTGTATTATAAGCCGTCGATTTGTCGTCATGAGACCCATATATTCTATAGTGCCTCGTTATATTAAAACCCAAACCGAGATCACTATCCTGGAAACGTATATAAGAAATCTCCTTTAACCAACTCGTTCAATACTCACTCACACTACTTTAACTACCCCCACGGCCATTGATTAGCCGCCCTTTACGATACACAATGCCGCTCGAGTTCGGTTATTCTTACCTCGTCTCTACACGGGATTGATTAATTCAATATTGCGACAATTAGCAAAGAAAATTTCTCCGCTTTTGTAACGTGCCAGCTTCATAATCGGAAGGAAGTCAGTCCCTTCGAGGACAGTAGGTACATGATAACTATTATAAAGATAATTACTTAGGAATAAATTTGGGACTACTGGTGAAGGTTTTGTCCCCTTATATTTTCATTTGAAAGCCAACAGATTGAAAATGAGCTAATATGTAGTGGGCTAACAAAAAAAGGGTACCTAACGAACTTCTGACCATTTCAAGAATTCCAATAACGTAGAATTAGCAATACTTACACACAGCTGAGGCCAAATTGAAAATTTGTTCTGTCATGTGAGCTGCAAATAAAATAAAAGCAAAAAGGATAATTCCATTATTGTACCTTGCAAACAAAAGAGTGTCAAGGTATCTAAAAATAGATATACTGTATGTCAGAAAAATACAAGCAATTGAAATACTTTCATCAATACATCCTTGTGCAAGAACTGCTCTATTATCATCTTATTATACAATTGTATTCGGAAAAGTTAGTTAACCAAAAATTAGTTTTTGTCATTAGATTGGTAAATAAAGAAGTACGCGATCAAACTGTAGCTGCCATAATATGCTCTATGTCCCAGATACTAATTTGAGATCTAATTTGGCATCTTCGTCGATATTAATTTTTCATCATTAATTACGCCTAACGGCTTAAAACGATAATAAAATATTCAAAAGAATCGGTTTCATTGTTGTAAAATTGATTAAGGAAAGGAGATCAACATATTCATAATGATTAATGGTTTGCAGGATTAACGACATTCCTCAATTCACACAGACAAAATTAATCATTCATTACCACAATATGATACAATTTTGATATTGAGGTTTTCCTTTCTCTTCAAATTCCTACGTACATTTCCTAAATACAGCGAAAGAAGTCCCAAATTTAGAAACACAAATCTGACCAACGAATTTATTTGTAAGATTATGTATTTATTTAGTTATTCCCCATTCGGAATTGTGTAGAACCCTGCTTTAAGCTCAAACCACACACTAATCTATAGGTTAAAAGGCATTACACACGTTTCAAAGGTAGGTACCACAAAATTATATACCATTTATTATATCGGCTTAAATTTCTAATTTATTTAAAGATAAATTTAATCCGTGAATTACGTTCTTAATCAAGGCACTGTAAAAGAAATAACGCAAACGAATATAAAAAGTGTTCATTTTTTTAATGGAACTATCCGAATTTTCGCGTAAATTTAAAATTTTATTTAGACTTTGTAGTTAAATTTCAAGCATAAATTACGATAACACCGGGGAGCATAAGCGTCAAAGTTTCCTCTATGAAAATGTACAAATTGCTTTCAAAAACAACTTTATATTTACATGCTCCGATTTGAAAATTGTTTTTCGCTAATCCTTCTTTCTCTTTTAGGTGAGCGTGACCTTTTTTAAACGAGAGCTTGGGGGCCGGTATAAGATTTTATTATTCGTACAAACGAAACACGGATTAGAGACATTAGATTTTAATTGAAAATCGAATCTTGTTGGATTAATTAATGTAAACAACCCGCTGTTTAGTAACGGAACAGGCTGAAAAAGTAGTGACTGATGCCTGTGAACTTGCAATTTAATTTAACTGAGCGAGGAATTTATTCAAATTGATTAGCCATCTTTGTTTATTTTAGAAGCAACAATTTAATTAATTTCATTCTATCGTTCGATAATTTAAAATTAAATTACGAAGAAAATATTTACTTCACATAATAAGTTTGGGTATTACATTTTCTTTATTAAATCCAGCAATCCATCAAGTCTGCCCTGCTTTTGTCGTAATGACAGTCTGGAAACCCTTATTTGGAAAATTTACTTAACGTTGATTATATTATTAAAGAAATACAAATTTTTCTTCCTACTCCGCCAAAGTTCTATACAACAAAGTTTTTTTTATGCCAAATTTCTTTCACAAGTTTCCTGATCTTACCTACTACACACAGAGTTAAAAAAAAATGGAGTAACGGAGTTTGAAACTCTTTTCGGAAAGTTCATTTTATTCGTTAACGTTAAAATAAATCCATATAATTAGTTACATTTAGTGTAACATTTTCAAATGTTCTACGAGTCGCTTTTTGGGAGAAAGCTTTAATTCTGAGGCAATAAAAGTAAAATACAGCCTACATAAATCATACACGGAGGTTCTAACAATGCATTTCAATGAAACGGGAACAATCAATTTTGTTCTCGAATTCGTTTTGGTACATAAAGACTGTATACAAACTAAGGACACGTAACGTAATTTAGTCTATAGTCAATCGATTTCTGATACTTGATAGAAAACTTTTTTCTACTTTTTTATCTTCCTCATTATTGTATTTTGTCTCTGAAAAGTTAGTAACACTCTACGAACGTGTGCGTGGTGGAACTTTATTCCCCTACGGAATTTTTCAAGCGTTTCAATACGGAAAAACTAAAACACTTAAAACAAGGCGCACGACGATTTTCAACTCACATTTTCTTTAACAATTTTCTGAAAATTAAGCAGTTACTCTTCGGAATTCCTCATTACAAAAACGAATCGCTTCCGTTACTACCTTAAAAAACGTCAGCTTTTAATAATGAATGCCTAGTTTTATCATTAATATACCTCGTTTAAATTTTTATCGATTTCACGTGCCAATTTTCATTAATTTATGGTAATATTATTTATGAAATACCGTTACGTTTTTCTACCCCTAATGACGGGTATTAAGAGCGCCGACGGTTGTTAAAATCATTTCTATACACTTCCATATTATAATCACATCCCCTATAGTCGCATCCTACTCCCGCATTCAAGGGATTGTGAACCCGTACTCGAAACCACGCACGACCTCAATACAGGTGTATTCATTCGTAATTACATTCGAAATAATCAATTATTAGTTAATTTAACTAAACATAAATTAACACGAATGTATTTTGAACGATCGCGTTCGTTAATAATAACAACCGATTTCTTTAGCCGTTAACTACGACCTTTTTTTTCATTTTAACCCAAAGTCGAGTGTTTTAAATTTTAATCTCGTTTTCAGAATACTAAGATTTTTGCTATGTTTATGGCACACCTAACGGCTCTATTTTTACAACTTGCCCGCGTCAGAATTTAATACTGTTTATTTAGTTTAATAAATAAATCAGTTTCAGAAAATTCCATTTCGAAAAGCAGTTAATTCTACTGTAATGGTCCGAATTGTGGAAAACATACTTCTTATGTACTGTGAAGGGAAAGTCTGAAAACGTTTGATTTTCTCCAAAATAGGTTCTCAGGAATGTACAAAGCCATTCAATCGTAACTACGGTATTCGTTGAATTGAGATTTCGAGGGTTTTTGATCATTTCTGAGATTTCAGATGGTTAGAAAGGTATTAAGTGTCACTTCCCTTCTCGTGGAACTTTGGAGAAAACTTAAAAAATGCTTGACGCTGTACATACATTTCTATTAACAATCTCATAGTATACCGCAATTATTAAATAAATTATTTCCCCCTCTCTAACTAGAAATTTTAAGTGTAACCTATGGTTGAACTGATATTTTAAGGGTGGAAAAAACGAAATAAGGGTGTATTTTTAACCCCCCAATTATTGTTTGGACTTGTATGTTCCATATGGCATTCGGCGATAGCGATGAATGTCCAGATATGAAAGATAACGTAGAATAATAGGAAATAATGCAACAGCAACAGGTTCTGATTGTTGAATGAGAAAAGAAACTAAAAACTCTCTAGAAAACACAGTTTGTTAATTGCAAATAAGATAAAGATAAACTTACATTATTTCAACTCCTTTGTAACGATGTTTTATGATACAGACAAGAAACAACACAATCAAAAATAAGAAATCTATAGACAATGCACGAATTACTATCTCGGTCACATAAAATCTCTAGATGATATTTATTTTCAATAAGAAGAAGATTTGCGACATCCTTAATTGGATCGAATCAGTAATTGTTTTGTGGAATATGAAGCGCAAAACTTGAGTTTATATTTCCTCTTTTCCCATATACTACGTGTAGTCATCCTTATACACCGTTACAATCCCCACATCTTAACTTGTAAATACCGGCTTCCTTTACGGCCTCAATTTTGTCGTTATTATGGCAAAATTGATGGAACAGTTTAAATGGGACTTGCTATGCGACCTTTAATTTTAATTTCTTAAATTTTTCAATGACCAATTGGGATATAAAGCAAAATAGGGGTGGTTACCAATGTATGTTTTTTGATCATCTATAAAGCAAAAACTACACCATCGTTATAATAAATAACGATAAAATGTATTGAAAGTGTAATAATATCTTTTTTTGAATTTTCAAAGAATAATTTAGGAACCAAAAAGAAGGCAATTAAACTCAGTACACTGCGTACTCGGTCCGGTCTAGTTGGATCTTCCTTTTCCATTGTGTCTACACAACAATTTTGGTTGTAAAGTATTTTAGCACGGAAAGGGAGACATTGGGATCCTTAAAAAATCAAAATTGAAAGGTGAAGAGAAAATTAAGACCTACCTATGACTGAATATGAGAACATACATTATAACTATATCCCAAAGTCTTGCTCTCTCGCCTTCACGTCTTGTACCGTATGTTGTGGTGTCAACTATGGAGATCAGATTGATGAGTGTGTTCCAATAAAAATCATTCTGAAATGCGATGAATCGCTTATAGTAACCGTCTATTTACTTGAAGGAGATCTAAGGTGGTATTACCATTGACTTTCTACACTATAGACAAACGGTGAGATAGGGAAAAGTGAAAACTACTATTTAGTGAATTTTTGCGTTAAATAGGCAACTTGTTATACACACTGGAATGCAAATTTTATTGATTTTTTCAGTATGGAACGTCATTACATAAAAGGCACCATCAGCTTAATGATGTTTCATTCACACTTGTTATAATTGTGACGATGTCACATAGACACATACCTATTCCCACCCACATAGTTTATTCGAAAAATGTGTTTATAAATTCATCGCAATGCGTTCATTTTTTTAACACCAACAAATCAATTTTTAAAATTTGTTTTTTGAAAAAACCTTACCTCATCGGCGTCGAATCACGAAAAGATGATTTGTTTTTTGGAATCCGTAGAAATGTTTAATTTTGTTTAAGTTAAAAATGACATGTTCATTTTATATTTTTGCAGGCGTTGCAGCTTAACATACGTTAAGAATACATAGCTATCCCTTTCCGGGAATTACAAATCCGTTTACCGGGGTGGTTAAGTATCCTTAAGTAAATACGGAAGTGAAATTTATGCGGTTTGAAATGGAAATATGTACAAAAATATCGGACAGGACACCAACAAATAAAACTACAGCAGAAAATGTTTCAAAGCAAATTCATGAAAGAAGCGTAAATAAAGAGATTGAATTGCAGGTGTTGTTTTGTAACAGCACTGCAATTTCCATTGATTGTATCATAGTACGCAAAGAACGTAATATACGTTCTGTGATCGTAGTAAGTAACTGTATTTCTTGTAACGTTATCAGAATATAGGACGGGCGCTAACGTAAACATGACGTACATTTATGACGTATATTTATATAACGAGAGTGGCGCTGTGAAGATTTGGTGGCACAGCTCCGAACTAACACTTTCACAGCTCCAATATTTGTCGGGAATTTATAACACTGCACCGTTTGTCTATAGTGTAGAAAGTCAATGGTATTACCTATGAAGTTACATTATAATTCGAGAAGCCAGAACACACTCGACCAATTGTACAACTGCTGTGCATTTACGTATGGTAAAGCTTTAAGTAAGAAACGATGTGGTTACTCGGTGGTCTGAACATTTGAAGGAAACTGATTACGTCTTTTTGATGGATATGAAGTAAATGTATAGGTACGATACGACGTTTGGTACGTTGTAAATTCCTTGCTGAGGATGGAACTACGTTAGTTAAGGCACCAATTTATTAAGGGTGGTGCTGTTAACCAAAGTAGTTTGGCACACAAAGATAAATTCCGCAATACAAATACAAAATGAACAAAACTACTTCGCTTTCATTCTTTATGTGGAATGATGTAGAAAAACGGTTTCAACTACAGAATACCTAATGAGAATAAGACTGAGATAAAACTTTTTGAAAAGGTTTTTCAAAAAAATTAAAGGAAAGGCTCGTGAAAATAGTATTTGGAAATTGCCATATCGATTTTTGAATTGAAAATGGAAAATTTTACTTCTGAGGCATGTGTTAAGCAATCTTTAGGTGGCTTTTCTGTGGGACATGAATTGGAAGGAATTGAGAAAGACTGGTTTTGTGGACTTTCAGATGAGTTGTACATCTACACCGGATTTTAACTGGGCTATAGATACATTATATCCTATGATGAATCTGCCATGCAAATCGGAGGCACCTTGTATTTTTACCCCTTCACAATAGACCTGTTAATTCTTTCTCCACTATCTCTGATTTACTTGTCGAAGTAATTAATTAAGAAGTACCCCTTAATTAGTGTACCTACTTCTACAATTATATTGAAGGATACAATTAATAGTATTTTCATAATTTATTTGGGTTATGAATAGCATAAAACTTTCAAATTATAATATAAAATGTGTTGCTTTATCTTGGTAAACAAGATCTAGACAGCTTCTATAAAAATCAAGTGCTATGCGATGATTATCTAATGGTTTAGATAAGTAAACCCTCATGTCATACAACCGGGAACCTTATAACGCTCATCAAGGGAGCTTAGGATCCCATGTGTAATGTTGCTTACAACATTTTTACTATTTGAAACAAATCCTGCTTTCGCTGTTGCTCAAGTTATGTTTGAAAACATTGTTCAGTGTAGATATTATAAGGTAAAACCAGCAACAGGCGTGGAATTAAATCTTTATGAATCTATTAATGCAACTCTACACATTCGTGTGTTAACGAGGAAATATATTTGGATAACTCCTTTATTATTAATCCCGTGAACAATAACTGTTTCAACTATTGTTATTAAAATATGGTACATAACTTGCAACATAAATCAGTGCATTTTATTAGCAAACCCAGCAAACAGAGTCACGTTATTTTGACGTCCTTTACAGGTCTTATTGGTCGCTAACGTCACTCGACCTATTACTGACAATATAATGACGTCTTAAAGCTCACCATTTTTTCACGTCACTTATGAGATGTCATTATGACGTCTGATATAAGTGAGTAATAAATTTTATTGATATTGATAATTTTCTTTCTCTTTCTCACCAAGTTGGCAATTGACTCAATGAACTCTACTGGAGTTCACTGAGTTCATTTCACAGTTATTGCATTTCTTAAATTTCGGTTTTTTTCACAGCTTTTTGCGTAAAAACTATCGGTTACGGAGTTTGTTCTAAAAGTTACTCCATTTGGTGTGTATCGGTTATTGTATTTAATGAAAGTATGTATAACTGTATACTTAGATATTATATATTTTAGTCGTACCTAATTATTCAATAGTAGATGTACCTACACTCATAGAATTTATAGATGATGATGGCTTATCATTTATGAATTCCTGGTGACTAACATTTCTTTTATATATTTTTTCAAACATAATTTAAACTATTAATATAACGCGAACAGCGCTAAGTTATGAAGAACGAAATGAGAAGTACGTATGTGTCACATCAGCGCAGTGGTAGAATGTCGGCCTTCGGAACCGGAACCCATCCGATAAAGGTTCGAATCCGGTTAAGGGAAAGTTTCAAGCAAGTATACCCTACTAAAATCGTCAACTTTCAGTTCAGGTAAAAACGGGTTGGTTCAAAAATTAAGTTAAATAATTAAAATTACAGTTCTACGTAAAAATGCTGTTTTTCCCTTTTTTTGTGCGGAACTGCTTAAATAATTGTTTGCATTGACAATTACATTATGCATATACTTGGATTACGACCTATAACGGTCGTAACTTACGTTCTAAAGGTCTTAAAGTGACGTAAAAATGACGTCATGTGTATGACGTCTATATCATGTGACATAATGCCCACAAAATGACGACATATCTGACGTCCTACGGGTCATTTTAGTCACGTGAAATTGACGTCAAAATAACGTGACTCTGTTTGCTGGGAAGTTACGATTTTGAATGTCACTGTTACTGTTTGCACTATTACTCCCGAATTTTTTCTATTCCTTTTCTTCACTTTCGTAGTACGGTAAGCTGACCAATGAATGAACAAATAACGCAAATTCCTACTTTGCAATTCGAGAACATATTATGGAAATTACCTTTGAGAGCTGTCACAAAAGTGACGTCGGCGTCGGTCGCCCTAAAAATTGAATACTACCACATATTTTAACGTAAAAAAGTCCACCTGCGCTTTCTTGTCGATTCTGGAATTTATTATGGATGGTACCATATCTGATCAGGAATGCTCGGGCCACATCAAAACGCTTTTTTTCTTTTTTACCATAAGGCCGATATCGTATTGGCCATCCACATAATTTCACAACTAAGTCATAAACTGATATGTTCAAAATTTTACAAATTTTGGAAATTTGTATTTTCCATCTTCCTCCATAGACAGTGCTAATTCTTTGGGGACCCGCTTGTACGTCAAGATAATCACAAGGCTTGCTTGCTGTTGCTGCACTATAATAATAATTACACAACAACGTTATAGAATCTTTTTCATTTCCCAACGCCACTTCGTATAAGTTTTTGAATTTACTACTCGTTTGGCCCCACAATTAAACTGGATACATGTTTTCAGTCCTGTTTCATACGCATAAAATATGTGAGTCGGTTGTTCAATAACATCCATGATTCATTGTGTTTCGAGGAAAGGATTTTAATTTGTCATACCATTTACGAATAACATCTTCAGTGATCGAAGCACAACTTTTAGAGATTATTTCGCTTTGATAAGTTTTGATGTCCGTAAAAATAAATTTAAACATTTATTATCAGGTCAATCACCGATAAATGTGTGTGGTCTAGAAGCCGCTTTCACTGCTTTTTGCTAGGAGTCCTTCACTTCGTCAAGTACTCTATCTACTCGTTCTTCTTCATAATAAGTTAAAACTCGCATAGGTCGCATTCTTCTCATATTTGGCACCTTATTGGTCATTTGATTATGCAAAGGTGACTTTGCCATCAGTGATTCACCAAGCCAAGTAGCTTGACTTGAAATACATGGCAGTGATATGGGGTCTAAGACTTTTCGATTTTTCAGATTAAAAGGTTCAAATAACTGAAGAGACACCGATTCACTACACTGAAATAAGGTGCCGTCTTCAGTTTTCTCATACTTCATTACACGATATTGAGATATGGTGAATTTTTTAGTTTTCGTTGACGGATTTTTCACAAAATATTGTTGTAGATGTTCTTTGAAGTTTCTGAACATATCCTGATCTACAGGTACTACTTGAAAATGCTTACTCGCGTTTTGAATAATCTGCACATAATGACGTGGCAAGTATATTTTGTCGTACTTTCTCTTGTGTAACTCGATTGCTCCAAAGCTTCGATCGCATGGCAAAAAGCTGTGTCCCGGCTCCGGGTACCTGTGGCATATTAGCCTGAACTTGTTAAGTTCAACCAGTCTATATAGGAAATGTACCAGTGCGTTGTTTTTATTTTGTGAATAGCAGTTATCTGAAAACAGATACAAGTCTGTAACTTCTTGTCGAATGTGATTGTTGAAAAAATGTAGCAACAAGCTCATCACGTCATTTTGGCCTTTTCCAGCGATGGTTCGTCGTAAACCTTTCCGCTACTTCCCACGCTGATACAGAAGTTATAAACCCACAGCTGTATTTTGTAAAATAACTCTCCACTGGAAGACACAGGAAGAGGAAGATTTTGTTGATAATCAAAAGTCAATACCTCTACGGCTGGGTTATTTTTGGCCAGTGCCATTTTATTCTTCATGTCACTGTAGAACGTCTCAGCCTTCTTAATGTGTAGAGATGTAGAGATTTATGCAGCTCCAAGGCCTTCTTTTCTTCCTCAGAATCTGCTCCACTTATTTTATTCATAAGCTTGTCACAATTTTGACAAGTATCTGACTTGGGCTTTCCGAAAGATATCTTAAAATTTTCAGTGAAATATTTTCAGAAGTAGTCATACTTGACCACTGGATTGATAGGTAGCGACTTGGAGACTAATTGGTACTGTTCAGGTTCATTTTTCTCCAAGTACAGCTCGTGCATTTTTGCAATATTGAGTAGAGGTGAGAGGTAATAATGTTGTAGATTATCCTTTCTGCTATAATGGGATTTGTAAGTCGTAAAACTCAAAACATGCTGCCTTATTTTTTCATTAATTTCATCCGATATCTATTGAACCTGTTATCGTGTTTTCTACGTTTGTCTGTCGGGGGAGTACCGGCGTGCTGACCCAGGTGTGCCTGCAAGCGCTCTATGCGGCTTTTCATGATTCCATGCAAAGACAATAAGGCTGTCTTGCATATTTTTTGCTCCTGATCTTCAATTCTGACCTAAAATGTACATTACAGTAAAACTTTTTGTTTAAAAAACAGATAATTTTTTTCACATCTTACCACGTATTCGTAGGACCGGAGCTTCTGTCTTCCCTCTGTGGGTCGGAGTCTATGTCTTACCACATCTTTGAATTTGATAAGGCCGTATAAATAAGAGTCCTGGAGATCTTTTGAGTAAAGTGAATAAAATTCATCAAATATTTTCTGGCAGCCTTGGGCTCCAATTTTCTCAAAGCACTTATGTTTGCAGCTGCAATTGGCTCCAACACTCCTTTCTGGGACCACCGCACCGACGGTGTTAACGTACGCTTTACCTTGTAGGTTATGTGTTCTATTTTCATCTACCGGCACGTAATGCTCATCACTATCTGTATGAGTGCCTTCATATGGATCTTCACTATCGGCCGACGACATTTTCAAAGCGAAAAACGATAAATATGCACTTTTAAACCACAAAGAATGTACCAAACTCGCGCAGTACACGCCAATAAATTGGCCACACCTACTCGGCTCAGTTGGCTTTACCTGTCGATCAGTACCGTGCAATAAGCGGTTAAGTCCAGGACATGGCCGGTTCTTGCACAGTTCCGAAGGGCAGGCAACCACCAAAACTACCATGAAATTAGAAGCTTTTAAGATAGAGAGCCAGTTCTTGCACAGGACTATAGAGAATTTTATACGGAGTCTGTTACAATTTTCGACAAAATTTGGTATCCATTGATAAGTAATGTTAGAGTTTCGTGACAAATTCGTACTCGTTCTGCTTTTTGATAATCTGTGAGATGATGGGGTACAAAACGACTTTCGACTTTTTTCAGATGAATATGATCGTGTATTATTGTTTTCACAGATGATGAGGATCCAATCCCCAGTTGAGCCTCTATTACGGCGCAACTAATTCTGTTATCTGCTTCTTCATAGCAGAAATGTTTTCCCCTGTCACTGCGGCAATGGAAGGACCTACGCCTTTCTGGTGATCAACTGTTGTTCTTTCACGTTCTAATTCCTTGTAGCATCTGTAATTTGTTGGGAAAGAAGGGGCCTGATCGCCAAATGTTGATTTCAAACCTTCTTCGCAGTAATTCGCACTTAAACCTTTCTTAAAGTCATAATAAATCATTATGCGAAAATATTCTCGGATTAATTCCATTTTTTTCACTACACTTGCGAAACTTAAAACTGTCTTTTCAAATGCTAATTAAGCATTTCCATGGCCTACCTAATTTCTTCATTCTCAATAATAATGGTTTGTCCCTCGTATTTATTCCTCCAGTGTGGAGTTGGGGCATCCAATTATCTTATTCTATCTTATCTATGTTGTTGTATCCGGACAGTCCGATTACAAAATGTTCATGACTTGGATCATATTGTTGTCTACCTCAAATTTAGATCTAAGAAGTTCCTTCCTGCAAGACCACTGGATGGATCGAATAGCTTAGCGGTAATATTTCCAAGCTCGGATAAAAAAGGATAGTTCCATTGCGTTGAAATGGAACCGTTATGAAGTCAGTATTCATTATTAATTTCGAGTTATTTCTCATAAAGGTTAGGAAACTTACTTCGGCAACTAAGCATCAGTAAAATATTCAAGATGGGGACGTCTATTGGCATGGAAGGAATCTAACGTGCCTGGCGACCACGAACTTCCTCACTGGATTGCTTTGTAGCCTTATACTATAATCAGATCTGTGCTATAATAAATTGGAATTGAGCAAATATGAGATCATGATGAACTTATGCATACAATATTGCTTTACACTATGATTGGTATGTATCTTGCCAAGTAAGAACGTTTTCTAGCAGGATGTCAGTCAGAAGTCATACCCGCCAACGAAACACCGACAAGTACGTCTTCATCGACCCGTCAGCCTGTATTCCAGAACCAGTCTACTCTCCGGCAACCGGCCAACCTACCTACTGCCTGTACCTTCATTATTAACCGCATTCCGCGTTGTTAAAACCTGTACATATTTGTAAATAGAAATGTTAGTTGTTTTCACAACTTCCAAAACTTTATTGTTTATTTGACACGATCGCCAAATAGCTGGTGATCCGATTCAACCGCCAAAACATCGTTTATACCAACGTAACAATTGAGCTAACATTACATTACCTTAAACGAAACTGATTCATTTAAATAAAGGCAAAATATGCGTTATAAACATCAACAGCGAGTCAAGATAAATGCTTTGCGATGACAACAAAGAAATAACGAAACAGTTAAATAAACTTCATACTTTAGTTTCAATATTTTAATCATAACGACGTGCAATCGATGAAAACAGAATATTTTCTATCTACAGTATTGCTAAACATAATGGAAATGACGATCAGCGTAACAAAAAATAAAAGCCACATTACGTATGCATAATACATGTGTCGTAATTGTGTTCAAATAATACTCATTTTTGATAAGAATCTTCCAGTACAACACCGAGGCAGGCAATAACATTTCAAAGATTTTGCTATAGCAAAGTTCTTGTTAGAGGGAAACTGTTGGAAGTGAGTTTAATTTCGTTTATACAAAAGCTTTCAAAATAACACTGACATTCTATGCAAATTACGTATCATGTAAAATTACATAAATAAAATACACGAGTACGTTTACATAACGATTAAAGCAAAGGGATATCCTAACAAAATAAGGTGCCATTGTATCTACTTACTGTATATATAGCCTAAAAGAACAAAAGGGTCCGCACCTTAACTGTTTATGCAAAACAAAATCGTTTACTCTCGTTTTATTTTATTGTTACATTTGTACACAAGAGAATATGCTGTTATGAAATGCAAATGAAAACTGAGATCATGTTTTACTGAAAACTAAATCAAAAAGGGTCAGATACCAAATTACATTATTTATTATATATTCGCTAGAGATTACAATAATTTAAGGCCCTTTCATTTCACGTTTACAAAACAAACTACGTCGGTCATGATTATTTATGCAAAGTTATCTACAATTCTAGAATCGATTTTGTTTAATGTAGTATGTACAAAGGGCCAAAATCGATCAAGTCTAAAGGCTTCTGCAATCCGCTAAGATTACTTTTTTTTCATATGTAAAAGTAGAGTGGATCTTTTTTACGAGAGATTGTTCTTGTTACAGAACTAAAATGTAAACTATACCGGATACAAAAATTTACATATCTGAGACGAGAAAACCCTACAGTAAAATATACGCTTAAAACACTTTTCATCGGAGTATGATGCGCTATTTACACATATTCGTTGGCACTCTTTGTGTCATGTTACATATTTTACAAATATTACCCCTAAAACGCACCAAAGTGCTTTGAAATTGGTGGATTAACGAATTTCTCTAGTGCAAGTTCATTAACTTCCGTTATTTATGGCCAAAATTCATAAAATCATCTCATTCAGACATCAGTACAATTATGAAATAAGGCCGTAATTGTAGGAATTCTGACACAAGTGGAAATTTACGTTTCATATTTCAGTTTTTTGTATCCTCGAAATAAAATTATGCAATAATAAGAATTATTAGTAAATACAAAGCTTTGACGTTATTTTGCTTTGTGTAACTGTATAACTTTGTTGATAAATACCAGAAAAAAATGGAAGTTGCTGAAAATATGTGCCGATCTATTTACAAAAGTAAAGACAGACGAAGAGTTACATTGGCCCATACTACATTTTTTAGTATACCTATAGTATGTCTCAGATCGAGTGAGATTGTATGGGTAACTTTCTTATTATCGAAGATGATCGAGATTATTTAGTTAATTGGGTAATGTTTTGTAGCTTTATATGCTGATCTAAATGTTATTTACAATTTGCCATTTTCTTCCATAGAAGATACGAAAAAAGGTTTCATAGAAAAGTTTTCGAAAAGACCAGTTTAAACTTGTCGTAGAAAAATTCAAAATGGCTGCTTTTGGGATACCCTTACCGACTCTGTTAAGTTAAATGGGAACCATACTAAATTTTTAGAGTGCTGAATATAATTTTTTAATCTTTTTTCAACGATGTAAAATAATGTATGATCGAATAGAAATACCAGTAAACATAATTATTTTTTGGATTTTCATAAAATATAGTAGGTCTAGGGGTGGTCAACGTTTTGAAACTATCACTTTCGTAATGCTTCACCGATTCCGTTTAGTGACTTTTTTGTTTCCAATACCAAAAATTAAACGCGTGGTGTGCAATTCGCTTCTGCTAAAGCGGCGTTGAACATATATATATTGCACACTAGTTTCGAAGGTAACAGCGTTACAGTAGAAGAATCACTTTGAGCTACTAGATATCTAATGTACTGCCATGAACAAGTATCAAAGAGCAAGCTGACTTCAGTATTGTCGTATTCGGAAAATTCTTCGAAAGCCATTCTTCGAAAACCGATTATTCGAATCAACAATTCTTTGAAAAGCAAATTTTGGAAATGCATCTGTTCGAAATAGAAATTTTCCGCAAACCTAACTAGACCCACCCAATTTCCCCCGGGCATAGGTTATTTGGAGGTTTAGTATATTTTTGTTTCAATTGATATAAGAACACTAAACAAATTTTGGAAGTAAAGCAAAATGCTAAACTTAAACGTAGATCGTTACTAAAGTGCCTAGGTTATTTGCAGGTTTAGTATATTTTTGTTTCAATTGATACAAAAACAGGGAACTCGCCGCGGCTTTTGCATTTATTTATGCAGGTTAAAACCACTGTACTTAGACTCACGGCATCATTTCCAACAATTTGACACTAAAAGTATTGATTTTAATGTATTTCCTATATTGATCCCTAGGGTCCCGCGCCATAAGTAATAAACCTTGGTCTTGGTTTACTCTATAGTCATATTATATCAATACCACTTCCTGAGTACGGAATTCGTACCTAATATTTTACAAGTTAATAACAAATCTGGCAACTCGATATAAAATAATCCGGCTGTATGAAATTTTTTTATTACTAATAGCAGTGTAAGCGAATTGTGCAGAAATGAACGACTGGTAACCATAAATGCGGACAAGGACACAAATCTGATACAACAGAAGGCATTCTTCAACGAACTGGTGGAAACTGGAGTTTACCAGGAGTGAGTTGCGCTAAAAGAAAGTGGATTCCAATAAGGTTATCTGAGCTCGCTGAATCGCATCGTCACGTCGTCGCCCTACTATAACACTGAGTGTAAGGGTTTTTTGAAATATTCAGCACAACAAAAAATCGATGCATTCAAAAGTCGCTAAACAGACCGAAAAGGTTTAATTTGAATCCTCAAAAAAGGAAGGTTATGACCACGGTTTTTGAAACCAAAAAGTGCTGACCGTGTTGAGTTATGGAACTTTGGACTATAATAAATGAAGATGGTTATTATCAGACCTTACCATGGGCGCCGCTACTAAAGGGCAAATCCCCTACCCCTTGGAATTTTATAAATCGCGTAAATCCATTTTAGTAAATGTTAAAAGCTCACAATAAAACTAGTAGACAGCCAATTTTGGAATATAATGTTCTATTCCATCGGTGACTCTGCATAGTGCATAGCCTATTGGTTTTGAAGCGAGTGCCCAGTGGACTCGCTTAAGATTGCGGTGAAGCCGCGGATCGAAGAGTTTAATAAAGTTTTAACTAGGTTATATGAAAATTTAATTAATTAACATGCGCAATTATGTATAATATTATAGTAAGAAGGAACGTTCCTAAATATGACGTGCACAATAAAAGAAAGGTTCGTGGTGAGCTACGTTTGTTACTTGACCAGTTGCTGAACCAGATTTGGAACCAGCGCCGATACGGCCGTCGGGGCGCCCCGAGATCTTCTTTATAACGGGCAATCTTATTTTCCAACCGGCGACTCTCGATATGGTTGGTTGGGTAGATGGCGGCTCGATTACTTAAGGCCGCACGTGAACTTCCCAGTTTTATCGGACTTGCCGGTGATAATAACCAATCCAAAGCTTCACCTACGTCATAACCACGATATAACAATACAATTATAACCCTTACAACATATGCATAAAACAATGCTTAATTACTTACAATAATACATATATAATTAGTGTAGTACATACTAATTACTTACTTGCTAAAATGCCACAAGAACTTACTAAGAACAACTTATTGATTCGCTTCGCTACGAGCGAGTTTTAGAATACAAAATGCATTTCATTCTGTGTTGCGCTTATGCGATACTTATAATCTTATCTAACTGTGACCCAGTGACATACATATATATAGGGTGTACCGTAACACTCCCCCTCGCCGACAGAAAGCGAAGCGTCGGGAGGAGAGATACAAACAAAACCCTAATAATAAAAAAAATATTTAATAAAAAAATTTCCACCATTTAAGAATTCCTTTCTCTATACGGGCGTAGAAACTGTATATGAGACTTGGAGATGTCCTGCTTTTCGCAATCTTCTAACACTACTGATACCGGGGAGGTAAATCCTCTAATGATTTTAGGAGAGGACCACATTGGAGTGAATTTCTGGTCGGAGGTGTGTGGAACGGAGTTTGAGAATTGCTTAACGAGAACCTTTTGGCCTATTTTAAGTTTAGTAATTGGCAATTTCCCTTGGTTGTAATATTTTTTTGCCTTTTGGTGCGCTATCTGTAGGTGTTGATCTACCTCTTGTAAGGAAGGGAGCTGGGGGCGTGACACAAAGGATTCAAGATTCCATACGTTATCTAAAGGGGTAGCAATATCCCTATGCAAAAAAACTGTCGCTGGAGATGTACCTATCGCTTCGTGGTGTGTACTATTATAATTCAAAACAAAAAATGGTAAAACTTGATCCCACGACTTATGTTGAAAGGCGTATTGCTTAATTAGAAGTGTTAGGTTATATTTTAAATTTCGATTACATCGCTCACTCATGTTCGAAGCAGGATGATACGGGGATGAAAAAGCTTGGCGTACACCCCATTGCATACAAAGTTGCGACATAGCGGCGCTCGAAAAACATTTGGCGTTATCTGAAATAAGCGTTTTTGGGGGGCCGTACGTGGAAAATAAGTCAGTGAGGTATTTATACGTAACCTTGGCGGTAGATTTTCGCGTGGGGTACACTTTCAACCATTTAGAGAAACTATCAATACAAACGAGCATGAAACGGTAACCCTGCTCAGACGATATAATTGGACCAACATAATCGATATATACCTTATCCCAAACGGCGATCGGAGGAGAACTAGCTAGATGGGTATTAACTTGAATATTAAGTGGCTTACATGTTTGACAGAGGTGGCAAGTTACAACGTAATCTTTAATTTGCTTATACATCCCATTCCACCAGAAGCGCTTAGCAATTGCCCTGTAAGTTTTAGTAATCGAATTATGATTACCTATCTTAGAATCATGATAATAGTATATAATTAAATTATACAATTTTTCTGGAACAACCACTCGTTTGAGGCGCTTTCGACCAACGTAACGGATCAACAGACTGTTATCGACTGCAAAGTTATTTACATCCTGGCCAGCTTCCAGGCGGGCACGAATGAGTTTACAACCTTCATCAGACTGTTGGTGCTTGTATATCGAAATAAACGATTCGGGAAGTTCAGTAATTGAATTTAAAAGTGGGATCGCATTATCATTATTCGTGGGAAATTCTGAGTCTATAGTATCATTAAACAATCGAGATAATCCATCAGCTATGTTATTTAGAGAACCTGAGATGTGCTCAATAGTAAAGTTAAATTTTGAAAGTTTTAGTAGCCAACGACCAAATTTTGAAAGTTGCGAGGGGTGATTAACAAGCCAACGTATCGCATCACAATCGACCTGCAAGGTAAAATGCGAATCCGTGACATAGTCTTTAAATTTATCTAAGGCAAATATGACCGCTAAACATTCCTTTTCATATGTCGAATACCTTTTCTCTGTGTCAGATAGCTTTTTAGATACAAATGCTATAGGGTGAGTTCCATCTTCCATTTTTTGTAGCAAAACCCCTGAAATACCTACATTACTTGCGTCCGTTTGGACAATAAATGGTTTAGAAAATTCGGGTAGACGCAATACGGGGGCTTCGCAGATTGCTCTTTTTAGGTTTTCGATAGCTAAAATATGTTTATCCGTAATTTTGAATTTAACATTCTTCTTTTTCAACTCATTCAACGGAGCTATTATCTCGGAGAAATTGTGAATAAATTTAGAACAAAATGATACTATTCCTATAAACTGTTGGACCTGCTTGACACTCCTTGGAATGGGTAGAGTTCGTATAGCTTCAACTCGTTGAGGATCGAGCTGAACACAACCCGACGAAACTACGTGACCCAAAATTCGGAGTTTAGACATTGCAAACCTGGCCTTGTCAGGGTTTAATGTAATTCCGCATTTCCGTAATCGTTCCAATACAATCTCTAAATGGAGCAAATGCTCCGACGAACTTTTAGAAAAAATTATAAAATCGTCAAAATAATTAAGGAAAAATCTAAACCGTATATCCGCAAATTCTTTAGCAATGAGGCGATTCAGACCAGTGGGACTAATTTTAAGGCCGAATGGTAAATAATTATACTCATAATGGGAGGTAGGGGTTACGAACGCGGTGTATTTTTTTGATTTTTCAGTGAGCGGTATTTGATGAAAAGCAGCGTTCATATCAAAAAGGGTGAAAATTTTAGCACCTTGCAAGTAGCCGAAAATTGCTTGCTGGTTCGCAGGTGGGAAAGGATCAAATTGAATAATTTTGTTAATGGCTCTGTAGTCTACTACTAGTCGTTTCCCGGAGTCTTTCTTTGGAACGAAAAAAACGGGGCTGGCAAAGGGAGATGTACTGGGACGAATGATTCCTTTATTTAAAAGATCTTGAAGGTATTCATCCAGCTCCTTCTGCTTAATCGGATTTAAATAAAACGGGTTTTTATAAATGGGTTGATCCGAACTAACCGTAATTTCATATTCGAAATTCTGAACAACCCCAATATTTCTTGATAAGACATCAGAGTATTTGGACATGAGAGACGCAAGTTTATTATTTTGAGCTTCATTGAGATTAAACTTGATCTCACAAATGGAACATAAGGTCCCTTCCCTCCAATTATTTTGAGTACTAAATGGGATTGTAACGTTCGGGTTAAATCTGAATGAAATGCAATTACGATCAAAATTAAGTACGACCTTCATTTTATTCATCGATGGTATGCCTAAAATTAAATCGAATGGTAAATTTAAAAATTCATAGAATTTTATTGGCCACGTAAGCATCGATATCTTAACAAATAATTTAACTTGTTTTTCGACCTTAGCTATTGAAGAATCCGGCAACCTCACAAATGACGAACTCTTAATGTATCTGATTTTACGTAATTTGTTTAACTTGGAAACTAATTTAGGCGATATAAAATTATAAGTAGAGCCAGTATCTAGCAAAGCTAATGCTTTGACACCACAAATTTCTACTAAAACTAAAGGCATGCAGTTAGGATTAATTTTCCTGTGTCTTTGGTTAAGAAGGCAAATTAGTTTTTTGGATAGCTGTTCCTATTATTAAGTTTAAAACACTGACTTATTAAATGTCCGTAATTTCGACAATACCCACAAAAGGACGAACGATTAGGAATCGTATCAGATGGCCGAATCCGGGACCTCTGACTACTAGTAGATGCAAGATTAGGTTGATTGAAACTATCTTCTCTCCTAATAATCGCTTCCACCTTATGTATTATAGTATCTAGTTCATCAAATGTAGAAGGCTCTAAAAAATTTTTAAGTATGTTAAAGGTTTGTCTATTACAGTGGGCCCATACCAATGAAATCAAATGTGATTGTGGATGCGTAAGGTTCAAGGCAAAAAATTTTGATTTAATATCTAACACAAAAGATTCGAATGACTCATTTTCTCGTTGCATTCGATTAACAAACTGATCACCCATCAATATTATATCAGAATTATCTATATACTTAGTAAAAAGTATATTTTTCGCTTGTGACCAAGGTCGATTCATAATAGAGGACCACCACTCCCTAATATGGTCGTCTACTTTAACAGATAATGCCATAAGAAGACTTAACATATCAACGTTTGGAAGCTTTAAAATTTTGTCTACCGCTTCGATGAAAAGTACAATTGACTGGGGATCATTATGACTACACAAAGGGACATCCGATATTAATTGTTTGGGGTCGACTGAAAATTTTAATTTGTGGTGCGACGATGTAACATTTTCAGCTACCTGAATCATCGTTTCATGTAATCTCGCAATTTCATTACAGTTTTGGTTAGTTGCTCTGAAATTATCAGCAAGTGAAGCTATTAATGAAGAAGATACTGCTAATTTTTTAGGTTTGGTTACATTTAAACTTCTCGATCTGGTCTTAAATGACGGAGCGCTAGTTGAACTTCGAGTATTAAAATTGTCGGTTCTAATCATCGTATCTGGCTGTAAGCTACCTTTTGGAATTTCCAAAGGGGGCTCCGTGAGTGGTTTTATATCGGGAGTATTGATTTGGCAAACAGGATCAGTTACTGTAGGACTAGAAGATCTCGAAATCGCTGTAACAGCGCCAATAGCACTGCGCGTAAGAATTGGCGACATTAACAATTCGATTAATTTTACAAGGAAATCTTAAAGGTGTATAACACGATAACCTCTAACTAATACCTATCGATACCCATTAATGTCAGTAAATCCTATAAAGATATGAAGGTCACTTAATATAATCCAAACATAAACTTAACAAATAAATGTAGATATAAATAATCGCAGCTCACGCAACACCTTAAATTGATTAAAAAAAAGCTCTGCTACCATTTGAAGCGAGTGCCCAGTGGACTCGCTTAAGATTGCGGTGAAGCCGCGGATCGAAGAGTTTAATAAAGTTTTAACTAGGTTATATGAAAATTTAATTAATTAACATGCGCAATTATGTATAATATTATAGTAAGAAGGAACGTTCCTAAATATGACGTGCACAATAAAAGAAAGGTTCGTGGTGAGCTACGTTTGTTACTTGACCAGTTGCTGAACCAGATTTGGAACCAGCGCCGATACGGCCGTCGGGGCGCCCCGAGATCTTCTTTATAACGGGCAATCTTATTTTCCAACCGGCGACTCTCGATATGGTTGGTTGGGTAGATGGCGGCTCGATTACTTAAGGCCGCACGTGAACTTCCCAGTTTTATCGGACTTGCCGGTGATAATAACCAATCCAAAGCTTCACCTACGTCATAACCACGATATAACAATACAATTATAACCCTTACAACATATGCATAAAACAATGCTTAATTACTTACAATAATACATATATAATTAGTGTAGTACATACTAATTACTTACTTGCTAAAATGCCACAAGAACTTACTAAGAACAACTTATTGATTCGCTTCGCTACGAGCGAGTTTTAGAATACAAAATGCATTTCATTCTGTGTTGCGCTTATGCGATACTTATAATCTTATCTAACTGTGACCCAGTGACATACATATATATAGGGTGTACCGTAACAGTTTACTAATTTAAAAATAGGTAAAAATGTTCAAGTTTTCTAATTTCTACTTGAAAAAATGTAAGGCCCCCCCAACGAATTTTCTTCCGGCAAGGCTCGCACCGGGTGTCACCCGCTTGGGGGTGACACTTGGTCGAGATTGAAATAACCGCTAAAAATTAATTTTGAATATGTGATTTCCGCCGAGTTTGCAGCTGTCAAAGCTAGAAGAAGGGATTATAATACTTGAAATATTTTTTTATTAAAAGTTTTTTCTATATCTGGGAAAGAGTTAGTGGCGTTTTTCCCGATATATGGCGTCAATTTCACTTAACTCAGGCTTGTGAAAAAATTTGTACTGTGTATGGTGAAGGTACTTTATCGAAATGTGCTGCGCGGAAATGGTTCGCTTGCTTTCTTTCTGGTATTTTTGATGTGGAAGATGAGGCACGCTGTGGTCGTCCAATCACCGAACAAGCTGATGAAATTCTGGAAAAGGTCCAACATATTAGCAGTGTCGATATTGGTATGGAGCAAGGCATTGACCACAAAACTGTTTTGAGCCATTTACACAATGCTGGCTACAAAAAGAAGTTCGATGTATGGGTTCCTCATATGTTAAGCGCGAAAAATATGATAGACCGAATTAACATCTGCTATGCGCTGCTGAAACGCAATAAAATCGAGCCATTTCTGAAATGTGTCATAACCGCTGATGAAAAATGAATCACGTAAGCGTCAAAGATCGCGAACAAGAAATGGTGAGCCGTCACAAGCGTTTCCGAAACTAGGATTGACTCCGAACAAGGTGATGCTGTATGTGTGGTGGAACTGGAAGGGAATCGTCCAGCATGAGCTACTTCCAGTTATTCAGACGATTGATTCTCAACTCTATTGTGGACAACTAGGCAGAATACGCCAGACAATTGAAAGAAAACGGCCTGAATTGAATAATAGCATTGAATAAATAAGAGAAAGAAGATCAACGCTAATGTTAACAAGTGTAATCGTTGTAAGTAGCCCGGGACGATCTTGGCCATCTATTGGGTGGGCCGGAAGGTATTATTACCTCACAATCAAGCAGATTTCTTTAAATGACTACAGACCATGTTGCCAAATTTGTAGGAGGTATATTTAAATGGTCATTAAGATTCAATGAACTGTATACTACGTATAGTTTACAGTCGTTGAGATTTTTCACTCAACGATACAGTTCATTGTTAAGATTGGAAGGAGATTATCTTACTTAAAATTTTTCCTACCATTGCAATTTGTATAATTATGAATTAGTTATCGTTCTTTGTATGTCGATCACTTTTGGTTTTTGTCAACATGGTTATTTTCACTCGGAGATTCCGGGTTTATAAAATTCTCCGGACTTGTAAAATATAAAATTTCAATTTTATGAAAATGATAATACAAATTTGTTAAACTTATCTGACATGAAATTCTCGAATTACCGCGAGTGGAGTATTTGAAAACAGACGAATGTCGTTTAAAAACTATAAAAAAATGTAGAATGAAAATATGTAGTAGATATGGTTAGGTGTAAAGTATATCAATTTTTAATCGAAATACAAAACATTCACAAACATGTGAAATTCCTGCAAAATTATATTTAAGACGTAAGTTACGCGGAAATTAGATTTATTGAGACCTAAATTTAAATAACAAGATTGATAAAAGATTTAAACAATCTTTATCTTTAATCAATTTTAAGGAAAAGGATTAATGAATCTAAATTCTAGAAACACTGTTTTCAACCAATTTCAAAAAGTTGGTTACTAAATTCGTCCGGATGTCTGTGTGTCTGTGCGTTGGTCGATGTTACAGGTTTAGAAAGTTGGAAGTAGTGTCATCTTATAGGAAATTGTTTACTGATTTCAAATCTTTGCTAAATTTTTTGATCGGATCACCCGTTCGCCGTCGGGACGCCATTAAAGTCAAAATATACGCCCTTGAATATCTTGAGAACGACACATCCAATTATAAAAAGGAAAAAACACGTTTCCTTTATTTTTGAAACCTATTGAGTCATATGATACGTAAACATCACCCTCACCTCCCTGTGGGGTGGAGCGGGGGTGAAGTTTGAAAACTTAAAGTGGAACACCTATTTTTATTGCACTTTTGATGGATTATCTATAAAAAACCATTCTCAAATTGCAAACTTCACCCCTAACTGCAACCCCTTTTTTGGGGGTGGAAGGGGGAGAAAAACGATCTTTTATTACTTTTTTTCCTCCAACATTTTGGCGTGATTTACAAATTGTCCGTCACCTTCTCCGCTTCCATCACCCTTAAGGGTGGAAAGAAAAACAATGGCTCATTTGTGCAGAATCCGGTGTGCTTGTGTCTGAGGGGGAGGGGTAGTTATAGACATATATATTGTATATAATACATGCCATAATTAGGTACAGATTTGAAGTTGGTTGAAAGTAGAATTCTATGAGAATTGGCGCCTTTTGATACTTGTTCAAGGTAAAGTTGTGAATAAATCAAGAAAGACCCATTACACTATAGCCTCAGGAATCCAAAACTTAGAAATCATTTCACATAGAAATAATAAAATTGTGAACCACCTCAGATTAATTTATAATAAACAAGAATTAATTGAATTAGATTCGTTACCATTCAAAATACTTGAGTTTTACAGATTTCAGATTATGTCAGTAAAAGTAGGTATTGTATATTTATGTATGTACATTCCTATCCTAAACCCGAAAACATACCAATATTTTAGAATCTATCCCATGCGTAACTTGACCATTTATTTTTTGAGTCAAAACGGGATAGTCCGGTCCGGGAGCCGGCAACCTTTTTTGCAATCAATTAATATACTTTTTATCTTCGTGAGCGGCTTTACTTTAACGAGAGGGTAAACTTTTTCCTCTGCGAAAATGTTCGCAAATGGGTCCTACGGGGTGCACAGGAGTAAAACACGTTGATTTGGAAATGACAAGAAATGGATGAATATCATGGGAAAACGGCCCAATTAATTTGTGGGACAAAGTGGGCATTTAATTATGCAAATATTTACTAAAAGCTACAGAAAAAAAATCAGCTTGATATTCATTACTTTTGTTAATGTAGTAATACCTACATGTCTTCCGATGGGGACACTCTTGATGGACTCATTTTTGTTGTAGGACAAATGTCATTTTGAATTATGTACTTACAAAAAAACTTAACAGTTAGCTAAAAAATTAACTGTTATTAATCAATTTTTTGTAATTACCACATCAACGTGTTTTACCCCTGCGCACTCCGTAGGACCCATTTGCGAAAATTTTCGCAAAGGAAAAAGTTTAGCGTCTCGTTAAAATAAAGCCGCTCACGAAGTATAAAAAGTATAATTGATTGCAAAAAAGGTTGCCGGCTCCCGGACCAGGACATCGGTTTGCATTTGCAAAATGTACGGGAACGATTTAATCAAAATCTGGACGTAAAGAGTGAAATAATGTTGTCAAATGGCAGAAGAAAAACAATATTGACTTTTTTCGATTTTAAATGCCTCAAACTCTTTCCTCATTTTCCATGTTTACAACTTCAATTTTTTTGTTAAAAATAAAAAGAACTAAAAAGAACTAGTGCACTTAATTCAGAAAAGAAAGAACTTTCAAATGACGTATGAATTGCCCCATTATCCCTATTTAAATTATAGCGCTAAGGGATGAAATCATTTCCGGGTTGAAAATCATGGCAAAAGTTGTGCCCTTTGATATAAAAATTCGCAAAGAAAAAAAATTTCTAACCAGAAACCCATCTGATACCTGTATATAAATTGGTCAAAATGTCCACCGTTGTGTTCACGACACAATTCCACTTTGTACTTTGTTCCAAATCCAATTGTCGAACTCTTTTTCCAGAGTTTCAGGTGTAATTCGTTCAAGTTTCCGCAGTAATTGCTGCTTGTAGTTCGTCCAATGTATGAACACAGAATAAAACACTAGTGAAACAGAAGCGACACTCTGCTAAATACGTGTTACACATTTTCTTATCGCGCGAACTAACAGCTCCGCCTTCTGTGGTGTAGAATAGAGCGAGCGAATTGATACATTATACATTTCAGCGTATGTACCTAGCGGTGCCCGGTGCGTTGAACTCTTATTGCGAGAATTCTATCGGAATTAGTTTTACGGTGAACCGCTTATCATATGCGAAAATGTATGGCAAATATTTTTCGTTTATGACATTTTTTGATACGATTTCAAATTTAGAAAATAAATGAGAAAAACTACAAATGAGTCCTCTTTTTACTAGCCTTACTAATGACAAAACAGACAAAGAAGTTTACACTACAATGGGCGTGGTTGCGTCGAGGAGACCGCCTTGTGATGGCAACATAACTTCAAAGGTGCCGACGGAGACTGTCGCTTCTGTCTCACTAGTGTTTTATTCTGTGGTATGGAGGCGGTTTCCAAAACGTTGAACAGAAAAATATAACAGAGTTACATCTGGAAAACTGGGAATCATAATCCTTTGCTAATTAAACAATTTTCAAATCGATTAACAATTCGTTTCTTATGGTTAGCAAACACTCGATAAGGAATATTAATCTCGGGGTGCCCTTTCATAAACTGCTCTCGACAGCAGCAGTTCAACTCGCCAATCCAACACCGTAAAAAACACTACGCGCGAAATTCGAACTGTCATCAGTATTAGAGAATCACCCGGTATTATTTATTACATAGAAAATTATATTATGGGGTATAATATATAGATTTCCGGTATTTTTTTGAATTATTTAGTAGATTCAGGCAAAAATATTAGCACCCTGTCCGCTAATTTTCGCGCTGTTTGTCAAAACGAGACAATTCTGCGTCCCGGGGTTTTTTTCGGGTACATCGGGACGGAGTACCGAAAAAAGGGACGGCCCCGTTCAAAACGGGTCATAGGGTCACGTTACCCATACCCGATAAACAAAATAGAGGCCTTTTACCTTTTCAAGAATTATATCCCTAGGGCGGCAGCCCAGCGTCATTTTAGGTAGCGATAAAAGCGCGTCTGCAAATCATATCCACTACGTTGCAGATGATGCAAAATATAAGAGCATAAAAATGGTCGCAAGTTTGCTGAACCTGGGGATAACATGTTCAAATTGTGCATAAAAAATCACTGTTTTAAAGCAACGTTTTTCATTTGTCCTTTCGATTCGTAAAAGAATTATACGCGCTCAAATCACTTTAAAACAGTGATTTGCAGGCGCACTTTTATCACTACCTAAAATGACGCTGGGCTGGCGCCCTAATACGCTAATCCATAAAAATGATATATTATGTTTGATAAGTATTCTGCGTTCTCACTTCCCAGACGTACACAGATTGCAACTTTTGATTGGCCAAATCAGCATTTCGATAACTTAATAGTTTTGAGTATAGAGCGTTTTTTTAATGTTTTGAATCTGCGTAGTCACAAACGCACATACCTATGTAAAAATTTGCATAGGTCCATTTTTTTTTGGAACACTACGTAATTTTACTTTGTACCTACTCGGGAAGTAAAATAGGAGTTACGTTTCTAATATTGCTTAAAATCAAAATATTTTTTTCGTAATTCGACCAAAAATTCTTATTTTGTCTTCCAAAGACATAAACTTTCTCTTCAACTTTGGTGTTTTATTTTTAGCCATCTCCGAAATTAATATTATGTAATTTAGTTTTTTAACAATCATTAACGTATGAAGAGATTAAAATTATTCCACGATTGAATTTCTGTTATGAGATCATTAAATCTTACACACGTGAACACATGAATAAGCATGTACTGGTGACACAGTGAAATAGATACCTTATTTTTGTTTCATTAGCAGTATTATTCTATAAATAAAATGTGCTCTAATATTATCAAGTAAAATCGACAACGTTGTTGAGTTTAAGATCGGGTAGAAAGGAAACTACACATTTTACCAAGTCTAGTTTTAAACACTCACGCAAGGATTACTTGGAAAACTTGTAAAAATTACAATAAAATGCGTATGCAACCGGCATTGCGCGATTACACTTTTTTCCATATGGTTGAACTTCTTTCTCTTATTTATTCAATGATAATAGGAAACGTATTGGTTTCCATCATGACAACGCCCGACAACACACCCCCTTTGATGACCCGTCAAAAATTGCGAGAGCTTCGTTGGGAAGTTTTGTGTCTGAACATCATTTGTTCGGATCTCTGCAGAACTCTGTCAATGGAATTAAGCTGGTTTCAAAAGAAGCCTGTCAAAACCACTTGACAGTTTTTCAACCAGAAACCACAGAAGATCTTCACCAATGGCATTATGGCTCTACCCGAAAAATGGCGAATCATTGTCGATAATAATGAAGCATATTTGGTTTAAATAAAAGGAGTTTAGGAAAAAAACCGCTGGAAAAAAAAAACCCGGAAAAAAATATACTAAACCTGCTAATAACCTAGGCGCTTTAGTGGCAAAATCCACGTTTAAGTTTGACATTACTTTTATTTCCAAATTTTGTATATTTATATATTTATTCACAGCCATCTATAATCATTTTTCGGGGGTTTTTCTTCCGGGTTTTTTTTCCGGGGTTTTTTTTCCAGGGTTTCTTTTCCGAACCCCAACTAATAGTATATCATTTTATAAGGAGCTAAAGTGGCACTTTTTGTGGCGAATCTGTAGGTTTGAAGGACGAACGTAGTGAGTCCGCCGGCAAATACAGATGAGCCACAAAAAGTCACTTTGCTCCGCATAAAATATACTATTTTTTCTTCAAACGTCAAACGTCTATTTTTCTTCAAACGTCAAACGTCAATAAAAATTACACCCGGTGGAGGCAAAAGACTTCTGGATCCACTCGCAACGGATGCTAAGTCGTTTGCCTCCTCCGGCGATAAAGTAAAACTTTAACGTTGTCAGTTGACGTTTAAAATGTTATCTTTTATTGACGTTTGAAGAATAGTTATTTGTGTACCAAGGTTGTAAAAGTGATCTTTTTTGGCCGAAACTGATGATTGCAGCCGAGGCTAACATATCAGATGAGGCTAAAAAATAACTTTTAACCGAGGTGCACACAACATTTTTTAGGCGACTATCACAAAAAAGATATAAACTTTAATTTAAAAATCAATTTCATAATTTTGACAGTGACAGTTACCTGACAAATACAATAATATATTTGATTATTCATGTCACTTACAGAGTGCTTTGCTCCATCACCTGGACAACAAAAAGCGGTTGTAAAGTAAATGCGGCCGTAAAGTTGTTTATGACAGATGTTAAAAAAAAAGTTATACTTTACGGCTTTCAAAAGATACGTAAAACAACTATTTATGTAATAGCCGCCTAAAAAAATTTTTTTTTCACACTAAGAAAGCCAATTGAATTTTACTTAAAAAACACCACGAACTTTTTCCCAGATTTAATAATAATTTAATATGTTTATGACACTTGACTGATAGTTTTGTAATTTGATGATCAATGACTTAGATATATTTTTTCAAATGTTTATTTAAATTGCTGTATTAAAATCATACTTCACGCTTACCCGATTTTTTTTATGTAAAGTTGAGTTACGGTTTTCGAGGGGTGACACCATCGACATCCGCCCAGGGTGTTACTCATGCTTGCCAGTAGCTCAAAGCTCAGTAGCCATGACAACTATACAGAAAAGTAACCACCTTTTTGTACATAACTTTTAATAAAAAATTCATTTACTTTCACCATCCTCTTTTTTATGGTCCGTGAGAGACAAAAAAAACGGCCATCGCTTTTTGATCCGATTCACGCATCACGATCAAAGCACCTTCGCATCCATCCATAAGTCTACGAGACGCACGAGACGGAAATCGAACATGTTCATTCCTGAATGAGAACAATAAATAACGGATCTGAACAGGTTAGACCCACAAGTTATTTACGTCAATGAGGTCGTCCCGGAAATGAGGTTATAATGCACTATTCTTAATTATAAAAATATAAATGCTGTTGGAATTCCTTTACAAAACATTAAAAACTGTAAAATTCATGCTAACAATTTACATGCGTTAATGGGCATAAATTTTAATGCATCGACGAAATGCAACTTACAGTAAAAATAAATAACTATAGCATGCACTCGGTTTTCCGCCACTCAGAATTCAAACAATTTGCGAAAGTGTCAGGTATCTGTAGTTTGGGTGTCATTTCAAAGGAATGATGAATGGAACTTAGTGTTTCGTAAGAAATCAGAAATGTGCAGCTTAAAAGTTCTCAGTGATTGAACGAAGCCACATTAAATTTACCGGATCTAAAGCAAATGCCAGAAACCAAAAAGGAACTAGCATGAGCGTTACTTATCCAAGTTTACAAACTTTTATAAACTTAAATCTTCAAAGGAATCTATTTTCGTGTACACAGTTTTATAGGATTTGGTATACTCACTCTTTCCTTTTTTCGTGTGTTAGTTACTTGCGGCGACTGTTTCTATTCCATAAATTGTAAATAATATTTAACAGAATATGAGAAACGGAAACGTAATCTACATTTTTCGACTACGATATTACGTTTTTTACTCCAGTTTCCTTTTGCGAGCTTCGTAAGTTTATAAAAGCAAAATGAATATGAGTGAACACGAAACGGCAATATCTAGCACGTGCATTTCTCGAAAACTTCGTTACATTACTTAGGTAACGTCACTACTATCCGGCTATGAAGTGTCAACAGAAAATCTCATGTGACTGATACGTGCACAAACTTACAATCCGAAGAATAAGTGACACACACAACACATTTTAAATGTAAGTACTCCTCTACTGACAAATGTGTTAAAATGAGTGGTAAGCGTTTCAATATACTACCAAACCCGTGTACCAATAAGGATGACGACATTTGTGCAAAGCCACTTTGGTTCTTTTTATTGGGAATTTTGAGCGTACAGTTCTCCTTTGAATGTAAAATTTTTGTACAATTTAGCCAAAATGAAATTTCAACTTCCATCCCCTCTATGAAACATTAATACATTATTATTACATTAGATAGATCACATTTTGACTAGGTAATCTAAAAATAGGCCTCTTTGAGTCTATAAGGAAGGGTGACAGTTCAAAGAAATAATTCTATATAATATTTTCTGTTCAGTTCAGATGAGAATGATGTGCGACGAGGAAGTGAACTTTCCGAGGTGAAGGTACTTCCCATCCGTGAAGTCGGCCACTTCATAGGTCTACTCCACAAAGATGAATGATGAAAGATGAGAAAATGTGGAGAAATGTGACACATTTATTGCGTTATGAGGTAGTGTACTTATTAAAAAGTGAAATATAGTCCAGGCGTCAGAGACAAAAAATGAGTGGAAACTGGAAAAAATTCTAAACCAGCCAATTTTTTTTTTAATTGTTAATTAGGACGTCAACAATGAGCCTTCAAAAAATAATCCTCCAACTCCGACCGGAACAATTGTTTAAACAATCAAAAAGGTCTCTTTTTGTGGTTTTTTGCGATTATCTTGGAAAATACGGCTTCAATGATATAAATAGTTAATATCAAATTTATTTGTTATTAAATTTTGAACAAAAAAGGTCCTACACTCTTTCTCCCCTGAGCCATATTTAAAAAGTTATCGCCCCCGAATCAAAATAGTTCATGGCGCTGCAAACTCCCATTATTCGCAAAGTGGCGCGCATTGATATTTTCGTCCCGTAAATACTTAAAAATCGTTTTCCTTTTCTATTCTTGATATGAGCAGACAGCAGACCTACATCACGTGAATATTAAATATGCAAACATCAATGTTAAAAAAATCGAAAGGCTTACAATCAAGAAAAGCGAATTAGTGCAGCACGAAATCGTGGAAACCCCAAGCAAAAGTCGACACCGTCGCAGTGATTTTGACTTTGAAAATAAATGTTTATTTTGTGCAAATGATGTATCCCAGACATTCGTGAAACATGAAATGAAAAAGACACCTCACAAGCGAAATAAAGTGTGCATTATTGCTACCCTTTCAGTGAAAGATTCAATTTTATCCGCTGCGAAGACAAGAGATGATGACTGGGGGCCAAATTGTTACACAAAGAATTGTGAATGAGACTGACTTGGTTGCTAGTGAAGCTCGATATCACAAGTCTTGTTACGGTAGGTTCTTATTAAAAACTCAAAGACTCACCTGTACCCAGAAAATTAAGAAAAAAATAAGTTTTGACAATAAATTTCGACTATTTGTATGAAATAATAGTAGTGTACGTAACAAGTCCCGAAAGTGATCTTTTACTGGACAAGTAGGCAAATTACAGGACGAGCCGCAGGCGAGTCCTGCAAGCTTACGAGTCCAGTAAAAGCACTTTTGGGACGTATTACGTACAATATTTTTTTAAAAATCGCCCAGAAACGGGAAGAACAAAATTGACCATTCTAGGCCGGAAAGTAAAAATGAGTCCGGTAAAACTTTTACCGGACTATCACAATAACTTTCCGGCTCAGTCCGTCAAAATGACATTTTCTGGCCTAAAAATAATCCGGAAAGTACTACTTTCTGGCCGATTTAAAAAAAAAAATATAAACTCATTCGTTTTTTCATTCTGTATTAATATTCCCCTTCACATTCTAATATTAATCGAAAAACATTCATTTTTTAAAGTTATATAAAAATGGACTCATTATGCAAAACATACAATAATGCCATAGAATTACTATTCATTGTTGTTTTTTTTAACATTGATATTTGCATATTTAATATTCACGTTATGTAGGTCTGCTCATATCAAGAAAAGAAAAGGAAAACGTTTTTTAAGCATTTACGGGACGAAAATATCAATGCGCGCCACTTGGCGAATCATGGTAGTTCGCAGCGCCATGAACTATTTTGAATCGGGGGCGATAACTTTTTAAATATGGCTTGGGGGAGAAGAAGTGTAGGACCTTTTTTGTTCAAAATTTAATAACAAATAAATTTGATATTAGCTATTTATATCATTGAAGCCGTATTTTCCAAGATAATCGCAAAAAACCACAAAAAGAGACCTTTTTGATTGTTTAAACAATTGTTCCGGTCGGAGTTGGAGGATTATTTTTTGAAGGCTCATTGTTGACATCCTAATCAACAATTTAAAAAAAAAATTGGCTGGTTTAGAATTTTTTCCTCCGCAAAACCTCTGACGCCTGGACTAATAAATGTAATCGTAAAAACAGAACGCTTAATCATTTTTATTAAAACTCAAAAATTGCAGAAACTCATTAAACGCGAATATGTAACGATGAGATTATTCTGAATATTAAGAAGCTCCCTTACTTTTATATAAAAGAAAAGGTTGTCAATTTACGTTGTTTTGACGTACCTTTGAGTCTTATATGTAAATACACTCTATGTTTTATTAATGTTTTCTAAGAAGAACTGGAGGCGACGGAATATTGAGGATAGCTTTGGAAGGTACGGCTCCATTCAAAGAGGAAGAAAAAGAATAAATCTTCTTGAATATTAAAAATGATAAAAAATACAACGAATTAAAGTTACTAGTAGCAGACAGAGAAGGATAGAGAGGTCCAAGATAAATTTATTTTTGACTGTCAAAAGACAGAAAAAATATTGATGATGATCTAAAACTGTGCCGATAATGAGACGTCTGTATCTGGATATACGCTTGTATGTCGATCAAAATAAATTCCATTTTTACAGTCGATGTTGCATCTCAAACATCGTATCCTTTACATACAACGTGTGACCAAGAGGAGATATTGAATCACCATTATTTCATTCTACAGGGTGTTTTTTTGGAAGCTTTAGTTAAACGTTTCTGGAAGTTTTATAGGTAGGTTTTTCAAAATTTGTACTTAGGGGTTACCCTGAAAGCCGAATATTTTCAGCACTTCCGGAATATACCATCCCGAACACTGGAACCTAGAGCAAGACATATTGTTGAAAATGAGGCTAACATTGTTAATGTACTTGGATATTTCACGGCGTACCCCACTAATTAAACCAATTAAATAAAAAAAAGGGGTCAACCTCGGAATGAGAGATAATAGTTAAGCTGAAAACGTTCTCTCAAAAGTCTCATAATATCTCGTGTCTGCGTCGTAATCAAAGGTAAAAAAAAACAGTTTTTCACGATTATCTCGATGTCTATTATATACTGATATTAACATATATTATAAAAGTTATAGAGCATAACATTTGCGACAAATTTTATTTGAAACGTTTTTTCATGCGCTCAAGCGTTTTTGATATAGAGCGCGGTGAGCGCGCAGCGCTCAGCCATACGTACTGTAATGCAAGGTCAACTGTGAATATCTATAAATACTACCTTGAATTTTGAATAATTTGTATTATTTATAAGTGAATACATTATATTTATTAACATTTTACAAATACTTGGCGTTGAAGCATAATAATTAATAAGGTTATACCACTTACGGAAATACAAAATAAAAGTGGATCTAAACGGGATCCTTGCGGATAACCAAAAAATATGAACGTTAAATTTGTGAGTACTGAGTATAAGTGCACCCAGAAATAATCAATAACGTATAGAGTTGTACGTGGTGAAAATAATCGTACTTTTGACTTCCCAATCACTTATAAACTACTAGCTGGCTGACCCGGCAAACTTTGTACCGCCAATAAAAGTCGTCTGAACTTCCAAAGAAAAAAAATCATTACAACTTTTAAGTTTGACAGTAATAACATTGTGCTTTTGTTTACAATGTTTATTAATAAAATCAAAACTCCATAACTTCAACCCTTGTTTTGACCCACTTAGGGGATGAATTTCGAAAATCCGCTTCTTGGATGGGTGCCTACATCATTAAGGGAAGGTTCACTAAAAATTTCAAGTTTCTAGATTCATTGGTTTGGCCTGGGCGTTGATAAATCAGTGAGTCAGTCAGTCATCACTTCAATAGAGATAGAGATTATTATTATTATTATAACTGATGGAATTACAATATGTTATACATACCTACTATTATTCTCTATTATCTTGTGTAATAACGTGTTTCTTTGTTTCAGGTAGGTGAGAGGAGTTGGTTTCCTTTTTTGGTACCTCAGCATCATGTGGTGAGCTTTATTTTATCAATTCTGAATTTGGACAAGACACGTTTATTACGTGAACTTTTATTCTTAAAATTAATGTCTTCGTTTGTGAAATTTGTGTCTAAACCCACTAGAAAATATTATATTTTTTTATGAAGACTTTTTTTATGAACCCATCATCGTTTCCTTAGGTTTCTCACTTACAAAGCTAGACTGCCACCCTCCAACCATCTTCAAATATTAACCTCTTTCAATATGAATACTTTAAATTCTAGAAGGATATTCCTTGATCAAGTATTTTTCCACAAATTACTTAATGGTGTGATTGACTGTCCCGCTCTTTTACAAGAAATTTTCCTAAATGTTCCGTGCAAAAATTTACGTAGTAGTAGTACTAACCAATTCTTTGTAAACATTAGTAAAACAAAATATCTTCAACATTCTCCTTTACAGAGAATGTTAAAAACAATAAATTCTTTCAAAAACATAAATTACTTTGATGGAGATTCAGATTTAAAAAGGAATTTAAAAAAACAACTTCCGAAAGTGGATAGAGAGTTTTACAATGATTCGCAATATTAAAATTTCATTTAGTTAGGTACCTCCTTAGCACTATGTGCATTGATTCTAATTCTTAGTTTAGTTTAAAATTCAAATTCTTAGTTTATACTCATCATAAGTGCGAAAGCATGTCTATTAAAATAAATAAATAAATAAATAAATACGTCAATCGCTTACGTTTGATGGTGTACTTTAGAAATGCTATAGAAGCGACCATTCGACTATGCACCTGTTCTCCTATTAGCATTGCAGATCCATTTTGCCTTGAAGTTCACAGTTGAGTACATTATAGTACGTAACAATCTCCATATAATTTTCATTGGGAGTTACCAAGCGTGTAAAAGTTTGGCCCCCCCTCCAGGATTGTTATCAATGACTCATTGAACAATATTAGAGGGGGGGAAGGTTGAACGGCCGCCATCTTGTCCGCCATCTTGAAAATGCCCGCGAACCTATTTTTGGCTATATCTTAGCAACCGGATGTCCAAATCGAACGACGTAGATTCTAATTGCACAGTTTTGTATTCCTAAGATAAATTGTTATATAACCGAAATTGATAATCCTAGCGGATTTAATGTTTTTTGGCTTAAAAGCTTAAATTATGGAATATGTAAAAAAAACACTAAACAACATATCACTTTTAATTTTATTATTATTAATCTTTTAGATCTCGCTTTTAGGACTAAAATGCAAAAACAATCAACGAAATCCGAGCACTGGTTACGAAAATATACAGGATTTAGGAATAGGTAGCGCAACTTTGCTGAGCACAGTAATTGGTAGTTACAGGTCAAATTGAAAATTTCATAAGTTTGTTCTCTACAAAATATGCGAATTACTACTAAATACATACATTAATTAAGTGTAATCAATTTTTGAAGGCTTATGCCCCCAATTCGCGATTCCCTCACCCTCATAAGAGTAATAATCGCCATGACATGAATCACATCGGAAAGACCGTACCGGTGAATAAATCGAAAATACCCGAATTAATACAAATTTTATAAATTAATCATTTTTTATATCTTTTTAAAAACTTTTTTTTTTAATCGGCCAGAAAGTAGTACTTTCCGGATTATTTTTAGGCCAGAAAATGTCATTTTGTCGGACCGAGCCGGAAAGTTATTGTGATAGTCCGGTAAAAGTTTTACCGGACTCATTTTTACTTTACCGGACTCATTTTTACTTTCCGGCCTAGAACGGTCAATTGTTCTGCCCGTTTCTGGCCGATTTAAAAAAATATATTGTACGTAATACGTCCCAAAAGTGCTTTTACTGGACTCGCAGGCTTGCAGGACTCGCCTGCGGCTCGTCCTGTAATTTGCCTACTTGTCCAGTAAAAAAGATCACTTTCGGGACTTGTTACGTAAACTACTATTATGCGTTTCGCACCTTCTCGTTTTTTTAATTAATTAATTTAATTTAGGCTTTTAGGAAGAAGAGGTGACCATCAAATGACAGTTATTATAATACGGACCACTTTACGCAGACATTTGCAAAGAGCAGTGCAGTTTAATGATTTTTTCCTGTATCGGTTTCCACAATTCTGCTTGCAACCACATTTAAGAATCTCAATGCAAGCGGGGCTGACTTCCGGAATTCTTATCCACACGGGAAGGAATCTGTGATCGAGTTTCTTCCACCCATGTTGAATTGGATGTGGGGCTTGAAGCTCAGCCTTATTTGCCCTGCTCCGAATGGTAGCTAGGTAAGCTGCTCACTTGCAGTGTAATAGGAGAGCGTCTTGTGTCGGGTGCATCATTTCTAAACTTTTGTTTCGGTGACAGAATATAAACTTTCGTCGTTGATTAATGGATTCTGCACCGCCTGCATAAACTTGAAAGCTTTGAACTTTGTAGACTCCAAATTTCATCACTGCGAATGGATTTTCCATCATTTGGACGATGACCTGAATTATTGGGTTCCTTTTCCAGGCACTGAATTCCGTCCTTTTAGACTTTTAGAGCGTCCTCTCAGTGAGGAAGTGGAGTCACAAACTCGTAAGTGTGACAAACAATGGACGTGCAAACTATACTGCTCTTTGCAAATGTCCTTGTGTAAATTAATCCGTATAATAATTTTCATTTGATGTTCACCTCTTTTTCCTAAAAGCCTAAATTAAATTAATTAATTAAATAAACGAGAAGGTGCGGCACAAAAAATTATTAATTTATAAAATTTGTATTAATTCGGGTATTTTCAATTTCTTCACCGGTACGGTTTTTCCGATGTGATTCATGTTATGGCGATCATTACTGAGGGAATCGCGAATGGGGCATAAGCCTTAAAAAATTGATTACACTTATTTAATGTGTGTATTTAGTAGTAATTCGCATATTTTGTAGAGAACAAACTTATGAAATTTTCAATTTGACCTGTAACTACCAATTATTGTGCCAGCAAAGGTGCGCTACCTATTCCTAAATCCTGTATATTTTCGTAACCAGTGCTCGGATTTCGTTGATTGTTTTTGCATTTTATTCATAAAAACGAGATCTAAAAGATTAATAATAATAAAATAAAAAGTGATATGTTGTTTAGCGTTTTTTTTACATATTCCTTAATTTAAGCTTTTAAGCCCAAAAACATTAAATCCGCTAGGATTATCAATTTCGGTTATATAACAATTTATCTTAGGAATACAAAACTGTGCAATTAGAGTCTACGTACGTTCGATTTGGACATACGGTTGCTAAGATATAGCCAAAAATAGGTTCGCGGGCATTTTCAAGATGGCGGACAAGATGGCGGCCGTTCAACTGCCCCCCCCCTCTATTATTGTTCAATGGGTCATTGATAACAATCCTGGAGGGGGGGCCAAACTTTTACACGCTTGGTAACTCCCAACATTACATTGTTACGTACTATTAATAAAAAGACATTTCTAACCTTTTGCTACAGTTTCATACGGAACCAAACACCAAGGAAGGAGAAGCTGGGCATTTGTAATTATCGAATTCGTTGCTCCAACCACCGCCCAAATGTTAGCATTTGTTAGTAGCACTACTCGTCAGTGAATTTTGATAATGAACAAGAATTTTTCAAGAAAAGCGTACCATTTCGCGTCTAGTGTATTGGGCAGCAGAACATTTCTGGAAGGATCTTTGGTCAGAGCAAAACGAAGTCGTTCGAAGACGGTCTCAGGTGAATACATTCTATAAGATTAAAACGACTTTCGGGGAAGACCGTGTTATTTTTCAACATTGACACGGTCCTATTCCGGAACTCGTCTTAATCTTACTGACTCTGGCCGTGGAAACCTCCGCTTATGTCGCGGAAGTTATCACATATTGTATTTAAACCTTTGAATTTAGTTAACTTTCGAATTTCTTGTGAAATGTGTGTCATTATCGTTATCATCCTATTCGCTTATCCCATCGTCGTCTTCTCCATAGCGTCTCCACGGCTTTAATAGTTCGGCTGTTTAGTGCACCAACTTAATGCAGTGATTTTTACAGAAAGTCTTAAACTTTTGACCGGTAAATGATGCATCTTAATCTGATACCATCGTAATTGGAAATTGAAATAGTTTCAGTAAACTGCTTGACATTTTATCACCTCACTCTTACTACGACCTAGGATAATATCCATAGCCATCACTTCCACTATATGATTGCAAGAGCCAAATGTTAATTTTACTTATATTATTTTGCTTTTGCACACCTTTGCACCTCCTAGCCCGGTTAAAGTGCATATTTCCTTTGTTCATTGCGTTCCAACAGTTTTAGTAAATTTAAATTGAATTAAATTTTTCTTACTTCCGCTATCTCCGCGGAACCCGGGCCTGTGATCTGTGGGACCCGGTTGTTACGGCACTAATATTTGTATTTTCGTAAACATTCCTCTTAAATTGCTGAAAACGTATTTAAAAAAAATTGCAAAATGTAAATTTTATTTTCCAGCAAGTTAACAATAATGTGAAACATTCCAATTATGGAACAAAAATTTTTTGCCATAATTTCCGGCCTACACTTCGTTTACGTGCGGTGTTGTTTGTACTCGTACCAACCATAAATAAAGACAAATGCGCCGTATTTATTGTATTGTAAGCTTCTTGAGAATTCAGACTTGCCGTTTTCATCTTATGAAGCTATTTAAAATATATTAGTCTGAATGATTCTCATTTTTATCGTCTCAAAAGCAACGGAGGTAGAGAAAAAAAATAGATTGGCTTATATCAAATTCGAAGTTTTGCTATGTATGCAAATTGTTGTGAGGGTGGGTGGTGATGGTGGGGGCCCAATGTTACTTAGTGCGTACTACTAAATGACATGTAAAACCGGCATTGCTTGCCACAATACAAATTGTTTACGGTTGGTTACTGTTACATACAATGTGTGTGTTCGAATGGAAATTTATTATTAATACGAAGCTACAATAAAATTAATATTTTCACTGTTACCACCTCGTTATTGCTTTATAAATTGGCCATACAATTATTTAAACAAATTGTATTTCAGCACGAGTGACGTCGATTGATTGTCATACGCATTAAACCTTATGTTTATGAAAACTTTAATTATTGCACATAGAAAATTTGCACTATAATTTTACTATCCATAAACAGAATATATAGCAACATCCTTTATGGATAGCGAATAATGTTTGTTTACATATTCTAAAACTCATCAAGTTAGTGACTTGGAAAACTGGACAAAGACGTTGTGGCCTAATCCTTTTACACAACAGTGGTTATTACAAAGACGTATTAATCTACTAACTTATACTCAAGTATATTGCAAGTCATCGATAACGATGGCGGGTTGTATTTCGTCCTTCCTTATCTAAATTGTTAATAAATGTGAAATACACTTTGGAGAAGGAAAACGTTCTTTTGTTGTCAGTTTTCATCCCTCCGCTTAAATATCAACTTATCTTATAATCAAATGTTGAGAACGTAATGACGTATACTGGTGATGTATAAACATGTTACAACTATGTGTATAAAATGTAATAGGCAAGATCATAGGGTTACCGAACTTCTATAGCACCAGAGACGTTATCAGATATCGTTAATTTTAAGTAAAGTTACAATGGAGCACTCCATTAATAAATGGAATTACTTGCTATTATTATAATATTAATGATATTAGAGCAAAACTCAATCAACTATCAAACTTTTTCTTGCTCCTTCCAACATTCTCACTTCGTGCACACTTTCGTATGTCAAAAACCGGTTGTTGCAGTTAATATCAGGTGTTTTGTGGACGACAAATCTCAAATAGTAGTAAATGAAGTAAATTTATTGCATGCAATAGCCTTTCTCGCATCAGTAGTCGCTAACTTCGAAAAGTACCAAAAATTTCGTTTACTTTAGTCTCCCATACATAGCTAGCAGATAGACTATATTACCACGAAGGTCGTAGTCGTTAAAGATACCTTTCTGAGAATTAATATGGCCAGATAGTAACATATCTTTTGTTTGCCAAATTTTGTCATGAGTATCTTGAGTACGTAACAACCAATTATCATCAGATATTAACTAAACGCATCTCGTAAACTCTTTCTTGCAGGTGTCCTTTAACTCATTGCATCCACATGTACCTATCATGCTTAAGCCGGGGCGGGGCGTTTTACATCGAAACTTAATGCAAAATCCCACCTACAATTCTGGGTATTGTTGACTGTTTGGTTAAGGTAGCTACATTTGATAGCATTGCAAGATAGTGTCAAACCAATGGTAATCCTTTTGCCCTCTTGTCGTGCTTTTACTATAGGTAATAAACAACTCCCAGCAAACACATTTATATATAAAATACATATAAATTATATAAGAGCTTTTTAGATTTATATAAAACTAGAAGAAAAATAAGAGATATTTAATGTCAGGATGTCACCAATTTTCAAAATAATATATATATATATATCTATTAGATGTAAATTCTTTATATCTGTAGTACATGAATTTATATACGTTTTATGTATATTTTATGTAATATTCACATAAAAAATATTAGTTATAAAAGCGTTGCGATGACCAAATGGCAGCTACTCGAGCATAATGTAATTATTACCAATGTAAAAAATTATTTAAGCAGTTTCATACAAAAGAAATGGAAAAACTACATTTTTACGTGCAACTGTACTTTAATTAACTTAATTCTTGCATGAACCAGTTTTTACCTGAACTGAAAGCCGACAGTTTATTATGATATTATATACTTGCTTGGAAAGTTTCCCTTAACCGGATTCGAACCGTTGCGGGTGGGCGTTGCAAATTCCGAAATCCGACATGTGTTTTCTTTGTATCCGACATTGTACCACTGCGCTAATCTGAAACATTCCTTTTTTTTATTTCGTTCTTCCTAACTTCGCGCTATTTCGCGAGTTTAAATTATGTGTGATTATATCGTTGAGTGAAGACTTATTCAATGATTATACCTATACCTTTATGTTAAAAATGACCAGGATTTAATTTATTTTATATTATTTATTTTCTATATAATTAGACGAATTTTAGTCGATACGGATCTAATATTAACCCTTAACCTGACACAAGGAGTCTCTCAGACTCCTCTGATTCTCTCAAGTGCGATATTTTCAAAACCAATCGATTTAAGGTTTCGTGCTTCCACATACCTTTCCATCATTAAATGACCTTCAAGCAGACGAACGGGCACCATCCTGTTCTTCACCGTGGCACCGTGAGGGGGTTGCATATGTCGAGCGGAGCAACGAGACTCCACGTGTCGCTTTACGCTACCTTTTTTTTTTGGCGAAAATTTACTAAATCCGACTGAGAATTAAAAGAAAGACGACATATTTATATAATAATTGTAAAAACCCCGATTATTGAAGCCATTAAAAAAATTTCAAGAATATGTTCAGAAATAAGCAAAGCAGTCATTTATTTCTAATTATTTATATTTTTGTGTTTTCGTTACTTAAGTAATAAATATATCTATTTTTTTTTCTTTGAAATTAGACCAGTGTGTACATTAATCTATTATACTTAATTAAATTTAAAAATCATTTTATTAAAATGTGGTTAAATCATAGGAGTCTCTCAGACTCCAGGTGTCAGTTAACGTAACAAAATGTAGATGTGTCAGGTTAAGGGTTAAAGGTACGTGAACTACAATTTTTGGCGTTATGGAAAACCCGCGCGTGCGATTAATTATGCGGCGCAAATAGAAACGGACTTTCATTTTCGACAATGTAATAATTTATAATTATATTTACAGAAGGCATACATAAAAATATGTAATACTTCTTACATATAAGATTTTACATATAACGTACATAAATCTAATCATATAAATATGACAGCACATAAATTTCATGGGTAATATGTAATTATATATATGAGTTTCTGTATACAGAATATCCGTAAGTTTCTATACTGTTATGTAAAATATACGTAATCTGTGACATACGGTTTATATAACTTTATTAAAGAACAATTACATACTTGATATATTAAAAAGCATATGTAGGGGTATTTACTTCAATCTTATATATGTTGTATGTATATTTTATATGAGTGTTTGCTGGGTTGGTTTTCTCCTCTCATCTGTTAATTGCACATACATTCCCCCTATACCATCCCTGCTAACATCACTGTGTAGATAGTGCATTTTAAAAAATAAGGCTGGACGTAATGTCTTTCTTGAGGTTGTTTATCACTTTTGTATGTTGATCAGTCTATTTGTAATTAATCTCTTTTATAAAACAACTTGGTAAGCAGACGAGTATTTTTTGTGCGACGCTAGAAATGTACTTTCGAAAATACGTAGCTTGTGAGCGTTTCCGGAAGTGAGGAGGTCCCGAACAGCTTCTGTTTTTAAATAATTTGGGGTGCAAGAAATTGTATGTTCAAAAAAATAACTTCTGTTTTTAAAAATGAGCATTTTCAAATTTTTATAACAAGGTCGTAGTTAACAAGAGTTTCAAGAACACACCTAAGCTTTTATTATACAATCCTTCATCTATTGATTTAGAAGGAATTAGGATTAAAAATTCGCAATGGCCTTTTGGAGCAATTATTCCCCTTTTTTCCCTATAGGATCGTGTTTACAGGGATTTAGTAAGAGTGAGGTCAGGAGTGTAAAATACTTACAACCCGAAAATCCTGAGTAATCGGCATGGGAAAATCTTTAACGATTATTTATATTATAGTCTATACAGAGAGCGTATAAAGTTTCAAAACCTTTTTTTTTTCTTTTTTCCCGTAGGAATTTGCGAAAAACGCTTGAACACGTCAAATTGATTTGTTTTGAAAGAAGTATTTTGAGACCATTTTCATTTTTCCACCCCCCTCCGTTTTCAAGTTATGACGTCACAGCCATTTTTTTTAAATACAACCACCTCCATTTTTTAGTGGATTTGGATAGATCATAGAATTCTGATTTAAATAATATGAACATTTTAGCTTTCTGGCCAATAGTTTCCGAGATATTAATTTTTGAAAGTAAAAAATGTAGACTATTAGTGGTAATACTGATTGCGCTATTTTGTAATGGGGAATCGGTTATCATCAACAAAAACAAAATCCTTATCGAGAAAAAAATACCAATGATTTCTTTTTAATACGTAGGTACTAAACAAGTCACAAAAATAATAATAACGGAAAAATATTGATTAGGGACAAAATAGCACAATCAGTATTACTAATAATCAGTCTACATTTTTTACTTTCAAAAATTAATATCTCGGAAACTATTGGCCAGAAAGCTAAAATGTACATAATCAGAATTCTATGATCTATCCAAATACACTAAAAAATGGAGGGGGTTGTATTTAAAAAAAATGGCTCTGACGTCATAACTTGAAAACGGAGGGGGGTGGAAAAATGAAAATGGTCTCAAAATACTTCTTTCAAAATAAATCAATTTGACGGGTTCAAGCGTTTTTCGCAAATTCTTACGAGAAAAAAGAAAAAAAAAGGTTTTGAAACTTTATACGCTCTCTGTATAATTAATATAATTAACCAGCATTCGTTTTTCATCTCAAGTATTAACTAAATTATTTTTAATAATTATTTCCTGGTTAACCTTGTAATATGTGACCGACTTATTCTCGAAAAAGTTTCTACCTGTTAAAACTTCATAACTCATAAACAAAGGAGTCATCATCTAACTTCTAACACACAGTTTGCAAAATAATTTCACTTCCTCTACCTGAACACGTCGTGTATTCCCAAACTAACCCAAGATAACAAGATAAATGTATTACTGAAGACACGGTTTTAATACAAAGTTTATATTTTCAGGCAATGTTTTTATAGAATAATAAGAGCATTAATATTACTGCCTCAATAAATAAATTCGCTAGCTGGTTGATTATATTAATCAATATGTGCTTGAAGATTTGTTTATTTTCTATTGGTATTTATGTTTGTCAATTTGCTTCTCGTTTACAGGAACTTTTTGGTGTGAACAAACTACTTGGATATGGCCCAAAACTCATTGTAGCACTGACACTTTGGGCAATTTCTTCGAATATGTGTGCCTTTACCTCAACAATAACAAATTTTTTGGATATTGCACTTGCGGTATAGGTAACATTAGAATTTTGTGTAATAACCGTCGGAATTATGAAGGTGTGTTAGGTGGTCAACAATTTTCAACCACCTCGTGGGCCGTGATTGAATCAGAGACAAGATTAAATTTAGGAATAATAGTGTTACTTTAACGGCAGTATTGCTTACAGACGAACTCATCCTAATATGTGTGGCTTACACAGATGGAAAAAAATTATGTTCGACTTCTGGTGTATAAAACCGACGCGTTACTATTTTTCCTTATGAAGAAGAGCCACTAGACAATGAATAGTACCGTTTTTTCACCTTTTGATGTTAGGAATGAAGCATACACTTACTCTGTATAACACCATTTATTTAACACTACGTTCACCATAAGAATGTATGTATACTATCAACAGAAAACTAGTTTAGGTGTCAAAGGGTCACGCGGCATCCGTCTTATCTACCGTTTTGCGCTGCATGAGACTTGCAAGAAAAAAACATATAAGTAGTGAATTATTTTCATTTTGCTATGTTGATAGATTTTTTCAAAATTTCTATAATAATAGCTTGACTCTCAAAAAAGATGACGTATGGGAAATATGGGAATAAGCTTCTAGCGATAGAGAGTGACATTTGTGGGAAATATGTATATGTGCGTCTATCCATATTATAACCTACATGCGCTTACATATTTGAAATGTAAACGCAATTAAGAGTGTGTTCTGCTACTATTGTCATTATTTCTGTACAGATAAGCAGTTTGTCTGCAGAATACACGATTACAGTAAGCATTTGTGGAGAATTATTGGTGCAAGACGTTGTAACGTTCTTGTTAAGTTGGTATAATAATTTTCCTCATAATATTGAATGGGATTGTCAAAATTGCATCTACTTTGAAGCCAAATACTAAATGGCACGGAAAATTTCGAATAGATTTATAAAAATGGCTGATTTCGATCAGTTAGTAATGTCGAATTGACTATCCAAATCCTCTTCGACTCATTTCACCAATTAATTAAACATGGATCATTTGGACCGCATTAAGATTAGACAGCATTACAGTGTCACAAAGAATTCTCTGGTTCATATGTTTAAGTATGATTTGTGTGGATGATAATTTCCACCAATGACGCAATTCTCTCATTAATTCCACGCACTTCGCTTTAGTTTGATCTGAACGGTAATTGTTTCAACGTGGAATAATTGATTTCGCTGCCAAGTGTGCGAATTGAAATTCATCAATATCTTCAACAGCAACAAAATGGTTTTGCAACTTCTTTGTGGGACGAAATGCAGCTTTCTTGGGGGATGTTGTGGGACATTTCGACGAAACAAGGCTCCACTAGCCTTAGTAGTGGAATCATTGTGACAGTCCTCCTCAAAAAGGAGAAGTCGTATAAGTGGACCGGGAAAGTCATGGCTACGATTCTTACAAAGGGCCAAACTATAAACGGTATATATTGCTGTCCTTTTTGTATAGGTACAAAATGGGTGGAAAGGTGTGAACTTCCATCAATATAATGCGCCTTGTCACACGAATCGCATTGTTCCAGAGAAATTGGATACGTTGAAAGAGAGCGATGACAACATTTTCATAGACGTGGATCACGAGAGCGGCGAATGATCACAACAGGACTCATTAATCGCTGATGATGGCGACTTTAATAATGAGTCACTACTTCTTCTACAAGTTGCGGCAAGATAACTTCCTTATTTAATATTGCAATAAAATAAAAGGGAGTAAAGATATATTTTTAATGATTTATTTATACAATAGCTAAACATTTAAAGTTATGGTTTACATCGTTTTAAAAATCATATCGAGTAAGTAACTTCCCCCACTGTCTATACAGTGATCGAACCGAATTCTGCTGTTTCTCATCACTCCCTCCAACATATTGATGGACATGTTGGACGTTTCTTCCCGAATGTTTGCTTTCAGGTCTTCCAGAGTTTGTGGGTGGTTGGTATAGACACGGAATTTCAAATACCCCCACAAAAAGAAATCACACGGAGCCAAATCGGCCACTGAGGCGACCTGGAAAGTGTTCTTGCAACACAACCATCGACGCCGTTGACGTTGCTCCATCCTGCTGAAACCAGTCCATTTCATCAAGTCTTCGCAAAAAAATTCTTCGACCATATTCACATAACGTCCTGACGTGACTGTGACAGTCTGTCCATTTTCTTCGAAAAACCATGCGCCGCTAATCCAAACTGACGAAATAGCGCACCAAACGGTGACACGTGGTGAATGCAAGGGCCTCTGATGAAGTTCTCGGGGGTTGTCGGCAGCCCCCTTTTTTTACTGACATATCCACTCAGATGAAAATGGGCCTCATTACTATACCTAACGCGCGCTGCTCATTACTACAACGCATGATGGTAACTGAAGCAACTCCCGTAAACGGCAGAGCGCTCATTTCAAATAAGGAAGTTATCTTGCCGCACCCTGTGTAAGACGATGAGGAAGAGGAAATTTGATTTTGAGTGAGACATGGATTAGGCCTATGGAGGAAACCATGTAAAATGTGGTGAAGATACGGCTGCATCCACCATTTACATTGCGATTTCCTGATCTTCGTCAAAATTAAGGTGTATGCATTAAATTTAGCTTGGTTCTAATTTTTTAGAAGTGAAACCCTAAAGTTACTGGAATAATTGTAATTACTGAGCAAAAGAGAAGTGTTACTTTATTTGCAATTCGAATTCCACTTAATTAATTATAATTTATGTATTTACCGCTGCACTGTAATGTAATAGAAACAAGATAAAAACCATTTTTATTTCATACTGTATAGTAACCTCTGTTTTACCAGACTCTAGAGAGTCTGGTGACTCTAGAGAGTCTGGTAAATCGTATTTATTTCATCCTGTGTCACATTCTTTGATTTTCCGGACTCATTTCAGTCCGTAAAATGAAACTTTACCGTACCTACTAGAAATTTTGTACCCGAATACAAAGGTTTCCATAGCAACATAAAGTGACATGACTTTGGAAACGTCAAATTTTATATAAAGTTAATAGAAAAACTCTTAAGAAAGGAAGCTATGGCCAGTATGAAATAAAATGTTTTACATTATTTGTACATTAAATCAGATTACGTTACTCGTTTCGAAATTCTTGCCTCAGCTACGCTTCCGCAATAAACATCTCACTCGTTAACGTAAACCTTGATTTACCGTACTAGAAATTTGGTACCCGAATGCAAATAATGTTTCCACATAAAGTGACATAACTTTGGAAACGTCAAATTTTATAAAAGGTTAATAGAAAATTTATGACCAGCATGAAATAATAGTATATCTATTATTCAACGAACATGTAATGATAGCTATTACTCACGAAGATGTAGTTTGCCACACAAGCCGCCAGGCGAGTGTGGTAATTATCTGAGTGAGTAATAGCTATTGTATAATGTTTTACATTATTTGTACGTTAAATCAGATTACGTTACTCGTTTTCGTCCTGCCTCGGCTACGCTTCGGCAGTAAACTCGTTAACATAAACCATACTTATATGTAAATAACTACGGAAATTCGTTCAGTCGTAGCATTTTGGTTCAACATTGCCGTCTGCATACGCGTTACTTTGTGATTATTTCTCATTTTATGTCTGATTGAAATTTTGCAATGGCAGACATACAACCGCTTCATAGCACGTCATGAACCTACATTTTTGGCCATACCGTGTTTTCGGTGGTCTTACAAATATAGCTAAAAACTAGAAATGCTAAATTTGCTTCCACGTCTTTATTTTTCTTTCGTCCCAATTCAAATGTGTCAGTGTTACTATGTAGTAACTATGTAGCCTCAGCAATCGGTGTGTAGAAGTAAGAAGTTCAAGGGGTTTTTGTAAAGCATTCTAATTGCCTTGGAGGCATATTTTAAATTACGAAAAGAATTGCACCGTATTGTATGTTTTGTGATTTACACGATTTTTTCCAATTTCCGAAAGGAAGCTTTTAACATAACCAACAAGGAAGCGACATGCCAGTCTTTTACTATCTTATAGCAATATTTGTTTATTTTCGTGTAGAAATTTACTCTTTGTTAGTGTGTAAACAAAATTCAACCCGAATATGTAAACTACATTAGATAAGTTTAACTTTATTATACTGTTAACCTTTTCTACTTACACTTTACCGAAATCGATAACACTAGCGTTATAGGAGATTGGTCTAGAATGAAAAGTCTCATATTTTAGAGAAGTAGGTGTAGATTTCTGCTGAAATAGACCCGTTTGGTGGTGTGTTGTAGTTCTGGTAGTAAAGCAATGTGGTTACGCCTTTAGGTTCCTTGAAACTTTGGTAATATTTCGTCGAATGCGACAGCTGCTTCACGTGATAGACGATGTGCATAACGGAGAAAAGTACTGGTAAAGTTTCGGAATTTCCTTTATTTTCCAAATCGTCTGTCATACATATGCAAGAGGTCGGTGTGTACTTATTTTAATGATCGGTAAGGAGGATGATGTCAGTTTTTATTCAAATCTAAACGATGTAAGAAAAAGTTTAAGAAATAGCAGTCAATTGACAAATATTTATTTGATATTCAATAGCGCTCAATAATGTACATCTGTCACTGCTTTGTGAAAAAGGTACAGTGTTGATGTTCCATATAAAAAGGCTAGTGACAAGTTTTGAGGATCATCAATCTTTTTATTCGCAACGTTTGACTAAACCGCATAGAACTCTCTAATCTGCAAGGAATTTGTAGTAAATCTTGTAAATCCGAAGAGGAGCAGATGTCGCAACTTTTTATAGAAAAATTTCTGTCGACATTAAGAGAAATATAGAATTTCGTGAACTTATATAATTCATGTTTACACAAAATGGTAATAGGTTAATGGAACTGCGAATCGCATTAGAAAGTAAAGGGAATTTAACAAATCAAATTTAAAATAACTCAATCCAATGTAGTGTGCATTAATGACTGAAACATCCCCCACACAATTACTTAAATGAGGAGAGTACAGAAATTAATTTGATGTTACACATTTAGACAGCTTCTCCTTCGAGGATACGACGTATACAGACTCATATGAGAAAATAGTTCGAATTAGGGCAATATTATTTTGTAATTTGCACTGAGTTTAACATAACTCACATGGCTAACTATGTATACATGTATAAAAACCATTGTATAATGCAATACCACGTACCTTGCAATATGATTAAGTCAACCACTTCACATCCTTTACATTCCATATCTCATTGGACTCGCGATTAAACGTGAAAAACAAGCTTATATTGCCTGAGTTAAATCAGTGCAAGAATAACTCGAGAAAACTGTGTGTAATGTACCCCCCTATACCCTATAACTATACATTACGAAGCTCGAAAAGGCTATCTTCACCCTACAATTTATAAACTTCAAAAGGAAGCGGGAATCCCTAAACATGGCCGACAAAATTTAAACTTTCCCTCCAAAACAAACCAACCCAAAAATGACACAAGCTCGTGATCGTCTGGCAGGCCCTCTATCGTATAAAAAGTACGAATACACTGGTCGTGAACTAATCGGGAAGGAGAATCAAAACTACCATTAACTGTACTAAAATAATTCATTTATTGACAGTTACTCGACGATTTGGAGGAGAAAAAGTGTAAACACTAAACAACTCCTCCTTTGACATAATTATATACATGACATCAATTCAAATACAAAATTATAGCAACAAGACTGTTAAATAATATCAAGACAAAACATTTACAATTTCATGGTTGATCCACTTCAATCATACTTAAATACTTTATGCAGCATGGTTTATATGGCACAATAAATAATCAAATTCAAAGTAATACAAAACAAAAACAATGTACACTCGGTACTCAAGGCCCCAAACTGAACTACCCACTACTTATACTCCCCCCTGGTTCATCAACTACCACATACACAAGACATACAAAACCACATATAAATAGTTATTAGGACCCCTCCGAAAGGTACCGACTGACCTGGTTGCGACCTTAATCGGCTAAAGTTGTATTTCGAGAAGAATGCTGCTAGCTTTTGTTAATACAGCCCAGCATCCAACTCTACACGGGAGGAAAAAACGTCATTAGTTACATCCATCAAGGCTCTTACATACATGAGGGAGTACATTTGCAACTAAATTTAAGCTTCCCGCAAGTGTGTGGCTTTTATTGAGAAACGAATGTACACATGATGAGACAAAGAACATTAAATTAAATTAAACAATCAAACCAAATAAAATACATTGCATATCAAAATAAAAGGGTCAAGAGTTTAAAAAGATAGAAATGTACACAAGTTACAAAAGAGTTCAAATTCAGGTAAAAATACACAAAGGACACAGTTAGTCATGGTTTCGAGTACAATAGAGCCATCTTTCCCTGTTTATCCACAAATATTTAATACATATAGGTTCAATTTGAACTCATTTGGAATGTCCCTCAATTAATCACATAAAACACAAAATAAATGGCAGAAGAAATATCATAAAAACATACAAATAAATAGCATAACAAAAATCGAAGTCAGATCAGACGTGGGTATTCCCCATTTTCGACTGTCTGTTTTTAATGTTTGGTTGTTTCATATTTTTGCTAACTACACATATTAGATTAAATGTCGGAAATGCCATGAGTTCAAACACATACTTAATATGAAAGCAAATCGATATTACATAAGACAGATCTACTATTTTACACACATCAACATAATAATCGAAAGCATATCACCTGGCTGCAGATAGCACTAAAAATGGAGTTACCAAAAATAAAAACAAATGCAAACGATGTTTACTACTTCACGGTCTGAATCAAGATCTCCCCCGCCAGATGGAACTAGAGTAAAACAAAAGTATCGACGTTGCCACTACTTTTCAGCTTCTTGTACATGTTGTCGGATCCCTAAAATATAGGTAGCCCAACTGTGGACACTAGATGTGGAAAAATCTTAAAGTCTAGGGACTTCCATCACATAGTCGGAATTATCAGAAATAACCTGAATGTCTAAATGATGTCAACGTTCTTAATAGCTATTTTATTGGTGTCGCTGACAATCAACCTAGTAATCATGATTTGAAAGAGTTCTACTCCAATAACAATTTAATCGATTATAGTTTTGAGTTTGACGAAATAACTGATAGTGTCATGCCAACACAATTAAATCGAGGGCAGCTGGAGTTGACAAGATCAACTTAAAAATGATACGGTATACTGCATTGACGTTCCTAATCATATCATTTAATGAATCCATAGTAAGTGGTTGTCTGCCAAATGCTTGGAAATCAGTGGTTGTTACTGTTATTCCTAAAATTGTAAACCCCAAGTTACTGAAGGAGTTGAGACCCATAAGTATCCTTCGGATTTATATTAAAATACTCGAAAAAATTGTGACCAAAATATTTAGACAAAAACCCGCAGTGGTGTTCCTCAAGGGAGCACTCTGGGACCTCTTTTGTTCTCTATTTTCACTTTTGATCTACCAAGTACTATTAAATATTGCTCGTATCACATGTATGCGGATGACCTGCAGCTAAATATTTCATGTAGAATTCAAGCACTTCACGAAACTGTAGAGAAAATTAATTTCTCGCAATTGTGTCAAAATCACGGACTGCGTCTAAACCCAAGTAAATTTGTATTGGGTCAAGTTAGCAACAACTTATTGTGGTGGACAACACACCGATTAGTTGGGTATCGTCGGCAAGAAATGAAGAGGTGATTTTTGATGAAACATGACATGTTGACACTGTGTACAGAAGCATGCTTCAAAAAATTGTCCACCTGGTCTTATATACTTGAAGATAACCTGTAAGAATCGCTGTACTGCACATAAATGTTAATGCAAGTTGCATAATCCATGACTGCTTTGGAAAAGGCAGAATACAAACTCGATACAAAAGAAAGATGCAGGAAAATATGGCGGCTAATAATATGGAATGCTTCTTGTAAGACAGGCATGCGCATAAATATTTCTTGAAAATAGTGATCCATGATATGTGAGCACGCGCATGCGCAATAATATTGCCTTGTAAATTTCGATCCATTTTTATTATATCGCCACCTATGGAAACATCCGTCAAGTTTTGTCATTTTGCTATTATTTACTTATGGAATTTTTGAAACAATTTAGTGACTTGCGCCCATTATGTTATAGCTTTTCTCAGTTGTCTGGCCATCCTCTCTTATAGGGAGAGCGAGAGGGAGAGAATGTTGAAACCAATATCAGACTCTAAATAATTACTAATTGTTACTTATAGCATAAAACCAAAAGAAGTTCTGATACATCTAGTAAACCATAGATACTAATTCTTCTGGAAGAAGTAGCCAACGTTTTAACTTTTGTTAAAATTGTGTTCGCCGTAACATCCTGTTCCTTTACCTTCTCAAAAGCCACTCAATCACACTTTTTTCCTTTATCGACACTAGTGTCACACGGAAAACGCATTCAACTTAAAACAGTGTCAGGTCTTACAATGCATAAAGGTAAATTATTTACGTCCGAAAGGAATTCAATCTTCAAAACTTTATAAATGTTTCTAAAACAATAATAATTTTTTTGAATTTGTTACAGGTGAGTGCTAACCATTTCACCTTTTTTGAAACTTGGAATTGGGTGAGTTTTTTTTTAAACTTTAGACTACGTAATTTGAATTTTAAATTGCGAAAGCATTGAACTGTATTTATCTCTATTTCGCAACCATTTATTAAAGAATGGTTTACTTTTACCATTTCTTTTTAGTTTAACCATATTCTACAATATTTCACTCAATGGTAGAACCACAATGGAAAATGTTAATTGCCGAGCTTTCTTCAAATCAACTTTCTGTGAAGGAATTGGAAAATGCCTATTGCACAATTACGTCTAGTTCTATGGCGGAGGTAGTGTGGGACTTGCACCCACCAAAACCCTTGCCACTTTCCTCCATTACTTGTCAGTTATGGATGTCCAACTTGTATGCCACTTCTTTTTTTTCTGGGCTCTCTGGTCTTGCTCATCTACATCATGTGCTTGCTTCCTGGTGGTAGCCGAACTTCGGCTCTCCTTTCTGGAAGGTAATGGCAATCAGACTTCTCAAATAAGCAATTGTTGGATTTTTCTTATCGCCTCCATAAACGCATTCTTAACGTCAAGTGACGCGATGATGACCACCTTCTTCGTTGTCCACATGCCGGCTTTCGTTGCCTCGACTGTGAGAACTATTTCTTTGAGCACCTTTAGAACCTTTACTCTTGCAAAACCTGCACTGATTGGCGACTACTCTCTCGACCAACTTGGCGAGGTTGCTTATGAGGGCAATCGGACGTATCGCACCTTAATCGTTCCTAGGGGCGATAATCCTCCATTCTTTAGCTCGGTGGGCTTGCCACTTGGGCCACCAATTCGGGTGGGAGACAACCCGGAACGTGTGGATTTTTTTTCGCTATTGATCTTACTTTTTCTGCCAGCACTCGAACCTCGCACCCCCTTGCCGTGTGTTGGGGCCTTTGCGTCTTTTTCTGTAGCGGAAATGGAACGTTGATCTTGTCCACCTCGTCGGTGACCATAAGTGTCTAGTTCTATCCCGTGGACCCGTGACTGTCTTGTGGCCGTCTCCCCACAAATTTTACTATAAAGTGTCGCCTTTTCTTTCCACTCTCGTCGTTGTACACCTTTCCATACAGCAGCTTGTTGGAAGTGTCGTCAATTCACCTTCCCATCAATAGGCACTGCGCCTTTTCGTAGAACCTACAGTCCTCGGCATAATCTGGTCAGCAGGGGAACTTATTGCCGAGTCCACTCACTACATGCCAGAATTTCTTGCAGTTTAACCCTGTTTAACTTTCTGGTGCTTCACCTGCCTGTCGGTTGATTCGCAATTGAGCCTTAATACTTAATGATAGAACTTACCTACTTCATACTATTCTCACTTACTAGCGTAACGTCTACAGTCAGTTTTTTCTATCCCTCTCGAAGGTTGGTATCACCCACATTAACTCTTTCCATGTACAAGATAGTTACAGTCATCATTTTGTTTAAGTCCTCCTCAGAGACATCATGTTTGCAATTAGGTGGAACGTAGCATCAGGACACTATCACCTCTACAACTTCAAACCATACATATTCGTTTTAATAATTTACAGGGTGGATGCCTGGATGGCCTTCATCATCGCACACTTGACACCTCTTTTCATATTCATACACTTGTCTATGAAGTGCCACAGTTTAGGTAAAGTTTCTGCCTACCCCATACCTTTATTTGTTGTCATCGACTGTCCATAATTTAAAATATTTGTTGACCACTACCTTTTTAATAATTCTAGAAGCAGTGATGTGTATCCATACTCTGATTAGATTCTGTAGCGTGCTTTCTAGGATGGTACCATATCTCTCTTCCCTTCATTGGTCGTGCGCTAGTTTTCTTTCTGTTCATAATCCTAATTCAGGGTTTTCTTTTCTTTTTTTTTGGTTTCCTGTGTTGGTACCCGCTTTACCCAGTTATTTTCGCAATTTGGTTTCCGTTGTGTTCCTTTGTTTTTGTCCAGGTGACCTTCTTTAGATCTCTGGGATACTTGGTCTGTTGGTCTCCGTGTGCATTTTTTGTACCCTTAGGGAAGTCCTCCACTTTAATTCTCTCCTTTTCGCCACCATAAGGTAGTGCAGGCTTTTCTTGTAGCAGATGAATTCTGCCAGATTTGCGTTCAATTCGGTATCCTAGTCCCATTTCCTCTCTAAGTTTAAGAGGATTTCATGCTCCCCGCTATTCTCTCAGGGCAGCCGCCTTCAATCGGGGCTATAAAGATGAGTTGCTCCATTTCGTTCTTCCCCAACTCTCCCTCTTTCATTATCGCCTTGGTTTTCTTATAATCATTCGCCGCTTGAAACTCTGGTGCTTCCTTTTGTGCTTGGTGAACTCTGGATACCTATCTATGACTTCCTCTCTCATTTTATCACTTTTCCGGCCTTGTATTAGATCATTTCGTGTTAGATTTGCACTTCTTTCGCCCCTTATAACTCTCCTGTCACTATCACTGTCAGCTGTACGCTATTCACCACCCCCCACACTTACTGGAGTGATCTCTATGATCCCTTGTATTTTTCTCATTTGTGTCTCCTATCTATTAAACTTATTGGGCCATCTCTTATACACGTTCGTGACCCCCCTACTCTATTTTCTTTTCGCACCTTTCAGAGCTTTGATGTCTGCAATGCAGTAAATGAACTAATCAGTTGAGAAGGTTGCTTTTATTATATCAGCTATAGATCGTAGTTCGTGAAATTCCTCAAATCAAGGAGGAAATGTGGGACGTTTCCTTTTGCGTTGTCCGACAAGAGTAATCGTAGTTTTGTTGCAGCTGTATTAATTTAATTAAGCAATTAGCAATCTGTCTATAATCACGTAGGTAGTAATAAATAATATTACTTAACGCATTTTTATGGAATGGCACGAAACAGAGTACGAATTTTGCAACCAAAACACAACATTCGACATCTTTGTTGAACGTTAATCTAAATTGTGGCTAACGTTGGTGCTGACAGAATGAATATTGTTGTTAGTTTCGGTTTGCGTTTAAACCTCAGGCAAATACTACGAGAATGACTACATAGAACGGTGTAAATCTACGTTTACAGTTGCAATTTATACAGTTGATTAGCTATAAAATTACCTTTTGCAACTTGTTCTCTTTACTAATAAAGGATTCCCCAGATATATGTTTCCATTTTCTATTCATATCGAATATGGAAATTACGATGATAGAAAAAATACGATCGTTAATCTAGTTTGGATCAGTTCACTGTATTAAATTTTATCATGCTGCTCGATGAGTAATATTCGCGTTAGAGGTAATAAGTGTGAAGTACTCTGAAACGGAAATTTGGAACTAACAGATATTTAATTAATTCGGAGGTACTTTCTAGGTATATTTGAAATTATTAACACCCGGAGGAAGTGCGAATGGTTTATTTATAAAGTTTTGACGGTGGTTTCTCATTACGAAAAGGAGACTAGGCAAAATACCAGGATGTTGTAAATTCGGCTTCATTTGAGTAAAAAAACTGAAGATACTTAGTTTGAATGAGAGTTGACAATTTACAGGAAGTTTAGAGAGAGAGACAGAAACACATTTAGCGAAGATAATTCAAATAGAGCACGTTTGAAGCTCCTTCGAATTTTACTAATTAACTACTTCATTGAAAATCGTTATTTCTTATTTCCGTCACTTTACTAAGCTCTATATTTTTTGTCCTGACATCATTTTCGAAATAAATTTTTACAACGTCCTCTTCAATGCGAATCAACAATGAGGTATTGTAAGCTGTGCGGACAGGATGCTTTAGTTATTACCACCGACGACGGTATGAAAACGTCAACTTTCATAACCTCGTTCTATTATCCTAGACAACATATTCATGTTGTGTAGCTTTTGCTCGTGCCCTCAACCATTAGTATTCAGCATCAATAACATTTCTTGTTTCAGCTTTTCCTTCAGGCGCGAATTAGAATATTTTCACTGCGTGAGCCTTTTTACTAATTATGTTCAACAAGGAACGGAGTTACAATTTTCAAACTGTTATCCTACATATATCACATCCATGTATGTTCTAAAAATCTTTTACACCACTGAATCGTTTCCACTGCGTCGCGTCGCCTGTACTCTATTACTATTCCGTCATTTTAGTGTGTACCTACTACTGAATCGATTGTTATTGAATGGTGTTGGTGTGTGTTCTTGCTGATGCGTCTCGCAAAAAGGATAAGGTCCAGACCGTAGTGAACGTTTTATTGCCCTTTCAATTAATGCGTGAGCGTTGTTACCCTTATTTTGGGTGTGCCCAGCAATTTAGTATTTATGTGTAATATCGTCAATTTTTGGTGTTAAATGTACACAGAGACCAAAAAGCGTTTTGCACATTTCTCGTTACCATCAAATGAATCGTTTAAATGTTTTAAGTAAATAAAAAAAGAAATAAAGAAGTATGTACGTACTGTTACGTACCATATCTGAAATTAATTGTTCTTTTAGTTGTTGATTTAAAAGCTTAATTTATTTGCTTGTCGTTTACGCTTAATGCATTTTATTTAGAGTTTAGAGGTTTAATTGGAATGTTTTGGTTTGAAGTTAGCTGTGGTTTGTTTATTTACATTTTGTAAGGTAATACCAGTGCCGTACGTAACTTTCTTACCCCTGCCTTTCGTTTTATCATGATGCATTTAAGATTTCTGTTGTAATACCATTTCTTTTCATTTTCACCTCATCTTTTGCATGTAACGCCTCATTTATACCTTCGCATTTCCTTCCTTAACCATTGCCTAATTCGGTGTTTAGCTTTGTTTCTTGGTACTACCTCTGGTCTCAAGCATAATGTTATAGTATCTCAGGTGACCTCTCTGGGCCTATCTTCGAGGTTGCTCCCGCTCTTTTGTTAATTCCCGCTCTTTTCTCGATTTCCGCTTTTCTACAGTTTTAATCCAAATTTCCCCAAAATTTTGACCTTGCGAGGTAGTCGTTAGTTTTTTTTGAATTCCGGGAAGCCATTCTGTTTTCGAATTTGTGAAGATCTGTGTGTGTGTCTTGAGGTGTATGAGTTTTATCTGTGAAAATCCAAGTTTAATTGGGATTTAGCACCAAACCTTCTCTTCCGTTGAGCTCAGGATCTAAAGAATCTATTGGGCAACCCTATATTGTTGGGATTTATTAGGAGAGAATAAGGGCACCACCCGGATAGTTTTTTTGAAGTAACCAATCAATATATATAATTTACACATCTGAAATCATCAACCAGTAACCGATTTTGTGGAATCGACCGAACCTTTTCATTATATATATTGTCCACTTTAAAGGCCACCTCCACCTCGTAAGTATTCAGTTTTGTTCCTTATATTCTGGTGTAACGCATGATTCCCTTGTAGGGCCTGTTTGTGTTCCACGTATTTGTCTGATTGTCGTCAGGACTCCGTTCGATTGACCGTATGTGACTATCTGTTCCCCCCTCATTATATGTCCCTCCTAATCGTAACCTTCCCTTAGGCATCCCTCAACCTTATCCCGTCTCTGAAGTTGGAGTTACGCAGAACAGCCCATTCGCTATTAAGAGGACCACCACACGAAAATATACGTAACTACTAAATTAATATATTATTGCTATTTGTTTTACACACTAAATATTGTTATGCCACCTTCATTAATTGTTTAGAATCAAGCTCATTCATTTTTTTCACCCTCATCATTCAATTAATTCAGATCAAGATTTCTTTTGTAGGTATCCAACGTGAGATCTCGCAACAGGTACTGTTTTTTTATTTAATTCATGGTGTTATCATTATTTTGAACTCATCATCATTCTGCATTTGTTCATCCTCATTTGCAACCGTCAAACGAAAACCCCCACACCAGAGTGTGGTCTGTAATTTTATTGTCCTTTTGGGGCCTGTTAAGCGCAATAAAGCAATTTTATTTTGGTTATCCCTCATTCTTTGTTTTTCCCCCTTTTCAGCTTTATAACCGCCTCGACCATCGGAGGGCTATTTCTAATTTTGCAGCACGGCCTGAAGAAGAAAAATTAGTGGCGCCTACCCTTACCATCTAACATTTTGTTTTTAGTTGAACTCACCCCTTCTCACCGTGAGCAGCTGGAGCCGTAGGTTTAGAGCGATTTTATTTATCTTTATTTATTTTTCCTTTTGCTTCTTTTCCCCCGTTACATTAATTGGCACCCAACGTGTAGGGCCTGTCCACTGATATTTGAAATCATCATCTCATCACCATCATTTACATTGTCATTGTGTACGTTTATCATTACTTATATATTTAACTGCAATACTTGAGTTATCAATTTTATCAATTGTATTTTTTTTTAACTGTACAATATTCGTGGGTTCACAATTAAATTATCAGTATAAACATGGAGGTAAATCGATTGTTATCCGACGAGCTATCATATGAACTAATTATTAGGGGATTAACGCTACCAAGTGATGCGACAGTAGCAAATAAACGGAGTACATTACGCGGCATTTTAAGATGCGAAAAAGCAGGCCAATCTTTTCCTCGTGTTACAGAAAATTTAGATTTTGAAAGAGAGCTCATGATTAATGAGCTCAAAATTAATGATCTAAGGGTAGATATTTCCAATTTTCAATACGCTAACAAAGACAATGAGTTTCATAGAATGCAATCAAGATTATTGCATGTTATTGGTAGATTAAATAACATTAGGAAAATTAATGACGACCTTGACCATACAAAAGTTACGTTAGTATGTACAGCAACCCAGCTACTTGACCAACTGGGTGAAATATATGATTCCTCGGAGCAGGAAAACCTATCAGGCCAACGGGTTTCGGTTCTTGATCAACCTAATCCAGTTGCAGGCAATCCAATTGATGAGGAAAACCTCTTGCTACCAGAATTGACGAATTTAAACATCTCCCAGCACGTAGATTTCCCTCCAGTGATACAGGAAACGTCTAGTCCCCTGCATAATCCTGTAGGGAAAACAATGACTTCAGTAAACCCTTTCTCGAGAACAGCTCTTGACGAAATGACATCCACCGCACGTCCACTTACCACTCAAATCAGAACCAATCCGTCCATTCACAAATGGAACCTTACATACGATGGTAACACCAGTGTAACAGCATTCCTGGAACGAGTAAATGAAATGTGTCAGTCCAGAGGAGTTACCAAAGACCAGCTGTTCCGGTCAGCAGTAGAGCTATTTAGCGGCAGTGCCTTAATCTGGTTTAGATCAGTGCGCAATAGTATTCATTCCTGGTACGAATTGGAGGAACAACTGAAGACCGCTTTTCTACCGTATGGCTACGACCTTTCGCTCCAAGACGAAATAAGGAATCGCACACAGGGGGAGGAAGAACGCGTAATCACGTATATCGCTGCAATGGAAAACTTGTTTAATCGGTTAACCTGTAAACCAGTCGAATGTGTGCGGGTACAAATGATTAAAAGAAATTTATTACCGAAAGTCCAGAATCAGCTAGCTCTGCACACAGTCTGCTCCATTGCGGAATTAACACAATTATGTCAGATAACTGAAGAAGCACACCTGAGGGCAAATATTTTTAAGCCACCGCCTATTAATTACAGACTCTTATTAGAACCAGACCTTGCGTATCATAAGCCATCAAGTTCAAAGCCACTCATCCACTCTGTAGAACAATCAACTCTCTTTCAGCAGCAGGTTCCAAACACGAATCCATTTTTAATACCAGCGTGTACAGCAATCACTTGTTGGAACTGTGGCCAACCAAATCATACGGCTAGAGCCTGCTCACAACCTAAAAAGAAGTTTTGTTATCGCTGTGGACAGCCCGACGTGACTATTAAGACTTGCCCAAAGTGTTCGGGAAACGATATCCGGATTCACAAGAGGACCGAAATGTGAATGCCGGCTCCCTATTGACTTCGGTCCCTAGCATGGCCTCGTTACCTGAGCATCTCCGCATCAGCATCGATTATGTGTTATCCAACAGTATCGGAGATGAAAGACCCTACTTAAATGTCACCATCTATGGGAAGTCATTCTTAGGATTACTAGATTCGGGTGCTTCCAGAACCATAATCGGAAACGCAGGCTATCATCGATTAACTTCCCTTAATTTGCAGCTGCAACAATTTGAAAATTCATCCTGTACCGTCGCTAATGGGGATAGTTGCCCAGTACTGGGATGTTACGATCTACCCATTTGTCTACAAGGGAAATTGAAAATCCTTAAGGCATTAGTAGTGCCCGCAGTGCCATACTCACTCATACTTGGAGCAGATTTCTGGAAGACGATGGGTATAGTGCCCGATCTCCGCCGGGGATTGTGGACCTTTTCAGACACCCTCGAACCATTACCGGAAACGGCTTCAATCACCGCTAATGAACAGTTGTCATCGGCACAGAAGGAGCAACTCGATGATCTCATTAATACCATATTCTTAAATATACCAGACGGGTTAGGCTGTACTACATTGGTCCAACATACTATTAAGAGCCACGCCGAACCTATTAAGCAGAGGTTCTACCCCATCTCTCACGCTCTGCAGAAAATTGTTGATGCCGAACTGGAGAACATGCTTGCAAAAGGAGTAGTGAGACCCTCCACTAGTCCCTGGTCCTCACCAATTGTGATGGTGAAGAAGAAAGATGGCACGTACCGCTTCTGCGTGGATTACAGAAAGGTGAACAAAGTTACCGAACGGGATGCATACCCACTGCCTTTCGTATCCCACACTCTTGATAAACTACGAGATGCCAAATTTCTCACCTCCTTAGACATCAAAAGTGCTTACTGGCAAGTACCTGTGGAAGAACTTTCAAGACCAATCACAGCCTTCACCGTGCCTAATCGTGGCCTATTCGAATTTTGTAGGATGCCTTTTGGTCTGCACAATAGTCCGGCCACCTGGCAACGGCTCATTGATAGGGTGTTAGGCGTAGACCTGGAACCTTTTGTCTTTGTGTACTTAGACGATATAATTATAGTCACACAAACCTTTGAGAAACACGTTGAAGTACTACAAGAAGTATTTTCTCGACTAAGAAAGGCGGGTTTAACCGTGCACCGAGACAAATGTAAGTTCTGCCTTTCTGAGATGAAGTATCTGGGATATGTCATCGACCAGAATGGTCTCCACGTTGACCCTGACAAAGTTGCTGCTATACTTCAGATCCCTACGCCTCAAGGTGTCCCCGCTGTAAGACGACTTCTGGGAATGGCAGGATGGTATCGGCGGTTCATCCCAGACTTTTCGACATTGGTAGCCCCCATCACTAAGCTTATGCAGAAGAACATCAAGTTTAATTGGTCAACTGATTGTGAAGAGGCCTGGAAAAAGATTAAAGAGCATCTGGTGTCGGCTCCTATAATGTCATGCCCTGATTTCGAACTTCCCTTCGTTATCCAAACTGATGCCAGCGATTACGGCCTGGGAGCGATATTAACGCAAAGCCACCCGAATGGCGAAAGAGTTGTCAGTTATATCAGTCGCTCCTTGACAAAAGCGGAACGGAAGTTCAGCACCACGGAAAAAGAATGCCTCGCCGTGGTATGGGCAGTTGAAAAATTCCGCCCTTATGTTGAGGCCACCCAATTTACAGTCATCACTGACCATTTCGCCTTGTTGTGGTTACACAATTTAAAAGAACCATCTGGTAGACTGGCTCGCTGGAGCGTGAGGCTGCAACAATATGATTTCAATATTATACACAGAAAGGGAAAGGATAATGTGGTCCCTGATGCGTTATCACGTGCCGTTCCTGCAATTACCGAGATACAGACTCAAGACGATCCATGGGTGACTAAAATGATCACAAAGGTACGGACGAAACCACTTAATTTCCCCCTTTGGTCTTATGATGGCACCACCTTGTATAAAAGATGCCAAGGAAAATATCCGGGCTTGGGCAACCAAGGAGAGGAATGGAAAATTGTGGTACCCAAACCTCAAAGAAGATCCATCATACGAGAACATCACGATGATGCTACGTGTGGACATTGTGGCATTTACAAGACGTATCATCGAGTGACACAACGATATTTCTGGCCTAAATTAAAAGCCGATATAGTCAAGTACATCAAGCATTGTAAAACATGTCAAACCTATAAAGTCGAACAAAAGGCTCCTGCCGGACTAATGGCTGGAACTCAAGAAGTATCCAAACCGTGGGAAGCCATTTGCATCGATATTGTTGGGCCTTTACCGAGATCGAAATCAGGCCATTGTTATATATTAACAGTTATGGATAAATTCTCGAAGTTTTGTCTCTTTTTCCCACTACGAACAGCAACAGCTAAAATAATAACCGAATTACTCGAAGACAACGTGTTTTTATTATATGGAGTACCTAAGATCATTATATGTGATAATGGCAAGCAATTCACGGGAGCAGAATTCCAAAGGCTAGCTCGAGAGTATAACACGAAAATCTCTTACACCGCATTATATCACCCGCAAGCCAATGCATGCGAACGACAGCATCGTACCCTAAAGACTATGCTTGCCTCGTATGTCCGTGGTAATCATCGAGACTGGAAACCATTACTACAAAAAGTAGCCTGTGCAATGCGAACAGCCACTAGCGAATCCACTAAGTTAACACCCTATTTCATCAATTTTGGTCGTGAAATCATACTAAAGGGAAACTATCATACCGTCCCTGAAAATGTACCACATGTTACTGATAATCCCAATGACAATCCTACCTCTAGGGCAGCAGTTCTTGCAAAAGTATTTAAAGATGTCAAGAAGCAACTCAGCAAGGGGGTTGAACGTACTCGTCATAACTATAATTTGCGCCGTCGAGATATTACCTTCGAGGTGGGTCAACAAGTTTGGCGTAAGAATTATCCTACCTCAGATGCCGCTAGATATTTTTCAGCCAAGTTGGCACCTCGATTTCTTGGGCCGTTTATAATTTCAAAGAAGGTCTCCCCTTGGACCTACCAGCTTAAAGATGAAAATCAACGAGATTGCGGTATTTGGAACGTTAAAGATTTGAAACCCACTTACCAGGATAAGGATGTTGAAGATTAATTTTTTTTTTTTTTCAATGTTGCATGGATAATCACTCATATTTCATAAGCATGAGCCCTCACCCTCACATTTTTGTGTTATGGTTTACTAACTTTTTTTTGGAAGGGAGGAGTGTTACGTACCATATCTGAAATTAATTGTTCTTTTAGTTGTTGATTTAAAAGCTTAATTTATTTGCTTGTCGTTTACGCTTAATGCATTTTATTTAGAGTTTAGAGGTTTAATTGGAATGTTTTGGTTTGAAGTTAGCTGTGGTTTGTTTATTTACATTTTGTAAGGTAATACCAGTGCCGTACGTAACTTTCTTACCCCTGCCTTTCGTTTTATCATGATGCATTTAAGATTTCTGTTGTAATACCATTTCTTTTCATTTTCACCTCATCTTTTGCATGTAACGCCTCATTTATACCTTCGCATTTCCTTCCTTAACCATTGCCTAATTCGGTGTTTAGCTTTGTTTCTTGGTACTACCTCTGGTCTCAAGCATAATGTTATAGTATCTCAGGTGACCTCTCTGGGCCTATCTTCGAGGTTGCTCCCGCTCTTTTGTTAATTCCCGCTCTTTTCTCGATTTCCGCTTTTCTACAGTTTTAATCCAAATTTCCCCAAAATTTTGACCTTGCGAGGTAGTCGTTAGTTTTTTTTGAATTCCGGGAAGCCATTCTGTTTTCGAATTTGTGAAGATCTGTGTGTGTGTCTTGAGGTGCATGAGTTTTATCTGTGAAAATCCAAGTTTAATTGGGATTTAGCACCAAACCTTCTCTTCCGTTGAGCTCAGGATCTAAAGAATCTATTGGGCAACCCTATATTGTTGGGATTTATTAGGAGAGAATAAGGGCACCACCCGGATAGTTTTTTTGAAGTAACCAATCAATATATATAATTTACACATCTGAAATCATCAACCAGTAACCGATTTTGTGGAATCGACCGAACCTTTTCATTATATATATTGTCCACTTTAAAGGCCACCTCCACCTCGTAAGTATTCAGTTTTGTTCCTTATATTCTGGTGTAACGCATGATTCCCTTGTAGGGCCTGTTTGTGTTCCACGTATTTGTCTGATTGTCGTCAGGACTCCGTTCGATTGACCGTATGTGACTATCTGTTCCCCCCTCATTATATGTCCCTCCTAATCGTAACCTTCCCTTAGGCATCCCTCAACCTTATCCCGTCTCTGAAGTTGGAGTTACGCAGAACAGCCCATTCGCTATTAAGAGGACCACCACACGAAAATATACGTAACTACTAAATTAATATATTATTGCTATTTGTTTTACACACTAAATATTGTTATGCCACCTTCATTAATTGTTTAGAATCAAGCTCATTCATTTTTTTCACCCTCATCATTCAATTAATTCAGATCAAGATTTCTTTTGTAGGTATCCAACGTGAGATCTCGCAACAGGTACTGTTTTTTTATTTAATTCATGGTGTTATCATTATTTTGAACTCATCATCATTCTGCATTTGTTCATCCTCATTTGCAACCGTCAAACGAAAACCCCCACACCAGAGTGTGGTCTGTAATTTTATTGTCCTTTTGGGGCCTGTTAAGCGCAATAAAGCAATTTTATTTTGGTTATCCCTCATTCTTTGTTTTTCCCCCTTTTCAGCTTTATAACCGCCTCGACCATCGGAGGGCTATTTCTAATTTTGCAGCACGGCCTGAAGAAGAAAAATTAGTGGCGCCTACCCTTACCATCTAACATTTTGTTTTTAGTTGAACTCACCCCTTCTCACCGTGAGCAGCTGGAGCCGTAGGTTTAGAGCGATTTTATTTATCTTTATTTATTTTTCCTTTTGCTTCTTTTCCCCCGTTACAGTACCTATTTCATTACCCCCGCCCCACCCCCATTTTTATGCCTTTCGTGTCACAAAACGGGAAACGGCTTTATGGTTTTGTTACAAATTGTAAAATTGAAAGCGTTTAGCTTTGATGTTTAGTTTAGTAAAAAGCTACCCCTTAGACAGGGCAAGACTGCCACAAAGTTACTACCTAACACTATTATCGATAATTTCCCAATAAAAAACAAAATTTGACAATCATAATTCAAAATTTCTTAAACTGTGAGAGAATAGATAAAGGATTTCCTTAGAACAGTTACTGAGAATGCGCATTATTATTAGTTAAAATCCAATTCAATCTGACCTAATGAAGATCAAGGGCAATTTTAGTCAGAGTTATTGGTCTTAAACCCCCAGGTAGTAAAGTTTCCTTTTCGAGCGAGAGGGCACATTGATTACGTGGAGCTGAAACATCCCTGTACGCCATTTTCACAGTTTGTGTTTATTCGTCCCTTTTTTAATGATTTCCTTGATTGTTGTTTCAATCAGTTTGACATGCACATGCAGATTAACAACTTCAAAGCCCCAGTAAAGATTACAAAGTTCTATTGCCGTCGCATTTGTACTCGCATGGATTTGAATTTTTACTGCACCTTTGTGGCTCTGTATCCAATTATGTGATTTCATTCCACTTTTTTATTTAATTTACTATTCACCTTTTAATTTCCACCAACAAGGCAAGAATTACGCCGTATTGTTTTTTTTTCATTCTCCTTTTAACACGTTCAATATACACCGAACAAAACCTGTAGATAAAATAATATAGTTTCCGGAAAGTCACAAATAACAGTTTTTTGTTAGTCACCAAATACGCTCAGTGTGTAAAAAATATCTCTTAATAATAATAATAAACATAACATAAATAAATAAATAAATAAATAAATAAACAAAACATAACCTTTCTACTATTAACACACCCTATTACAAATATACACCGCAAGTTGTACTTGAAAACACCATACACAAACTTTATTGGGATCGGACACTACTCACAGATAAAACTGTATATAACAATAGGCCAGATATAACACTTATAGATAAAACACAAAAAATCATATACATAATAGATATTGCCGTTCCCAACACAAACAATTTAGACAATACACACGCAGAGAAACACCGCAAATACACTGATATAGCTCAGGAACTTAAAGCGCAATGGAGAATGAGAACTGCTCTTACAGTACCCATTGTTCTTAGTGCAACCGCAGTTATACCAAAAACAATACATCACAGCTTACACATTTTAGGCTTAGATAAGAACATATACATACAATTACAAAAGGCAGTCATCATCAACACTTGCCACATAGTTAGAAAATTTCTAAACATAACGGAAGATAGCGCACATCACTCAGAACCACATCACACACTTTCAACTAATACCATTCAAACACAAAATGAAACACAACACTCAATCCTCCCTTCACAAATTGAAACTCTGTTGCATACACAACATAACATTACAGAAAGTCCATTACCAACACACAACACTTCAACAATCACTCATGTCACACCTCTAACTCGTTCACATACACCCAAACGCAAACACACAATAAATTCACAATTAGCAGAAAACACAAACAATATAGTACAGTTAATCTGTATTTTTTGTTAGAAAAATTGCCAAGTGGATTTTTTTCATATATAATTAGGTGGTCAGGAGAAAAGCTTAACGTCAGATTTGCGACGCCCCATTGAATTTTTGAGAAAGTCAAAAAGCTTTTGAAATGCATTTTTCCCGGAATTTCTGCGTTTTAGAGAAAAATTTTATAAACAAAAAATGTAGAGGACATTTCCATCTATAATTAATATCAAGGACGTACGACTTAAAATTTAAGCAGTAGGTGGCGTTAAAGTACCAGAAAAACTGTTTTTTTGCTTTTTTGCCTAGACAATTTTTTTTCGCAATACTGTAAATAGAATAGTTGTTCCTCTCAAAAATACCTACAAAATTCATTAAAACTATTTTTTTCTTGGACTTCCCGTTTCCCGTGAAAATTGTACCATTAAGACTGTAGAAAGGCTAATAGAAGTACGGTAACGATTGGTGCGTTGCTCATAAATGGTATATCATTTTTTGTAAGTTGATTAACAATAATATCTGTTAATTACTATTGTTTTTAACATGAATTAGAATAAAAGTTAGTAAGTATGATCAATAATCAGTTACTTACCGAAATAATAGTCTGGGATCCGGCTACCTTTTTTACAATCAATTAGTATACTTTTTATACTTCTTTATTTTAACGAGACGCCAAACTTTTTCCTCTGCAAAAATTTTCGCAAATGGGTCCTACGGGGTGCGCAGGGGTAAAACACGTTGATGTGGTAATTACAAAAATTGATTGATATCACTTAATTTTTTAACCTAACCTAACCTAACCTAACCTAACCTAACTTTTTTGTAAGTAATTCAAAATAACATTTGTCCTACAACAAAAATGAGTCCCTCAAGAGTGTCCCCATCTCAGATACATGTAGATATTACTACATTAACAAAAATAATGAATATCAAGCTGATTTTTTTTCTGTAGCTTAATAAATATTTGCATAATTAAATGCCCACTTTGTCCTACAAGTTAATTGGTCCGTTTTCCTATGATATTCCAAAACAACGTGTTTTTCCTCTGTGCACCCCCGTAGGACCCATTTGCGAACATTTTCGCAGAGGAAAATGTTTGGCGTCTCGTTAAAATAAAGCCGCTCATAAAGTATAAAAAGTATACTAATTGATTGCAAAAAAAGGCGCCCGGCTCTATTACATATTCATGTTGAAAATAATTATTTTTACGAGTGAAAGACATAAGAGAACATTTAGAGCGATTAAGTGTTAGTTTATTGAATACATACCATTCATAGACCTTATTGAGATCGGTTTGTAAAACCATGCAATCAGTACGAGCATTGATAGAATAAAAAATTTTCAAATCATCCGCGTACATTAGTTTCTTACATTTTAATTGTAATGTATGGTCATTTACGAATAGAATGAATAGTAAGGGACCGATATTTGACCCTTGAGGGACACCAGATGTAGCGATGTAGGAAGAAGATTTAAAGTTATTGTGATGCACAAATTGATTACGGTTTGATAGATATGATTTAAAAAAAAATCTCTTACAATGTTATTACGATGAAATTTGTATCAATTTATACACAATTTTTTATCTTAACTAGTCAAAAATGTGGCACTTTCGTATATGCTCACCGCAAAACGAATCGCACAAGGAAAATTTTTCGATTTATACCGTCATTAAAACTGTGAACTCTGTAATCGCGACAGTTGATCGTGATTCTCACAATGCTATCAATTAATTCCATTGATTGATTGATTAACCTCGCATTATTTTCAAATTGTTACATTGTTTTTTTTATAATATCCACGTCACCTGCAGGATCTCTTATCGTCACCTGAGGATGGTTCACATTACAAAGTATACGTGGTGTTACATAGGAAGCGCAAAGCAAATTCCAGATTAACAAAGATTACCTAGAAAAAAACTAACTGACTCAAATACATTTTTTTTCCAATTTTAGCGAATTTTGTTCCAGTCTTCTAGCTCAAAGTTTTCTTCTTTTCCTGCCAAAAAAATGAGGCCGTTGAGGACGAGCTTAATTCGTTAACACAAGTTTTGTCTTGATAACTTCTAGTGCGGAATTTTTCTCTTAATTTGAGGTACTTTTTTAGGAATTCGTTATTCTAAGATGCTATCCTGGCAGTGATGTGTACCTGAAAACCTAGAATTACTAAACGTTCAAGTCAAAGTGTGTTCCATCTATTCCAGATTAAACGATTGCCTCGGTTCACATTAAAAAGTAAACATCATCAGAAACATAAATTTCCCAATAAAAATACCCGCTGAGTAAAACAATCGGAAAAGTAGGTATAGATTGATGAGCAGTGTAAAAAATACACATTTGTAATTGTAAAAGATGAAAGGAACATTATACTATCTTGAATTGAATTGAATTGAAAATTCGTTTATTCATTGCATAGTATTTACAATTTATGTTGTGTTAGTACGTTTTGTTTGGGTTGCTCAGGATTATTATCCTCTTCAGTCCTCGTCGGTTGTTTTATGTTAGTAGATATTTACATTATTTTTAATGGATTCACATGACGTTTTAAACTTATATACAAAAAAATCAAGATACAAAGTTTTGAAATATGTATGTGTATAATATAATAATATGTTTAGTCGTTGTCCTTATCGTTGCTGTGGTAGTCTAGTTTGCACCGTAGTCTTCAATCCGATTCTGCTCAGGTGCGAAGCAAATTTAATGTCTGTTTCGACTGAAAGCGAGTAGAAACGAGGAAAATTGACATTTTAGTACAGTTAGTTAAGGTGTAAAAATATCACGTTTATTTTCCATTTTGGATATTTTTCAAAAAATTACTAAGGTTAAAGAAAGAGAGGTTCTCCTTTCTGAGAAAATATAACTTAATAAACTGTTATTCTAAAAAGTAAACGTTGGCAACTATCTTTTCGATCCTGTTACAACAGTTTCCAACGTTAAATTTGGTGTCAATTTGCTGATAACCCGCCACAGTATGTGGATCGAACCGAGAGTGAAATGAACGTAGTGAGGCATCTTTCCATCGATTTCAAACTGGTTCTACGCCGTACTAGGCCATCGTTCGCATAGTTGCGGGTAGTTGGTTGGGAAGTAAGTTTCAGGGGCGACTAGTTGGGCGGTTTCTGTTTACAAAGTGAAGGGTTCGGTTGAATGTTATACCTAGGTAGGTCACAGGTGTGCCTCCTAATACTAGGCGGATGGTGTCGTGTTGTTGGCGAGTTCATCGGCCGTATTGTGGATGACGGAAGATTATTGCTTGGGTTTTTTGGCATACCATCTTCACTACCTAATATGTTTATGTGTAATGTTTCTCTATTATGTTGTTTGCTATTCAACTGTTGAAGTTTCTAACGTATTCAAATTTGTAACAACTTTCGGGACGCTATTGTCAACATAAGCATTAGCGTTGGTAACCTTGTAAATTTTAGTATTATACCTACTAGAAAAACACTACAAATTTTGAACTTTCCACCTTTTGTAACTTCACATTCGCCAGAACACTTTTTAGTTACCAAACAAATTGCTTTCATTTATTTCTTTATTTTTTGACGTTTGTTATGAATTTTTCCCTCTTCACTTCTTCAGCAATCATTCCTACCATAAACATCGTCACATTTAAATATACTTATTGTTTTACAATCAAGGGGAAACCTAAATAAAGTGAAATGGTAATTATTTGAAGCAATATATTGCTATGCCAAAATGTGGCATTAGGTACATAATGTTTACTATACCACAAACCAAAAGATGATTTTTCTCAAAATAATTTTGCAAACTTTTTGAGCATCCATGACAAAAACAAAATTCCTGGAATAAGTTCACAAAACCTTGTATAAAGGGTAGGTAACAATCTCCCAATATTACTTTTACTTACCAATAAGACACTTTTCCAAAAAGTTAGTTTGACTTTTTCCTTCAAATGTTCATTGGATACTAATTGGCAAGCTATTAATTAATTAATCAAGAAATTAACATAAAACTAAAAAAAATCGGAGTGCGCCGTCGCGGGGTTCGGTGAAAAATTTTCTAGTTTAAACTTGCAAAATTTTGGCGTGTTAGTATCGATGTTGCAGGTTAATTTTTCATTCTTGTTTTGATAAGCGCATAAGTTAAAGGCGCGAAGGCGCCTATCATTATTTCGCACAACGGCGCCGAAAATACTTGGGGCGTCCCTGCTTATGATAGTTTGTTGCGGTAGGTGGTCTAGGCCGAAATGAATGGTTAACGGTTAATGGTTTCCTTTCTCGTTTTGTCGGGGACGGTGTCGGTTGGTCTGGTGGTATGACGTCGGTTTTCAATCATGTAGTTGTGTAAGTTGTGTTTATCGAGTTAATGGGGGTTGAAGGTGCAGCAGCTCGTAGTTACACTTCCTTGGGATAACTAAGTCGAAATTTTGTAACAGAATTACTTGGAATAAGTAGTTGTTTTTAAATATAGTGCTTAACGTAACGTAATACCGTTACAAGAGTATCGCTAATAAAATAGAAGTACATAGTTTTTTACACGAATGTGATCGTTAACCCCCATTAAGGGTCATATTTGGTTTATTAACAAATGAAGTTAGACACGACAACGCTGAGAAGTGACGCACGTGATGTTATAAAATGATCCCGACATTTTCCCTATGACAACCTTAATTGCGTGTAAAAACCTTGACCTAAATATGTTTGATTGGAAGTATTCAAACATTATTTTTAGTTGCTAATGAATGCAATTGTGTTGTACTTGGGGTCGCCGGTTATCAATTTAACGTAGGCGATTTTCTTTGTAACACACATCCAAAGTCGAGCTTTCTCACGCTGCCAGTAACCCAAAACCCAACGAACGAAAAGGTTTCATTTAAATAATTCTACACCTAGCGTACCTTCTTCTAACTATTACTGCACAAAGGCATAAATCCAAAGCAATTCGCATATTGGGCTTTATATTTAAATATATGAGCCTCTCTCCGCCAAAATAATCATCTAAATGTGTTCTTTCACCTTCCTTTAAAAATATTTACATACCTTATAGGCTTGTATGAATCAATAAAATCCGTGATTTTGTTTACGGGTGGGTTCGAACGTGGGCAAAGGAAGTAAAGAGGAGTGTTTTCCTCACCCCACGCGTCAAAGCTGCATTCAAAGCTCCGGTTGCTACGGTTACGGCTAGTGGTTGCTGACTATGACGTCATACTATGGTGCACTTCTCATTATTGAGATAGTTCAACGTTTTATTGTGACGTCATTAATTCCCGGAGCGTCGACGTATATGCTTTTGTCGGCTAACTCCATATCCTTCCGTATGAGCTTAATCGAACGTCCATTTAAAAGATTTCATTTGTACGAAAATTAAAAAATAAACCTCATTTACAGTACTTACCTCTTGTCTGAATGAGACTAAAGCCATTATTTATGTAAAGTTATAATATAATAATAACTTTACACAAGAGTCGACTATATACATTCAAATTGAGCAGTCGTCGGATATTTACTTAGAGAACTTTCGATATGTTCACAGAATCATTAGACTTTTCTTTTCGCTTGTTAGAAATTTTATACTTGTTTTCCAAGTCTTTAGTCGTTACGTTAGTTCTATTTATAGGTTGTTTTCTAAAAGTAGAGCTACCTATTGGCCTAATTAATTGCGAGAGAGAGAGAGATATAAATAAATAGAATAAAGGAACGAACTTTCTGTTAACCTAATTTGCAAATATTATTCAGCAAAATCAATAGTTTAATAAGTTTTACTACAATCCCTTGTCGGGCTGTAACAACAACGTGCTGAAAGTGGTACGTGACATGAATTTTAAATTTAGTCCTTTGTTTATTAATAGCAGCTTACTCTTGTACCCTTTTCTCCATCCTTTTAAGAACCTTTGATTTTTTTACTCGATTATATTTTCATTTGCCTAACCCCTTACATTTGAAATGACAGTACTTATAGTATCTTCGAGTTTCGAATTTAAAATTAAAATGTAGGTATTTTGAAGAATATTTTCGCAAGGAAAAACATACAAATTTGAATAGAATCAATCAAATAAGGGCGAATTGAATGTAATCATGATCGGACATGATCTTATCTTGTTCTGTCTCATTAAAAAGACGAATTCATCTATTAATTACTTCCCTAGGGTTTACCGGTGTAGAATGTTTACAAGGAACTGTGTAACAGCGTGTCGCATACGGGCACGGGCAAGTGTACGTATGTATGTAATACTAATCCCTCTATATAAATAATCGACTTTTTTAGCTTTTTTGACACAGGAATGCTGAGGTGTTGAATCTGAAATACTCTTTTTTGGTACCTACAAGATTGAAGGGTGAATAGGACACGGAAGTGAACTTAAAAAGCGTAACGTTATCGGGAATGAATACACCAGTGGATTTCTGAAATTTCTTCACCCTCAGTGCTACTTTTCTGGTTCTCCAGTTTTAATCACGTCACTAATCGATTTACCTCTAGTGTATTGATTTAAAATCAGGCTTTGTTATAGAGATTAACACACACTTGTGGAGGTGTGGTAAATTTTTTTAAAATTTTCTATCGTATACTCTGTTGACGTGGTTCACAAAGCAACTGTTGGCGATACTCACTCCTCAATAATTCTTGAGGAGAGATACTCATGTTTCACTTATCCTTAAGGTGAAAGGTCCATTCCAATCCTTTCTGTACTACCAGGGATGTAAACGTAAACTGTTTTACTTGAGTTCGAGCACAGATCATTTCCTTCAGCCTAACTATTAAGATCTTGAAATCATTATCAATTTGATTTATTACATGATTTATTTGGTTATATTAGTTTTGGAAACCTGGATTCTAAATTGGGGACATGAGATAACCTACGTGTGGTTGAAAGTTTCTTTTCGGTCTTTTTGTAACCCCGCTTCTTCAAGCACCTGTTCTTTCCTCGCTTAGCTTGTACGGAGCACTTTGGAGCCTTACACCATTGCTAATTTTTTCCCCGCACAGTACTGTAGGAACCTTGTTTTGATTTTTTTATTGTTCAATATAAACCCCAGCCACTCTTGCTTTTTGCATCGTCGAAAGGGTTTCTAATTTCCACTCATCAAGGGGTAGCTTGCGCCACAGTTACCTTCGATTACCATATAGAAGTTCTGTCTAGTTTTTGACCATACCGCACCCATTGTGATTGTCTACCTTAGGTTCTTTACGTAGTTACCCCAATCTTATCTTTCTATGTGATTTTGCATGACTGCAAGAAACCCTGATATTTTGTGTGATTTTTACGATAAATTAGAGAAGGTTATGAGGTTAAAAGGGATTTTGTCAGCGTTTGTCTACAATGCTGATGAATCTGGATTCAACTCAGACTCGTCTAAGGTTCGAGCCGTTGGCGTAGAGTACTTCTCTAAACAGATTAAGTGGTGGATGTGGAAGGGAGAGCACGACTGTTCTAGCGTGTGTTGGTGCTGATGGGACTGTACTTCCACCGTTAATAGTGTTCAATGGTGCACGTTGGAATTCACCTTCTGCTTATCCTGGTACGGTCTATGCAGTCTCTAAAAACGGCTGGTTAAAAACCGTATTGTCACACATGTTTGTCAAAAGTGAACTGAGATGAAACTTCCTGACGCAATTGCATTACCTTTTCTTGATGGCCACACCAGTCATATGGGCATAAAAATAATCAATCTATGGAGAATAATATACAAATCCTAAAATTTCCTAGCCATCTTATGCATAAAATACAGCCGCTTGAGAAATGTAAAAAAACAGTGGGATCGCAAGCTGGTTTAGTTTGGAAGAGAAAATATCGGCATCGGGACAAGGCTGTTAACCTCAACCGCTTTCCAACAGTGGATTTTATTCCTTCCCGACTTGCAGCTTTCCATAAAAAAACAGCTTAATGAAACTAATCGCTCCTATACCTTTGCAAGTCTCACATAGCTCTGAGAGTTCTGGCACACCTGAGAATTCCGAAATTGTTACACTTTCGATCCCTGGAACTCCTATATCATCCTCTTCGGTCCCCGAATCAGATAAATTACACGAGGACGGTGAACTTTCAATCCCTCCATCTATATTTTCTTCAAAAAATAAGGATACCGCAGCTGTAGTCCCACAGCGGTCAGTTGCTGAAGTTTTTGCGGTAGCGATAAGCTACAAGAGAGCATGTTATGTCAATGGTGCTTCAGGTGTAAAAAAACCGACTTCTCGATTGAAGACATCAATATGGAGAGGTCTGAACGACGCTCGAAGTCATCGACCGTTTAAATGATGCTGAAAAAACAAAAACAAGAAACTAGAATAATGTGAAAAGAGTCAGCTAAAACAAGAAAAAAGAGCAAAAAAAGTACAAAGAAAAAAGTTGAAGAGAGTTCGGGGAATATATCACTGCACGATGAGTTAGATATAGCTCTAAATTGTACAGTTCCGATGAAAAACGGTTGGTTGAGGAAAGAAGAAGAAGAAAATTAAAGAACCAGTTAAGAACAATAAAGCCGAAAAGTCCTTTGATATCAGTGTGGGGGATTTTTTTGACAACTTGCCTTCCAATTGCAATAATTCTGTAATTATCTAATATGTTTATTGTTTGTAAGTAAAATACGCATCACAACAAAATTTGCTAACGTCAATTTAACTTTCCTTATTCTAACATACCGGGCATGTGTTGCAGATATCAGAAAAAAATAATTTTTTTAACTGAGAGGATTTTTGGCAATATAACGGGAGTTTTGAAACGCAGTGCGATTGTTTCCAGAGAGTGTTTACCAAATTTAAAAATAAAGTTGTTTTCATTTACCCAAAAATGTTGGGTAAATGGAAACACACATGCGGTAAATGGAAACACTTCATTATTAATTATAAACGGGGGTACACGCGATTCTCGCGTTTTGCGTGCTTTAGGGGGAGGGGGTATCTGTGATTGTAGGTTGTAATAGCTTTTGTTTTAAAATATCATACCTTGTTGAGCTGGCTTAGTTGCTTGAAAAAAGAAAAAAAATTTACATTTTTGTACCTTTTCAGATTTTTGACCCTGTAGGTATCTGTAATTTAGCAAGTTATTAAAGTAACTAAAATAAAAGATTACATTTACTTACATTTGACGTAAAATCACAAAAATGGGTTGATATTTGGTAAAGATATACGAATTCGTTCCTACCTACAGTAAATTTTTACCAATTATTAAAAAAATGTAAAATGCAAACTTTTTGGAATAAATTTGAGACCAAAAATACATAGTGGCCCTTTCACAATGTTAGTTACGTCTTTGCACATAGCTTTGCCCAAAAATTAACGAAAATATAACAAATTCCGTGTGAACTTCATAAGGATAGTTTAGAATGAATTTTGAATGGAAAAGAACTCAATTTGGACACTGGCAGCTTTTTGGGAATACGAATAGTCTTAGGGAGAACGTTTTAACATTCATCTTTAGTAAAACTAAAAATACCATAAAACATAAAATGTACAAATAATAGAAGCTAGTCTAACGTTGCATAACATCTGTTTTATAGAAAGACCTTCTCTACCTTAAACAGTTTCAAATTTTTGTTTATTTCACTAACTAAAGGCATCATTTACACGTATATGTACAGCAGTAAATATGGATTTTACTTCCTCTTAATTACAATATAAGTTGTATATTTAGAAGTATAGTCAAAGTATAGGTATTCTCTTTGGTATAGTGTAACGTAACAATACACTTGCCACCAACTTTCACCAATAGATATTAAGTTAAATATGTAGACAAAAACATTTTTCTCGGTGAAAACATTCGACTATATATGTTACCTACGACATCGTCCATCGTTCAAAATCTCTAAATTCGAAATAAGCACACAAACATATACATTTCGAAAGTTACCGAAAGAAGATATCGGGACACATAAATAATTAGTCTACGATGAATGCTGTTTCTACTTTTTACATCATTTTAACCATGAAAATGTTAACGCGAGGCATAATATAATCATTTTTCATCATTTGAATAACTTTTCAACTTGAAATAATTAAATTTCCATGTTATCGAGAAAAAGTGTCCGATACTTGTCATTTTGAAAATTTTCGCGAAAATACTTTCTGCCATTGTTTTAATGTTCGAAATGGGTTAAGGACCTCGGACAGACAAACTATGCATGTTTACACAAAATTTTCATCCAAAAATAAGCACAAATAGCGAATTCTATTTTACACGTATCTAATCTCCATAAGGAAACGTATTTTCTAAGTAAAGAAAATAATATGGGGGGGGGGGGGGAAATGTTTCGGGTTTACATTAATTAACGTGTGTACTTGAATGGTATTCAAAAATAAATCACAAAAAAGCGCCTCAATTACCCCGATTGACCTATTAGTAATATATGCATTCTCGAAGATCTCTATTTGTAAAACTAGAAAACCGAAGCTTTTGAGTTACGGAATTTATAATTTATAACACTTTATATCGAAAACAAAGTACTAGGTCAAAACACTTATATTTCTAACCGCAAGATATTTTCTCTAGCAAGTGTTCTCCCAATAGCATTTGTAAACATTTTATTGTAATTCTAACCACATAAAAACGTAAGGCGTACAGCTGAACCGTACACGTATTTCTTGAATGCTTTCCAAATAAGGTGCAGTAAAACCACAATTTTCTCTTTTACCTAAACTGAGTCGGAACTTAGTAAAAATGGGTTATAATTTTCACATTTATAACAACACAACAAGTTTCGCGTACAAACCTATTATATTCTGGTGATGGTCTCAACGGAAATAACGTTAAAAACGTATAAAACTATAAATAAGGGAAGCAGTTGGAGATCAAAGCCGATATTGATTTGTCAGTATGCAGTCTGCATTTTCAAAATTCGCTAAGGGATATAAAATCATTAATTTGTCTACGAACTTTTCAACTTTACGACTATTGAATTACAATCAATGGCGAATTATAATAGCTTTGGTTATAAATTTAGATAAGCGTACGGAAATGTGATTTGGAAGGGTTACATATGAAATTCCTATTGTGAAAAAGTAATACTTTGATAAAATAAACCTTGTGTCATAGTTTTGAACTCCTTTGTAGGAGTATAGATGAAAAAAGAGTATGTCGTATATATGTATAAAAGAAATTGAATTTGGCCACTCGCCTTTAGAGGGAAAAACTTCAAAGAAACTACGTAATACATAATAACTGTTTTTTTTTCATAAAAGATTTCGAGGAACAATCCGTACAGATTTCACCGTTAAGTACGAATTTTAAGACTGGCAAGACAAAATAACAGAAAATTTCTCATTTTAAAATAAGAAACTTGGCGAACTTCGTAAGCAGACTTATTGTTGAACACTGCATTAGTTAGATTTGCCCGAAGTAATTTCAAAGGTTGGAGATTTACTAAAATTAGATTTAATTGCAACTGTGCATTACCATAAGGGAACCGTATTATAGGATTATGCACTATGACTAACTTTATAACAGTCTCGAACGTGAAAATTTTACAAAATAATGAAATGTAACTGCAATTTCTATGGAAAATTAAATTTCCATACTTGCGGAACAATGCCAAAAGTATCCTAAATTATTAATAAATGGTAAGCGTGACGAAACTTGTAAAGCATTTTATTGGCGTACATCTTGAACACTGCAATATGAAAATTTTCAAATTCTAACGTGACGAAGACCATGCGTGTGCTTCCAAATTTAGTTCAATTTACACAGTATAAAAAGCTTTCGATTCATCTATATTGAAATAGGGTTTTTGTGCTTGAAAATAAAATATATTTTGAGGGCTTTTTCAAATGTTACTTCATTTAAATGTCCATACAAATTTCCTTAGAGCTTCTTTTACGATCGAAGCGTCAATTTGAATAAAAACACGTGTGTTATTTGAATGGTTATAGAGGGATATAGCGAAAATAATCAACAAGTTTATTAACAATTTTTTTTTCTTTTCTTTTGAATAAATCTTTTGGTCTACGATGATCGATTCTAGATTCCTGTGTAACTGTAGATCTTGTACTACCACTCGCGACCTACACCGAACTTTGTAAAAGGATGGGAACAACCAATACGGCGGTACTATGTTAATGTGTCTTGGTTTTTGGTCCCTCTACTTTACAATTTCTTACTAAAGACTACTTTGAACATTGATAATACTCAAATAGTAACGAAAACCATGTTACAAGGAGTAAAGGATTCATTGCATGCGTTACGCAACAGTAACTTATCATTGTAGCATTTGTGTTATCATTAAAAACGTAAAAAAATGCGAAGAGGGAAATTAACTTAGCGGCGCATTTGCTGAAGAAGCACTGTCATGGTGGATTCTGCTATTATAGGAATAGGCAGATATTAATGAATGTTCATGTACTCCATGCATAGTACGCTAGAGGTCAGCTCTTAAATGCATAAATATTCTACCTTTAAAGGTATGCGCCGGTTTTATTCTACATATAGGTTGAACTATGGGGAGTCGGCTCACTTTTATTTATTAATTATAAATCTAAATACAAATTAGTTTAATGATTATTTATTCTCAATATGACCCCCCTTATTCTTGTAGATAGGTTTTAACACGCGCTGTGTGAACACATCGAGTGTCTTATTGATCAATTCTTAAAGTAAAGACTTCTATGCGCGTTGAAGGGCCCCCTTCAAGTCAGTCATGTCTTTGATCTTTGACTTCCAGAGCTTCCTCTTGAGCCAACTTGATACAAAGTAGTACATTGGAGCCGCGCCTGGACTTTTGGGCATCCCTTCCTCTTTGTTGATGAACTTGATATTATACATTATCCAGTTGGTGGTGATCTGGGATGTATGAGATGGGCCCGAGTCCTAGTGAAGAGTACAGTCTCCATTTGGGTATAATCTTCGGGAATCGCGGGACTTAAACTTCTTCACAGTGGTAATATAATATTCTGAGTTGATTTTGGCCCCGAGTATCATAAATTGGAGACTCATGTTCCCGTTGTAAGAGATTCCGGCCCAAACCATCCTCTTGAATTTGATTCTCTTCTCTGGTAAGCATCAAGAATCGGGTTCTTAATCACTCGGGAAACCTACTGAATCTTCCGTTTGCCGTTACAGTTGTTCATGTAGAACAACGCTTTAAGGCCCTTAACATCATTGGCTTTGGCGACGTGTTTCCAGTAGCTACCAGTGTTGTCTTGGCCATATTCATGATTCTGTGGATCTGTCCTTTCGATGTCTTGATCTCACTCTTCTTCAACACGGCGATTACCATTCTTTCTGACCATTTCATGTCCAAATGTTGCTGAATTGGTCCAACGTGTTTCGGGTCTGGTGCTGGCCTCGGCATGTTGTAAAGTTATCGATAGAGGGAGTTATTACCTGCATTTTAAGTCTATTCAGTGTTAACTTGATTAAATTGTTTTAATTTAACGTAGCTTTAATGTGCCCCCCTGCCCCATAGTTCAACCTCTTATCAGGGTTAAAGATTCAAACAGGAATAAGTAAAAATTGGAGAGAAAATGTTGAACCATTTTGATATCGGTGGGAAGATAAATCAACAACATAGAGAAGAAGTGGAGCTCTGGTTGTCTGTAATGTATCTGGTGTGGGTTCTAGACTAAGAAATATACTCACGTATGGGTGGACGTAAAGTAAAATGTTATTCTTGCACATGGCGATAAGCACCCTTTCACGATAACACTACAAATACATTTTATTCTTTAATCGCATTAATCTAATTAGATTTTGTACGACTTTGCCACCAAAATTTCTAACCTGTCTTTCTCTATTTACTGTTGATGGATGAGAGTTCAAAGGATTTGTCGTCTAAAAAAACGTTTTCTAGGACTCTCATCTGTTGGTGCATGTTCCGTGTTCCTGTAATGAAAGGAAAATTTATTTATCTTATAATACCCATTAAATAGACGCCGTGTCAATTAACGACGGTTTCGTCCGTACGGTTAAAATCCGTACGAATTTTTTCCGTACGGACGTTGTTTTGATACGACGGTTTTTTCCCGTGAATTCTCTCTACGTTTGGTTATAATTTAATTTAAAATGTTTGAACCCAGTTGGCTTTCAATATGAGTCGAAAACGTTAAGTTCGATACATACTCCTTCCCAAACATTTTTGGTTCCATTTATCTTTGTAAAGATTTTCAGACTTATCCCATAAGATAGGTCTGCATTCCACAGCAGCGATTCAAATTTCTGTGTTAATATCCATGTCTTTTTATTTCTGTGTCAATCTAGATACAAGAAGCGTCAACAAGCAGCTTTGTAAGAGAAGTGACGTTTGTATGTGTAATTAACTGAGAAAAACACAATTAGGTGATTTATTGCAATGGAACATACTGGAGGACTGAACCAAAGATATACCAACATTTCTGTGATGCAATTGAAATCAATTTATCCCTCCATATGTCATCCTAATTGTTCCACCATTTAACCGACTCTCTAATGCTTATCATAACTGACCTGGAATCTGGAACACAATATATATTAAATTGTAGATCTAGAAGATGAGACCTGAAGGATAAACAGGGCACACAGTTCAAATAAAAGAACGCACCTTGCCATCCACATGTTCAAGAGACTTCCACCTGAAAATGAACAAGAAGAAGAAAATGTGTAGAAAGTTTCGAACGGATTCTACATTTGTTTATTGCATTGATAATTATGGTAAACCAGGAGCAATATTTATCCAAAATTCAGTGACGAAATTATATAAAAGTTGTCTTAGTATCAGTGGAGGTACTTTCCACATAGGCAAATCTAAGGGAACTTTTAGGAAAAAACCAATAGTTCAAATTAAAAAAAGAACTAGAGAATTGATTATTATTGTCACTGGTATAAAAAGTAAGAGGAAAAGGAGGAAGTTTGATGTGAAGGTTGGGCAAGAAAAAATAGATTCAACAACATTGGGGATCGTTTGGGATGATTGGAATAGAAAAGAGTACTGTTTGAATTCATTTTGGGAATGAACGTCAGTAAAGATTAGCAGAGGACCTAAGCGAATTAAAAAAAATATATCATTTGCATTAAGTCAAAAAAAAACATCAATAATTTGGATTAAAACAGCCATCCTTGGCTCTATTATCAAAAATGTAAATCGAAATGCTTACCTTTCCAAAATTCCATTTTAAAAATTACTGGAGAAAGTCAGTGTTCAGTGATTACGGGGTATTTTCGTTACATACACTACGGTGTGGTTGGTGCACTTTCCTTGGGACTAACCAAAGTATTTCGCGTTGCATGTAAAGCAAGTTCATTTTAGTTATCATCTTCAACGTTAGTAGACCATTGGGGTTGAGCGATACCTAACAAATCTCTATCATGCTGTTCTCATGTGAACTATCTCATTCAATTCAATTCAATGTTATTCAAAGACCCCGAAATTTTCATTGAAATTAAACACTTTTTTGGGTTGAAATCGAAAACCTAGAGTGAAAATGTTCGTTCGACACCTTCAAAAACTCCAATTTATTGATAATTATATTTTGTGTCGGCTTTCTGCTTGTTTCGTCTTTGATACTCTTCCCAACTACTCTTCTAAACATTGCGTTCGAATGAAAATATAATTTGCAATTCTTCATAGGTTCAACTGTTGTCCTTCGTTGCAATAGTAATTGTTTGTAGTGTCGAAAAAAAGTCCAAACCGCCATCTTTAAAAAATGTTTGTCTGTGGGTGCGTCGGTCCGTACCTTATGGTTGTGGAGACTAACCTACTAGGCCGGTTTTGGTGAAATTTAAAGCTAAGGCCTATAAAAAAACTTCATCGGTAAAACAAGCTTCTCATCAAACTCACCCCAAAGGGGCCCAAATTAGGGGCGTTCTTTCTCCAAACTAATTTCCTTTGATGAAAAGTTAGTAGACATGGTCACAAGGAAAACACCGTTTTTCGTTTGTTGTTTTTACTTTTTAGGGTCTAGCTCAAGAACCGTTTAAATTAATTGCAATTTGAAAATTGAAGATTGTAGGGATGACTTTTTGAAGTTGAAAATTTTATAACCTCATAACTTTTTTGCTAACAAAGATGAAGAAATAAAATTTTACAATGAAGTAGAGGACATACGACTCATATAGTGTGTAAGTATTGTAAACAGAAAACGATTTCTGATTGTTTCCTGAAATAATATACAGGGTATGTCATAAATATTTTGTTCGTTTCCACATAGACCGGTAGTAAAATTGGTATACATATACAGTAAAACCTCGATATAACGGACCTCTATTTAACGGACTTCGGATATAACGGACAAAAAATCCGGTAAAAAAATTTAAAAAGTCCTGTTGATATTATACATAGAGAACAAATTTTACTACAAAAACACAAATTTATTTCAAGAAAATAAAAATAAAAATACGTAAATGTAATTAAGCGTGCGTTTCATTCCTCAGTTCAAACGGATTACCTCCTTTTACTGTAAATTGACCCACATTTCTTGCGATTTCAGCCGTTTTCAGTACGGCCGGCTGATAACGTGGAGAATAATGCTTACTTACTTGCTTAGCATAGGTTTTTTGATTTATTTTAAACTTGTTTTTATATAACGGACTTTCGGCTTTTACGGACACCCCCTCCCCCCAATTAGTCCGTTATATCGAGGTTTTATTGTACTTATTATACTCGATTAATAATTTGTTTTTTTATTTTTTTCAGTTATTACGCAAGAACTATTTTATTTTGACTTATTATGTAAAAATTATTTTATTTAATACGTCATTGTAGTAAACACGCGAAAGTTGTATGCCAGTTTACTGGTCGTTTAATTTACTTATTTGACCGCAAACTGAAGATTACAGGGCAGCAACATGGCATATGTATATATTTAAAATCGCCAATGGATATGCATTGAATTGATATAAGTACACATACTTGCACACAACAATTGCGGTGTTTTTGAATTAAAATCTTACAACTGCGTTACTTTTCGTTACTCGCACACGATGATCATCCCCTAATCAGTTTACAGGGCTGTTTATTTCAATGAAAGTTAAACATACATAAAGATAAAGGTTATCTGTTAATGTAGCAAGCCCTTTTAATAGCGCGATGTTCAAACACAATTAAAGCCATTTTTACATCTGAATCTCAGCAGTATGAAAGAAATTCGTGTAGTAGAGGCATGCAATTCAAGACATTGTAGCACCTTAGCGACTCACACAGTGTCTTTATAACTATGTCTTACATACAATCCAAAGATCTCATAGAATACACCGCGACATAATCCAGCATGAACGTACTTAAACGAATTTATTACGACAGATTTACTTTTCTTAAGCTGCATTACACATTTCAATTTGACATATTTCTATCGTTACGTTCAAATTAAGTTGAGCAAAATAATTAAAGAATGGCAAATATTTGTTCTTTGGATATAACTAGGGTGAGCAAACAATGAATTTAATTTTAAAATGGTAAAGTTTATTAAATTAGAAACGAAAGTAAACAATACACCCTTCCTTAAAAAAATTATTAAAAACTTTGTTTACTTAGAAAATATTTATCTCAATCTACCTTTGACTTGTGTTTTAATTTTGTTATTTTCTACACTGTATTTAAAATTTCAGGGTAGACTATTTTAATTGCATATTTGTAAGAACGTCAAACTTTTGTTAATTAGAAACGTGGAATATTTTGTAGAATACCTTCCGGACTTTTATAGGATCTTGAACGTCTTCTAACTATAGAAAATCAGCTACATTGTAGCAACATTATCTCTTTACTGCAGCCGTGTGTTCGAACTAATCACAGATACGAAGTTGCTTTGTTCACGATAATCTAGAGGTCATTTTTGATTACTTTAATTATTGTTACAATATTAACGGTTAGAGAACAAGTATAGATCGAAAAGGTAGATAGGTATCTGAAAAAAAAAATCCTGAAAGCATAACTTTCAATATTTTTCTAGAGCTTTTGTATATTTACAGTTATTCGAATAATAACGATTTTTAAAACAACGATCCAATTTTCAGCGATCAGCTGAAGCTAAAGGACTTATTGGAAATTTGTCACCTTTTTATCACGATTTCAAAATAATCGACATTCACGTAATGATAGGATTATAAATTTCAAAAGGAAATTAAACAGGACATGGATCATTGGAAAGTCTGCTTCTCAGAAATCGGAAAGCGTTAAATTATAAATAAGCACCAATTATTAAAATACATAAACCAAATATATCCATTTTTTTAATTTATATTAATTAGGTAACTGATATAAGGGTGTTTTTTTGGGAGCTTTACTTAGACGTTTCTGGGAAAGTTTTATAGGTAGGTTTCTGAAAATTTGAACTTAGGGGTTACTCTGAAAGCTGAATCGATGTAAAATATTTTATAAATGGCAGTACTTCCGGAAATGCCGGAAGTAGCTAGTAACTTCGTTATTTTAAATAGTAACCCCTATTTTTTATTACATTTTTGTATTCTCACGTGAAATTTCAGTTCTTTTGATGAAAGCGGGAAAAAATGGTATCTTTGCAATGAAATGGGAGTAAGTCAGAAACTATTAAAGATAGGAATAGGAATTTGTATTATCAAAATATGCCCATTTTGATTCTCTATCAAATGCAATTATAGTAAGAAACTGGTGATTTCATTTCAAAAAACTGAGTTTTTGTCTTTGAATTATCTTAAGTTTGGAACCTCATTCATAGGTGAGGTCATACGAAACATAACTTTTTTTTAAGTACTCCGAAAGAAAGCCCTATTCTTCCTCTATACGCTGGTGAAAACTCGGTTGATCTTATCTCCTCTCTCAACGCCTCCCCCTTTTTACTTCTTACATACCCCACCTCTCTCGTAGTATCCCTTTCTTCCTTCTTGTCCGTATTTTACTTTTCCGTCTCTCACCTCCTTCCAACAACTTTGCAGTATGCTCCTCTATCCATCCCTTCCTCATACTTCATCGCCAACCTTCCCTCATGGACTCTAATCTTCTCCACTTTCACTTCATCCTGTACTGAGTAACACGGTGTCTCTCTTTCTAGGCGTAATACCCATCTCCAGTATCTGTCTTGCACCCTTTCTAACATTTCCTTTTCCCTCCACCCCCATATCTCTGCTCCATGCATAACTACACCTTTCACCAGCTTGTTGAATAGCCACCCTCTTCGCATCAGATCATTTCCAAATGTTCTCTACCCTAACCGCCACGCCTGTTCCAACATTTTATACCCCCTTTTTGCTGATTCGATCACATATGTACCTCGTCTTTATTGTCATTTTATACCCCAGATACTTCACTTCTCCCACACTTTCAATGTTCTCACCAGTCACCACCCCACTTCCAATCCTCCTTTCTCTTTCTTCCTCTCCCCTTTTGGAACCCTACTATCTTGATCTTTCCCACATTCACCTTCATTGCTAGTTTTTCTAAAAAGTCTGTAACTGTCACCATCATACTCTTCATCTCTAGCTCTTTATTTCCAATTGTTTTATCACATAGATGCGGCGACTTGTAAATGTCTTAAAAAACTGGTTTGTTGCATAATGGTAATTGATCCAGCTATGATTGGCTATGTGATGAACGTATTCATTAAATAAGATATACTTGTTTAACAGCGAAGCCAATATATTTTAAATGAAGGATCGCTGATCAAATTGCTACGATTAAATCTAGTGAAGGATTACCCTATTATGGCGACAGTATGATTTTTCCATTATAAGGAAGTCAAAGGCTACGTTTTTGTAGAGAGAAGACAGTACAGTTATTACCTACAGTGCGCTATCAAGAGACAGATGGTCAAAAATATGTGGTTTAAAAACATAATAAATTCTAATTCATTGCTATATTATTAAAATCAGGTTGCTTTATTTTAGAAAATCAGACAAATAGCTTTACGCAATACATCCCCTCGTGTAATTTCCTTAAGAGGATCGCTAATATTTCATTCCGGTTGAATTCCAAACCCTTCGAATAAACTTTGTCCAAATTATAAGTGAGAATGACAATCCTGTCATTTGAACTTAACGTCACTTGCCCTTAAAACAATTGACCCATAAGGCCTATAGATTTTGGAACTGGTTTTCTATAAGGAATTATAGAAAATGCTTTAATTAATAATAATATAAAAAAATTGAAAATAAATAACAAGGGGTTCCATTTAAGAAACTTAAATTGATGTGGGTATACACATCCACTATATCGTAGTCTGTCATTACAAAATCGCGCTGACATGATTATTGATATAATAATATTATCTGACCTGGAGGAATTCATGATACACAAATAGGGCAACAGGGCGACATTTTGACTAAGTAAAAACTTTAAAGGTTCCAAAAGTAAAGCATTTATATATGGAAAATACTTCCTTGTTTTGGTGTCAAATGCACAAGTCAACGTTTCTTTCACCGGAAATATCGCTAAGATCTAAGTCCTCTTTTACTAAGGTAGTTACCACCATCAGTTCATCCAATGAAGCACGCGATCTGTACCGGTGTCCTTTCTTCGAATCTTTAGGTAGTAATGATTGACTGAAATAATAATGTTTATTTTGGGTTAATTTCAATTATTCCTTTGTTCTGTTCTTATCAACATATTAATGTGCATGATCATTCCAGTTTTTGAAAAGACGAAAATAAGGATTCATTCAAATTGCCAATGAAGGTTGTTTTGCTATTATTTAATCTTTTTATGATAAACAATTTGTGTTATTTCGTGTTTCAACCTTGCTGTGGGTACAAAAGTTGACAGTACGTAGAAAAGAAGTGTAAACATTGCAAAACGAGTAACCCTCGCTTAGGGAAAACTGTGATTGCATGAACAAGCTCGCCAAACATGAAGGACTTAGGTAAAAGTTGCGGACTTTTCGCATCTAAGAAACCAAAAGCAATCATACAGCAAATGCTATAGTTTTGCATACGAAGTAGAATTATTAGAATAATAGATAAATCGCACTTTCCAAATTGCGCAGATATTGAAAGGAATTTCATTTTAGGTTAATAGGAAAGTATTTGTCAACGTTTCTGTTGATACATCATAAACCTCTGCACGAGAAAATGATTTTGTATTAAGAAAAAATTCGCAAACTTCGGCTTACATAGAAATAAAATAATGAGAATTCGTTGTGACGTTAGTCGAATAAGATCAATGTCCGGATGAAAAATATAAGAAAATACAAACCATGGTTGTATCATTCGTCTAATGGAAGAAAAAGGAAAAGCGTGTGAAATTTGAACGGTTGCGTTGTATCTTTAAGGTGCAAAATATCTTCCTGGATTTTCAGATATATAAACGCGCGAGCTTGCAGTGTACGTTTTACGAAATAAATAAAATATTATGCACACAATGTCTCAGCTCTCGCGAAAAGACAAATATACGAGCTTTAAGTTTTATTTTTTGTTGACATAAAAGAAGTCTTGAAAATTTTACTTCAATGTTGAAAGTTTGTTTTAATGGGTGTGTTTAAGACGATTGTTTTATCTGGACGATTACCGAAATAAGGGTAGTTTATTTGAGCGTTAATACGATTACGTACCTTAAACCTGAGTTTATTTCACTTGATAGCGTTAAGTAGCTTTTTAGCGCGAAGAAGAAAAGGGAAAGTTATAGTAGCGTGCCCGAATTAAATAAGAAGCGTTATAAAAATAAGATTCCGTAATTAAGTTGATACAATCACCGCTAATACAGAGAGTAAAATCTGGAACTTTATATATAAGTTTACCGGTCACCGAATGAAAATCTGTCTCGTATAATATACTAAGACAAACAATCTAATAATCCTGATTGAAAGCTTTTGCTGACTTTCGTTTACTTTCTCTGCATACTAAATATCTATTCGTTGTTTCAGTCTATGTTAAAAAGAAAATGTATTCAATTAATGCGGGATTATAATTGGTAAAATGAAAAATTCTTGCGTAGTTTTGCGTGCTTGGGGGGGGGGGGGGGTATCTGTGATTGTGGATTGTAATAGCTTTTGTTTTAAAATATCACACCTTGTTGAGCTGGCTTAGTTGCTTGAAAAAAGAAAAAAAAATTACACTTTTGTACCTTTTCAGATTTTTGACCCTGTAGGTTACCTACAATTTAGCAAGTTATTAAAGTAACTAAAATAAAGGATTACATTTACTTACATTTGACGTAAAAATCACAAAAATGGGTTGATTGTTGGTAAAGATATACGAATTCGTTCCTACCTATAGTAAATTTTTACCAATTATTAAAAAAAAATGTAAAATACAAACTTTTTGGAATAAATTTGAGACCAAAAATACATAATGGCCCTTTCACAATGTTAATTACGTCTTTGCACATAGTCTTTGCCCAAAAATTAACGAAAATATAACAAATTCCGTGTGAACTTCATAAGTATAGTTTGGAATGAATTTTGAATGTAAAAGAACTCAATTTGGACACTGGCAGCTTTTTGGGAATACGAATGGCCTTAGGGAGAACGTTTTAACATTCATCTTTAGTAAAACTAAAAATACCATAAAACATAAAATGTACAAATAGAAGCTGGTCTAACGTTGCATAACATCTGTTTTATAGAAAAACCTTCTCTACGTTAAACAGTTTCAAATTTTTGTTTATTTCACTAACTAAAGGCATCATTTACACGTATATGTACAGCAGTAAATATGCATTTTACTTCCTCTTAATTACAATATAAGTTGTATATTTAGAAGTACGTATAGTGAAAGTATAGGTATTCTCTTTGGTATAGTGTAACGTAAGAATACACTTGCCACCTACTTTCATCAATAGATATTAAGTTAAATATGTAGAAAAAATATTTTTCTCGGTGAAAACATACGACTATTTATATGTTACCTACAACATCGTCCATCGTTCAAAATCTCTAAATTCGAAATAAGCACACAAACATGTACATTTCGAAAGTTACCAAAAGAAGGTATCGGGACACATAAATTAGTCTACGATGAATGCTGTAACTACTTTTTACATCATTTTAACGATGAAAATGTTAACGCGAGGCATAATAGAATCATTTTTCATCATTTGAATAACTTTTCAACTTGAAATAATTAAATTTCCATGTTACCGAGAAAAAGTTTCCGATACTTGTCATTTTGAAATTTTTCGCGAAAATACTTTCTGGCATTGTTTTAATGTTCGAAATGGGTTGCGGACCTCGGACAGACAAACTTTGCATATTTACACAAAATTTTCACCCAAAAATAAGCACAAATAGCGAATTCTATTTTACACGTAGGTAGTCTCCATAAGGAAACTTTGAACGTATTTTCTAAGTAAAGAAAATATATTTAGACACAAATACCGCTTGAATAAGATGACGGAGTTTTATACTAAAATGTTTAAAACTTACTTTGAAAAAAATTAGTGCAGATATTTACGTGGTTTGCGGGGGTATCTAAATTGTAGCATTAATTTGTAGGTTATAAATTTATAATAGCTTTGGTTTTAATCACATCCGCATTCGTCAGGATTCGGCGACTGTCGGAAAAGTGCACAGCAACACGCACATATGTATAGTGATTAACTAACTCGATTCCTTTTCCAACTACGATTCCGAATCGTGCTGGTATTATTGATCCCACATCTCGGCCGTCCTGCACGGATACCGCCTCGGGATCTTCGTAGTTTAGCTACCTTTTGATATATTCGGCACAAGTTGATGTATGTCTAGTTCCTTCAAAACCACCAACTCCGAGGGCATCATAAATGTCATTACCTTTCACTTTCACAAGTTTTTAACTTTAGCTGGCTTTCGTCTCAGGTTGTAACTATAACGATTTTCATTCTGTACTCTCGTTATCTGCCTATTCGCTTCATCCCTTTCTTCGCTTCTATACTTCATGCACTCATTACACATCTGTACTTCTAAGATGATCTTCCCATACTTCTTGACATAGTCGAATTTGGAAATTTTTCGAACTATTGGAACGAACTTGAATCATTTTGTGGGGTCATCTATGGAGAGCTTCGAAAACACTGCGACTATAAGAGGATTTATTCTCTCGATCTGTTTGCTCTGGGTACGCCAGTCGTAATCGACACGACCACAAAATTTTTTGTAAGAGAGTCGACAACTACGAAAATGTTGGTTGTTTCCAAAGGTCCAAACTGATCGACTTGCTAAATATGAACCGATGCGTTATCTTTACACAATGGGTTTAAACATCCCTCTTTTGCAATTTACTATAATACACGGCACACAAGAAGATTTTGAGGCAAGTTTATTATAAAATAATCCCGCAAAATGTCCATTCTCGTGAACCTCGCGAATTTGTTCTTCGGGTAGGTACCTCTAAAAGCTCCTTCCCATGTTTAAATTTATATAATACGTAATTATACGTAGAATGGCATGGTCAGTCAACAGCCACCTCGTTTTCAATCATCATTATAGGGCACCAGCTCAAGGCGTCTACATGACATAATCAAATTCCTATAATAAAGTTCGATCCACAAGAGTTGGCGTTCACGTCATAGGTTTCCGAATGAATGCACGACATTCCGTTTAAACAATCATTAAAGCTTAATACATGTTTGTGATAAAGATGGCAATATAGTTTGCATGTGTTTTAAGTAAAGACGTGCGTATAGATGATCGCCAGTGAAAATGAGAGAGAAGTGAGTATGTCCGTATGTCCAACAGCTGACTTCAATCAACACTATCTGTCAATGTCAAATTTATTCATTATTTATAAATAATCTCGTATTATTTCTGTTCGTTGTTGTTTTGCCCTTTTATTTACTCGTTCTTTACAGTTATTTTGTTCTAATTATCAAATTATTAATAACAGTTCTTATTAGAACGGATTTACGAAAATTGCAATATTTTTAACCACAAAACAGCATGTTTTGACAATCCAATATAACATTAGTGCCAAACGTACCGCTCAGAGAACGAGTTCAATCGCAGCAGACGTTAATATGTTTATTGCACTTATTAGAATTCCGCATTTAGCTTTACTAAGCTCTAATTAATTTTTTAAGATACGTTTTATACGTAATGGATTAATTAAACACGTAAAATATTACTATGACAATTTTAAAGTAGCACAAGCAACTACCTGTGGGTAATTAAAGTATTATTTGCAACACTGCCTTGTTACGATTTGGCAGATTTCATTCCCGACGTCATTATTTCTTGACGTCAAATTTTAATCTTAATACATACAATTACAAGTAATGACGTGCACGCCAACTCTCCTGGATCCAATTATAGTAATGCCCATTTAGCCACCCGCGTGGTCAATTGTTTTTTCAACATCGTTTTTTTGGATAGCATCACTGACAGTAGTTTCCTAACTTTGCGCAATTTTTTCAAAGACTCGATGATTGCAAGAACTTGTAATTCATAACTGAAATATATACAGGGTTTTTCAACGAAAAGGAGCCACCCTTTATAACTTCTAACAGAATCAAAATTTGAAAAATCGGCGATACCCGTCTATAATAATATCGAGGGGGACACTTTTTGACATAAGTTTGAGATTTCATACCTTAACCCCCTGGGTCCCACAAACATACCCTTAATTTTTTTAAATGGCAACATGGGTCATGTGATACGTCATTTGAAAGGTCTTTTGATATCTTGCATTACTGCGTTTAAAATTTTAAAATCGTTCAATTCGTTTGTGAGATATTTTAATTTAAAGTTTTAGAGAACTGATATAATTTGTCGTTATAATAATGCAATATAAAAATATTACTGACTTTTTAATTTATTTTAAGTTTTATTTCCATGTAATTAAAAAAAAGTTTAATACAATGAATTTCGTATCAATTTATCTTGACTATAAAAGCAAAAAAAAAAATAAAAAACAACCATTTTGAAGAAAATTATATCAGTTCTCTAAAACTTTAAATTAAAATATCTCACAAACGAATTGAACGATTTTAAAATTTTAAACGCAGTAATGCAAGATATCAAAAGACCTTTCAAATGACGTATCACATGACCCATGTTGCTATTTAAAAAAATTAAGGGTATGTTTGTGGGACCCAGGGGGTTAAGGTATGAAATCTCAAACTTATGTCAAAAAGTGTCCCCCTCGATATTATTATAGACGGGTATCGCCGATTTTTCAAATTTTGATTCTGTTAGAAGTTATAAAGGGTGGCTCCTTTTCGTTGAAAAACCCTGTATATTCGTTCAGCCTCAGTAGTTTTCTTCAAATTAAAGTAAACAGAAACATTTCTGCAATAGTACTGCACCAAAATCAACGGCTTGCAACGTTTCCATATTCTGCATAATATTTCTAACACTGGTTTATCCGCAAGTAATTGTTTAAGTTATAGAAAAGACCGTCGTTCTTCATTTACTTACTTACTTAAAACGGGTCTGAATTAACCGAATTCACAAAACGTTGAAACTCTCCCGGTGCATTGCAAAGTTCGAATGGTAATTTTTGAACTGAAACTGATCATTGTGAGTGACAAATGACGTATATTTTTTACTTTCCTCTGCCACAGATACATGGGAAAAGCCGCTTTTAAGATCAATCGTACTAAACACTTTTGCCCTTTTTCAAACGATCCAAAATAACATATGATCCATAAGTTTTGGGAAAAAAATCACTTGGTTTGATTGAGTGACAAAATAAGTTGTTTAAGGTTAGTTGCAATTTTTGACAGACAGATGACTGAACTGTCAATATCATAAATGTTTAAATCATACAATAAATTTTCTATATGTATCACATTAAAATTTATGATTTATTCATTTCGGATAGGGTAAAAAATACAGGGTGTTCTATTTAAAATAAACAAGTTATTTAAGTTCGCAGGAGTCAATGATATTTCGCACGTTTAGGAACATTCTGTAGATTTCTACATAATAGTAAATATTGCAAATAGTTGCCAAAAGGCTTCAAATCAACTGTTCCAAAGCAATTTTTTTACGCGTACCCATTTTGCCGTTATTCTTTTTTTTGTGACCTACTGTATTTCGAGAAAAACCGAGATATCTCGAAAACCATAAGAGATAGTTATAGGGAATTGTTAAGAAAGAGACATTATTTTTTAACGTAAAATACGAAAATGTGATGATATATAGGGTGTTCCATTTAAAAAAATATAACTTTGACACGCCACATTTTTGTGAACCACCCTGTATAGGTATTTATAAATATTTTTAAAATGTAGCTCTTATTTGACCTACATGTATGCATATCAAAAGATTTTTAAAAATTGTTATAGTTTAGGCACCAACTTCTGTGCCGTATGTGGTGCCCCACCCTGGATAAATAACTTTCCCCTTCTAGAATTTTTGTCCACATTATTTTGATCCATTTCTGGTTATATCTATTATGCAATTGTTTGGTATACTGATTTTTTCGTTTCCTGACCTTTGCTTTTACTCCCCTAGTTTCCTTCACTTGAAATGCGTTTTCCTCCACCTTTATTAATTATTTAAATTTCTCTATGCCATTAGACCTTAGTCAATTGATGCCCATTTCATAACCTTCGTAGATTATAATTCCTTGTTTGCCGCTACTTATCCACTATTATACAACAACATCTCACTTCTTTGATGATTACCTCGATTCCAGAATAAATTTTTTATTTTCCTTGTATTGCCACGTTCATTTCACTTTTATATTCTCGTTGTGAATATTTCACTTCCAATTCGTACATTTTTATCCTCTAATTCTATAATAGAATCGTGACGTGCCTCTTTGTAGTAATCCTGTATCCATATCAAGCCGATTGTGATACTTCCATTTATTCTCATCGTAAATGGAGACAATTGTAGCTAAATTGTAGCTTTATCAATTCTTTAATGACTCTTTCTTCATTCGAATTCCTCACATCTATCGTTTTAGCAACAGACTTGTTTCTTAGGCATAGGTATTTATATTTACGAGTACAGTACATACGAGTAATTCATTTTTTCTAACCCACCTTTTTTAAGTGAACAACAGCAATTTCTATGACGTTGAGTATAATACAATACAATTTCCTTCGTGCAGAATGTGTGCCTCTCGAAACACTTTTCTCTCACTACTACGTTTGTTACTTTAACAAAACTGTCAGTTGCAGTAATGTTACAGAAAACTGTAGGAAAGACGGGCACTTGAAAGTATTACTTAGGGTAAGTAGGCAAGTATAATTGACCATCATCATTTATTATAGTATCTAGCAAAGAGTACACCCCCTCCCCACCCAAGGTTTTCTCAAACTCTTACTACAAACAAATCTACTAATACGTCTGAACTTTCAAGTTTCAACTATATAGGTATTTGATAAAAGTTGAACGTGAGGACGTTTTCAGTAATACGGCAGGACTACAACTACATGCAATTACAGTATATGAGGTTCTCAAAGTTCTCATAGCATGGCAACGGTTGATGAAGTTTGAATCAAATCAAGTGTTAGTTGAAGGCAACACATACCTACTTTAACTATGTTAGTAGAACTCCGCCATATTGCCTTTTGACACATTTATTAATGACTTACCTCGCACCTTCGCCCGAAGTCTTTCTCCTTTTCTACAATGAATAATTTTTATGTTGTATTTATTTTCCGCGAATTAAGCTCCCAGTCGGCACAATTTTTTCCGGCATTTTCAATAATCATCATCTTACTTCAGCCAATTTACACCTAAATCTTCCTCATGAATCACTCCGTGCAATGGTGAAAAGATGCTGCAATATGCTTTATAATATGTAGTAATCTTAATATAGGTATATTCTTATACTTGGTAAGGATTTAGCACCGAGTGAGCTTAAAGTACGCGCAGTTGCATCATTTGTTAAAAGCTTCACTGTTACATTCTTATGAATAACTTTCGCAATTTGTTTACTGTACTTACCAAAAATTGTTCTTTAACAGTAAATACGTTATATTCTCTACAGAGAATTTTATGGAGAAATCTCTTGCTTGTAAAAATAAAGTTAAACATTTTTCCAATAAATCATGCGGAAACCAAATGAAATTCTAAGCATATCAAAGCAAAATCAAGCGAGGGTCCTACAAATTTTATGAAGTTTAACTAACCGATCTTTTAGTTTCACTCGAGAGCATATAATTTGTGAAAATTCTATAGAGGTAATAATTTAAAATTTAAAATTTCAACATAAGTTGTAGGCAGAGAGCTTAATATATAATAAATCATGTAGTATATATGGCAATTTTAATTTGATGAGGTACTTGTAGAGAACGAGCTTTTCCCTAAATGGGTCGGAACTTGACGTTTCTTTGCCCATCTGAGCGTTTATTTACAGCTTTCGGTTACCCATTGAATATCTACACGTACACATATACATGTTTATAATGAAGTTACATAAATTTTAATTCAGAAACTGGCCGCAATGTAATAAGTACATTAAAAAAAAATGAGAAACTTTCGTTAAGTACATTAATTTGGGAAAACAATAGATTTGACGCGGATTTCAAGTTGCAGAAAGTAGACGATTTCGTTAAACAATGAAGAACAAAAGAAATGGGATTTTATTCGCATTGTTCTTAGAAGAATACATTTCATTAATACAATTTAAACTGTAATGAAAACTCTTCGTGTATAAAAACAACGACTACCCTAATGCTAAAATTAATTATTATTATATCACCTATTTACCTACTCATGATAGCTGAAAGTTTTATTATTTCACGTTTACCTTAAGTTGGTGATTCAAGTTTACTGTAAAAATGTTGTTTTCCATTGAACTGAATACTTCCCTTTGGATGTACTGTGCTAGTTCTCCTTCGCAACTAGATCCAATCGCTTATTTTAGACATTTCTCACGATCAGAAGTTTTATCAAGCCAAATTCACGATCAACTTTATTCAGCAAAATCCAAAAAAAAATTCTTCGTTTTATGCAAATGATTTCGAAGCAACTCCATTATAGAAAGCACATTGTAAATTTCAAAGTCATCTAATCCTTCCATTAAGTTACGCCTTAAATTTTCAAACTTTTCGCATTAATCTTCTAATACTATATAAGTGTTTGAATTGAGAGAGGCCAAATTTTTTTCATCACGTTTATTCCCAATGTTCGATTGGTATCGGTCCACATTTTAACAAATCGTAAGATGTATTAGACTTTATTTAGTTTTGTAAGGAGTTTGACAACTAACTTGATTGCTAAAGTTTCCTAATATGTTTTCCTTTTTTTATAAAGCCACAATTGTGGCATTAGAAACATAATAACTTTCTAACGTAATAAATAATAAGTTTTGGAAATTTATAGGGTACAAAGTTTTTTATATAGCGTGGTAACTGTGACACATTGAGGGGACTTGGTGTCTCTAGTGTTTATGATCCATAATCTTTACGGGATGACAGCGATCATTACCCTTTATAATGGAATCGAATTCGTTACTATCTGGGTAATCTTTAATGAGTTTAAGTCGTAGAGAATCTTTAGAAAAGAAAAGTTATATAGAAATTATCTATGTATCTATGGTTGTAGAAATACCGAGATGACGCCTCCTTTTATTGAATTACTAGGTGATGTTATACAAAAACGTACATCTGTATGTGTAGCGCAGGTTTTGGTTGATGTGAGGCGTTATAGCGTTAGCAGAAGTGGCACCTTTCCACCTTAGTTTTACGAGGGAGCGCTTTGCATATCACCGTTTTGTTCAAAGCCATTTTCTAACCCTTACGTTTCACCCTTGTGCTCATCTATAGATCGTAACCCTCGCAAAATTCAACTCATCTCGTACTTCTTCAAACTGCTTTCCCAATGTTTTCAAATGTCCTTTAGATACACTTGCACTTCTCAATAGTTATCAAAACGTTATTGTATTTGATCAAGTGCGAGCTATTGAAAGTTTCTGAGTGCGAAGAGTTTCAAATTTCGTCCCTTTTTATTACGTTTACAAGAGGTTAATATTCTACCGAATGTAAAACGAGTTCAGATTTGACATTTTATCAATTTTAATTTCTTTCACTTTCTTCTTTCTTGTTTTCCTTTAATTTTATCTTACGAATGGGGATGGCTTAGCAGCTTAAGTTTAAAATATACCGTAAAGCAGTTTTATGTTAAAACTGTGAGAATCAACTGAAATGTTTGCATAATAATGAAATCCGCAAAGACGAATACCAATTTACAAGTCTAAAAGCTGTTATTTCAGTATGCAACTGCAGAAGTTGGTTACGCTTGCAATAATACCCCAAAGAAAAGTGCCGCTCACATATCTAACGTGGAGTGAAACTTTAATTGGAATACCACGACCAGAATTTGAAATAATCAAAAATATTCTTGTTATTAATTTAGTGCGGGGTTTTATGTTTCCGTCATATAAACAGATGGCAAAAAAATTTCTCTTACATTGTATAACGAGGTATTTTTTTTATAAAAAAAAAAACTGAATCGGTTGAGTACGAAAAGGGCTCAAGGGTGCGTATAAGATTTCCTTTCGTGAAAGTATTCACTGATATTGACAAATCTTCCGGTCTATTTATTAATTACGCTTTGTATAAAATAAAATTTCTCTAAAGGTTCCATTTATGCCTCATAGCTTGCGGTTTCGTTAATCCTTAATCCTCCTTTTGGTTGAATTGAGCTTGAGGAATATTAGATTTTGATGATTTCTCTTTGATCTAAAGCATAAAAACTCATATTTCATATAGCTGTAGTAAAAATATTCCATAACGTTTACGTTTGTCGTATTTTAAAATATTTTATATTGTTTCACATTCAAATGGTGAATTTAACTTTTACATATTTGACTGGAGAAAAGCGTATTTCGACAATGTCGATTTTATATAATCTGTCGCATCGTGCATTAAACACGTATCGTATCTAAATTTAATATGACGATGTCAACATAGTTGGTGCATGTTCGTTTTAAGAGGAGGGGTTGTAAAAACGTGTGTACTTATACTAAATGCGCTTGCAAGCTCTTCTGCACAATAGGGAAAAGAGAAACCTCTACAGGAATTACAGTAGCGCTACGTGTTTTTCTGACATAATCTAAATTTAATAACGAATTGTTCGGCATTTCTTTTTTGCTGTTGCATCTATTGCAATTCATTGTAATGTCATGGAAAATGAAGTACGTGAGGGGAATTTATGCCTTGCTTTTAGTAACGTTAAATTATTTCAAGTAGGGAATAAAATTATGAACTTTTTAGCATTTTATTTAAAAAATCGAAAAATTGAATTAGGTTAAGCGGAATAAGTTGAATGCAGCTGAAAGTGGATAACCATTTAAGGTACTTCACATTTAATCAGTCGTCTCTAATCGCCAACTGGGGTACATTTTGTTACATTTAATGTTCTGTTGAATCAAGATTACGCAATGAATTACTTTTGGTTATTTCACATTGTACGTTTATGACTTGCAAGACTAGATAAAGAGCACTTTTTCGATTTACCCATTCAATACTGTACTTTGAATTATAATATATTTATAGGATACACGATACTCCAAATAATACAGTTTATTTAGGCACTTGTCCAAGAAATCCATTTTCGTAGTATAACAACCACTTTAATCACTTCCATTAATCGTTTAGATATTTTCTCCCTTTCCGGAATGTCATTTCTATCACATTTGAGATTTTCTACCCTTTATTTATTTACTTAGTTGCCATCACATTCATGGATACTAAATAATTGTGACTTTTAATTTCTTTTATTTGTCTTCTCTGTACTTTTCTACCATAACTACTAGTAGTACTGCAGATATGTGAAACAATTGTGTCATTGATGATAGAAGCATGCATCTCGGTCAGGGCCGTCGCAAGGGGAGTCCACGCGCTTCATCACAAAAAAAGCGAAAGTCAAGCTTCTTCTGGCTTAGTGAAAACTGAATGTGATAAAATTGAGTAACGGTAATATTGTAATACAAATTTATTTTGCAGTAGAATGATTCACAAACCCCTTGTCTCGATTTGCCTAAAGGGACGAGGAAATGTTCAATCTTCAAAGCAATAAAATCTTTTAAAATGTTTTTAACTTTCCTTGAAACCATACTTAAACAACCTCCATGTACGTCATTACTTATTTCATTATTTCAATATTTAGGATGTTTCAACTATAGGGCTATCGGAGATTTGACCTGTGACAAAAATGACAGTTATTTTTCAAAACGGTATAATAGTATAACAGAAAACCTTGTTATTATGGTAAACCTTGTATAGAGTATAATGTAGTATAATACTATACAAGGTGACCCAGGTTTAATGATCAGGACTTTGACATTTTCTAGAAAAACGCATTTTAAGGTGGGTTGATCCTATAAACACAGGTCCTAAAATTCTTTATTTCTGAGATACAGGGCGTTAAAATTATCTAAAGTTTTTATTTATTTCTTTCCGAACTTTGGAAAATATTCAAACCAAACTTGGCACACAACATACATGGACAGAGGGTCATAAGATTGAATAATATAGGTTTTTTTAATCAACCAGTGGCGGAGATATGGGTAATCTACTAATCTACTAATTTGATAAATAATAAGAGTACAACTCTGAATTAAATATTCTCACTATCTTTTTCGATAGAGCATTAAATTCTGAACAAAAAATGTCTCTCGACTTTTTTTCGGTTCTGTTACCGTCAGGTCGCAAACTAAACTTTTGTCATTTACTTCACGAAAAACGTATTTTGGCTGTGTACAAAAACGATTTGCCATGGGTCTTATGACCCTCTGTCTGTATCTTGTGTGTCAGTTATGGTTTGAATATTTTCCACAGTTCGGAAATAAATAAATAAAAACTATATTTTTTAAAACATTTTAACACCTTGTATCTCAGAAAAGGAAAGTTTTAGGACCTATTTATACGAGCAACCCACCTTAAATTCTGTTTTTCTACAAAATGTCAAAGTCCTCATTATTCAACCTGGGAGACCCTGTATAATGAATATTGAAACAACCAGAACTTGTCATATCAGTCAGAGCACTTGCACTGTCCTCGGCAACCTTTCCTGCAACTACATCCAATAAGTTCTCTACATGCTTGTGTGGCCTCTGGAAAGGTAGTCCAGCATACTTCGCAGCCACTCTCGGAGTGCTTTTAAAAACAGACTTAAGGCATTTCTCCTAAGTAGAGCCTTTTACTCGTGGGAGGAATTTTATTTAACTGATTTACACAACATGTAATTTTAGTCTTTTAAGTATTTAGTTATGACGAATGTATGTACCTTCTGCTCCACATGATTAAATTTTATTATTATTATTATTATTATTAGACTTGTTGTTCCAACCACATTCACTTGGAAATGGCAGTCTTGGAATCGTGATCATCATCTGGGAGCAGCAATGACCAGCCTGATAACAAGCCCACTTGGTGTGCTCTAAGAGTGCAGCCTGTGTAGGAGCCCAACCTTCAATAACGCTGCCTTTTTGAAAGAACAGCTGCATCCGTGCCTCGTTGACATGTTCCTGGGTACTTGTTCTGTAAGACAACAAATCGTTGTAGTGATCTCATCCATTCCTCTATGGTTTCTGAGTTTGGTCTTGAACAAAAGCCAGGGGTTACATCTCCATTTGCATTCCAACTGTCCCATGCAGTAGTTTTGCCCCTTCCTCCAAAGCAAGACACGGTGTCGTACCCAGTGAATGAGTGGAACATTGGCAAGGCAACACACTGTTCAGGACCCAATGCTCTTGCTATCCTATCTCATTAGGAGGTATTAACTGATAGCTTTTATCAACCCATATCCATAAATCTGAAATCCCAAAGCGCTGAGGATTACAACATCTTGGAGTAGGATGTGCTTGTCGGCTTCTTTATGTATATCAGTCACATCAATGCGATTTATACAAAGCACATTAGCATTATGCGTAGTGAAGAGCTGTTTATCGGTGTCAATGTCGGCTAAAATTGTTGCCAAGAAGGTAAACAGCTCAGTCTTATTTTCATCGACACGGAAAAATTACTGCCACTTCTTAGGAACAGGAGTCGTTACCTCGACACGCTTTCGAACTTCCTTCGATGTTGAAGATTGTTGTTAAGAGCTGCTCCATCAAGGATGATGATGACCAGAACTGTGGGATTCGAGGTATTATATTTCACAGGAAGGAGGTCTTCAAAGCAACTTTTTGTTCCAGTTCTTAGATCGCCCATATTTGACAATCCTCGTGGATAGTTTGATTTTCATGACGGAAGAACTCACCCAAATCACCCTGACGTATCTGGTAGGCAACATACAATTTACAAAATAGCGAGCGGTCGTTTTTTAGGTTTGTTAGCTGTAATTGTTTCCTTGACTTCTATCGGAGTAGGTTCTGCAATAGGTATGTTTTGCTAAACAAGTCTGTCATATATTTCTCATACTGATCTCGTCCGAGTTTCTCAAGCTTACGTACTGTGTCTACAACAGCAGGATCTGCAACATTTCTGCTATCCAATAGGGAGACTGCGTTTTTTACAGTACATACTCCTTGATTGTGTTGTTGGAACCAGGTCATAAAGAATCAAGTAGCGTCATGGTTGTGATGGTAATAAAATAAATAGTTTGAGTTTTTGTAATCAATTAAATAAAAGTCATATTTTTTCCTCGTCCATTAAAAAGTGTTAATGTGCTCTCTTCAGTTACTATATATCTATTTATAAGTAGGGAAGTGTAATTCGGGTAGAATTCGCGTACCCTAATAAGTTCATTTGGAACAGTGTTCCATGCGCCCTTCAAATGTGTCTAACAAGAGGCTGCCCCATAAATGATTTTCTGAAGAACTGCTTTGAGCACTCATCAAGCGTTAATAACAGCTACATGAATCTACAGATTGACACCATCATATTTTCCCGTGCGCCATTTATAAGTTGTATTTATATTTCGATATATTTGGTAAAGTACCAAACTTACTCATCGTTTATCGTCAGTGACGTCCAAAATCTTTATTTCTATACGACTTTCTTTGAGAGAACAATCCATTGCATTGTAGCGATGGGATGTAAGTAAATTTTGTGGTTTTGCATCATTAGGAATCATTTTGATAATGTCAAAAATTTCCATCCGCTTCATACTCTTCATATTCTTCTACAGGGGACGAGACTTTGACTTTTCTTCCATAAGTATGTGCCTAAAAAACTTAGTGGAAGACAATTCGACTACAATGCCTACAATTTGTTCTTTCGCGTTGACATTATTATCTATAAGTTTTTTTTTTAAAGCGGCCAATCGGATTCTTTATAGATCAAGAAGGAGCACTATTAATTTTTAAGGCTCCCAAATAATTTTAGAATGAAATATAACCTAACTAATTCCCTAGATCACGTATGGACTTCCAGCTTTTACAAGATTATATCTTATGGTCCTTAGATTTGCAACTAGATATGCAGCAATTTAGTGGAAAAGATGTCCAAATACATATCATCGATGTCCAATAAGTGAATTTTATACGTTTTCAGCGACAATGTGGATTTACAAAGAAGGTTATTCACCAATTTCGCAAGAAAAACGTGTATATGGCTAATTTCACAGATTACGTAGTGACTTCTGACTTTTGCACTGTCTATGGGTTATATAACAAAGATCAATATAATCTTGAATTACATTGTACATTTTATGCAAGAAAAAACATAATTGTATGTAGAAATAAACATCAAAGAGCCCTTTCCACAACATCGTACCTTGAATATACTTGTCAGAGTTGTCTACTTCCTCAAGTGATTCCTATCAGGGTAAATTGGTGAATAATGTCAGTAGTCTCGAATGTACACTTAATACCACTGGTCACGGTGACCTTTGATCTAATTCAACATTTTGCTTGGAAATAAAATCAAGTTGCTGCACACTCCTATCATGACCTTTCGCCTTTCGGCAAAAATACGGTAGCCTTATTTGAGAAAATCCAGTCTTCAAATGAGTCAATGTGTCAAACCATCTTATTGTAACACGGTTATATCTTGCCCCTCCAGAGTAACCTTGTATTTATTCTAGGGGTATGTATTTCGGCATGAAGGCTACTGGATGGAAGGTGTGATCAGCTGTTGCAGTGGACATAATCGATGGGGAATTATTTGCATATTTTATGCCACTTTAAAAGTGGTTGAAACAAATGGACATCGCAAGGAGAGAGATCGGGACTATAAGAAGAATGAGGATGTGGTTTCCCATGCAAATCGGCAAACACCTGTTGAGTCAAATTAGCAGAGTGTGCACGCATGTTCTCTTGCGTTTTCTTGATCTAGTAATAATGAGCAAATGTGCGCCTTTTCCTTAAAAATCAACACAAAGACCTTAAATGTTCCAAAATACGGTAGGGTACGTTTTCGCTTTTCGAGATTTAGGAATTTGCATGTCCAACAAAATGGTGAACCAGGTTTCATAACACCCCACTATACACTTCAATAATATTTCTCCTTTACGTTCATAACAAAAAGGAAGCGCAGTTGATACCTCCATCCGTGTTTACTTTTGAGCATCTTGCACAAACTTTACGGAACTTTAACTTTTTATGAGCAATGTGTTCAGCACTGACAGATCACAGTCGATTACGTAAAATGTAACTGTTTGTTTTTTATGTCATGTTAAAGAAAACTCAAAATTTCTCATGATGGACGTGGAATTTCCTCGTAAAATAAAACTTATTTTTAAACGCCCATTTAATCCTACACAAACATGTTTTTTAAAACTGCTTTCGTGGAACGTCTTGATGGAAATTTGAAACATAAACTGAAAAAACGATTGTCAATCAAACCGTGAAAAGGGGGACACAAAGAGTATACGCGTCGCTGCAATATACTCAACCTAAAAAAGACGAGGCAGATGTTTCCCTATTCAAAGATCAATTCGATTCCCTTGATTTCCGTAATTTAAATAAGTGGGCCTTTGAATTAAGTACAATGTCGAGCAAATTTTATTTGTTTCGGGGCAGTTGTGAATAAATATGAGAAGACCGCAAGGGACTAAAGAAAAATCTATAGTCTACTTTTTTTTATTGGAGATTGTTGAGACGTGAGTAAGTTTTCAACGAAATTGAGAATTACCTAATTAAACATCACGTATAGAAAGAAAGATCGATGTATCACCGTGATAATTGCGAATGGCGTTACGTGTTTTTAATTACCACGAACAGAAGAGATGGTAATGTTATGTAAAGAAAAGGCCTGTTACTTTTACGATAATGTTCTATTTAAAATGTTTATTGAGACATGAAACAGCTTTTGAAGTACCTACTTAAAAACAGTGTTAAAATTAACCAATTTCGTTTTCTTTCAAAGAATACGTGGCATCATTAAAAAAATCTCTGTCGACGTGAACGTTTATAAGTAGGTAGACATGTAAAAGAAATTACTCTAAAGTGCAATTCTGTATCATCGTTCAAACAGCATTGACGGGTATAACACGAAATCTTGAAATGTCATTCACTAAAATTTCGAATGTAAAGCGATATTAATTAATCGATTGAACAGAACCCTCGTATAAATTTACCAAACTACCGACAACACAGAAATGTAATTAAGTTATACCTAACATTAGTGTCAGAAATGAATAAAGTTGAGTCATTAAAAGATGTCCCGTTAACTAGATTTGTTGGCTGAACCTTCCCTAATTTCGTCGTATTATTCAATAATAAAAGGGCGTTTTCCGTACTACACCATATCTAAATCAATATTAAAATGGGATAACGAAAACAAAATTGTTTAGAAATGCGTCTTATTTCTTGACAAGCTGTTCATCGGTATCTTAGCAGCCAGTTGGCGAGCCGCGCCTTAGTTTACTTTCCCCTGGGTCCCCAATTCCCGCTCCGTTTCCCAATTCCCCAACCTTACAACCTACCCCCGCTAGCTCCTGGCAAATACACGCTACTCCGACTCGTCGCATTTGTCACACTTGGCTATCTCGGAGTTTAACTCTGACCTATTTAATACGAGAAAATCTGAAGGGGTTGGTTTTTAGTTGTCGTCCACGTCACTTCGTCTCAAAAGTGAATGATTAGATCTTAAACGTTACACAGTTAAACGACAAAAATTTCGGTTACATTTGAATTTATTTGGCATTCGTGGCAGTTATACCGTAAAGCTTTTCAAAAATGCTGATAAAGAAGACAAAACGTGTTATTCTCAAACGGAATTTATCTAGACTGTAAATCCATGACGAATTGTAAATCAGTGAAATACTCTTTTAGAATATAGAGTTTGTGCGGAACAACCTCAATGCGAACATCTTTAACTCTTAATTCGGTTCCTTTTCTTTAAGATGATCTGACGTGTTATGCTGCAATAACGCGAAACCTCACATTTATGCGGATAATTTTCACTTATTATTAGTCGACTCGAAATGTTATATAATCCCGTAAAAGGTGAAATAAAGCCGTCTTAATATACTAGGTGGCGAATTAAGGGCTCAAGAACATTCAATCTGAAATAATCCACTGTTAAGACAAAAATTCATATAGAAGGATTACTATCATTTCAAAAATATATTTTTACCGGTATCCTATAAGTCTGGTCGTGTTTTTTTGCTCATTACAGTGTCGAGTATCCTGCCAAAAGTGTTACTTACCTTGTATATGTTACCGGCCGAACCCGATTTCAGGCCAAACTAGTTTGTCCTAGGCCAAACCGGTTCATCCTAAGCCCGTCAGGACATACTAGTTTAGTCCAGGACAATCTAGTTTGGCCTAAATACTTTAGTATTAACTAGTTTGGCCTAGGCCGAATTAATTTGGAATTATTATTCAAGTAAATTATAGTGCCCGTATTAGAATGCTTAAAATTTAAAAAAATATCACACAACACAAGACATGAACATATAAAATGTTTAATCTTTATTTATTTTTACAAGGTGTGCTGTGGTGGCATTTTGAATTGCACAAAATCTTGCTTTTTTTACACTGGCACCTATTTGTACCACAGTTTTTGGTACAGGTGCATCTCACAAAACCTTGTCCAGTCCCAATGGAGTGTTTGGTAGCTGCAGTCCTTAGTGATATTTGAATATCTTGATTGACATCACTGTCTTGGAGAAATTTTTGGGCACACAGGTCGAATTCAGTTCTGCAATAAAGACATAGAAAAACTCATAAAACGTGGTGATTAACACGCTCATTGCCACGATTTTTACGTAATTTAAGAATAAATGAATTGAATTGCTGCGTAACTAACCTGCAATAGTGTGTCTGCAATATTCCATGCCTAGTTCCAATTTTGTACAGGCCGTCATTGTTTATTTCCAGGACAACGCCAATAACATTCCTTAGGTCTCCCCTTCCCCTGTCTACATCAGGAATCGGCACAGTCACATTATCTCCCACTTTAGCGGGCGGATGCGATTTATCAGAAGCAGATTTCATTTTTTTAGCTTGTTTCTTAAGGTTTTCAGCAGCTACTTGTCTTGACTTTTGGATATCATCACCAATTTTAGAAGTTTCCACTCCATTACTATCACTGGCATCTCCTGAATCGTTGTGATCATTTGTCTGTCCATGGGCTAAATCAACTTCGATAAGTTTTTTAAGGTCATCTTCATCTTGAATATCCTTCATTATTTCTGGTAGCAGAGATGTCGTTGACAAACCAACTCTCGGTTCAACTCCAAACATAGCTTTGTAAGGCGATTGTTTTATGCCCGAATGATAGGCCCTGTTTTTCATAAATTGTACATACCTCAAGCCTTCTGACCATTTAGTCGATTGATTGTCTTTTAGCCAACAGCTAATCATGTTCTCGATGTCTTGATTAGCTCTTTCAACCGAGCCCTGACTTTGGCTGTGCCGTGGCTTTCCATGCACTAGCTTAAGTTCTCGCCAAAGACTCGTCATTTCACATATAATACGATTGACAAATTCTCTTCCATTGTCTGACTGCAAAATACATGGGGCACCTATTGTCAAAAATATGTCATTCAAATGGTAGGCTACTTCTTCGGCTCGTTTCGATTCCAAAGCACGGAGCAAAACAAACTTGGTCAAGTGGTCTTGATAGACCATGATAAATTTAAACTTGCCATCAGGTTGAGTCTGAAAATCAATAAGGTCCACTTGGCACCTACTGTTCATTTCAGAATGTAAAATTGGCTTAGAAACTAAACCTCTCTTTTTCTTCGTTTTCTTTTCTTGACATGTTACACACATAGATAAATACAGGTTAATCATCTGTTTTGTGACATTAGCATATTTTAAAGATGTCTCAGCCAATAATCTGTCACGTCCGCCGTGTCCTACAGCTCTGTGAGCTGCATCAATAACATCATACAATTCCTCAGCAGGAATATAGTATTTTATGTTATCTTCACTACGGGCAACTAGTTTTTTAACAGAACCAATGTTTAAAATCGCGAACCTTTTTAATCGTCTCTGATGAAGTGGTGTCTTGATTTGAGCTTTTTCAGCCTCTTCAACTTGTAGGATAAGATCTGAGTATTTACCCTTTGTTAAAACATTAAAATGAGAAGATTTTATATTTTCATTTTGCACAATTTCTTTTAAAAAGCGCTCTCTCCATTCTAACTGATTAACTTGTACACTAGACGATGGCTCATCCATATTAACAATATAAAACAACACGAATCTTTTAAACTACGTTCAAAAATCAAATCAACACAGCTTCACAAATTGCATGTACACTAGTTACAACACGATTGCGCGTAATGAGTGAATAGTATGAAAACCATCATAGAACGGGGGAAGGGAACCGTCAACCGTGCGTTTACAGGTCAAATAAGTTCATTTTGTTACATACTTGCAACGATTCAATTAGTTCGGCCTAGGCCAAACTAGTTAATACTAAAGTATTTAGGCCAAACTAGATTGTCCTGGGCTAAACTAGTATGTCCTGACGCGCTTAGGATGAACCGGTTTGGCCTAGGACAAACTAGTTTGGCCTGAAATCGGGTTCAGCCGGTAACATATATAAACTGAAAATTGGTGTAGTCCTGCGTCAGCAAGGTTCATTATTCTGAACCGGAAACGAAACTATTTTGTCTCCAAATGGATCATTACGATCGTGCTGTGTTATTTTAGCTATTAATATAATGTGAATGTTATGCGATCTATAGTAATTGAGGACATATCCGAGTCTCTTAGCAACGTCCGAGATGGTATAAATCGCAAATCTTCAAGTTATATTCAAAGCTTTATAGTATCATTGAAGCAATCAATTTTTAAACAAAACACTGATTTTGTATACATAGAATTAAGACAATTTGTTAAAAGTTTTGCCACGTTTGGTCGTGCCTGATAAAACTAATGGAAGATTTTGGTGTCCTCGATTATTATAAATCGCATAATATTCTCGTTATACTAATAGCTATATCAGTTCTAATAAATTTTTTCAATATCTGGCTATAACTAATGTATTATGTGTAACTAACGTGTATGGGATTTCTATGGTATTATGATCCATATAGTTGTACAGAAATATTTGCAATTATAGAGAAATAATAAACGATAATACGATAAAAATTGAAAAACAATACAAACATAAGATAGGTAGAATGTAAGGAACACTTTGGAATTTCTCCTTGTCACATAAAATTGCTTAAACATATTGTAGACTTGTGCAAAACTGAAGTACGATTCTCAAAGATCGAATCAAAAGACACTAAAAAAATGTATCACGCCAAGGAAAAAATAAATACGGACAGGAACACTAAGATTATCTAACTATAACAAACGTTAACGAACGCTCTTCAAGAATTCAGAAAATACAGTTGCTAAAGGGAAAATACCAAGAAACTTCACGAGATGCACAATCAACTTCTTTAAGTACTAACTATTCTAAAAATATAATTGATGAGTGAAGCTGCATTTGAGAGAGTAGTACCGATGTCTCTCAAAAGTCTGGCAAAGAAGGGAAATAGCAAGAGGAATTGATAAAAGTTGATTCACTTCATATAACACTTTTTTAGAAAGTTCAGGTTTCAGTGCTTCCTTTCCCGTAAATCAATATACAGTAGCTCTAACTAGCCGAACGATAAGAAATATTTAAATTGCGAACAACCTTCTAACTGTAGTTTATGCTGGTTTCTTGGGTATTGATCTGCGTAGCTCTTCTGGTCTTCAAAAGACCATTTGTTGCAAAACGACGTTTCGGCAAAGTCTCATATGCCATTATCAAAGCTTTATTTTTATAACTAGCCTCGTCCTATAAACTAGCCTCGTCCTATCAATCTATAACATCAATCCTAATATTTAAAAAGAATATAAAACAACTACTTATTGATAACTGTGTATATGATGTGGAAGAGTTTTTAAATATGGCAATGAATACCTAGTTGATGATAATGATGCTGTGTTTATTGGTGGGTTGGCTTGTGACTTGTATAGTATGTAAATGTGAATGTGAATGTATATGTTTAGGCACTGTTATATCTTATGTATAACTGAAATTTGACGTGTCTCGTCTGCATTTTGAATGTAGGAAGAAGACGAAATAAATTCAATTCAAATCAATTGATTTCCCGATTCATTCGACTGCCAATTAAATAAGTAATTCTATCTCAATCATTTCGAAACGAAAACTAAACGATATTGGAAAATATTGAAGAACATCTGCTTTGTTATTATTAACACAGTACGACATTTATATCGTAAATTACTTAGTCCTCTCAGTTACGTCCTTCACAACCATCTAATCCAACTTCTGTTAACCGAAGAAAGGAGCTAAATCAGGGCTATAAGGTGACTCCTAGATCACTGGAGTCGGCAAGTTTTTTTGTGAGATTAACCATTATATTTATATCATAGAATAATATCTTCTTCAATCTTCTAACGGAATGTACCTGCTTGATCTGCTTTTGAATCAAACGTTGCAACTTTTGTCAGAATGCCTTCTGTTTGAAACACGCAAACAGAGAATTATCGACATTTGTTATTAGGCGAGGAAATAAAGCACTGAAGCTACCAAATTTTTGTAGTAAGACGGATTGAGTTGGAGTTTTTTGGTTGTACCTAATCTTGATCATGTTTTTTTCCGAAATTACATTTGTGCGGTGGAAAATGAATCCTGAAAAATGCATTTTCATAGAAGAAATGTATTACTTCGTTATAAACTTCTAGAATCGACTCAATTCGGGTTAACGGGGGTTTTCGGGGTTGCTGATCTCGAATATGACCTCCAAATTGGCTCACCATCCACCTGCAGCTCAGGATGGATGAGCAACGTCATCTTCGAAATTTTTTTTTGTATTATCTCAATTGTATGTCACAAAATCAAAATGTCCATATCTATCCAATTGTTCCATTATAAGTTTTATGATGAAGCAAGTATTAGAATGAAAGTGAAAATTCAAGCGAAACTCCAGAGGATGACGTTGACGCTCCGGTGTGGTGCACCAGGTATCAGCTAGAAAGTATCCGGTACCAGATTTGATCTGAGCGACTCAAAAAAACCCGGAAACAATTTTCGGTTCCCTATCTATAGGCTTCAACTGCAGCGAAACTCCAAAGGATGACATTGATGCCCGGATGCGGGGCACCAGCTACGCAGGGGACGGTTGCCGATGCCTGATTTGGAATCAGCAACCCAAAAAATCCAGTGATGAGATATCTAGAATCATTTGAGAGTGGATTTCAGAAAAAGCTTCGGAGATGACGTTGCTTAGCCATCTTGAGCTACAGGTGGATGTTGAGCCAATTTGGAGGTCATCTTCGGGATCAGTGACCGCGAAAACCCACGTGAACCCGAATTGAGTCGATTCTAGAAGTTTATAAGAAAGTTTTGAATTTTTTCTATGAAAATGCATTTTTCAGGATGCATTTTCCACTGCACAAATGCAATTTCGACCAAAAAAAATGATCAAAAGTTTCCACTTTCATAATATTTTTCGCTATGCAAAGCATTAGCATCAACCAAGCTATCAAGGTAAATATGGGCATTTGTTGCCAATTTCATAGTTCTTTCCTATATGAAAAATGATTCTATACGTTGTTCTCAATTTGTTTAATTGAATGCTTTCGCTTAATGTACATAAAACGAAAAAGCATGCTAGGTACTATTATCGAATAGTCTTTTTGTGGATATTATGGTGTGTAACTGCAAGTACAAATATTACCCATAAATGCCCATTGTCCAGAGATTCATTAATAAATAGGAATTTGCCGATTTTTCAGGAACGAGAAACTTTAAGACGATGACCTATCAAACGTATACTGCGGTATTTATATTTTTAGTTATACAAACATTAAAAAAGTGAACTACTCCCTTCGGGCATCCACCGTCTTAATGTTTCTAATTTCCGAGCTTCATCAGATGTAACAATAACCGTTGGCTAAAATTACTCAGAACGTAACATTGTTACTAAAAGTTTCATAAGGTGAGATCTTAATAAGATTAACAGCGTTATCATCTTGGCCACTCTCTTGTAACAACAAATGTTAAACGAAACAGCCTCTTTAACCCCGTTCAGAGTACAAAGTAGGTAAGATGTTTTTGTAAAAGGACCACCTTAAAATTTCAATTATCTTTATCCTCTTCACTGTGAGAGTGAAACACTTATTACAGCGCCGCGAGTAAACATGACATTCAAGTTAACATAAAATACACTTCAAAGCTACTGAAAGTAAAAAAGTTCAAATTTGACGTCAAATCAAACAAGGAGTTTCAAGCTTTCGATATTAAAATTTTTTGTATCTATCTTTGATCAATTTTTTTCCGAATTGAAATACTCGATATATGTTGACTTTTCAACTAGATGGCGTTTATTAAACATTTTTCTTTTAATACAGTGTTGTAAGTTTGAAGTAATTGAATGGTGAGATAGGGGGAGTAAAAATATTTGCTTCTAAGCTTCTGTTTATTATAATATACACATACTAAAATCAATGTTTGTCGCTGCCTCGGGTAATATAAATATCTATTTATAACATAATGTTAATACTACTAAAACAATGAAATATTAAAATTCCCGCTAAATTTAATATGCAGCAAAAATATGAGTATAATGTTACGTTATCTTGTTAAATTTCATGTAATACTAAAGAAAAATGGAAATTGCAGTCTCTTATGTCGTAGATGTCGTTTTTATAATGCGTGTTATAAATGAGGTTTTAATTCAGTTCCACACGCTTAAGTGATAACGAGAGAAGTATTAATTTTTTGGTTAAAAATGTCATTCTTCAAACGGATGACGTGTTTGCCAACGGAAAACATAGCGCTGGAGGGTTGTTATACATGGGGTGTATTCCATTATTTATTACTTAAATTCTAGTGTCTTATTTATGCGTTATAGGATATGAGTAATTTAAGTTATCCTATTTCTTTGTTGACAAACTGAAACCGGGATGACTAAAACTACTTTGGGGAATTCTCGAACAAAGCACTGCAGAAGCTTTCGATGATTACCTGCCTAAAACGTACTGAACCCCAAGTGATTTATAAAACATCCTAAATTTTTAATTAATTTTTACTGGTTTCTAAGCTTACCCGAATTCTACCACGTATTTTGCTAAGGTTAATATTTCTTTTTTTAATTTTATCTATTTTTGAATTAATTATTTTATTAAATAAAGTGACTAGATGTAGTGTTCCAAAGTGATAATTTGGGAATGTTTAGATTTCCTATAGATTTTTTTTATCATCACTTTCGATTGAAAAATCGCAGTGAACTTTCCCAATAAAAAACATTATAGCTCGCAGTTGATTTGTCACCCCATTTAATATTGTTTGTGGACCACCTGACGCAATTCAAGGGGTTGAGGCGTAGTTGCCAATCTGCACGAAGAAGAGCTGTGTAACTTTTGCAAAATTCAACTTTCGTTCTATTGTACTTTTCACACCGAGAATTCAGTATAAATTGTATTAATAAAAATAAAAAGTATGGTTTATTACAAGATTATTGTTTATAAATAACATTAAAATAAAGTTAAATCCGAGCGGCTCATTTTAGTTGAGACCAAACGTGTTTCCTGACCGGCCCAGCCATGCTACATAAGGCAACGGTGCGCTCGATACTGAATTCTCAGTATGAAATAGATAATAGACTCATTCATAGTTATGAATTTTGAAAACATTTCCTTTCCTTGTGTTACTTTGTTTCATGCAGTGCACATAACGCGAATAACTTTGTAACGATTAGTTTTAGCTTATGCGTGTATTAGAAGTTTTCCATCCAAAATTGAACTTTCCCACTCAAAATAATAGTTATGGGGATCCTGTATAGACACTATATTTCTAAGGAACGGAACTGTATAAATCAGTCCCAATTTGTCCTATTGTGGCATAAAAAGGTCATTTTTCATTAATTTATATCGCTCATTATTTACAGTGATTGTATTTTGGACGTCATTCTTAAAAAGGTGCTGCACGAAACCGTAACTATGGTAGATATTATGCTGTTTTGTGCATAATCCGTGGATTCGTTTTGCTTGTAATGCCAATGCAGATGTAGAAATTCGCATCGTCACTCACGATCATTTTGGATGGAAGATCGACTTCCTTATGACTCAAATGGGAAAGAACCTGTCCTTAATTTACACGTGATTGACGGTCTACTAACAATAGTTGTCACATTGCCATCTTTGGGTGGAATCAAATCCTTCACCAAAGTGCTTTGCCCATATTTTCGTTGATGTCTCTGTCAGACGGGACGCGGCGACTAGGATACCTGTACCGACACCCGTTTTGAGTTTAAAAAGTGGATAAGTTATTCCACAAAAGATCTGCGACGAATACGAGTTTGGTATAAGTGAGTACAGTTTTTAAATGGCATCCTGTATAAAATTTCTTTGGCATTTGAAAGTGTAAAATAAAACTTTTTTTCCAAGCCTACAGTTCCCTGACATCATTGCTATAAAATTATCAAATTAGCATGGAACTATAGAAAATGTTTAAATAATTCGCAAGAAGCACGTGATTATAAATATCGTGGAAACTGTTGACTAAACTCTAACAATTTGTTCACTTGTACATTATCAAATGCGCTCCAATTGAAAAAAAAGGCTGTATTTAGCATTTTGGACTACAATAATAATTGGTAATATCATCAATCATATCTTCCAAAATGGTACAAAATCCTCCATAAAGGTCGAACAATAATTCTAGGAATTTCTTTGGTCCAGTATCGATGGATCTTCCAATTAATCTGAAAGTGCATTCAACTGGTCAAATAATTATTCATATGAAACATGAACTGTCTTATCATATTTCCTGAAGCTGAAAAAAAATTCATCTTCGAGTTCGGTTGCACACGATTACGTCTTTTCTATCTTTCATGCAATTGGCCCGTTCTGAAACATCTTTAACCAATAACTTCGATCTTCTTAGTAGAAGAGAGCATTGAACAACCCTGACCCAAATTACTAGGTGTATTACAAAAATAATTAATTCCACCTTCAATCTGACTAACTATTTAATACAGATCACCCGTTGTACTTCGAATAGAATAATAGATCTTGATCTTGATCCTTTTCAGGGATAGTATGCATTTCTACACCTTTGCGGTACGTCACTCTTTTCTATAACACGCAAGTTACGGTAGTTTTAACTCCATTCTAAAATGACTAATGTTCCTGGAGGTCAAATACAGGATTACATGTATTTCCTTCTTAGGCTACTATTTGCCTATGATATATTCTTCAATATCTGAATTTCTTTACGACATCTCCTATTGGCTTGTCTAAGCAAAATTTTTTGGAAATGGGGCAGTTTCCCAAACTGAAAACTTGAATCCAACGTAATTTTTTTAATTTTATTCCAACTTCAGTTTTCATTGAAACATTACGCGACTTGAGTATCATCTTCTGTAGACTTTTCTGTAGATTTGTTACCGTATCTTGTCCAAATTTTAATCGTTTCTTATGTGAATTAGATTGCCCTCTTGTGAATGATTCATTAAAATCTGTTAACAAATATGTATTCGTTTTCGAAGGTTTCCTCCATACATAAATACGATTCACTTAAAATTTGTTTATAATGAAATGGTGATGGTTTTCCACAAACATAAAATAGATGGCATTATACTTTGATATATAAGGATCATTCAAATGAAAGTGGCAACAACTCCGCCATTTGAAGAGAAAAATGACTGCGCATGCCCGTATAGAGGGCGCAGAGTGCTGGGAGTGCATGCGATATCGTCAGATCCTGCTAGATGCGTGTGTGATAGCATCGGAGCAAGTTAAAAGGCATCATTCGCAACTCTTCATCCCCACGCCCGAAGAAGGCTCGCACGTCCACTAGAGCTGGTAAAATCATGTTAACGTGCTTCCTTGACGTCGATGACCCATGTTGGAATTACGGGCATGACTCACTGCTGCTACGTACTGTGCCACATTGCAGAAACTGAGACATAATATGAAGAACCGCCTATGTGGCATGCTGTCCTCTTGCTTGGTAATGCTCGTCGTCATGTGGCTGTGGCGTGTCAAACATTGTTACGGCAATTCCGCTGGGAGGTTCTCGAACAGCCCGGACCTCTCGCCGTGTGACTACATCTTCGGTCCACTTAAGAAGGGACGGCGATTTGCCGATAATAATGAGGTCCAAGCTGCCGTTGAAAATTGGTTCCACAACCAACCCCGAGCTTCTTCACCCAGGGTATCCATCGTCTCGTTGACCGCTGGGACACTTGTTTCTACAGGGTGACTTTATCTAGCGTATCTATTATTATTACTTCTTTCTTTTGCATGCTAATTTATATTAATATCATTAAACCATTTCTCAAACGAACTGTAGTGCCACTTTCATTTGAACGACCTTTATATGTCTTGCAAATGTGTATAAACAATAGAGATGGTAAACTATAGTGATTACACACACAACAAGCCATCCTGTATACGTCCAATTCCGTTCGGCGCAAATAATCCCGCAATAATATGTATGATGAACGAGCGAGTAGATGGCGACCGGTTTCCCGTTGTTTGATGCCATTTACTTAAATCAATGTATTTTGGGCTCAAAACGGAAATGGCGGAGGAAGATACAGAAGATCGATTATTGTATGACCTTCAAATAAGGAAATACGTAATAACGTTTACCGACGCCCAAATCGAATACAAAATATTTCAATTTATGACCAAATATACCTACATTTATATTTAATTGAGATACAACGAATAGGGATTTTTTTTTAATTTGTTACGTCAGAAAACGTGAAAAGCGGCAAATATTAATCAAACTGTAATTACTTAAAAGTAATATTCGACGGAAAAGATGTTTCTTAGCAACCGAACGCCTTATTACCAAAGCAATTTTCTTAGACTTCCACTTCTCGATTTTCTGTAAAAAATACTAATATTCGAACGATCTATTTACATTAAGCTGATGGAAATATAACCTGATAATGATTGGCGGGGCGGTAAATGACGAACGATCGAGTTATTTGCTCCTTCGGGCAGTCTCACCCTCGTTGACAAGATAAAAATATCGAAAGTATGTTTTATTACATTTTCCCTATAAAAAATGTATAGGTATCGTAAAAACGTAGTTGCCTTGCATACGTTTAAATTATTTCCAAATCCAATACCTTTGAATAGATTTCAATTCATTTTTGTCCCCGTTAATCGATTTAATTACCATCCCTGATGTTTCAAATACTGCGTAATGACGTCATAAAATCAATCACTCAATACCCCAATCAGCTTGGACCAACATAACTCTATTATGTCCTTAATTGCTATCAGCCTTCACCCTTCCATTTATTATAGAGGTTGCTTTACAAACAATAATGTTCAAATTATATATTCATATTATAAGCTTTCATGTCGGTTTAAAATTTGATATCTGTTAATTCGTCGAAATAATATAATAAGGAGAGGTAAGGTAGACCGTTCGCCTGTGTATCCTTAGCACAATGAAAATTGCTTCTAAACTTCACTTCGTGCACCATACAAATTTATCACAAATATTATTTCATTGGTTCGATTTTGTACAACAAATCATGTAAAAGAAAATTAATAATTACTAAAATATTTTATTATACTCCGTTAAAATCCTCCCCGTTTTCTTTTGATACAAAATATTTTATTAATTAAGTTGATGATATTGATACAGCAGGGTTTATTTCATGAGGTCTCCTTTTATAGATATTAAGACTCGTATATAAAGTGTTACTATAGCTCTATATTAATTCAATTTCTGAGTTAATGAAAATGTGTTGTCGATCATAAGCAAACATTCGCTCTAAATATCTGGTTAGAATATTTCAAATGTATATGGTTTATTAATATCATGTCAATTTGTAAAATGAATAGGATTTAAATGTATGGGAGAGTTACATTCTTTGTCATTTTACCACTCTCTAGTATTTTCCTTTTATCATTTAATTCTCTCATGGTTTGCTCGAGTATCCTTTTTCCTTTTCCGCAAAAGTAACGGTAACAAATTCCTTCAAAGGATTTTCATTTGAAAAACAACTAAAGCTATCTGCCAAGCAGCATGCTTTAAATTGCTAAAATCTGAGCGTGACACAATTATACCCTTGCCGATGCTGCTGACGAATCGTAATTGTAAGAATTTTAACGTTGATACAGGCAACCGGGGATTAGGTAAACAGAAAAGGCATCACTGAGTATGATATAATTGGGTTAAGCCTTACAACAAGAGTAGGAATGGTTAACGTTCAGATTATATAAACCCACTAAAGTCCTAGGTCATAGTAGAGACAATTCTGTTTACGTGACAGGAAGAAGACGAAATTTTACTAAATCACTTCACTCTGATGAAAGTTTTTGGGTATTACTACTGATGCCAGGAATCTTTATGCCCTATTTTCATACTTCACCAAACAATTACATTCTCAGGAAAGAACAAAAAGAGAACTAGAACACGTAGGAATACTTGAGAAACTATTAGCACAGCTAGAAATGACCCTAATGAACACAAATACGCAAGTGAGGTGAGATTCCAAGGAACAACAACGGAAGCTTTTGTAATAAACAAAGGAGTGAAACAAGGGGACCCCCTATCTCCAACCATATTCAACCTAGTACTAGAAAGCATGATATGAAGAGCGAAATTAGATAAGAAAAATATCGTGACCAACCAAATACAATTAATAACGTATGCAAATGACATAATCATAGGGAATAAGAAAGAAGATATCACAAGAGCTGTAGATCAACTAGACCAAGAAGCAAAAAATTTCAAAAGAAGTAAAAACAAAATGCATGCAAGAACAAGAACAGAACAAGAACAGGACAAGAACAGGAGCACGCACAAAACCACTTAAAAACACAAGAACACATCTTTAATTATCTGGAAGTCAGAATGGGACAAACCGGGGAGAAAAACGTAAAAGAAAAACTACTGAAAGGAAAGCAGAAATAAAACATTAAGTAAACAAAAAAAAATAAAAATAATTAAGACCTTGATACGACCCATCATAAACTATGCGATGGAAACAATAGCAATAATTTGTTAATAACAGAGATATATTTATAAAAAACAAGATAAAATTGCTTTAGTATCAAAGGTTATGTATGTTACATGTTATTTTTGGATCTCAAACGTGCTGAATCCTAGTCCTAAAGTTTAAATTTCTTAACTTGTATGGAAAGATCACTTTCCGTACTGATGTACATCACCTTAACTTAAGACACAGAGGCCTATTGTCTATACCAATGTTTAACTCATCCTCCTTCAAACGTTCGTTCTCTTACAGTATTTGCAAATTTTGTAACAACTACAATAATACAAAGTTACTGCCTTTGTCTGCTACTGCCTTCAAAAGAAGGATGAAACATCAAATAATTGGGGCGCGAATGTGAGTGTGGGTGTCATTATTATTGTCATTATTATTGTGCTAATTCTTAAATATCAATGTCAAATATACTTAAACGTTGTAGTGCACTTGATTGGAGTTCATTTAATTTATTTAAGTTGTGGTTATAATATAGTTTTAGTTGTGCTCAATTGTGTTACCGCTAGCAAAATAGTATCATTGTATATAGTGTAACTTGCAGAAATGTATGTATGTATTGGTAAAGGGGGTTCAGGGGGAAGAACAGCGATCCAGCAGGGTTAGCTGACCCTGTACCCATTGATTATGGTGTAGGTACCAAACTAATAATCAATAAAAGCGATTATTATTATTATTATTATTATTATTATTAATAAAGAAACTTTTCATGAGAACAATACGTAACAAGAGAAAGTGAAATAAGATTGAAATAGAACAAAGAAATAGAGGAGGAGAAAATATCGTCAGATATACAAAAACTCAGAGATTAAGATGTGCTGGACACATATGGAGAAGAAAATCTAACGAGATGATAAGGAGGATTACACCGAAGATTACACAAGGAAACAAGGAAGACCAAGGAAAATGAGGAGAGACACACCCGAAGAGGACATAAGGATATTTGGAATAGACGATTGGAGATCGAAATGCAGGGATAGAAAGGAATGAAAGAGAATAACATAGATCGCCAGGACTAACAATAAAATGTGCAAGAACTCAACAAGAGGATTGATCCACCTCCTCGCGTTAGCCATAATTCTAAGAATTGTACGCCTCAATGATGATGACTACTAATGAGGTCTACACGTTATTATGGCAGGAATCTTTATGCCCTATTTTTCTGATGGTACTGTATAACAACCTCCACCCGAGAGAAATGATAAGGAAACGATGCTTGAACTAAGCTAAGGCTTTCCAAATACTATAGCATGTATTAAAATACCTGCTTCAATTTATTTATCTCTCTCAACTAATTTTGTCACTGTTCTTTCATCATATTTACTATTGGGTAGGTATAGGTATGCTGCCCATTCTCTAGCTGCCACTAGCTACTTACACTGTAGGTAAGTATACTCTCTAAAACTAAACTTCCAAAAAAAATAAAATTTTACAGAAAACCCTCGACGTGAGATTACTCTCTTCCTTTCTCAGGTTATATGGGTAAAATTTGACCCATATTAAACTGAAATCTTATTTAATGAACAAATAAAGGTCGTGGATCACAAAAAAATCCACTTGGTTAAATCTAAAATGTAAATAAATGGTGTTTTTTTCATTCATTCTCTAAAATGAATGTTTATTTCATACTGACTAGTAATCTGTGTTTTACCAGACTCATACGAGTCTGGTAAATGAAACTTTACCGTACTAGAAATTTTGTACCCGAATACAAAGGTTGCCATAGCAACATAAAGTGACATGACTTTGGAAACGTCAAATTTTATGTAAAGTTAATAGAAAAACTCTTAAGAAATGAATCTACGGCCAGTATGAAATAAAATGTTTTACATTATTTGTACGTTACATCAGGTTACGTTACTCGTTTCGAAATTCTTGCCTCAGCTACGCTTCGGCAATAAACATCTCACTCGTTAACGTAAACCTTGATTTACCGTACTCATATGTAAATAACTATTTGCGGACTCTAAATAGTCCGCAAAATACATCTTTAGAGTACTAGTACGCTAAAACGTATTTGTCAGTTGTAGCCATAGCAACTATGTCAAACCTAAATATTATGACGTTTACAACTGTTCTGTACGCGTCAAAATAAATCTTTATGAAATTAATTTGATAGTTTAGACGTTTAGAGAATTCCTGCAAAAAAATATTGTATGCATCACGTACGCAAAATGCTCTAGCGGATTCATCGAAGAACTCATCCGCTAAAACATCATTTTGCGTACTTGATACATAAATAGCTATTTTAGGCGGCTATTACATAAATAGCTATTTTACGTATCTTTTGAAAGCCGTAAAGTATAACTTTTTTTTGACATCTGTCATAAACAACTTTACGGTCGCATTTACAACTTTACGGCCGCATTTACAACTTTACGGTCGCATTTACTAGATAACTGTCAAAATTATGAAATTGATTTTTAAATTAAAGTTTATATCTTTTTGTGATAGTCGCCTAAAAAATGTTGTGTGCACCTCGGTTAAAAGTTCTTTTTTAGCCTCATCTGATTTGTTAGCCTCGGCTTTCGCCTCGGCTGAAATCATCAGATTCGGCCAAAAGATCACTTTTACAACCTTGATACACAAATAATTATTTTTTTCTATTTCCTTCGCTGAACGCTCTCAAAAAAAAAACTCTCCGACTCGCCAGATGCCTTTTTGTGTCACTTTTGGTTAATTAGCAATTTCCACTTTAACGGTAAATAAAACTTTTCTAAAAAAATTTCTACCCATTTAACTCTATACGGTTGTTCACAAAAATATAAAACAAAATGATCTACAAAACCTAATAATAATAATTTAAACTATCAAGTATAACAGGGTGGGATCAAAATTTAAAAAACACCAGCTTGATTTGTTACACTATCTCGCCGTTCAGATTGTTATTTAAGTTTTGTTTTGTTCACCACGCCATTTTTTGTACCACTTCTGTCCAATGCAACAATGTTTTTGGTACATGTAGGGGAAGCATCTTGATTCGTGATCTGACTGTCCAATGCAACAATGTTTTTGGTACATGTAGGGGAGGCATCTTGATTCGTGATCTGACGAAGGGATGCTTAATAAATGTCCGACTATTATATATTTTGGCGAAGTTTATAATGTCTGTTTTTCCTCACTTTTTCCCAATCGTGTATTTATTTTTTAACCTACGTTTTTTTATAACTGTTCGATAGGAGGGTGACAATAAAAAACGAAAGTCATTTTTTTCAAAGTCCCACCACCCAGAATTATTTATTTATATGAAAAAAACACTCACAAGAAATTTCTACAAAAAATATTAATATTTGCTGGTTGCACAACACATTTGAAATTTTGATCCAATTACATGGGATTTGTAATACAAATGTACCAATATTGCGAAGGCTGACAAGTATTACACTATCTCTGCTTAATTAACAGTTTTGGCAACTACTGTGGATTTATTTGAGTTTGGAAAGTCTTGCCTATGTTTTTCTATTACTTGCAAAAGGTACTGTTTCTGTTCTTCTTGGTTCGTAATAATTCCATTGAATGATTGAATCAGTGAGATACCACGTTCAGCTGCATCATTTACAACTTTCAGATTTTGGATTCTTCGACGACCTTCCAGGAAATCTTTGTTGTTTTCCAAAGTACCTGGATCTTGATTTAAAAAATCTTTAGTTATTTCCAAAGCCGCAAATAATTTAAGGGTGTTTTGTGACACAAAATCACACAATTGCTTCGTTTGAATTGTTGTCATCTCAACTTTGATACGTCGTTGTGGGTTGTCGGCCACCTTTCTTTTCCAATGCTTTTACCATCTTAACTTTCAGTTCGGAAGGAACTTTCGAGTCGAAAAAGGGTAACCCAACAAGTGTTTCACTTAAATACCACAAGTGTCCTGAGAAACTCTTAACAGCTGCAGCAGCAATAACCTTGCTTACTTCCTTGTAGTTATCGAGTTCCTTTAAGAGTTTGAGGTCATTATAAGGAGTTGATGCACCACAGGGCGAAGTATACCAACACTTAAGATAAATCTGCAGCACAAAAACATTAAAATCTTGGAGTCTAGAGAGTTCTCGGGTAGTTAACTTGAATTGCGATCGAAACAAGTAGATTTTCATACTGTATATTAACTTAGCCATCCATCTAGCTCTATGTACAGCTCCAGGAGCATATTATGCTAATCTGCTTTGCAGCATCATCTTCTAGGAATAGGAGAGAAAGTTGTAATAATTCCTTGTAGTCATCCCTCGGCTGAAAAGCTGTTAGCTGATCCTTGATAAATTTGACAAGATCATCTCGCAGTGGATTTAATTGTTTAGCCACAGCATCTTGCATGATTCCACTCTGGAATGTGCGTTTGTCAATCTTGTTCCAGTTATCTGAAAATCGCTTGAAAATCTGGATATTTGGTCCACTTGATGGTCCCATTAACGCATTAAACACACTCTCAATAATCAGTTCCATAATGTGGTGTCGACAAGCTAAGCTGAGAAGGTGCCTTTGGAATTTATTTTCAAGAAGAACACATGCACCGGCTTTAACTCCACTGTTACTGGCTGTCGTATCGAAGCACATGAATTGAATGCGTTCATTCAAGTTCCACTCTTCAATTAAATTAAAAACAGCAGTTGCTTGTGCTTCTCCAGTTGCATTTGGAATTTGTGGAACACCAAGTAACTTCATAACTCCTTCGCCTGATACAATAACTGCGAGACGATCAACTTTATCCTTAGACGTCAGTGCTGGAAGCAGTTTTCCATCCCAATGAACAGTCAATGGAATAGCTGTATGAAACGAAGCTTTCATTTCATTGGCAATTGTCTCTCGGTACTCTCGACGTGATTGTCTGATTGACTCCCTATTAAGGGTAAAATCCTGAGGATTGTGTCCCAGTGAATGTGCTGTAGCTGACAAAAGGTCAGATCAGGTTTCTGTCACTTACTTTGGTTCTATCCAAAGCAGACACAACTTCAGGAGTTAAAATTCCTGATGTTGCGAAAATATTGATCTTCCTTGAAGTATGGTCTTCTTTTACTACGACTGACATAAAACACATCTTCGTTTTCACTACTGCTGCTATGGGCATCATCACTATTGCTGCTTTCGCCAGAAATATTGTCGATTCCTACTTGTTCCTTTGCTCGTTCTGCCTCCTTTTTTTGCCTTGACTCAAGTTCCAGCTGTCGCTTGAGGCATCGCTCTTCTTTTTTAGCAAGATTCATATCAACTGGGCCCATACTTCCACGTCTTCCTTTCTCTCTCTGAGCTAAGAGAAAATCTCTATCTTCAGCTATGGTAATGACGGTCAAAGCATCGGCATGAGCGATATCAAATAAGTCATCAAAGCCACCAACGAATAATGATTCCTTTTCTATCTGTTGTGGTGTTCGTCTTGATGCACATTTTTTAAGATTCTGCCACTTCAAGTGAAGTGATTTAATTTTCTCAATGACATGACATTCCTTTCTTGTGGGAATTTTAGCCTTTTCCCAAAAACTGCAAATTTCCCTAGCTGTAGTTTTAGCACTTGATTGAAGAGTTTTCTTCTCGAGTGAGTGCAAGTGGAAGAAACGGCCTAACACTTTCTTATTAGAGGGAAGTTTGCAGCCAGTTATAGATTCTAGTGTTCCTCCAACCAACCAAATTCCACGCCCTTTCTTATATCCGTCACTAGCGCCACTGGTACTTACCATATTCAGGATTTACCTTGAATGAGATGGTCACGTTAATATTGAACACAGCGGGTATTATACCATTCAACCGACAAATATTGGTCAAATGCTTGTAATAACCTCTTACACTTTACAGGTCTAAGCACTGCTGGTAACTAAAATTTGACTGGCATTGCGCAACCTCTAAACGTTAACCGATTGAGTTGAAACTTTCAGAGGTTGCATTTAGTATTACAAGGAACATTTTAGGAGGGTGGGACCAAAGAAGATTAAAACTTTAAATTTTCCCATATATTGGATTGTCACCCTGCCTGTTCGAGTGTATGAATTCTACTTTTTTTTGAGATTTCGAGAACTTTAATAACTCCTTCGTTCCTGGTTGAGCTATCGTCATTGTGCTTCCTGCCTGGTTTTCTTTAGTCTGTTTACTCCCCCCCAATTTTTTTCAACGTTTCTAAAAAATTTGGATTTTACATGTCCGATTGCAAATATCTCACACACTAATTTTAAAATAGAAATCTATCGATCTTTCGAGTACCTAGGTAATTAAACTTCTTATCTTAATGTCGGATGATTTACCTTTGGATTTCAATTGAAAAAAGAGTGGGTTCCTGGTTTGTGATTCTCAATTTTATGGAAAACCTTTGTGTCAGCACGAAGGAATTCACAAACGCCTTTCATTCATAAAGAGCCAGTTGAAGAAATTCCCCATGTGTTTGGTTGTTTCCGTGAGATGGTGTTTGTTATCTCCTCATGTAAGTGCAAATGACACCATATCGTTGTTTTTTACGTTAGGTAAAACACCTAAAAAATACGATGTTGGGTGATTGGGGAAAGTGATGTATTATGTGTAACGAGTGTGAAAAGAAAATTTGTTCGTTTAAACTTGATCAACGTCAACAGTGATAAGTATTTGTAGCAAGCTTACACTTCGAACACAATAGTGTAGAATCACACGCTGAATCCAAATCATGACCAAAAATTACTCAGTTTTATGCAGAATTACTTTAACCAATAAAACACTTTTTGTGGTATGTGATGCATATTCGTAACAATTTTCGAACTTGCGTTAAGCAAAAGTTTGAAACGATATTAATGGAAACAAATTTTTTTCTATACTCTATTCCATACTTCAGAGTCAGTACAGCTATGATAGGGCTGTCGCTGTGCAATTCTTTCTTGTCGACGTTGCCGGTTCTCGGCAACAAGCGACGTTCTAAGTTTATATGTAGGTATGTATTTATTGTTAATAAAGGAAAAGGTAAATGATTTGTACTTGTTAAGCGCTCAGGAATACAATAGCAGGATTTATTTATGACTGACAGGTGTAAATTCATTTACATACAGTTTCGCGCTGAAATATGACTACATCGCTTTGCATTAAAGCCCGTACTAACTTTGATGTATGGAATACAGTATAGAAAATTCTTATTGTTATCTACCTATTTGAATTTGAATTTGTGGTCCGAATTAATGCTAAGTAGGCCATGTAACGTTGCTACTGCACAAATAGATACCTAGGTACATGAAAAGTAGGTTACTTTATACACTTCTAGTTACGTTGATCATTAGTTCACAATGGATAGATTTTGTTAAAGGAAATAAAGGAAAATTGCCCAAAAAATCGGAGTTTCAACTTGAAATTAGTGAAACGACCTCTGGTAGCAATGATAGGAAATTAAAAATAATTTCCAACATTTTCTCTTGGCCCCACCACAACTATTATAACTTATAAGATTTTTATTTCACTGTTCAATCTCAAATGGAGTTGTGACCGGTTGCTTTTCTTAGTTGTACACCTGGTACATTACTGTATAACCGTCCTCTGCTCTTAATACATGACGTATAGGAAAATATCCGGAAGAAAGTAATAGCGTACGTAATATAATTTCCACGAAATTTATATTTAGCTTTTACTAAGATCCTGGATGTGAAAAGGAAAGAGAAAATGTAATAATAAGTATATATTTGGAAAGATAAACATAGAGGCTACAAGATTTATATTAGGAAATAAAATAAGGCTTAATACAACAAACAAACTGTGTAATAAATACATACGTCCATGAAAAGCCCAAGGCTAGTTAACAGTAAAAGGACAAATTGTAGCAATTTCTCTTTCGTGACTTATTCCGTTAAACATTTTGCCATTTTATTTAAACTGTAATTTACTTACAGTACACGCATATCATTTATATCCAATGTGTAGTCTGTATCAATTATTATTGAAGTTAAAATGTTACTTTTACTCACGTAAGTAAAAATGCGAAACAACCTAAATTGTCTTGTAAATGTCGATTACGAACGAAAAATAATCTCCATCATTTCGCTTGATTTGAATTTAATGAAAAATAGATTTTTGAAACTCATTTAGGAAATAGCTTTTATCCCTTCGTTACTCTTCACTTCCTCAAATATGAAATATATAGCAGGGATAAAATTTATGCAATATAGAGTTATGCCGTATCTACTATTGATTTTCTGTTTTGTGCTTTTTTATATTGATTTCTATTTTTGATATGAAGCTACTCTATACATATATGAATCTGGCAAGTTGTAATGGATTACTCATGCTGACAATGCGATTTTTACCAGCGTAACGTAATTAATTAAATCTCTACAGAGCTGTGTGATGTAGAAATATAATTGATACAGAGCCTCGAAAAATGCAGCAACTAATTCCTTTGAAAAATTCATTCACGTCGCTCTGATAGATTTCACCTCTTATGTTACGCAATAATGTAAAAGCTTGGTAACTACGTGAATTTGAAATGCTTCACATTTATCTGATTAAAGGTGGTTTAATTACAACATTTTCCCGAGTGTCAGAGTTTACTACGGTTTCAATATCTCTCACTTCTTTCTTTTTTTGTTTTTGTTTAAGATGAAACGTCACATCGCAATATTATGTAAATCATTGATATATAAACTATCTTGAAGGAACATTGTGTCATTTGCTTAATTGTCAGTGTTGATTTTTATATCATCAAATTGAATTCAAACTTTCAGAAAACCCTTATTCTTTTTTCAATAAACGACGATAAAAATTCGAAATCTATGGTTTCAGTTAATTAACATGTTTTACGAAAGAGGAAAATTCTTTATGAAACTTAAACGAAAATTAATGAAAATAATGGGATTTTTAATTCCTTAAGAGGATTTGCGTGCCTCCCCATTATAGGTATTTCAGGCCACGCGGCAAAACCACAAAGAATTGTTGTATCTACTTGAAAACAGAAACTGTACAAAACATTTCATCTAAGTGGCTGATTGTGAGAGAAAATTTATATAAAAACACATCTATCTTTATCCTTATAAGAACAGGTGTCTGAAAACCGTTTTATGTCCTATATTTTGTATAAGAGAGCTTTAAGGTACAAATTGAAAATTCGCGATACAAATTAAAGTATTCCGTGAAATTTCTTATCAAATATTATTAATAAACCGTGATATCACTAGCATGTTTTGCAAATTACTCATATGAACAAAATACCATTACTAATAATAAATCCAATTATATAATGTTTGGATCAATTAAAAGTACTTCCTGTTAATTAATTAGGGTTATATACTTACAAAATGGGAGTGAATTTCGTTCATATTAACCAATCCCTGTAATTTATACCAAAATTGAATGGTAGTTATACAGGGTGTTTACGGTCTTGTGATTTTATTTTTAAACATCTTAAAGCAAGGTCATTAACGTAAAAATGTCTTTAAAATGTGCATAATAAGAGAGATATTGCTGTTAAATTTTTTTTTGTTTTTATTTTTTAAGTGGTTATTAAGCTTATTAAGTAAGGGCCATTTTTGCGATTTTTTATTGCAACTTTTCTTCATAAAATAACACGTCTTCTATCCGCCGTGGGAGTTTGTTGGTCTTATTACGATTTAAGATCATACGATACGACCCTGAAAATTACGATCTAAACTATTCAAATCGATATATCTCGTACGAGATATCGATATGAAATAAGAGTATCTTTTTTTCGTAAAATTAATTAGACTTTAATAATACCTGAAGAGAATTCGAAAATAGAGCCCTGGGAAAAAATTATAGTAAAATTTAAAATTTCAAAGCAAGTTAAATCCGGTTCTGGATATAAATTTGATACTTGATGTTTAGGCTATTTGTAGCTCTCCTCAAGTGTTACCCTTGTGTCAAGTTTGAAAACATTATCTTGAGTTGTTCGAAAGTTACCATTATTTTTCTGAAATAAAATTGTAACTTGACAGGACCGTATCTTCGCAAGGAAGTATTCTTTATTAGGACATTTTTACGTTAATGACCTTTTTTTAAGACATTTAATCACCCCTTAAAAATAAATTTACAAGACCGTAAACACCCTGTATAATTTATCTCTTTTTCTGTGGTTGATACTTATTAGTGCTGTATGAATATAACATAACACGTCTACGTGGCAAGGAAACCTTTACAAAGAGTAGAACTCCTTGTTCTAAATCAGAGGGCCTTAAATTTGTTGTAGCCCTCGAAAAGGTTTGAGGAAGCTTTATAGGTATCTCGTGGCAAAGTATGTAGGGGAAGGTCCAAAATCAGTCCTTTTACAAATGAAAGATGACATTAACTAAGCCTAAAAGTTCTATTATTTGATTAACTTCACTCCAGTATAATCGTTTAATAGTACTCCAAGGCACAAGATTTCCGTATACAGTGGGCGTGGGTTAAGTGAACCATCGTTGGCGATAATGGGTGCAGTTAAAATAACATCCGAATCACTAAACCTTCCCCATAAATTGTTTATTCAACCTAGAAAATTAAATTCATGTTTGAAAAATTGAGATTGATTGATTGTACGGGATCAACTACAACATGTTTCGACCAAAAGGTCATCATCGGGATAAAATTTAAGTCTATGACCTTACTACAAATACTACAAAGTATTAAAAAGAAATGATAAACAAGAACGGATTAGCAATTGGCGGAAAACTTAATAATGCAAAGCCGTTGGAGCACTGTTTATTACGTATTATTATGTAACATATTAACAATGCCTTACTGTTTAAGATATTTACAATTATATTAGGGCATGGCTGCTGTAAAGCTCTATAATTGATAACTGGAAAATATACGGAAACAAAATTTTAAGGGGGAAATTGGAAATTACGTTCTAGTTTTGTTTGGTTTCTTTTCTATTTTCATCATCATTTTTGTTATCCAAAAACGGCTACAGAACAAATCCAAAATGTTCCTTTTGTCTAGTTTTACTTTAATTTCTTACCTGGAACGTATTCAAGCAGAAATTATTTAAACACGTGTTCAATGTGACCACCATTAACGTTCAGGCAATAGTAAAACCTACTTTCAAATTCCTGCCGCCCTTTTTTGGGAATCTTTCACAGCCTACTAGATACTAATAGAAACTGAAAAAAAGAAAAATATAGCAAATTAATCAGAAAACGAGAAATTTAAAGAAATACAGCCGACAAACTAAGATCCGAGATCTTAGAACAAGATCCGACAAACTTATATCGTTGGAAAAGCAATAAAATTTTACATTTAATGCATTAAAGAAAAATTGGCTGTGCCATTTGAAAAAATCAAGTTACCTTTGATAGATATTTTTTAAATCGACGTAGTAATTCTCTACATTTTCCTTTCCTACAGTTAATCGGTAATTTTCGAAAAACCTTTTGCAACACATTTTTCGTCCAACTTCTATCTCCAGCACCTTAGATCATCATTCGATCATCACACAGAAAATTCGTAAAAAAGAAAGTTGTAGAAAATTAAATTTCCTTTAAAATGGGTTTTTGGTTCATCATTTTATATCAATTTAATCGACTGTTAGACAGTTTTTAAGATTTTGACAGGAGGAACCAGTACTTAGTAAAAATGTTTTCCTGTACACCTTTAACTCGTTGTACATGATAGGTACATGACCAGGAAGGTTGTGAAAGGGGGAGGGGGTGAATTTGTATTGGCGGGGAGGTATGATGAAGCAGGAAATGTGAAAAGCTGTTATTTCATTAGAGTGTAACAAACGTGTGTGATGATAAAATCAAAAGAGAATTGCTTAGAGGTCATTTACTGCGTTCGTTCATCTTCGTAGTCATTTTGGCCGAGAGGGCCCAGTTTCTGGATCTTCTAGACATTTCATCTGACAGGTGTAGTCCTCTTCGTCATCTTCAGTATCGAGGGGGAATGGTAATAGGACGTAGGGTGGCTTGGATGGTTGGAGGATTGAGATATAGGGTTGCACATTCGCCACAGACTTGACGAATGTGTCGTAGCGATATTTGTTGAGGGATTTTTCTTTCTTCGGGGCACCATACCACCGGAGGAAGCAGTTATTGCTCTGCCCTGCAATCAACTTGTGAGTGACTGAAGGACTGTTGAGTGTTGAAGGCTTCAGCATCGTATATGCAACATCTGTATCCTTGTTGAACAGTTTGGAAAATGCAAGTTTGCTTTTGCGAAAGGCTGCTGATGTGGTATCAGATTCTGTGAAAGCGTGGATGAGCAGAATGTCTTGGCCGATCTCCTGTAACTCAGTGGTGGAATACAGACTGCTTAGCACCTTTCCTCGGTTGGGTAAAAATCAACAAAACTGTCTCACTTTTGATTAAATTCATATAAAATGATGAACCAAAAAACCAATTTTGAAGGAAGTTTAATTCTCTACAACTTGCTGTGTAATGAAGATCTGGACCGCTGGAGACATAAGTTGAGCGAAAAATGTGTTGTTGCGTTTTTTTTTTCGATTTTTCTTATTCTCATTAACGGTTACAGATAGCGAAAAAACTATAGGAATGAAAAATGTAGAGAATTTTGTCAGATTTAATTATGTATTGGTAAATATTTTTTGTAGGACCAACCCCCTACTGAAATTACAGGCGGAAGACCAAAAAAAGGGTCTATAACCCCCAAACAACCTAGAAATAGTTGATCTTTTCCGCTTATTGACTTTCCTTCTAGAATCATTCGTTGACTGGGCTATTATCTAATGATCTAATAAATAATGTGGTTCTAAACAGCCCAATTGCTTTTTCTTCGAGAACTAATCTATTTTTATGATTGTTGATTTTTCTTGATTATGATAATTTTTAATTTCTTAGAATTCGTGAAAATTCGGCCAAATCGAATGGTGGCCTTAGGTTGAGTGGGGGTGGGGGGTCTAGATTTGTTTATCGGAGTCTTCTTATTAACATAAATATTACAGCCCCTGATAAAATGCAATACTGTGTTTGACAGATGTTAGATGGGCTTTTCTCCAAACATATGCACCCCTATATACCTACACAATCCGGAAGGTAAACTAACTGAATTAGTACATTATTTATCTGGTCCAATCAGTTGAAGAAAGTTGCATTTTTAAGAATTAATTTTCTTCACACTTACTTACGGAACTACATAAGTAATTGCATTAATAAAAACAATTTAGTGGAATTACTTGACATTGTTATTGGAATTGCGGTCTTAGGGTTTATGTTAGACTATAATAGGTTACATTACACGATCCATTTACGCAGCAACTAAACCTAAACGTTCATAAAATTTTCTTCGTTGAATATTGAATTGCATACATTAACCGTAACCACTATAAATCTATGTATATTATTACTTGGCGTTTATGATTTAATGCTTTTCAGAATTGCACGTATGTTAGCCGTAATTCTTGACAAGATATGTATGTACTCTTTCCTAGTTGTAAATACCTTTTACCTATAAATTTTACCGATTGCAGTCTTTTAGTTCTCAATGTTCTAATTTAAATATCATTCTCGAAACCATTAAAATAATTACCTGTTTATCCACATTGCAATTTATTTGTCACAGTTTGTATAGAAAATCATTGGAATTTTCAATTAATTTACAATGGTTTCACGAATTGTATCGATAAAATCATATTTGATCAATGATTAAAAAACTTCACACGAAATGCTAAGTTATCACAATGATTTATAACGTCTAAAAAGTTAACTTTTTGTCATGTAATTATATAAAATTTAAGACATTCGCTTTGCCCTAAGCTAAAGTTAATATAATTTATTACAACCATAACGGAATGAGCTTTAAACACCTTCCTGTTGAATAATTACCCTAACAATTTTAAATTAAAACTTACGTTTCCGCTTTTAAAGCGAATGTAAGAAAATTTGTTAAAGCCGTTTCGCGATCGATAGACAATATCGTATTTTTTTTAGTAAGAAGCAGTTGAGAAGAAACATCTAATACATTGTATCGTTTGAAGTGTAGTGATAAGAGTCTCATAAACATTTCTGCCTATTTCGAGCCTGTACCATCTCGAGGGAGGCATTGTACGATCTGGCTACAACAGAGATCGTTGCGGCCAAAATACGATGACATTTCTACTAGTTGGTAGTCGATTTTGTGGAAACACAAGCTTTAGGAGCTGCTCTCTAATTTTCTGGCTACGTATTTATAACTTTCCCAAATTGAATTGTTGTAAACTTTTCTGCTGTGATTAACGCAAAACACAACAATCGCTAGACATTTTGTAAGTTCAGTTGTGTCTTGTTGGGTGTATTTACTGTACTGTGTGATAGGATAAGATTTCCGCATCGACGATCGACTTTCTAATATCCTTTATACCTTGTGACGCGTATGAATTCACGTGTAACGATCTTCAAATCATAAGCAATAAAATTGAATTACGGATACGTCAAATTTGAAAATGACACTGTAATTGGGGGGGGGGGGGGGTCCCAAACGTAACAACCTAAAGTGCTAACCTGTCGTAGGTAATCAAAATTCCGATTACACACGTTGTTCAATTATTTCCACACATGAGTAATTAACAAGATACGCATATCGTAACAAATCTAATTTTGATATGCCTTCAATTTATTCAGTATTTATAGATTTTCGTCATTAACGTGGTACTATAATTACCCACGTAAACAATCCGTATATTATACTTGTCAATGGGACGTATGTGAGAGTTCAATACTTAGCGCGCAATCCATAACCACACACACGATCAAACTTAAATGTAGTATAAAGCAAAACATGTGACCGCATGAAAGTATTCAATCATGCGATTCGAAGGGTAGTAATCGAATATTATCGTTGATCTTTGGCTACCAACTTTCAGTTCATAAGTTCAATTAGGTTAAATATCACAGCTCAATTTTGTCTATTTTTCTAATTGGCGTACTAAGTTTAATTACTTCGCGCCCGTAGAAGAAAGCATGAATGAGATAGGGGAGAGTTGGGTAATCCCGATCACTACAGAAATACTTATTTTGGCGGTTGAATCGGATCAGCATCTATTTGGTAATGGCGCCAAATAAACATCAAAGTTTTGGAAGTTGTGAAAACAACTAACATTTCTATTTACAAATTTACAAATTATGTAATTAACAGCGCGGAAAGCGGTTAACAATGGAGGTACAGGTAGTAGGTAGGTTGGTCGGTCGCCGGAGGGTAGACTGGTTCTGGAATGCAGGCTGATGGGTCGATGTACACGGACTGGTCGGTGTTGGCTGCTTTCGTTGGCGGCTATGACTTCTGACTGACTTGTATGGGTAACAGCGTTCGCTTATAAAGGATTCTGGCCGCTGCCGACGCGTTGTCATTGGTCGGCCAATGGGAATCAATCGATCGATAATTTGGAAGAACGGCCGTTGAGGTCTATGTCAAAGTGTTTATCGTGTCGGTCTATTACATTGGAATGGGCCTTTGTACGGGTGTTGGAACGACTTCTTCAGGCCATCTACTGGTACGAAAACGTGTGAGCAGTTGTGTAGCTCGGGGTGAGCAAACATTTTGGCTGTTCCATGCGTCCTTGGGGGTGCGGTCGGAAATCTTGGAGTGACGTCCTGAGTTCTTGCGCGAACAGGGCTGTGTCGGTGGGATGTGCGCTGCTGACGAACATTTCGCCGGGTAGTCCAAGTTCTGTGCCGTGGACCAAGGATGCGGGTGCGAAATCGGAGTCATCTGCGGTGGTTGAGCGAATACCAAGGAGAATCATTGGAAGGACTTCCACCCAACACTCTGTACTATAACACTTAATTGCTGCTTTGAGTGGAGGCGTTCTATCTTCCCGTTGGCTTGGGGGTGGTACGCTGTTGTGCGTAGGTGGCTGATTCCTAGCATTTTGTTGAGTTCCGCGAGGAGAACTGACTCGAAATGTCGACCACGGTCGGTTACGACCCGTTCAGGAATTCAGAACTGTGCGATCTATTCGCTTATAAACTTCCTGATTCGGTAGGGATGTCTGTGAGGGGAATTACCTCGGGTCATGCTGTGAAACGGTCGATGAGAGTTAGGGCATAGGTGAACCCAAGGTTTGTAGGCTGAGGTCCAACCAGGTCCATGTGTACGTGGTTGAATCTTTGGTGCTCCACTTGAAACTTGCCGCGGGGCGATATTGTGTGCCGGTGAATATTTGATCGCTCCCAATTGAGGCATTGTCTGCACCACAGTTTGATATCGGACTTTATTTTAGGTCACACAAAGCGTTGGCCAAATCAATTTTGTAGTTTTTCGCCCACTCGAGTTATTTGGCGGTTGAATCGCGTTACCAGCTATTTGGTGATCGTGCCAAAGTGAAAGTTGCGAAAACAACTAACATTTCTATTTACAAATTATCTACAAGTTTTAACAGCGCGGAAAGCGGTTAATAATGGAGGTACAGATAGTAGGTAAGTTGGTCGGTCGCCGGAGGGTAGACTGGTTCTTGAATGCAGGCTGACGGGTCGATCTTAGACGGACTGGTCGGTGTTGGCTGCTTTGAGACCCTACATTAAAAATACGTAAGTTTTTATGCAAGTCTTAAATGCTTATATACAGAATGATAGCGTACTTATGTAACTACGAGTAATCCGTGGAAAAATTCATTAGCATGATGATTATCGGTTTGTTTTATAACAAAAAGTAGTAAATATAGCAAAATCTATCAGTGAATATTGAATGACGATAACGACCGGTAACGGGCTTATTTTCTGGATACCTTGATCTGCTTTTGAAAATTCCGGCTACGTGAAGTTCAGTGGTAACTACGAAATCCAAAGGATTACAGCGGTTCCTGCGCTTTGATTCAATATTTCTACGTCTACAATATGATATTTCAGGTGATATTACGCTGATTGGTTTCTGGATCGATTGTATCACTTTGTGTTTTTTGTATGTGTCACATATTGGCGAACGATGACACATGCTTCGGAAAATCTTTGCTAATAGATTGCTCAGTATATGTATAGTGAGAACTACTCGTGTGTAGTACTCAATACACATGTCTAATATATGCGAGTAAATGCGAGCAATGGAGCAATAAATAGAAAAGATTTTATCGAATTGAATCCTCTTCTCAACCCAAGCACAGATTCATTTGCGTAACCTTAATATCGCTTGATGATTGGCTCTAAGTAACTAAAACAGTGGCATTTAATGGCCTTTTATACTCGAGGATAACCTGTAAGAGTCGCATAAATGTTAATGTATGTTACATAATCAAGGATTACTTTAGAAAAACCAAAATGCAAACTCGATGCAAAAGAAAGATGATTTTAAGACGGTGCAGGAAAATATGGCAACAAATGGGAAGCTTTTTGTAATACAGACATGCGCCTAAATACTTCTTGAAAGTATCGATTAATAACCAGCACGCGCATGTGCAACAGTATTGCCTTATAAATATCGATCCATTTTAATTACATCGCCACCTATGAAAACATTTAAGTTTAGTCATTTTGCTATGATGTAATTATTGAAACAATGTAGTGACTTTGCGCCCATGTGTCATAGGCTTAGATTATAGAAAGGTACAGATGCGCCTTTCCATATACGAAGGTTATTACAACATGAAGCCAACACTGACGAGAGAGTGCGCAGGAAGAGAGAAGAAAAAAACACAAGACCACATGTTCAGTGGCGTACTGTATTTAAGGGTCATATAAATTATAACAATATAAAATACATCATTGTACACCATAAACATTGTAGAAGCACTGCATAATATGAATATGGGACATGCAATCTTCAGATACACACTTCTCCCTTTAAAATAGAACATAATCTAAGCTGGCTCCTTTTGCACACAAAGCACCATCGCGGCATTATTGTCCTTTCCGTTTAAATAATTAAATGTAGAACAAAATAATCCTTCTTGTATTTCAACAACCAATTTATAATAATTGACAGCACGTACAATTACCGCTGTGTTGTCAAATTGAATTCACTTTGTACCTATGAAAGATTTTATTTAATAACGTAAATTAATAAAGGTTGTACACATTTAATAGTCCCTTAATGTTTTAGTTTATCATTTTCAATAACACATTATAGATATTTATAGATTTTAATTACTATTTGAGTTGTGATGTTGGTAATTGGACAACATTGTATTGCAAAATACAATAAATAAGACTGAATTAGGCTATCCTTGTCCTGGCTTCACAAACTAATGTAAACAAACGTTTCTATAGTTCATTTATCTCCTAAGGTTATAGCTTTTCTTATTTGTCTGACTATCCTCTCCCATAGGGAAAAACTTGAAACGGCTTTGTGCGCCATATCGGATTCTAAATAATTACCAACATTTCTATAATACGCATATTTCCGGATTGAATCAGTCCCGTCAACTGTTAGTTATTAATACGCTACCTGGTTCAAATCCGGAGACATGAAAGTTTTGTAAGTGTACCGGGTGTCCCATTTAACATTACGTTCTTGAATATCTCGAAAAAAATGCATCTTAACAAAAAGTGTGCCGAATCAAAACCTTCATAGTTTGTGGGAAGGGGGGTGGGGCATCGGATTCTGACAAAATGCTCTCTCCCCACGCGCCAGGGGGAGCGGGAAAGGGGTTCAACTTAAAAATCTTAAATGGCAACCCCTATTTCTTATTGCAGATTTGGAAAGACTATGTTGGTTTTATTCGGAAACATTTTTCTTATTTGCAACAGGTGGCGCTGCAAACGGGGTGTCCCATTTTAATCTACATGGGAAATTTCTCGGAATGAGTACATCTGACAAAAAAATTTGCCGAATAAAAGTTTGATGGTTTGGAGGGGAGGTCCGATTTTGTATCAAATTTCACCCCTCGACACCCAGTCCTCTTAAACAAGTATTATGTTTTCATACACATACGATTTTGCCGTTTCTCCAAATTACTTTTTTTTTCTGAAAACGAAATAATTGTCTGTTTTCTTTTATTGTATGTTATATTGGTTGCAAGTCATGCACAGCGCTAGCATACGTTTCTCGAACCGTTCAATCTTCTCTTCAAAGCATGAGTTCATACGCAAAAATAAGGGATACCGCGACAAAATTTCTTATACTCAACAAAAAATGTTTTTTCAATGACTCCGGTTTTACAGTGTAGTATAATACTCAGGATGTAGGGTGACGTGAAAAATAATCTAATTAAGGAAGAATTTATCGAGCGTCCTTAAATAACTTTGGTCCATTTTTAACGTGACTTTTAAGCTAAAATCCATTTACCTCTTCTTATAACATAACAAATGATTCACTCGTAAATTTATGCGATGCGGATTTTATCTCGACTCCCATTTATTTTTAGAGTTAAAAGGTCATTAGTTAGGTTGTATATTTTGTGCCGTTCTCGTTGTGGGATAATTGGTAATTATTTTTTCCAAAAAGCACATGAATCCAGTTTAATGAAAATTGCACAGAAGTTTTGGTTTCAAAGCGTCATCAACAAGTAATTTCCTGAAAACGTTTAGCTCCCTCTGATAATAACGTAGGTAAATCACACAATTTATGTTTACTTAGCATATTGTACCGTTGGGTCGATGTAAGCAGGATAATTATGGTGTACATGTACAGAGTTCTTGGTGGAGTACATTTCGCTATGTCAAATGCGTCATTTAAGTGTTGTTATCACTTTATCATCACCTGAAGTTCACTAAGTTTGTACATTCACATATTACAAGATATTATTTAAACTTCCACAATTGAACGGTGACAGACATGGCTCAATCAACTATTTCCCGTCACAAGGGCTCAAATACAGATGGACATTCACGATTTACTGCGACAGAAAAGGAGATTTGCTTTGTTTTGTGTTCCAAAGAATATATTATATAGTAAGATGGAATGTAATCGTCAAAATGAAGGTTATTTGTCCTACTGCTATTATAATGCTAGTGACAAAAAAGCTTAATCACATTGCCACCACTGTTCAGCGTTGCTCCACGAATGATTTACACTCTCACCTACTCTTGCTTTTATTGTAGTTATCGTAGGTATTAAAATAAAAAATGAACAAACTAATTCTCAAATACAGTTTAATGTAAAAATTGTTTTCAATTCATTTTTATAATCTCATATGTCAAGGGTAACTCTATAAATTTTCACTGCTTGTTGCCAACTATATAACATTTCCTCCCTCCTTTAAATGAATATATTCTCAGTTTGGTGAATATAATGGTGGGCGGTGTTGACGAGAGGGTCGCGGGGAATAGTGGGAGTTTGGGGTCCTCTGTTTTCTGGATTCTTGGGGATTGATGAGGTAACTGGTGTGAGAGCTTGTTGGTTTGGTATTCTTCCGTCTGGTGTTGTAATTACTGGTGGCTTGAAAAAGCGGACGTCGTGGTCTTGGCTGCCCAGCAACTAGTGCTGGTTTTTGGTAGATGTGCTCTTCATTCTTGGTCATGAGGAATGATTTGATTTGATCAATGTGACGCTTCATCCATTTGCCCTGGTAGTTCATCTTATAGTGGAGATCTCCGATCTTGTTCAAGTTGTTCCGAAGAGTTCCCTTGGTTGTCTTCATAGCATAGACGGCGTCCTTAACCATTTGTACGTAGCGTTCGACTTGGCCATTGGTCGCTGGATAGTACGGTGCTGTAAGTTTGTCGTACTTGACCCCGCTGCTCTGAGGAAGGTCCTAAACTCATCTGCGATGAATTGTCTACCGTTGCCCGAGACGACAGTGACGGGCGTACCATACATGGATAATAGGTCATCCCTTACAGTGGTGATTGTGAAACTAGGGTAGCGCATGGCGCATGCGCACGTGCTGCATACGGTAAGTTTTTGGATACTATTGTATTATTATTATTATTATTATTATTATTTATATTTATTGTGCAATTACAATTATACACAAAAGGGAGGGTGTTCGACTGACGTCGGTCTACCACACCCACCTAAGGTTAAACACAACATAATTTTACATATTCATTATACATATAACGAAAATGCAGATAATTCTATAAACATAAACAGAAATTTGTATTGTAGGTATTTAAATAAAAAACGAACAAACTATCTCTGAAATCCAGATTAATGTAAAAATTGTATTTTTTATTACTCATTCATTTTTATGTCAAGGGCAACTCTATTTCCACTGCCTGATGCCAACTATACAACATTTCCTCCAAAGGACAATCATGGGTAGGTTATTATTCCCAGACCCTACCCTACGGGCTAAAGATTCCACGACATAACGGCACAGACAAAAACGGCGCCGACATAACGGCGCTGACAAGAGGGCGCTGACAAAAATGGTGCTACGACAGAACAGCGCAGATAGAAACGGCGCCGACAAAAAAGGCGCTGCGACAAAACAGCGCCGCGCTTTATGTAAATGATATACTCGTTTTTCTTTCAATTTAAAAAAAAAATTATTAAGGAAACCTTTAACCTAAGCGTTTTCGTGACAGTCTACGCTTAGGTTAGCTTTCTTTTTCGTTTCAAACATCGTTTAGTGTTACATACCCGTTTTTCTTTCAATTGAAAAAAAATATATTAAGAAAACCTTTAACCTAAGCGTTTTCGTGACAGTTTACGCCTAGGTAAGCTTTCTTTTTAGTTTCAAACGTCGGCGTCGTTTAGTGTTACATACCCGTTTTTCTTTTAATTGAAAAAAATTATTAAATTATTATTAGGTTAGCTTTCTTTTTAGTTTCAAATGTCGTTTAGTGTTACATACCCGTTTTTCTTTCAATTGAAAAAAATTATTAAATTATTATTAGGTTAGCTTTCTTTTTAGTTTCAAACGTCGTTTAGTGTTACATACCCATTTTTCTTTCAATTGAAAAAAAAATATATTAAGAAAACCTGTAACCTAAGCGTTTTCGTGACAGTTTACGCCTAGGTCGCTGCGACCAAATGTCCGCGTTCTTTTGTCACGCGTCCAAATTTCCGCGTCCATTTGTGATATCATCTTGTAAACATATATCATGTATATAAAGCGCGGCGCTGTTTTGTCGCAGCGCCTTTTTTGTCGGCGCCGTTTCTGTCTGCGCTGTTCTGTCGTAGCGCCGTTTTGTCGTAGCGCCCTTCTTGTCCGCATCCTTTTGGCAGCGCCGTTATGTCGGCACCGTTTTTGTCTGCGCCGTTATGTCGTGACACCCATTTTAAATTCGGGTAATTGTCTACAGGGGAATGTTTGAGATGTCATTTATTTATCCGTGTTTGTATGTCACAGCTGATGGAAGTCGGTTGATAAACAGGAAATCATGCGATGGCTAAAGGGTAAAAATACTCACTTGTTTTGGTACGTTGCTTCAAGAGGGCAGGTGATCATGTGAATTACAAATGTAAAATCTAATTTTGAATTATTATTGTGCTAGGGGTGGTCCCAATTGCTTCCTACACTGCGACCTTTTGATCTGTTGCGCTCTCTGCTGTTGTCTAGCCTTCGAGAATACCTGTACCTTTAACAAAGTCCAGGATTTTAGTAGGGCGAATCTTCGTTACTTCCGCTTGTGTAATCTTTTCATTTCCAAGTAGGTGGTCCTTACCTTTGTGAATGCCTCACATTGGCAAATAACGTGTTTCTTAACGGGTTTCTTTTACCTCAGCACAAGCATTATCGGGCTATCGGTCAGTCCAATGTTATGCAGGGCGACAATAGCTATCTCTGTCCTATTTAATTTTAAGATGGATGCTGCGCTGCTAATTCCCCGTTGGGGGTTTCCAAAAAGATCTTGGATTGACTCTGTCCTGGGATTTTCGACCAATGTCTGCAATGCTCCTTTTTGGCTGTGTTATATATAATCCTACAGGGCGGTTTGGGTTCGATGGTGGTTTTGCGCTTGCCATTCTTGAAAGTTGGTCAGCAACCTGGTTACCTTGCGATTCCGGCGTGCCCAGGTTCCCATACTAGTGTGACTGTGTTACACTTAGGTAGCGTTTCGGAGCCAATCAGAAAGGCAACGCGTAAAGTTTTGGCAACTACAATTACCAAACTAATCCAATTAGAATAGTTATTTATTTATCAAGACCGTCAATACGGCCGCGGCCGCCGTTTGCCGGTTGAGGCGAAGCCGAGGCCGGCTTGTGGCTTAGGCCGTATTGACACTTGGCGACCGAGTTAAATATTACTTTTTCTGTTCATATAGATACTAAAACAATTCTTTATTTCTTGCGTGACGTCTTCGAAGGGGCGTTTGACAACTAACCCGCTTTGATTCAAGTTACTGTGGCGGTCGCCCTTGTCAGCGGCCGTATCGGATCATTTAACGGTCGCATTTTCGTAGAATGCAGTTCTCTTGGCAGCGGCCATGGGCGCCGCTACTAAAGGGCGAGGGGGGGCCCGGGCCCCTCCCTGGAATTTCATAAATCGTGTAAATCCGTTTTATAAAATGTTAAAAGCTCACAATATAATCACGTTTGGAGTATAATTTTCTATTCCATCAGTGACTCTGCATAGCCTATTGATTTATACTAATTTAAAAATAGGTAAAAATTTTCAAGTATTCTAATTTCTACTTGAAAAAATGTAAGGCCCCCCCCCCTAACAAATTTTCTTCCGGCGCCCCTGGCAGCGGCCGCCGTATCGGATCACTTTACGGCCGCATTTGGCATTGCTTTAGCATCATATGGACCGAAAAGATATCGGAATATTTATATGGCAATATTACCAAACAATTTTACATAACAGCTATTTATCATGGACGTTGAGCTTTAAATATTGAAAATCAGAGCCGCATTGAAGCTTAGCGGGCGAACTGTACCTAAGGCAAAAATATAATTTACATTTCAGTTATTTAGCTGGCGAAGAGAACACGTTTGCTTAATTACTCGATTGAGCAAATAAAATAATGCCCGATACAAGCAATTTATTCCGTATTTGTTTTGACAGCGTTTAATATTAATCTCGTTAGTAGTTTACCGAGCGAGAATTCAAACATTGCATACTCAAACGAATATTTCATAAATACCAAACCAAATAAATTATATCAAATATGAATTAGTTCCGATATATTAAATCTATTTCTATTTAAACGTTTGAAGTTCCTCGAGCTTTAAATTTGTTATGTCCGTCACTAAAATGGAACTATAGAATACGTATTTACTTCAAGATACTTTAGAATTGTTGATTTAGGAAAGGTCAAATGAGAAAGGGTTTACTTATTACTACAGTATCAATATATAGATTGAGTTCAGTATTGTGACCTTCGATATATTAACCTTATCGCGATATATTCGTCGTTCCCGTTTCGAAGTGATAAAATTGAAGTGCTTGAAAATACGGTACGGTACATTGTAGAAATGCTCTTATTAAAACAATATCAAATGCACTTCGAGTGTATCGAGAGAGATAAGTTTGAATTAAAGTGGTGCAGTCGTTTGTATCTCCAGCTTTCAGTTTGTCATTATTGTAAATGATCTGGAAACTTACAAAATGTTATACTTACTTGTTTATTTGTTTTCCTTTCCACGATAGCACAAGAGAAATGTCTTTTATTGTCAGTTAAGGTATAAATTATGTTACTTGATTATACTTTATTCGCGGAGATAAAAAGGCAAAATATGAAACATAGTCGCCTCCTTGCAAAGAATTTTTACTCTTCCGAACGTTTAATCAAGAGGTTCAAACGTACTGCGTTTCTAAACATGTAATTAATAGCCTTTTAGGCCATATTGTAGACGCCCTCTAGTGATTTATACATTAACTTGAATGAAAAGTTACAAATACAGTAGCAGGTGGAGGGTTTATTCAACGAGTTTTCCTAAAACATAAATATTACTTCAATTAGTGTTCTGTTGTCGAGAAACCGCTGGCAAAGAGCATCCGCTGAAAGAAGTACAGAATTTGACCTTACGTTTTGTAATCTGTGGGGTAGAAAAGTAGAAGAAATACCTTTTTCCGGATATCGTCTTGGAAACAACATTTTCCTGCTTATTTTCTGGACTAGTACTGTAAAAACTGACGACAATATTTAATCATGTTCCTAGTGAAATATGTTATAATAAATATTATTTGTTGCTTTAATGGTGATGGTTGTTTATTTCACACATTCATTCATTTATTTAGTAGCAGAACGCTAACATATTCGATAATGGTACGAAGTCCCGAACATGAGTATCCAAACCTAAAACAAGGAAGCGAACTTTTACAGCTTCTGATGATTGGTTGAGGCAGATATCAATCAAACATATTATGAATTAACGAACGTGAGATGCAACTTATTCAGGTTTTGTTTGTTCAACAATGCGATTTTACCATTCCGCTTTTTGAAAGATCTCACCTGTAGGTAATTTGCAGCCGATATACTGAGCCACCTTAACCTGTAACCAATTATTTTACAATGTAAAACATTCCATTATTACACATTTATTTAATTTAATTTAAATATTATTCATTATTTTTATCATATCATACACATTTGCGTCAAATTTATTCATTAACTTTAAAAATTTTGAAAAATATGGCATACCTTTTTGAAATTATAATTTTTAATTCAATGAAGAATTTGCTGGATTAATTATGTTGTATCATCGAATATGTAGAAAGAATTAATTACTTTAAAAACTAGTTTTTGAAATTCAAAAGAATAAAGGAACTTTAATTGCTATTAATAAAAATTGGATGTGTGTAGGGTATATGGTATAACAATTTGGTGGACGTCAAACAATTGTTAAGGGTAGGCTGCCAGATCACTTTTCCTTTTGTTAGGGTTACGGTACTACTCCTCATAATATATGTATCTTGTAATTAGTAGGACGAGCTTTGTTAATCTTTCTGTACATTATATATCTTATGGAAACGCTTTTTCCCTTATTTCCATCAGTATCCCAAAAGTTTTACATTACACCCCCTTGTTTTGACTTTCGTTCATAGCGATGAACCCACGTTTTATCTTCAGTAACAGCACGAGCCATTACAATATATGTGTTGTTGCTGCTGCAGACTTACAAAGAACCGGCCAAACATGCCAAAATGGTCGAACTATTTCTGCAAACTGTCCTTTTTGAGACGAGCACATTTAATCATCGACTTTTTGGACCAAGTGTGACGTGTAACCTCATTGGGTTGGCCAGACTGTGGATCATTTTCGAATGATCCTCTGCTTTATTTAAATAATGCTACTTTTTTCAAACGTTTTACGGAAGCTTTCCCTGCTTCTGCTTAATAAGTAACTTAATGAGTACAAGGTATTCGATACTTTCTATATTAAGTGGTTTCGTACACCTTTAATTAATAATTACTTGTTGGCTTCTCACAAGGTAACTACGGATTGCGTAAACAAACGTATTATGTTCGCATATTTCACAGTTTTTGTCTTGAAGCTTTTCGTTTTCGCAAAACGCTTTGTCTTTTTGTTTTATAATCCTCACTCATTGTATCGTGGAAGGAATTTTTTATTCTAATGAGAGGACGGTAAAATTAACAAACAATAGATGCTCTTTTTTATATTGGGAGTCCCAATAAAACCTAAAGTTATGAGAAACATTGAGATGAATTTTAAAATTGTTTATAGAGTCGTCTAACTGAAAGACAAAGAAGTTTCAATTGTTTTTACTTGAAAATGCAGTAAGTTCGTTTCCCTTTACAATACAATAGGATGTATTGTAACTAAAAGAGATGGAAACTGTCCGATATGAAATGCTCAGTACCGATGCTACTGAATTCTCTGGAGTTCATGTAATACTAGGGTGAAGGGTGAAGCTGTAATGACACATAGTAGTCGAGGAAATAAAGCACTAAAATAAGCCAAACCTACCAAATTTTTGTAGTAAGACGGATTGAGGTGGGGTTTTTTGCATTCGCTTCCTAAATTTAATAGGAAACTTTGTACCTACTTTTCATGTTTCAGAAAAATTTCAGAAAAAGCTTCGGAGATGACGTTGCTCAGCCATCCTGAGCTCCAGGTGGGCGGTGAGGCAACTTGGAGGTCATATTCGGGATCACCGACCTCGAAAACCTCCTGGAACTCGAATTGAGTCGATTCTAGAAGCTTATAACGATGTTATGAATTTTTTCTATGAAAATGCATTTTTCAGGATGCATTTTCGACTGCACAAATGCAATTTCGAAAAAAAACATGATGAAAAGTAGGTACAAAGTTTCCTATCAAATTTAGGAAGCGAATGCAAAAAACCCCATCTCAATCCGTCTTACTACAAAAATTTGGTAGGTTCAGTGCTTTATTTCCTCGACTATAGTGTGGAATAGCGTTGTGTATTGTATACTCAGTTATTCAGGTGGAATTACTTGTTTTCATTGTTGCAATTAATAATGGAGTTCCATAAAGTAAGTTAAAGAAAGTTAATTTAAGCAATTTAAAGCTTTACACTCAGTTACATTCTTTAATAATCCAATATGAAGAACATCTAGCTAAAAGGAAATTTAATCCTCTTACTTCTTATGTTTCTAAACCGTACATTGGCTTATTTTAGACATAACAATTTCTCAAAAGCAAGTTAATATTCTGTCGTATTTATTGTGTTAACAAAAAAATACAAGCACGAATATCACTCAATTTGCTAGAAGTTTATGACGCAAAATGTATTTACAAGAACTTTATAACCTATTTCTACATTTGTCCGTAATAAAACTTAACTGCCGGATGACGACATTTATTTCCTACCTACCCTTAATTTTAAAATCTACATTTTTATACGGCCGTATTAATGTTAGGGTAGGTTGCTCCAGAATTTTATTGTTTGCAGTTATGAAATTTAATACTGACAGCAATAAAGTTTGAACACTGAGAAAAAGAAAGTTAAGGAATTTAAGGTAGGGAATGTGAGATGTAAATACTAAGACGACCAAATCTATAAAGAAACGGGAACCAAATTTATACGCACATCTGATTAAAATGGTGGGAAATGTCGAAAATAATCAAAATTATGGATGAAACTTTATTATACGATATGGTAGGTAAGATTTTTTCACAAGATTTAAATCAGTTAACTTAAACTACTGAGTCTGGCCCTTATACCTACACACAATTCAAGATTTTTATCAATTTGGTAAAATACTATTCCTTTCAAAATTTTGCATAGATGAACTTGTCAGATATGGTGCTAAACGTATTGTTTCCATAACTAAACATGTATCAAAAATACTATAATCATTTTCGTTTTCAGTTTTTCCTTATTTTGAATACAAATATTTGCAACATTTTTTTTTATATTAATTAATAATGCGCCTAATCTGTAAGATTAACTAACATTTTGTTTATGTCCTAAATTACTAAGTTCTTGTCAATCTGGATGTTTCCATTGATCCATCTCAGCTTTTGAACATTTTACGCACATCTTTGGCATGGTTACACTTGCATTATTCCCTGCTTTTCACTATTTGTAGGTACTACACTTTACACTACACTAGCTCAAATGGTTTCGTCCGTTTGAGTCTGCAGAGGAGATCTTGATTATCTAGAAGTTCTAAGGCTTCTTGATTTGGATGTTTGTGGAGCCTCTCCTCATCACGTCCCTTGCAACATGGCGCTTTGTCAAATCACGTTTGGTCACAATGATATAAGATTTAGCTTATTATTCATCGTGGTAATACATTTGGCATTTGGCACGAAATTGGTATTTTTATTATTCATGTGGTTGACTATAAACTAACGACTACACTACTGACTAGCCTAAATTCAAAGTGACCACACTTTGAATTTAGATTTAAATTTAAAGAGTTTATTAAATCTTTAAGTCACTCCAACTAATTTTCCAATTTAAATAAATTATACTAAAAAATTATGAAAATAAAACTCTATGGGGTCCTCTCGTCTTTTATAAAAATTTAAGCATTTTAACTTAAAAAATAAATTCACAAAAAATTAATAAGAGAAATACACTACTAGAGGCACATTATACAAAGTTTAAATTCGAACCCTTGTTGTTCTATGAGAATGCCACTGGCTCTGGCGAACGCTTCGTTGCCAGCGACATCAGAGCCACTCTGCAGGCACTAGGTCAATACAAAATCACCTCTAGGCTAGTTTCCGAGTGTCAGCAAATGCTAGAGCAAGTGACAAACAGAAATAGCCTTGGGTTCGTATAGGTTAAAGGGCATGCTGGAACAACAGGCAATGAAAAAGCCGATAAGTTAACCCGACTGGCCTAAAACAACTGTTTTATGGTCCACATCCGGCTGTTCCACTTACAGTATCAACTGTAAACAACTCAAGGCACCCAAGCCCAGCACAAGGCTAGGTGGAACTTGATGTCAGAGGACCATCTCGTAGCCTGGCGCATTTTTGCACAGGGCTATCCAGAAAGAACCTCCGACTACTTGTGGGCGTACTTCTTGGGCACTGTAAACTTAACACCATCCCGTAAAGGATGCTACACAGACGTCACATACTTTGTGAGTGTCCCGTACTTGTCGAATTAAGACGATCCATGTTGGGGGATTCCTGGCCGGAGGTTACTAAGATTACAGCCGCTTCTCCGTCCAGCATCCTCGAGATTTATCTCACGTGTGGGATGGCTTGAGTGACGTTGCGGAGTCGAACGACTCTAATCAGGGAGGCAGCACAAGGGACTCGAATAGGTGGCCTATGTGCGCGTGGACTTCTAACCACCCTCCCAGTGGAATCCAGAATCCCGTACCTATTGTATAAAGTATTGGAAACAATGATGAGTCAACTGAAATTTCTGAAAAATTCCAATTTTCATACATTTATGTTTCCTTTTTCCATCCCTAAGGCAAATTGACATTCTTTTCCCGTTTGTTTTCCCATTCAATAAGATTTTGGAGCTAAAAACAATTAATAAAATTAAATCCAAAAATTCGTGTTAAAGAACAAAAAACAATTTTACCTACTAGTGTAGGTCTAAAAACCATTAGATGTTGTGGAGAGCTTTTCCTCGGGTTCGACGCAACCTCTACAAAATGAGCATCTCTGTGGAAATAATAGGCAACGGTACGCGGTGCTAGGTACACTGCATCCCCTGTTCAATTATTGCAAATAATCATCTTTTTACTCACTACCGCACCCTTAAACACTTTAAGCACCTTTATGTGGACCTACTTGCGAAATTTTTCAAATAATTAAAACGGATTTAATTTGAAACTATAGCGCTGTATAGCAAATAAAATGTGTTGGAAGAAAGCAGATCTTCCTTGAAAATATTCGGAAAGTTTTCGAACGAATCAGAAACAAAAGAATACACGTCTAGACATAATCTATGCAAACATGCAAAAAATGTGCAGAAGCAGATAAATGTAATGTTAATAATCGAGTAGTGTACACTTCAACTAAGCTTCGTACGCCATGAGGGAAGGTGGTTGTTGTCAAAAATGAGGACAATTTACTAGTTTGGTAGTTCCAATCTGATACTATAGATTTAAGATCTTTTGAGTAATTTTATCATCTTCCACATGTTGTAATGGATTATGTTGATTCCTTATGATCACAAATCACTTACGTTTGCATACTTACCATCAATATAATGTATACACATCTCGCATTGAAACCACTGTTACGTTACATTCACATAGGCGTGCCAAGTATCATTCTATAATCTGTGTCACTCTGACTTTACAGTACAGGAAAGATAGCCAATGTTAAACCTTATGGCAAGTGTTGTCAGTTTTAGATTGTAAGAAAGAGAGAGAGAGAGAGGGCGGCGTTTGACAACCGCTGACAAAATGTAGCAGGTAAGGTCGCCTTCGGCAAGGTATTAATGTAGGTATATATGCCGTGTGTAACACAAAAGAAGGATTTATTAAAACTACTTTTTGGAGCAGTGTTGCAATGCTGTAGTCCATATACCGTACGCTGTAAAGTCAGACTGACACAGACTATAGTAACCTTTATTAATTAAAATCCATTCTAGGTTTAAACCAAATGAGCACGAGTATTTAAACAGTGTTTTAAAGGGAAGGTTTGCTTCGTTCAAATTTTCGCTCCCTGAATGAATTTAATTTAAAATGAAGAAGGATCTTAGGCAAAAATATGCCAAACTAAAAATTCTTCAGATAAATCCACTCCAAAGTGAAAATTCCCCCGACTCTCTTTCAGTATCATAGACATACTATAGGATAGAGCGATACTTTTTAAACATGTAACACTTATTTAATAAAGAAGTTAGATTGTTATGAGGGTTGGAGGTTTGTACTTGCTCAGTTGGAAATAAACCCCGGCTTGGTAGAGAGTTTGGGCTCGAAATTCTATCACAAGCTAAATATTTAAGTTACCTGTAATTCAAAAGGCTAATCAAACAATTACCCAATCATAACAAATTAACCACTAAGGGAATGGATAAGATTAAAAATATTTTCAAAATTGGATGAAAAGTTTGTTGAATTTATGGACTAGATGGCGTCTTTAATATTTTTGGGATTATTTGCTAAATTGTTCCTTTTGTGGAAAAATTAAAAACTTCATTGGCGAATAGCAAAGGGCAAATGGAGTTTTGGGGAACATGACGTATTTCTTATCACGGGAGAGAGCATCCATCTTGCTTGCAATTCTTGTTATAGGATATTAGATATATTTAGGTGGAATTCTTAGGGATTTTTCGAACGCTTTGTGGAAATAGGGAAAATCAATTACAGCTAAAGGCTCTCTTAAGAGTTGACACATTTCATTCGAATAAAAAGTAGCAATTTCCTCCACAAAATGAGTATAAATAATTAAAGGCATAGTGTACCGAAGTTTAATTGCAGAAACAAAGTTTACTCAAGTGATTGGGTTGGGTCAAACGATTAGTCTGATCGATTTCCAATTTACCCTTAAAGTAAAAACGACCAAACGTACCTACGTGTTAAAGTAAACAATTAATATTAGTTTGTTTGTTCTTTTACTTATACGTGAAATTAAGCCAGTTATTTATAGTTAAACATGTCGTTTAGAAGCTTCCCGGCAAACGAGAAGGTACGTATTTTAATTTACGAAACATCCGGTTCACTTTGGTAGAGGTTTCTGAGTTAAAGAAACAACAAAAGGAAGATAATCATAGCGTTTTAAGTGAAACAATAACGGGTAGCGAACTCTCATGCGGATTCACATATGAAAACAATAGAATAGAATGTGATTGCTAAATAGCGATATGTAGCCACAATCCCTTACAAAGCTTTTCTCTACACATCGCCTCTCGAAACAATCCTTGAATTACAGAGTTAAAACAACACGGATTGTGTTTTTAAGAAATTGCAATGGTACCGTATATATTTTCAGTCACCTGAAGTTGTTAGCCAGCAAAAATAGCATGTATTTGGGTTGAATACGCAAATTGTCGCTGACATATTATTGTCATTGCAAAATTTCGGTAATAAAAATAGAAAAAAGTGTAATCAGTTTCATTATTTTATACAAAATTACCTTCGTTTGTAGAACATATAGAAATACAATACAATAGAATATTTTCTGTGGAAAACATGAGATGTGCTATAACTCACGAGGATCGTGGTCATTTGTTATCTCTCCGTTGAAAGATAATATAGATTACGTGCAAGGACTTTAGATAATATAGTAATGGATATTAAGAGGGTTTAAAGGCACACAGCGATATTCTAAATGGTATTAAATCGTTCTAAAATTAGGTTATTGCACAAATTTTGTTTAACTAGCAAATTACAACAAAGTAAATAAGGTATTTATTCTTCATTATTATTGTTAGGGGTATCATTAAGTAACAAATGTCGGGTTAACAATGCCATTAAGGTGTATTATTAGTTCATACATTAACCGGAAGGGTTATATAATAAATGCAGTACAAATTACGCAGATTACAAATTAATTATGATCTATTATAGTGCGAAACAAACTATTAACCTTATGTAAACGCAATTCTGAGTAATCTATTTTAATTGAAAGAAATTCCTCCCTTAAATCTTTTTTATTAGTATCTTAGTAATAATGTCCATTGAATTCTGTGAATGTTATCTTGGTGTTCCCATTGCGTCTGTCAAACTTCTTATTGGAGTATGTCATGCATCCGGGATTAGAAAGTTTCTCGTAATTCAGGTAAGCAACTTCAAACAAGAAGTCTAAAATTGAATTTCATCGAAGATTTCAATCTTTAAAATCATAAGAAAGGTTAATAAATAATATTTATACACTTGTCTTGGAATTCCACATTTCTGTGTTCAAGAGAATTCTTCAAGACTCAAAGCTCATTGACGTATCTTGGAATGTAATGCTTTTTTATACTAATTTCAGAGCATTACAATATGTTGCAACAGTCAAAGGTTTTCATATTCACGCAGAAAGCTTCGTATAATACGCTTTCATTTTAACACCCCAATCGATTATACAAAAAGTGAAGATTTTTGGAACTATTCATTGTTTCTTTAAATAAAGGAACACAATAAACAAAGAAACAATTTATGATAATCGGGAATCCTTATTCGCTTTTAAAATATCAATGTCTGTCTCCTTATTCAATCCCGTTACAATTCGGTGTAATCAAATCAAGTAGAGCGCAAAGTGTTATACAGTGTGTCTACGGTAGGTAGTAATTTGAGAAAAAGTTTTTCGTTCTGATTAACTTTTTTTAATAACAATTTTCGATATTGTCAAAAATAAAGGTACTTCGCTCTTGAGCAAAATTCATATTTTTTGACATATGGCGTACACGACTGAAAAAATTTAATATCTGATGATTGTATTTTAGATTTTAGAACATGCAGAGCTTTTTATAAAGAATAACTTTTTTTCGTAAAATTAATAATAAAAAAGTTTCCCATATGTTGCCAACTTAAGTAGACACACTGTATATTATACAAAGCAATGGAATTTCTTCAAAAATATAGTATCTACCTTAGAAATACGTAAACTAACTAATTAAAAAAACTAAAATATAACCGCATTTTTCTTTATAATTATTGTTGTACTCATTAATAGTAACTCAAATGCTGGGGGAAGGGCGGTCTCCTGTAAGGGGGGGAATTCTCTCCCCTCTACTGTGCCTGAGGCGATTAAGTGAGGCAGACTACACCACTGTTGGCTATGCCGACGACATAGTGATTGTGGTACGTGGCAAATTTCAAGAGACCGTATCAGTTGTGATGCAGGAAGCTTTAAATGTAGTGGGACGGTCTGTTAGTACAACATACACGAAGCTCATTATCTTCTCACGAAGAAAAGGGCCGGCACAGCTAAAGGACATAGCATATACCAAGCTACAGGTAGTGGGGGAAGGCAAATACTTGGGCATAGCGATAAGTATCATAAATATTTAATCTCTTTCCTGGGTTGGAAACGTGCCAGTCATTTAATGCCGTTTTTAATTTCGACTTTAATGGTCCAAATAAGCGAACATCTAATGGTTGAAGACGGTGAGTCGTGTGTGGTGGAAATGAAAGGCACACAATCCCATTCTAACGGCAGTAGTGGATTTCATCAATAGAAATGCGACTTTCATGATTGTCACATAAAAGCAATACTGGATTTTCTTTCGAACATAAGGTGTGTTTGTGGATGTGCTTTAGAACATCAACAAAAATACTCGAGTTTATCTAACCACTTCTCGTGGCTACACCCAAAGAGCCTTCTGGAGCACCTTCTATGAAGTGGTCCTTAAAATGTACTCGAGGGAAAATGAATAAGGGCGGTATCGTGTTTCCACTTGCTGATATAATACCACCAAATGTGACTAGCTCTCCTCTTTCGGCAGACACTATTTGACCAACCTGTTTTTGATTCTTTTCAGCAAAAATGTTGGGTGTCCTCAGCACAGTTGAGATACCAGATTCCTCGTATTTGAAAACCCGATCGACAGTAAAATTGTATTTGCGATATATATTCTCCAGGTTCTGGAAGAAATCATTCACTGCCGTTTTGTTGAAACCGAATGAACTGGCAACACTGGTATTTTCAGGTTTACGCAAACTTAAATTTTTGTGGCGTATTCGGAAACTTGCTAACCAGTCTGCTCCCGCCATCTTAATATTATTGCAACTTGCAGGATATTCAATCTCATTGGCCTTAGCAAATTCATATGCAAGTTTTTTAACTTGGACACATGTCAGTCCGTAGTGCATCTTAGAACACTTGCTGCAATGCAAATTTAGATTCGGAGTTTCGCTACCAAGATCTTGTGTTTTGCGTAATTTTTTGATACGGCTTTATAGTGTTTGTGCATTACCTCCATATTTGGCTGCTAATTTCCGAAAAGAGAATTTGTTTTCCAAAACTTCATCGATAGCTTTTAACATTGCCTGTTCGTCCACCTTTCCACTCCTAGTTCCCTTTTTCTTGGTATTTCTGACCATAATCGTTCTGAAAAACAAAATTATATCACTTCAATTTTACAAACTAAAAAATGGGACACATTCATACCATACAGTATGAATGTGCCCCGTACACTTCTGTATGTTTCTACCACATAACAAGAAAATGAAATCAAAATATTGCTAGAAAAAAGGCAACCATACCTATTTAGAATTATTCACAGATCAATTCACAAACTTGACCATATTATCTTTTAAATAAAATAGAACTGAATAATCTAGAGAGCAGCTTTTAATAAAAAAAGACCTTAAAAGTGAGGTTATTAAATTATTTACTTACGCTTAGCCAAATCACGTTCCGTGTCACACCGACGCGCGTTTCACACCGACTGCTGTCAAACTTCCTCAGCAACCACACACATAAGTAAGCTACACATACACACATAAGTCATTCTGTTGATGTGCGCCTAACACCAGATGTATCTAGTGTATGACGGTGCCCCTTGTATGAATCTCCCCACTTCCCCCCACAGCGACGGTCTTGCCTTGAAATTACTGGGGAAATGATACCCACCCCTACGGAAGTTATGTATCCTCTCTTGAACGTGCGGCCACTAAACCTAGTAAGGCAGAGGCGCTCAGAGAGGCATACTGGCTGAGAGTCAAAGGGGAGGAGGGATGGTCAGGGGTGAGGCACTCGCATATCTTTGGCGAAATCTCCAGCGATAAAAACCTCAAAATGATAAATGAGAGGATAATTAAAACAGCACCTGGGCACGCGGGAATCGTAGGCTGACGAGCTTGCGAGAATGGCAAGCGCAAAACCACTCATAGGACCCGAACCGGCTTGTGGGGTTACATATAACACAGTCAAATTCCAGGACAGTCATTCCAAGATCTTTCTGGAAACCCCAAACAGGGATTGAGCAGCGTCCATCTTAAAGTTAAGTACGACGAAGATAAAACTTTCAACAGAGATGGCCACAGGCCACTATCGTTGTGGTGAGGAAGAGCCATACCACGTCATTTGCTAATTTAAGGCATACACAAAGGCAAGGGAACACCTACGGGGAAATAAAAAGATTACACAACAGGAAGTAACGAAGATCCGCCCTACTAAAATCCTGCACTGTCTTAAAGATACAGGTAGGGTAGGTAATAGCGGGGAGCACAATAGACCAAAAGGTCGCAGAGCAGGAACCAATTGGGACCACCCCTAGTACAATAATAATAATAACTCGAATTCTATTTTAAATTCTCATTGTTGCTAATTATAAAATCTGTTCTGCGAATGTCACTCCAAATTCTACTACATAAAACGTGTCTTTTAAAAAGAATCTTGAACGCCTTGCTTGAACTATTCAACGAATAAGAAAGGCTCGTTCAATACATACATAATTAATTTAGCCTTAGTACAATGTATGTATGTATAGGTACCTCGGTGAAGGTAGTGCACATTGCAATTTATTATCTATACTTATCGAATTTTGTGTTTAACAATAATGTAGACCCGATATAAGGCATAGGGAGTATTAAGTTAATAATAAGTATTTATAAGTAGTAATAAGTATTTAAAAAAAGTTTTTCAACCTCATTACATAGAGAAGTAAAATGTACAGAGGGATTTTTAAAAACTGATGTGCTAAGCGTATAATTTATGTCTTACACAAAGCTTTTGCTTTGTTTTTATTCAAACAGTGTGGCGTAGATTATCATTCTGATTTATGTCCTTTGTATTATACGCATCCGGTATTTTTGATTGTATAAGCTTGTTTTTCGGTTTACTCTCAATTCCTTAAATAATATTATAAAGCACGATTTACATAATCCTACTTAGACGTTAGAGCATCAAGTCAAGGTATAATGTTGGCACATGCTAATTCACATTCATGTCATGCACCCAACTAAGAGCGATTTATTTTTTATTTAGACTTTCTGATTTCTCAAGTTTCAAAGTAGAATGGCTAGCTCTACATATCTGTGGAACGCTATGAAAGCTCAAGATGTATTTGAAACGTCAAACAAATTGAACGGCGTTACCATACTACATATTGATATTCTCAGTAAGTCAGGGTATTTTTTTAAAAATCGTTTACTCAAAGTTGAGGTTTTTGCAATAGTCTTTACGTATTACCGTTGAATTATAAGTTCTACGAAGAAAGGAGAAATGTCGAAAATTTTAAAATTACAGCTGCTGGAATGTAAATTAATTATAAATATAATAATTTCGTTAGGCGACACAGTTTTATAACATGCCAAAAGTAAAAAAAAATTAATAATGTAGTACGTGAAGTTTCGTTAATGAAGATATAAAAAGTTAAATTAAATACCGCGAAGGATTAGTAAAATGGGATGTAATACAATAAATAATCTGACAAGCTAATTAAAACTATTCCATTTTCCATTTTCCTAATTTTACTTGCAATTACGTAATCCCTGAATTATATATTACATTTTCCTTTCATTTTATTTAAAGGTTTGTGGCTTTCTAACCATTGAACTTTATAATTAACTATTACGCGTAATCTCATGTACAGTGTGTCCAGAATGCGACGCTTTTATCCAGTATCTCTTCCATCAATTGAAATGGAGGAAATACACAGCTTTCAACCGGTGGTTACTTTTATATTAGTTATTTTAATCTCCGATACATTGGCATTAGGAAAAAATTTCCTTTTTATTGCAATTTTGGTTTCTTTACGCCACTGCAAATGCAAATGCTAGAATGATCCGCTTCAATGTTTTATTTATTTAGAAGTAATTTTCGAGCGAGCGATATTAAGCTAACGGGAATAAATTCTGCACATTGATCTGTGTCATAGGTTGAGAAGAGGATTCCGCAATTCGTTTTTGTTTCACTCCTTTACTATTTTAAATTAATTACTGGCTGGGTATGTGACTTATAATACCCAAGTGCGTTTTCATTAGACAACCCACATGTTAATGATACGCACTTTCAATTCAGGAACAGACAACAGTGTATAATAAATAGATATCCCACTCTATTTTGATTATTCTACAATTTTTTGACCTATTGAACAGTAGACTGTAACTCTACAATTAAGTGCATAGCAAAATATTTTTTTTTAATAAAATGGTCGTTTTGCGGGACAATTTTTTTTTTGAATTTTTCCCATATTCCTAAATTGAGATGGACCCTCAAACTCCACTGTTACCTATATTTTATTCTAATGCTACCGTTACTATCCTTTAATTTTATTATTGTTGTTCGCTCCGTTCTATTTTCTCTTAAAATGTGGTGTTTTGTATTTATTACTTATGAAATTATGTTCCATTCCTTCTCCAATAAATGATTCCTGTTATTGCTTAAGTAATAAATTTATAAATTTTACTACGTTTTCCTATTTCATTCTTTTCTTCGTTTTCTATTATACTTTTTTAATTTTTTTGTCTCTTCATAGTGATTTCGTTCTATGTTCATTTTATTATTATTCAGAACCGTAAAGGCTGCTCTGGTGATAAATGTTTATCATGGTTTAACCTTTTGATGTAGCATTTACATCTACAATTTATATTCTTTCTTTTTTAAATCAGTAATGTGACTTTTACTTAGGCCTCGTGGTAAGAAGCGAAAAAATTAAATTAAACCTAGTTTAAAAATACAAATAATAAGTGAAGTTTTATTCTATGGAAATCAAAGTATTGAACACACAAATCTTTTTGCGCAACATTCGACAATTAGCGCAGTATATTCGACCCCAAAGGTCTAAAAAATCCATGATCGTAAAACCTATCATATAATTGTCAACCTTACGAGGTGACTAAACACGTAGATTTTGCATATTTTAAATGACTCAAGCTCGCCAAATTTTTTCAACATGTTTATGTAAACTGCAAAAAATTCTCAAATTAACAAGATTGATTAAAACCTTAACGTTTTTATTTCTTTAGGTATTTTCTCTTATTCTTTACTTTTAATCATCCCCTTCTATCTGATTCGTGCGATTTCACCGGTTTAGAAAAACTAAAATTTCCCACATATAAAATTTATATCAATAAATAAAATTCATGCACATTTCATTGCAGTGAACTTTATATACGTACCTACCTATATAATTCCAAAGGTACCTTTCTGTCCAACTCCAATAAGGATTTATTAGGGTGTAAATACTTCAACAAGGTGTTCCTTCCGGTAATATTATTTTGAGATTTTACTATCTCTAAAAAGAAAACGTTTCTTTTATATCTCGTTATTTAAATCAAGGAATAAAATTTTCTTATTTATTAAACATACATATATTTATGAGATCATATAATATAATCTTATTACCGAAATATTACCGAATTCAAGTTTGTTACTCCTGTATATCTTATTGGTAAATTCTGATATTAAATTTGATGTACAGCACAACTGTAATAGGATTTTGTATTAAGTTTGGACAGACCTGGCATTATATTTAAGTTGTATACTTAATAGGAGATCCAATTCTAATAAACTTTCCATTTCCTTTCTGTCTCGACCTATTGTGTTTGATGTCCTGGAAACATTTTCACATAATATTATTCTTTGTGTTAAAGTGCTAAAACATTTTTATTACTTTTGGGAAAAGTTTTGCGCAATTAGCATTATGCTCACTTTCACAGCTGTATCACTAAATTTAAACGTGTTTAAGAGATTTTCTAAATTAAAACTTTAAAGACAAACATTTCTCTTATATGCTAAGAAAAATTGACGCAGTAACTCTCTAGGCGCTTACGTGTCTACAATATTAGAAGAATTGTATTGTATTTTGAGCTAACAATCATCAAAAAGAATGTCACTGTGTCAGGTTCTTATTTCTTTCGTCGCGATTATGGTCCGGGAGCCGGCCACCTTTTTTGCAATCAATTAATATACTTTTTATACATCGTGAGCGGCTTTATTTTAACGAGACGCCAAACTTTTTCCTCTGTGAAAATTTTCGCAAATGGGTCCTACGGGGTGCGCAGAGGTAAAACACGTTGATGTGGTAATTACAAAAAATTGATAAATATCAATTAATTTTTTAGCTAACTGTGAAGTTTTTTTGTAAGTAATTCAAAATAACATTTGTCCTACAACAAAAATGAGTTCATCAAGAGTATCCCCATCTCTGAAGACATGTAGGTATTAGTGCATTAACAAAAATAATGAATATCAAGCTGATTTTTTTTCTGTAGCTTAGTAAATATTTGCATAATTAAATGCCCACTTTGTCCCACAAATTAATTGGACCGTTTTCCCATGATATTCATCCATTTCTTGTCATTTCCAAATCAACGTGTTTTTCCCTGCACACCTCCGTAGGACCCATTTGCGAACATTTTCGCAGAGGAAAAAGTTTACCGTCTCGTTACAATAAAGCTGCTCACGAAGTATAAAAAGTATATTAATTGATTGCAAAAAAGGTGGCCGGCTCCCGGACTATTAGGTTTTCCCTTACATATAATAACATCACCGACGGCACTGGTACCTTCTGTATTGATTAATTGTTCCTTATAATCACCTTTATTTATTTTTCGAAATTTTGGTAAGATATAAAGTCACTATAGAAACTCCGATTGTATCTTTATCGGCCCATTCATCTGTATCGACGAAATTGTACACTGTGTCTCACCGACAATGAAATATGTGATGTAACTATAGCGAAGGTGGTGAAATTCATCTTCCTATTTGTTCAGATATTGCCTACCTGGCATATTACTGTATAAATGTATTGTACGTTGGCCTATTTTTAAGTATCCTTCCACTTAAGTACACGTGACTTACTCGTACCATTGTACACTCTCCAGGAGCCTCTCTTTTAGAAGGTATCTTCTTCCATCACTTGATCACTTATTGTACAACACGCTCTTATATTCTGCGGCTCTCCTACAACTTTTGGCGAAGGACTTTCATTGCCATTCTCACATGTCCATTTCCATGGCAACACGTCTCATCGGATATCGCGATCACAAATACAATCTCGAAGACCAACCACGCGCAAATCTTGTAACACTCAACAACATTTTCATCAGCGATCATCTACTCCTCACATTCGGAAGTGTTTTGACATTCGCGTAATCATTTTGAAGGAAATCTCCCTACTTATTTCAAAGAATCATCTGAACACTGGAACACGTGAAGGGAACCCACTTTAAAAAATACACTTAATGTTAGGTGTCTAACTTAAAGGGAGGCTAATTACTGACGCCAAATTTGTTATAATTAACTATATTAAACTGATATTCTGAAATTCCATAGCTAGTTGTATTATAATAACAACAAGTAATTTCAATAAAATCTTTTGTCTTTAAATAACCCAACGTGTTTCAGTAGAAGACGTATAGTGTTGAAACACGTTGGGTTATTTAAACTTAAAAATTTTATTGATTTAAATTGCTATTATTATGATATAACTAAATTTGTTACAAATATATTAAAGTGCATGGAACTTCTGTATGTTGTGTGTTTAAGACAGGCCCGTGACCACACGTCAACACCTGCAATATAATATATTCACACCAAAAACACCAATTTCATGAATTTTAAATATAAGAAATTTAAAACTTAAAACAGTAGTCCTATGTGGACCATACCATTTACGGGCAAAGGATTATCAATGCAGTAAGTCAATCTTAACGTATATCTGTTAGTAGTATTTCGACCATTTTAATAATGAGAAAAGCCCTTTTTTCTAAAGAAGTCAATGTTAAACAAAAGTTTCCCAATTGATATCTCTAGTGTAAGATAAATTCAAGGCTCTGAATTTCATTGTTGTTAACATCACTTGTGTTCTCATTTCGCTCAATAATTTGAACAATAATGACTATTTAAATTCAACAATATTTGAAAGTTTGAACCAGATCAGTAAGGCAATCCAAATGGTACGTATGGGTAGTCAATTGAGGCTTTGTGGGATTGATCTCATGGACAGCAACCATTGCTAATTTTTTTACAAGGATTATGATTTACCATCTCCATAAGTTATTTCAGCAAATTCTCTTTATGGTATTATCCAATTATCATAGTGCCACTGCGTCGAATGCGTATGCGACATATACATATAATAAATTCTTCAGTGTTACGCCACAATGAGAATTATTATAAAATGCTTTCCTTCAATTCTTTTAACATTTAATTTAATCTCAAATACTTTGGTCAGCAATCACTAAGATATATAAAAACCAGAATTTATTAAGTTACGTTCCGCCAAAATAACAGCGTTATAGATTTTTTGTTTTGTGCCTGAAAACGTGCATTAGTGGCACGCATTACTTTTCTTGTTTCATCAAAAGAAAAAAGCCGCTGAAAGTCATCGTTTTCTGGTAGAGACTTAGGGTGAGCATGCTCCAGCCATAAGAACATGGTAGTTTCGACAATTTAAATGTAGTGATTTCAACGTTCAAGACAAAGAACGTCCTGGTAGGCCGGGAACGTTTGAAGATGCGGAATTGGAAGGAGTTATTGGATGAAGACCCAACACAAACTCAAAAACAATTGGCGGGAAAGTTGAATGTGAACCGAGTAGCAATTTGTGAACGATTACAAGCGATGGGAAAAATCCACAAGATGGGAAGATGGGTGCCACATGAATTGAGTGGCAAGCAATTGGAAAAATCGTCAGTGAAATGCTGTTCAAAAATATGAAACTAAGTCACTTCTGCATCGAATAGTAACGGGTGATGAAAAATGGATTTATTTCGAAAATCCCAAGCGAAAAATATCATGGTTATCATCTGGCGAAGGCGGCCCATCGACTGCAAGGCCAAACCGCTTTGGTCGTAAGACCATGCTCTGTGTCTGGTGGGACCAGGTTGGTTTCGTATATTATGAACTGTTAAAACTGGAGAAACAGTTACTACTGATCGCTACCGACAACAAATAATCAATTTGAACTGTGCATTCATCGAAAAACATCCACAACGCTCAAAGACATGATAAGGTGGTTTTTCAGCATGACAACGCGCCGTGTCATACAGCAAAACCTGTCAAAGAAGTGTTGAAAACCCTTGGATGGGAAGTTTTATCGCACCCGCCCTACTCTCCAGACCTGGCTCCATCCGACTACCACCTTTATCGCATAGATGGGGCACGTTCTTGCAGAGCAGCACTTCGCCGATTTCAAAGAAGTTAAAAAATGTCTCTATGCATGGTTTAGCTCAAAGAAGAAACTGTTCTTTGGGAATGGTATCCATAAATTGCCTGAGAGATGGGCAAAATGTATAGAATCAAATGGACAATACTTTGAATGAATAAATGTTTACTATCCATTGTAAGTAACGTGTTTCCTTTAGCGAAAAAACCGGAAAGGAAATACCGATACACCGAAGTATACCGTAGATGAATGCACATCAAAATATTTCATATGCAGAAAATGAAGTTCTCGAAACGTGATCAAACGCTAGCAATAACAGAAACCGCATTTTTCTAAAACGTAAATACGACAAACATTCGCATGTAACATAAAAGAAAAATTAAGTTTCGTGTAGGTACGTTTACACCAAGTCACGATTTCCTTTGAAATTGTGATTTTCGTTCAATTCTGGGAACATGCCATATGTCAAATTTCAATAGATTTACATTTCGAGCAGCTTTACAAAAAACTGAATGAACCGATTTCATTGTTTCATGTGTCATGCAATATCTGCAAAAACCGTAAGATTTGTACTCAAACCGAAAGTGGTTTTGTATATACGACATTTCTGGGGTTGTAATATCCATTCAACAGACCGTTACCACTTTTTATTAATGCAGTGGCGTGACAAATAATTAGAAATACTGTAACATTGTGAAATAAATAATTCGTGCAACCGAATCGTCTATTCTTTCAGGATTCATACCAAAAGCTTTGTGAAAGCATCTCTCGCAAACAAAACTGTTTCGTCTAATATCTAATGGGTTGAACATAAATTTAGACTTGATAATTTAATTTAGAGTTTGGCAAGAGCCAATGGTTGTGGGTGTGGCGCTACTGAAGTCGGTCGGGTATATACGGTGAAAACTCTTGCGGAAATTCTAGTGCACAAAAGCAGTGAATATAAGTTGTTTTTTATTCCGATGAGATGTGGCCATTCGTCACGCTCGGTTTGGGTGTAAACTGAATCGTTTCAGCACCATCTGCAGTTGTACGAACTGAGGGCGTCAAAACTTATTTGAGAAACCCTCGGAGGTTGTAGAAAAGTAAATTGATTATTATTACATTTAGTGCGGTTACATAACGTATTTATAACCGAAAAGTAAAAGGAATTACGTTATTTCGAACGATCTAACTTAAAGGAACACTTTGAGTTACTATCTGACATTGCGATCCAAACCCGAGTCTTGCCTTTTGTCAGTTATTGATAACAGATAAAGGGGAGGAAGCCATTGTTACTTCCGTCCAAATGTTTGCAAGCAGCTGAACGGGCGGACAAATGTTTGATTTACGACTGTATTCGTTTTTTCAATTTTGACTTATTATGGTCAATATCAAGAGGTGATTCGTTTAAAAAAAGATCAAAACTTTTGAGTTTTATAAAGTTTTGCTATATATTACCACAAATTTATCTAAAATTAGAAAGTTAATTAATGACGGGATATGTTTTTGGGGTTATATTTAATCCGTCCGTATAGAAAAGTATTCAAGAGGGTAGAGAAACCTGCTTCACAAAGATGTTTGTAAAATAAAGCTTCTTTAATTAGAATCAATGTTTTTATGAACTTCCTAATTGACTGTACGTCAGCTTGAGTAATTTTTATCGGTCGCTCATAATTTTTCAACCAATGAAGTTTACTAAACAACTCCGCTATTAGCAAAAACAACACTGCACACGCTTTCTATAAAATCGTTTTTGTTCAATATTATTTTGACCTTTTCATTTCAAAGACTGAATTTTTAGAGTGTTATTTTATGTTATGACAATCCAATATTAATCTATCTTTTATAACATACTTTTTCAAATAGACTTTTTGACACAATGTCCTCTTTTTCTAGAACATTAGCCAAATTCGTAGAATTATTAACATTTTTATTAGATACTTCTAAGAGAGGGCGCATTTACATCAAACCCTCCTTCCTCATATTAATGCGTTCTTAGATTCTACTTTCTATCGTTATGCTTTGATCGAGTGTTTGAACGGAGCAATGCAAATATTCTCGATTGAATTTATAATGGAAATCTTCATGGAGTAACGTGGAATAACTTACCGTAGTTACAGGTGTATGTAAACTTCTAAAATTTCAGTTGAAGAGAAAGGACGAAAATGGGGAATCAAGTTAACCCTCATAGATAATACGAGAGGCAAAGAGATGATGTAAGTATCGCAGGTTATATAGTAAAACTATGTTTATTTCAACAGTATGGACGATACAAAAACACATAACCATTCACCGAGTGCGTTTTGTACTAAAATTTGCAATTGAAGAAACGGTTTTTAACAACTAAGTGCGTGAAGTCAATGCACTGTGTAATAACCAAGTACTTACACTATTATAATAACAACCAAAAAAATAAATTATTGCCTCAGTCTGCTTCAATAAATTTCTGAAGACGGTTTTTAGACTTTTGCTACAAGATAGATAAAGATGAGTATTCCATGGCGTCGAGATTCTGCGAATACCATAAATTCGGAAAAGGTTTTTCGCAGACTGCTGCAGCGTGAGTTCTTCGTCGAAATTTTAGTGCACTAGTTCTGTACTCTTTTCATCTTTATTGCGTCGTTGAGAAACTAAGAAATCTATGATTTTTGTACAAACTTTTAGTCGAATTTTTTTCAATATTCTTAGAAGCCGAAGACAAATCATTCCTACGACGATCCGAAGTCTCTTCTGCTTCCCAAAAACGTTTCTTCACGTTTCATCAAACTTTTTTATGGGATATGATGTAGCCTGTAGCCTTTACGATATCTGCTCGATTTTTTCCTATCTTCTGAAGGCTAATAATTTCAATGCGATTTCTACTTACCTCCATCATAAAACTGCAAATTAACGCACAGCTGAATAGCAAGTACTGTCAAAATTCAATAGACCCTTCTATATGGTCTGCAAGGATCTGCCTAGAAAAAGTCCATAAAAGCACCCTCATAAATGTATTTGGTGCTTGTGAGAAAGTTACTCCGTTTTAGGGGCCAAACACTAATAATAAATTATTATGTTTTTATTCATGTAGGTATTACTTTTAATCACATAACCATCAAATAACTCAGAAATGTGGAAGTTCTTTGTCATCAACGTTTTCGCAACGTCACCGGTAGCCATTATTCAATTTCTATTTTATTTACCACGTAAGTGCTGAAAGTTACTTTATACAACGATGACTTATTATTTATAATTTACATAATTATGTAGTTTTTCGAAAAAGCACGTTCAAAATTTGTTTTCTTTTCACAGCTGAATTTAATACAAGAGGCTTAGTGCGCTATGCAGGATCGTGTTCTTTATATCGAAATGAGTAAAGAATGTTTTGTAACTTTTCCGTGTGGAATACGGTCCTTAAATAAATCTCTGTGTACATCGAATTGTACACTTTGAAAAGTTGCAAAACACTTATTATTTATTAAAACGAGCTAGTGATTGTTGTGGTATCTTGTATTGATTCGGTTAGTTCAGCTTTATCATTCATTCGTAGGATTTTAGTTATTTGTATCACATTTTCACATTCAATTTACTTGAAATTTGCATACTTGATGAACATAATTCCCTTTTTCAATCTAGAATGATTCTTCGCCCACCTTTTCATATGTCAAACTGAAAGACATTGAACTTCCTCCATTTCTCCTTAGAGTTCGACATAATGTCAATTCCTTCTGAATCAACTCCTCTGCTAATTTCAACGATGCCAAAAAGTCGTTTGTTGTAATGTCGTGTTTTGGATTTGGCACGGAAACCAAGTCTAAACTCTGTCCTTGATCTTGTTCTGAGAAATTTCCTACTTTTCCAAGTTATACTTGTTAATTCTTGCAGTATGGGATGTCCATATTGGTGAGTAGCTAAATTTTTATGCCATATTTGGAAAGCTCACCCTTCATGTACCTATACTTTGAAGAGGCGCCTATCAAGATATGGTACTAGCTGTTCATATACAGTAAGGTGGGAATTTGGATTGCACCATTTATGGCAATTTTGTGCCAACATTTCAGATACGTCACGTATTGGGGTCATTTTGTCTATTCCGTTCTTGCTTGGTATCTATGTTATCGAAATGGAAATTTGGGAAAGAACAATTTTCCACGCATGATTAAATCGAAGGTTAATGGTGACACTTTATGGTAACATCTCAAGGAGAGGTTTGATTATTATATCGAGTCAGCTTCAGTTTATGGTGCAACTGAAATTAAATTGGTCGTTGAGGAATTTTAAGTAATCAAGAGTAAAAATAACTAGAATTTAAGAACAACACACTCTAGAACGCCTTTAAAAAGTTCTTAGAAATCTCTTGCATCACCTTTAGCATCACTTCTTTATCTTTTCACACCATGTTACTGCTACCTGTTATTACTTCGGTAAATCCCATCTTAGATATGTAGTAGTAGCAATAATTTTAACAAGCTTCTATTTTTTGCAAAAGTAGTTTTTATAGGACATTTTAATTTAATGTTGCACAATTTTCTCATAAACCTCTTGTGTATGCGAAATTGTGTTGGAAACGGAATCAAAACAATAACAAAACCAAGATCACTGGAACCTTTCCGCGGTCTGTGTTGCCTTTGGAGAAGTACACACCTTCTCATATCATTGCTAACCTAGCGAAAAACGATCGCTATTACGACTTTCAATCCGATGTCAGCTTAAGTGAGACTCCATATTGGGCAATCTTATGGTTTTTAACAGACCATAACGTAACCAATACTAAAAACAGTTTGAGAATGTGAAAAAAGTTGGTGTGGAATCTACTTAACAATCACTATCCGTAGAACATCTGGAAATGGCAAAGTGTAGTTGGTTGCACTGGTGTCATCAAAATAAGAATTCTATATGTCTTCTTTAGTGCTGCTATGAGATAAATAGCCACTTCCGAAGTAGGACCGTGTCAATGTTGAAGAAGTCAACGTATCGCCCACTTTCGTAAGGGACTTTAAAAAGGGACAAGAAGCAAATCATCGTCTACCATTTGGTAACCAATCCTTACACTTCGCATGCTTCACTCTGTTTCAATGACGACTCTATTAGACGACCGCACTCAACACCACCCCTCGTACTGAGCTCTAATTATTTACGGAATGCTACATAAGTGATCGAGCTTGCACTCATTAAACTAAAGGCTGAATTTCAATCGTCATGGCCAAATTTTGTATACAGTGTCACTGAGTCGTATGTTAATTTATTGCTTAATATCTCTTTCATCTTCAACCGTGGCGTGAGTGTAACTTTTTTCTCTTCTTCTCTAATTTCATTCTATATTGTGCGTTCTATGAGTCATTATCTTCAATAGTCCCAATAGTTCCCATTTTCTTTACGTCTATATTCAAGAACGCCCTTCTCATTTTTTCCCATTACTTGAAGAATATAGGCACATATAAAACTATCAAATGTTGGTAATAGTAGTAGAATTCTTCTTAAAAAGATGAGATATTTTACTTTCTATAAAGTTGTCGTTAATTGCTTAACTTTCGATTTCAAGCACTGTCTTTCCTCAGGACATTCATATAGCCTGCTACTACATCAAGTCTATGTTTGTTCTGCAAAAGACTAAGGTTTAGAAAAATATTCGGTCAGTTCTCACCATATTTCATCAGTTTTATTTCTGTGAAATTCGTTAGATGGAGTACTACTACCTATCCTTCTGTAAACCTTAATAAATCTTAGGTAAGCATTGCTTACATCGTGTCATTACCTTAACCTCTCGAGTTGCTTGTATTTGTTTCAATTGTATGTAACAACTGTTCATATTTTAATCATATTTAATTCCAAACAGCTGTTTGCCACCTATTCGGGCCCTTTGTGCTACCTTCCTGATTAGAGTCGTTCGACTCCGCAACGTCACTCAAGCCATCCCATACGTGACATAAACCTGAGGATGCTGGACGGGGAAGCGGCTCTAATCGTAGCCATGTTCAGCCAGGATTCCGCCAACACGAATCGTCTTAATTCGACAAGTACGGCACACTCACAAAGCATGTGGTGTGCCGCGCCGTCTCGTTGTGTGTGTAACATCTTCCACAGTATGGTGATTCAACTAATCCCATGCGGTGCATGTGATTGTTTAATTTACAGTGCCCAGAAAGTATACCCACAAATAGTCACAGGTTCTTCCTCGACAGACCTATGCAGAAGCGCGCCAGGCTGTGAGATGGTCCCCTACGGACCTCTTTCGTATGGCGGCAAACCAGTATCAAGTCGCACTTATCCTTGTGCTGGGCTTGGGTATTTGAGTTGTTTACAGTTCATACTGTGAGTGGATGAACCGGCTCTGGACCATAAAACGGTTGTTTTTAGGCTAGTCGGGCGAACTTATCGGCTTTTTCATTGCCTATTGTTCCAGAATGCCCATTAACACATACGAGCTCGAGAGTATTGCTGTTTGTCACTTGCTCTAGCACTTGGTGACACTCGGAAATCAGCCTAGACGTGATTGTGCGTTGACCTAGTGCCTGCAGAGCGGCTCTGCTTTCACTGGAAATTCTGACACTTTTATTCTTTATGCTGTGCATAAGAATTGTTTTTGCACTAATCGTTATTCCTGCTAGTTCTGCCTGAAATACAGTCGAAATTTTGCCTAGTGGTTGGCTGATATATGTTAAGTTCTTTGGAATAAATTCCGGTGTCTGTTCCTTCCATTGTTTTACATCCATCTGGTTAGGATACTTTCCTTACTTTTCGTTTTTTTATGTAACTACGCAAGATCTTATCATCACCACAGATAAAGTACTATTTTGTCTCTATAGTCCGGCGGTTAGCGGGAATGACCTTGCACTTTTTGATTAGAAGATGCCCGTTTGCAGACACGTTCCTGATACCTTAAGCTACAATTTAAGAGCTGGACACATCTGATTGGCCCATGTGGAGCCGAGTATAGGGGAGTTGCCTACCTGTAAGGCTGATATAAATCGTTTTTTCGTCGGTTTAACTGCACAAATGGCTCCGAATAGGCTCCTATTTCACTATAACCTTTATTCCAATATACTTTTACGCAATAAGGTATATTTTGTAGGCTAAATTACGGCTAGGGCGTAAAGCATTTAGCAATTCTACCGATGCAAACTCACGGGACCTCAAGTTCTGGAGGCCCATTGCTTGATATTATAAAAAATAAAATGGGTGAGGCAGGTTAGCAGGTTGGTTAAGATTGAAATAAAACTTATATACTTTAAGATATTTAATCGGATTGAGATAAATCAAAATATACCCTGTTCAAGTCACCAGCCGTTGCACGTCATAGCTTAAAACTTACTAAATCAATGACGTGTAATCAGCGTTGTCAAATGTACGTGTTGTCAGACTGACATTTTTAGGTTAGGAAGAAATAGATACTGTATACCTAAAATAAGAGTACTGATAAGTACTGTTTTTAGTAAGGCAATTTTTAAAAAAATAGCTTAAGTGCGTACCGGCGAATTTAACAAAGTAAACAAAACTTGACGTGACAACATCGAGATATTTTATGAGTTTATATTCGCACTACGTTTTAAGTTGTAATTACGAACTGCAAAGTGTGCGACAAGGATAAAATATGGTCGCTAACCCTACACGATTAATGACTTTTAATACCAACTGTACTTACGATGACATTTTGGCTTTAATGCAAATTTTATTAAAGTTGCTTAGTAAATTATAATTACAGTATTGGTACACGAATAATGACGTGCAACGGCTGGTCACTTGAACAGGGTATAGCAGAAGTTAATGGTGTTCGCATTTGCACCGTTTTCCACACGGTTCTTTACAATTACATTTAATTAAGATTACCAAAGAGTCTTGCATGATTGGCTGTTCAGTCCACACTGGCTCCCAATAAACGGCGTTGTTTGATGATCCATGCCTCCAACCCCACGCGGCAGCATCTGGAAGCTCCTGCATAGCCTTCAAGCTCTGCCCCCACACCTGTCCTCCTTGGAAACCGGCTCGGAGGCAATGGAGGCGCAAAGCGTCTTGGGTAGGAGGAATAGCTTCAAGTACTCGACCCTTCCGGGTGAACAGTACCCGTCTGCACTCATTAACACTACTCACATCGCTAGTACGATCATACATAGCCACTACGAATTTTTCCATCAATGGTAGGCCTTCATCCACATCGCCTCTTCCTATTGCCAAGAACCCTTCAGTCGCTTCAGGACAGGCATTCCAGGCTTCAAAAGCTGTTTTTTTACCTTTTCGCGCAAAGGATGATACAACGTCACAGCCCGTTACAGCATGAAAGACTGGAAGTGCTTGAGACATTTCGGGCCCTGGAAAGCAGACAAAAATAAAAAGTTTATAACTGTATTTGCCCATAACTTATATTAGTAATGACTATATACTAACCAAGCTTTTTTGATATGGAGTTTGCTGCAATAAGTTGGTGGTGCTGACCCGTTCCGATAGAGACCCACAATTGTTCGAGTCCAGGGATGACTTCGGAAAGTGAAACCGCCAGTACAAGAACATCGCTGTCAGAAGTTCTTATTAGGCAATTTCTGTGACCCTTCTTTGCTGCATCGCTCACATGAAGTAGCAGTCTCGTGTCAGCTTCTTCATGATTACTCGGACTTATGTGGGATACATCGACACTGGAGGAAGTAACGACGGTAGATTCATCATTGGAGTAAAACTCGATGCCTGATGCCTTCGATGTGCAAATTTTTCAAACTAAATGCAAGAAGTCGGAACAGCTGCGTTTTGTTTTCCTCGTGTCTAAGAAAACTATCCCAAGACTTCCTTGGGATCTTGGTCGTCGGCGATACTAAAAGTCTATCACCTTGTCCTCTTTTTTCACGTGTGGCCGCCTTTAAGCTATCTCGTTTGTACGTATCCCAAATTACGTAAGGAAAACTCCCGAACCGTCGTTCAGAAGAGATAAATTCACAGTGAAAGGAAGTGAAGATAATTGGTTTATATTACTGAACTCAGTTAAAACATCGTCAAGAGATCGGTAACCATCATCTTTGTTGTAATTCTTGGGATGATTTTTTGGGTTGGTAAGCTTTTCAGAGGTATTTTTTTGGCAAAGAACGCAGCATGACCAGTCAATCGGAGTCGGAGTAGGAAGGCTTGGTGAGGAGTTACATGGATCCACAACCACAAACTTGGAAGCCATAACCAACCCTACAAAAGTAATAAAAAAATTCCTATACTTAAAAACCAGCAGGACAAACAAATAAGCATGTCTTTCAAAACCACCATAAAAAGGAGACAGAATAGGAAGCAGTAGCTCTGCAGTCATCTCAAAAATTTGCAAACAGGCAAGACAATACCGGTACATGGCATATTCAAGAAGAACGTACCTCAATTACGTTGACAAAGTCGCAGATGTATCTTCTTACAAGTAATGCCTTTGAACGGTTACCGTAGCACTTCACACTTCACGTAAATATCTTGAGCACAGCACACTTTTCTAAATAAATCTAGCAGACTTTTCTAAACAAAACAAAACGCTCGAAACAATACGTCGATCACACGCACAGACCTGTCGCGTCGCCTGTCAACACTGAAGCCCGATGCTTGCGTCCGAGTGTACCCGAGTATGCCCGAGTGTGCCCGAGTGCGAGGCGAGGACACTCTGACCAATCACGAGCCAGCACTCTGCCGTTCCCGGCGACCGTTGAAGGCGAGTCAGCTGCGCGGTCGCAGCGAGCGGCCGCAGCGAGACGCAGCGCCATTGCCTTCGACAACAATGCGACCAGAGCTGCCAACATTGTTATTGCTACGTCGTTGTTTGTGTTTCGAACTGTCTTTAAAGTGCATTATTATTACATTTTTATTCGTGTCATTGTAGTCCCAGAAAATGGCACTATAAAATTTCATTGCAACGACCAGGTATCGAGTATTTTAGGCTTAATAGTGGTGATAATGACTTAACTGACGCTCTAAATCCTACCTTAGTTCGTAAAGGTTGAATGTAAGCCTGTTCTAAAATAAAGGTGACGATAGGGCAGGCTGTTTTTACATCCTGGGGCTGTTAAAGGCAATTTTTTATTATCCTCGCCTTACAGGTAGGCAACCCCTCATAGCTCGGCTCCACGTTGGCCAATCGGATGTGTCCAGCTCTCAAATTGTGGTTGACGGTACCCAGAACGTGTGTACAAACGGGCATCTTCTAATCACAAAGTGCAAGGTTTAATCAAATATTCCCCCTTAACCTCTGGACTACTACCAATGAGACGGAAACAGAAATCTCGCCCACACAGTAGGGATACGTAAGTGAGGATTTCGTCTCCCGTATTAAATATTCAGAACAAAGTAATTATAAAAATACTTTAGAACTCACATTATACACAAAATAAACTTCTAGCTCTATGTAAAAACAATGATAGGTATATGTATATTAAAATTCAAGGTTATGAATGTAATAACAAAGAATCTTAGCTAGATTTGTTTAATGTACCATTAAAATGGTTTTAAAGCGAGAAACATTTTGTTGGCTTCCTACTTAAACCGAGAGGTGCATAAATATGCAATTAATTTTTCTTAGTCCTTCGAAGGCGAATCTCGAAGCACTGGAATGAATGCAAATGTGTATAAGAGGGTTTTTACGCAGCATCGCAAAAACACTAATCTTCTTTATTTTTAAACACTTAATAACATTTCAAACGGAATCATCGGATTATTTCATTTTCTTGACTTTCTAGTTAGAAATTAATAGATTCTGTCACTTCAAAAATTTATAATTCGCAGAATTGTATCCTTAAAGATACTATCCGACCGAAGAGCAGAAGGAAAGTACAAAATGTGATCGCGATTCAAATTTAATTATTTGACTTTTATACTTGTGCTCTCTAGAAATTTTAATAATGGGGACTTTTCTAATAACGTAGTCGTACACGTTGTTTTCTCTTTTAAAAAGGACGTAAGATAATTATTTTTATTTTCCGCGTTTAAAGCATAAATTGGGGGTAGCGTAAATTTTTCACCTTTATCTTTTGCATTCGACCATAATTACTCCCTTCGCTTTTCAAAGATTCATTTTAAATTAAGATTACTGCAGTATTGCTTATATGAATATTAATTCAACTTCATTACGTTTTGGAAATTGGTTCAACTTTGTTCTTTCATTAAATTTTTCTATAAACATCAACTTGTGAACTATTCAAAGGTGCGCGTTTTTGATATTTCGGGTTTCGTAATATAACTTCTTGCATAAACTTACTAGTTTATCGGAATTTCAATTAGATTCGAGTTAGAAGAGAATATTAAATTTCGATGGCGATGGATTAAGTATTCCTAACAATTTCGTAAATATATTCTTGAACGGAAATCAAATTTGAGAATAATATTGAGAGATTCAAGGCATCCAATATAGAATAGTGGTATTTAATGTTAAATTTGAGAATTTCGGAATTCCTAACATACACACAAAAGTACTAATTATTACTGATAGTGCGCGTGTTGAGTCACTTTTTATGACCAAATGTGCTCTAAGAAGTAATACAATTAAAAAAGTGTCAAGTCTCAAGTCAAGAATCTTCAAATTGTTACGGTAAGAACTGAGGTTGTAACAAAACTTTAAATGCAATGGCCACGGTCGCTCAGTTATAAGGGGCGAAATGGGAGTTGGTTAGTTATGAAGAGTAAAAGAAAGATTTTATAGGTAATAGCGGTAGTAAATTAAAAATAATTTCTGGTTAAGGGCACCAAGAGATCCTAGAAAATTTTGGATGTTACAAAGCTGAAAATTAGATGGGGGCAATTGAGCAATAAATAGTGTTGTAAATTTAACGTAGTTATAATAAATATTAATTTAAACTGGTAACAAATATAATTAATAAAAAGGATAACTAAATAATAGGTTTTGAACAAGAAAAGTATTTAATCCATTTTACATTGGTGAGAACCGTGAGATAGGATTACAATATATGATGTTAAATAGCAAAACAAAATGGCAGAATACGATTAATAATCGTAACTCGCGATCAATAATCGGATGCTGAATATAGGTATTAGGAATATAAGCATTAAGTTTAAATCAATAAAAGAAACGGTCAAGGTAAAAGAGAACGAAGGTTATTATCAGTACAGTTTACGAATTAAATTGAAGTTAGAAAACGGAACACATATTTGTCAAAATCGCAATGGGCGCAACGGTACCTTGTACAAAATCTGTTGCACGTCACGCTATAACACTAGTTTTTAATTGTAAAATAATACGGCTTTCAGGTGATGTCTTGCAACGGTTTTTGATTTGTATGAAGTCAAAAATGATAAAAATTATAAATTAGAAAATAGGAATATGTAGATATTCTTGAAAATGTATGTTCTACATAACGGTTCTTGGGAATTTGCAGATAATTTGTTAGAACTCCTAGTTTAATAATCGCCCACTAACCAGCAGTTGAATAATACTCCGAAAGTGCGACAATGAGCTATACAGGGTGTCCATTTAGTAGCCTCGTCCACGCGCCTTAATCATCGCGCCACTATCTACTGCCGTAAGGAATAGAAAATCTCAATTTACGAAACAACTATCGAACTTAGGTATAGGGTGAGCTTAATAAAGTTGCACTAAAATTTACCGGGGATTCCAAATATGCAATAATATATTATAGTGTGGTATTTAAAAAAGTGAAGAAAAATTAGTTTGAAAATGTCGATGTTTGGAGAAAAAAATGGTGAACGTCCTGTATGAAATAATTTAATGTTTCGTCATTTAATACTCTGATTCAACTCAAGTCCACCACCGAACTTATGTAAAAACAAAAACAAGACGTTAAAAAAATACAAGCGTGTATAATGGAAAGGTTCATATTTAGCAAAAAAATATGTATTAATTAATAACTTGGCAACGCCGTGTATTAATACAAAAATAATGTACGACTAAAAAGTTCACCCACATTTGCGCTTAAAAAAAGTGGGTCATTCCATTTAAAAAACTATACGTTTTATGCACCATACTTTTTGGAGACACCCTGTATGTGTCTAAAAAATTTGCAAATGTGCTTCATCCAACCTAATTGCCATCCCGTATATTCGTATATTTATTTTTTTAGTAAATTTAACAATAAAGCCGTACTTGAAGAACAGGCTACTAAATGGACATCCCGTATATGTATCAACGTAATGCGCAATGTGTTCCAACCACATTACTCTTACGGGAGGAGCAAGACTAAGTTTGAAAAAGCTTGATAAAGCTTGGAAAAGCTTGGTCACCAAGCCAAGCCTGCGTTCGCAAACATCAAGCCCAGCCAAGCCATTCTTCTTAAAAAGCTTGCCTTTCAAGCTTAAGCCGAGCTATTATATTTCAAATCAAGGGACTTGGCTAGGTGAATCATTGACCTTGCTTTATGGTGGCAACCATGGCAATATAAAGTCTTTCCGCGGAAATATTTTCCTCCTGGGTACGAGGAGAAATATTTCCGGAAAGAAAAAAATTAATTTTTCGTGCGATTTTCATACGGAATATCCTGATGGCAATGAAATGAAAATTTATACATTGCCATCCATGTACTCAAAAAAATTTCCCCATAGAATAGACGCCTCGAGATATTATAAGTGACAATTTTATTGGGTCAATTGGGTGAGTTGTAACACGCAATCAGAATTCCGTTGGCTAACGTCAAAACGTCAAAAACATGTCTTTTCGACATAGCGACGGCGCCGTATTTCCGCAAAAGCTCTTCGCAAAAAAACAATCAAACTATTTCTAATTAGTAGTTATCCGCCGTACTCATCAACAACATTGAAAACTTGAAGAGTGTTTTTTTTTTACAAAACACTGCTGCAGTGTTCACTGTTCAAGGTTCACAACGTGAACATTGCGTACTTCACTTTCTGAAGTGATAAACATGTCATAACTATTCAACGAATATGTCGAAGGATTTCACCCCTTCAAGACTCCCTTTTGCAGCGCTGTGCTGTCATCTTTAAACTGGCACTGCGTCAACATTTTTAATTGTTGTTAGTCTTGTTTGTAAGCCAAGTAAATTTTATCGCTAGATGTTCATGTCCTCTAACTAAAACCGCTTTCAAAATTGTCCTCACGCAGCACGCAAATTCCACGTGTTGCACATAAAGGGTTTTCCAATAAGAGGTGTTATTTTGATATTCAAAGAAAAATGGAATTTTTTGAGATAATTGATCGGATGTTTATTTCATTATAAAGAGGAAGGTATGCCGTTAATAATGGAAAACAATATCAGCCAAATGGCCACCACGACCACGCTTACAGGACAATATCCTTTTCATGAAATTTTCCATAACCAAATCGCAAAGTGGCTGCCCTGTGTCCTCGATAGCCTAACGAATTCCATCTTTGAGGTCTTGAATCGACGCTGGGCTGTTGGCGTAGACCTTATCTTTCACGTGGCCCCAAAGGAAGGAGTCGCAAGGTGTTAAATCACAAGATCTCGGTGTCCAATTGTGTTCACCTCTTCGAGAGATAACACGGTCCGGAAACTTTTCCCGTAAAAGATCAATGGTTTCGTTGCTTGTGTGGCACGTAGCGCCGTCTTGTTGAAAGTAAACGTTGTCCAGATCAATACCATCCAATTTCGGCCATAAAAAATCATTAATCATCTCTCGATAGCGCAATCCATTGACCGTAACTGTTGCTCCAGCCTCATTTTCGAAAAATTAAGGTCCAATGACACCGCCCGACCATAAACCGCACCAATCAGTCACACGTTGAGGATGGAGAGGCTTTTCAACAATAACTCTTGGGTTTTCCGAGCCCCAGATGCGACAATTTTGCATGTTGACGTACCCACCGAGGTGGAAATGGGCCTCATCAGTCAAGATGATTTTTGGATGGAATTCCGGATCGTTTTCATGCATTTCAACGACCCAATCAGCAAAGGCACGACGTTGTTGATGATCGGCCGGCTTGAGTTCTTGTGTTAACTGAACTTTATAAGCCTTAAGACCCAAGTCTTTATGCCAAATACGGTGTAACGACGTTTGTGAAATGCCCAATTCCAAAGAACGACGAGGAATGGACAAACCTGGGTTTTCTTCAACACTTTGGGCTACAGCAGCAATATTCTCAGTCGCTCTTCAGCGACGTGCACGGGTTTTATTCTTCACATCATTAACTTGTCCCAATAGCTCAAATTTTTTCACCAATTTCTTTATTGCGGTCCGACAAGGTGCTTCACGACGACCCAAAAATGTTTTAGTTTTACGAACCGTCTCTGCCAAATTTTCACCATTTTTATAATGAATTTTAATAATTTCAATGCGTTGTTGAAGCGTGTATCGTTGCATTTTTATTAATCGCGTAGTTTTTACTTATCAAATGTAAAAAAATGACAGCTTCAAAAGTGACATCTACCGAAATAGCGGGCTATTCAAAATAACACCTCTTATTGGAAAACTCGTTATTTATAATGCCCGTCTGGTTCTTACAGTGGCGAATGTAATATTCCTTTAGAAGACTCTTAATATGATACGATTACCTAATTTTGTAGCACTTTGCTACAGAAATTCGTGCGGTGTTGCAGGTTATGATATTGAATTTCAAATATGCTCTAAGTTGGGTTATCTTAAAATAAGAATTTGAGTGGTATTATTTGTTATTATTATAATATAACGGTATATGGAATTAACTTTTCTCTTTTCAAAGGATTTTTTTTGTCGATCTGTATGTACATGTTAAAGAGAAGACCTTCCGTAGATCGCTTACACAAAAAACTACGTTTCCAAGGTACATAAATAATGTAGTATGTACCTACTATACATGATTTGAAAGAGGAAAAAATTGTTTGTGTTGAGTTTTTGAAATTATTATCTGTAATTTTCACATTTACCGTATGCGAAAGGTTTACGGTTTGTATAGGTATATTGCGGTTAAACTTTAGCATAGTTGATGTGTGGTCCTAAATGTATAAAAATACTAAAATGTAAATCGCAGCCTGATTCTGATTTTCATACAATAAGGTCTTATTTTTTCCATTTAATTTTTTTCCCGAAAAATCTTGTCAACTTTACAGTATAAATTGCAAAAGTTTTATAAAGATAATGAAAGTAATTTTTTATGTGATTAAATTCGATTATAATTAATTTCAGTTTAACATCAAACTTTTCTTAAAATCGTACTCTATTTTTTCCCCTCTTTTCCTAAAACTTTTTCTGTCCAAACATCTTACTCAGGTTTCAAAGTTTCTTTTTAAAATGTTCTTAACACCCTCGCTATCTACTTACCAGACATGTATCACAGACAGAGACGCATCGACAAAATCGTCTTACCTGAGCACACAAATTGAAACTTTTCGTTTAGGTAAATTGTAAAATTTTTCTACAAATAAGATGCGGGATACATTTAGTTGAAATATTCAAACCCGCACGAGTATATTTATAGAATTCGAAGAATCTAATTTCGAAAATCAATTTACAGGCTTAGTAAAGGAAATTGGGAACGATACACGTTGTAATTATGTCTCAACACATCATGTTTATGAACCGTAAAGGAAACTTTAGTTTTTTACTTCGTATTCGCGTTGTACAGTTTTTAATTATAACCTATTAACGTTGTTTGAAAGCTTTCCTTTTCGGCGTTACTCTGTATTAACGGTAGGTAATAACAATCTCATAATTTCTCGAGTTTTACGTCATTTGACAAAGCGTTTTGTCTCTAATCGCTCCCTTTATTTGTCACAGTAGTGCGATAAAATCTAATGTTATGGGTCAAAAATTCCTTCTAACTAGTTTAATGATTTTGAATTATGGTTTCTAGACGAACAACTTCAAATGCCCCCACATTTTCTGATAACGCATTAAATAGTGATTAATGTGAGCACTGCTTAACAACTTCAAAACTTTTCCTGTTTTTACCACTTTCTCATTTTCCTTAATATCTGCAAATGTAGGACATAAATTTTGTCTGCTTTATGAACGTTGCGGTGCAAATTTCTGCGGCTGTTGCCTTTTCAGCAAGTTAAAGGACAAAAAGTGTTTCTGTATTCGCTTTCAGTTAATTTTCGTATTGACTTTACAGAGCACGATGCAGGCATTATATATATAACGAATTTTCCCTTCACGTTAAACCGTTTTCAACGCAGACCTTTTACATTCGGAAGGTTTTTAATTTATATTTGAGGGGAACCCACAAATGTGTCCCACTTTGCTTCAGCACATACTTTTTGTTCGTCTATCCTTAGATATCGCCTCATGATAAAGAGATAAATTTAATGTTCTTGGGGGCAATTAATTGGCTTCATAGATAATTTGTCATCAAAGCACCTCGTAGCCCATACATCTTTCCGTCAGCTATGCCTTACATGAGCAAATGGTTCATGAAACATTTTGTAACATTATTTCAGGGTTGCTATAGATTTTCAAAGGATTAGGTGTCCCGTCTGACCACTGTAACAGACGAATCCAGCAATGATTTCATAATTGATTGCAAATAGCCATAAGCATATACTGAGTGTACCAATCTTACGACAAAGTTCGGTATATGGCTTATTTCAAGAAATATCAAAAAATGTTGTTAAGAAAAATAATTGATGTCTTTAAGTAGGTACCATATTACGAACCAAACATATGATTTGTTTAATGAGAGCCCCTGCATATTATGCCAAATTCGGATTGCCCACATGTTTTCGAATCTTTTGATATAAGGTGTTGCTACGTTATACAGAGTCCTTTAAAAGTTATGGACACATTTATGTTAAAATCGTAGCTAAATCAACCCCCTCTAGTTTACTGTACGTTACAGAAAAGACAGTTTCTTGCCTAATAGAGTTTCATAATATGATGTAATATCCCCTCATTCGATTAAATTTCAATTATCTTCTCTTTTGTGTACAGGGTGGATCGAAACTCTGACCTTCCATTTTCTTTCTTCTTTTAAACGGAACGCCCTGTATTTCATAGCACAAATAGAATCTTTGATTATGTAGCTTTAATTTTTGTTAAGCATTCCCTATACCCAAGGTCAATAAAAACAGAGTTATTTTGTAATATTTATTGTAAATAATAATTCTTACCTAATCTATTATGTTAAAACAAGCGTTGAATTTACCAAAAAATCATAAATAATAAATAGGTACTGATATGGTTTAAAGTAGAGAAACGAATTATTAATACTAAATAAAAGGAGACACCAAAAGTACAATCCTAACCGTAATATTAAACAAAAATTAAAGCTACATAATCAAAGATTTTATTTGTGCTATTAAATACAGGGTGTGCCATTTAAAAGAAGAAAGCAAATGAAAGGTCTAAGTTTCGAAAAAATGTGGGCAATCCGAATTTGGTATGATATGTAGGGGCTCTTACTTAAAAAATCATATGTTTGGTTTGTAACGGAGTTATGTAACACCCTGTATAGTTCAAGATAGATAATTTCGAAATATCGTCCTTAAAGACATCTATTATTTTTCTTAACAACATTTTTCTATATCTCTTGAAGTAAGCCCTATACCGAACTGTGTCCTAAGATTGGTACACCCTGTATGTAGTAGATACGCAAGAATAATCAAGTTTTCATCTCCTTCGTAAAAGCATTAATTGGAAAATGTTTAAGGCAAGGTTTGACCTTTAGCCGTAATAATGGTTGTAAATGAGAGTGACAAGTAAAATATATCAGGTAACGAAAAAAGGTCGTGCGGTGTTTGTATACAGCAGATCCCACATGAATCTTTTTTAAGTTGTTGATCGATAGCAGTTGTTTGTATGTCTTTCTGTTTAGTACCAACCCTTTTGTCGGGTCCATATACATATATACTGCGTTCCAAAAAAAATGCAACACATTTAACCCATTAGCTGATTTTATTGAAAGTTTCACAGAATATGTGTTTTAAGGAGACAATCAAATGATTAAAATTTGAATATTGTAACGTTAACCTTAAAAATAACAATGAATAATGTGCTGGTCGTCCATGATTTTCCCGGCATTCATTCACTCTACGAGCCATGCTTTCTATCAGGTGGTCGATAGTCTCTTGTGAGAGATCATCCCTTGCCTGCTGTATGGTCACATGGAGATTGGAGATCCTTAAAGTTGATAGGGGGATTGGGTACACGCAGTAACTGTTGTCCCGTCATATCCCACACATGTTCTATGAGATAAGTCAAGACAACGCGCGAGCCATGGCAGTACGTGGACACTGGAATCTTCCAGAAACTGTATCGAAGTCCTAGCGCTATGAGGACACGCATTATCCTGGTGGAAAAGTGGTGCGTTGATCCCCCGAAGATATGGAAGGCAAACGGATTCCAGCACATTTGTGACATAAGATGCAGCTGTTAAAGTACCCTCAATAAAGACCAACGTTGACTTGCTGCCATCACATATTGCTCCCCAAACCATCAACCCAGGAGTATTGGCAGTGTGTTGCTCGACGAAGAACTCTGGATTTCGCCTTTTCCCTCGAAAGTGCCTAACCCTCTTACGGTCATCATGAGCCCAAAGACAAAATCGGGACTCGTCACTAAACACTACATGATGCCATTCGTGCTCCCAGATTCTTCGCTTGTTCCGCCATTCTAGAATAAGAAAACGATAACAAGTTAAGTCGCCTTACCGATTGCTCGGCAAACATTATATTGTGAAGAGCTTCAGCGAGTACAAGTGGACTCATGCAAAACGGCCTTCTTTTGTCAATCGGGAGAAGGTGCCATTCTCACATGATAACGAGAGATTGATCCAGAAATAAATTTTGTGAACTTCGCTGGGAAACTTTACCCTACCCTCCATAGTGTCCTGACATTTTACCAAGTGATTACCACCTTTATTATCTCTTGACAACTGCATTGACATGCAGTAGACCTAGACAGTTCAAAACAATACTTGATGTTATAAATGCAGTCCGTCCATTTTTTTATTCAAAATCCATAGAATTTTACAAGAGCGTCATACAAAAATTGGTGTTACGTTTGCAAAAGGTCATTAATTGTAATGGTGGCTACTTCGATCAGTAATAATGTATTATTTTTTGTTAATAACTATTTTTATTTTACCATAAAAACCGCACGAACTTATTTGGATACCTATAATGCAATGTTCTTCGAGTTAGTATCGTGAAATTATATTCCATACACTACACTATTTGACTACAGGTCAATTACAACATGAAATTTATTTTTACTGCAAACATACAAATTTTTAATTAATTTCCCGTCATGAATGAAGTGGAAGCGGAAGTGTAAATATTTTATTATCTTTAAAATTGAAGTAAACCATTACCGAACAATCAATAACAACAATATTGATATCCAATATTCCTTTTTACTTTTAATGAAATATAAACATATAATAATAAATATAAATGTGAACATTCATTAGCGTGCTCTTGTACCTTCGTCCTTCTTTGAATCTTATCCTGATTATGTGAAAGAAAAAGAAAACTGTGACCTATATTATATTTATTAAACTAATTCATACAAAAATAACGTCACCTCTTTGACAATTTTAAAATGGTTCTCCTTTTGATTTAATTTATGCTATGAGTAAATAATGAGATTACTATTAAAAGCTATTATCCAACTTAAAATAATGACACACACACTTAAACAAACTTATCTACCACAAACAACAATTAATTAAGGATTATTTTTCCACCAAGTAAAATTCCCCTTCTTAAATATTAAATTTTCATTAAATTTTTATTTACTAATCCATCTAAAATTGTTCGGAAAGTTATAATAAAATACTAGCTAGAGATTAGGGTATTTAGTTAAGGGCTCCACAGTTTTTCACTCATTAACCCCCCCCCCCCCCTTTTCTCGCCAACTATATACACAAAATGAAATAAGAAAGAAAGTAGAAGTACTAAACTATGCCGAGGCACCCTTTAGAAAACTGTAGCAACCATCGTCAGGGTAACTTGTTCTTAATGGGAAACTCAATTTACAGTTGTTTATTTGGATTCTTCGTAAATCCTAAACCTTTTTTTAATCTTTCTGCTTATCTTTAAATTGGATTTAATTTGTTAGTGACCTTTATATCTGATACTATTTACAGTTCGATTATTTCCATTATTTTCAGAGGCCTGAAAATGTATTATGTAACTATAATTTTTTTTTAATTTTAGTTTTTCTTTTCATTTCTTCTTTAATTTAGTTCGTGAGATGAAGAGCATGTTATTAAACTCCGCCTCTACTATTCATCAAAGAATTTCGTAGGTATACCAACACAGCGACAGTATTTAAAGCACTTCGTGATTGCTCCCTACAGTTTTTTATTCATAGATCACTTAGATTTCGTAGGATAATTTACGGGTATTCAAAAACGCTAAATTAGTACATAATTAATTATTTAATCACTTCCGTTTGTTTTGTAAAGGTGAGAATCGATTTGTACATTTCTACACCTTCATTAAATTAAATATATAAAGGCTTCCAACGATGACGTATTGTTTAAGTCTTATTCGTTACAGTTTTGATTTATATAAATCGGCTTTTTGGATTTCATGCTTTTACCTTGTAGCTTTATTGAATTTGTAACAAAATCTATACAACGTTTTCTTATAACTAATTGAAAGTGGTAAGTAAAGTAGAAATTTTCTATTGAAACGTATTTGTTCTAATATCTTTGTATTTGTTTCAGGTAAGAGAATTACACTTTGTAATGGATTCGAAGAGTACGAGAAAAGGTAATAACACTTCACTTACTTATGTTACGATATTTTCCCGAAATAGTTTCTCAGTTGAAGTGGAAGATAATAATAATAATGTAAGACGATAGAGTTGGAATCCACTCGAATTGAAGTTACAACTTTTAATAACGGATTTGATAGAAGTAGAAACAATTTTTCAGTATTACAAAACTTGAGAAACAGAATTGGAAAGCTACAAATAAATTTTGAAACAAAATCGATATCGTCCCTATTCTTCTTTATGTACCAACTCGAATTTATATTTAAAGTAGAGCGATAGTCACGGGAGATGTATAGTAGTGTGCGGTAGAAACATTAGGGAACGTCTCCATTGCCAGAAAACTCTTCCGCAGTTTGCGCATTTAAATAATAAAATTGTTTCATTTTTTATCAATGTAAGAATATAGGAAAACGAAACGATGTAATCTTTTAGATAGCGTAATAATAAGGTGTCATAAACCTATCACTGTAGACCATTTCGGGACAATGGTACGCGCCATTAGTAGGATCAGGATGTGAATCCAGTTCTTTGTACCGTCTAATTGTTTAATATCGATTCGATTCGTCTTTGTCCCATTATTCTCCCGCCTCGGCTAGATTAACAGAAAATGCAATAATAGGAAATCCAAATATAGACTCTAACGCAAACTTCGCGTTAAAGTATACAGTAATACCAACATAAAATAAACAGTAGGTATTAAACTAGTTTTATTCACGAATAACTGATTTACCTTCTAAGTGCGGTATACGTTTCTGAATTTGGGATAGAGAATTTCTGGTAAAGTGTAAAGTTCCTGTAGGACCTAATTTACATATCAGATAACATGCAGATTAAAGCAAGTGCCCCTGTAATACAATACACTCATTATCAACGCCAAATGTTAACGGTATTATATACGTGACTCCTGAGATTTGTTATATAACTAAATAGAGATTTTAAGCTATATAGTAACGTAGCGACAGTAGCGACACTTACTTACCGTCATAATTATTATTACATACATAAAGCTCGCAACGGTCATATACTTGTAACGTTATTCGGACCTTGTTTTCACGCAACACAAAAAAAAAACTAACACCAAACGGCTTTGATGAAAACCCGTTGTCGATGTTTTATGATGAATAAAAAAAACTTCCCTTTCATTTCTTACCGTTCGTTATTAAACTATAACTTTTTAATTTTATTCGTGCAACTTTTTTATACAATGTTCATTTTCTTTTCCTCTTAGTGCAATGGTATAATGGAATTAGGTCACTCATGAATTATTCAAAACTTTTATTTGTGAAATTATTCAAAAATTTAAAGCACGAAGGGAAAGTTTAATTTTCAGTTGTTTAAAGCCATATTGAGGGAACACAGTACTCGACGTCGTGTGTTCACGATTACGTTGTCAATAATCTTATGATTGATCGTTTTTCGAGATTCCATTTTTTCTACTAGGTATAAAAAATATGTGTTGGATCATATTTTACTACGTAACAGAGCAAATAAGGCGTTCTTATTCTAGAAGAACTTTAAGGCTACAAGTGTACCATTAAAGATCGTTTTCTCGTAACAGAAATCCATTTAATTAACGTAATTGGAGCGACGATAGATGCCTTTGAATGATGACTCCCTATTTCAAAGGCATACCAGGTAATAGTTGTGGTTTTAATAAACTCGTAATTATATCATATAAATTCTCGACATGCAAATAACTTCAGAGCACATTACCATAGACTAAGTATAGAGAAATTCCTTTCAAGTAAGTAGTTTAAAATATTCAAATGAATACTTAAGTAAAGCGCTTTAATACGAATACCTATTTTTAGGTTTGCAACTTTTAAATGTTTCCCCATTTCTAAAATGTAATAATTCACGTATTAAGGGAGCTGCTGTGTGTACTTACACGGTTTAATTCTTTTCAAAGAAATTCATGTTGAATTTCTTAAATTAAATTTTAAATCGCAGCCAAGAACGTAACGTTTCGAATTTGTTTTCCTTGAGATCGCGTCATAATAATGCTGGAGTCATTCTTTAAGGTGTTCGGAATAACGAAGAGTAATTAAAATTTAAAACGTTTCCATAGAAAATAAATCGTGCCTTAAATCGAGGAAGAATAAGAAAACGATGTAAAACAAACAGCAATTATTAAATGGAATCTACGAAATATTAATTTAAGTATCTATAGATAAGTAATGGTGATCCTTAGAAGACACCTCATCGTTTCGTTGAAGTTTTTGAGAACCACTCTTACATCCTCAAAATACATATTAAATTCTGCTTAGTCCACACCAAAGACCCAATTAATCCCATGGATAAGTCAGGTGTCTACAAGTTAAACTGTAGAGACTGTGACGCTTTCTACATAGGCCAGATCGGGAAGAAGTTATCACTTTGAGAATTAACGAACACTTGTCCTTCCTAAAACACAAATACTCAAACTTCAAGTCGTCCTTCGCCAATCATTTAAGCAACTCTTGCAATCCTGACGCCGACATGGAAATCCTGCACATATGCCCCAAAAGTACGAAACTAAACCTATTAGAAATTAAAGAAATAGTTCAACACTATAACAATAAACCCGAATCGTCCCTTAACGAGGTGGTCAATTTTAACAAAAACCTTTTATTTTTGAAGTAAGTTTTTTCACTTCACCCTGTATAACTTCTTTACTTCCCTTTATCAGCTCTTCACTATATTTCCAACTTCCACGCATGTCACTCTCGTCTTCTACACAATATGGTGGACTTTAATGTGATATGTTATTTCACATCCAATACCAGCAATGTTTTTATTAATTTAATTTAAAATGTGTTAATAATTAGTCTAAGAGTTTTTTTCCCGTAAGTATTTCTCTGTAATCTCGCAATCTCTAATCAATTTGTATTCTAGCTTAAACATGTAAACTTAACCCTACAATTAACATCATGGCAAATTTTTCATGGTCAAATGTTAAGAACCAAAGAGTATTCTCAACTAATGTAAGTATCTATAGCCCTGGGGTGACAATTACCTTAAGTTAATACTTACACTATACCCCCATTTTAGATATTATCGTCTGATGATGACTTCTGCCGAAACATGTTACGATACTTCACCCTCGCTTTCATAATTCATTAACTTCGCTTCACGAGTATCGCTATTATTATTAATAAACATTTTGTGGGGAAGATTTAGAGTTTTTGTTCTTTCCAACCATTTTGTTCTTTCCAACTCCATTTTGGGAATCACCAATTTCAACGATGGATCCCATCACCTCAAAATACATCTTGGCTAAAGTCTCAAAATCATCAGAGTCTAATGTTTTTAACTCTACAACTGAGCTTACCGTAAAATGGAAATACTTTGGCCGTTTTGCAAATTTAAACGTTAATACAGACTTTGTCATTTATCACAAGTTAAAGTGTTATATCATCATTAAGAAAGTGGGTGACCAAAGTTACAAAGCAGTTTAAGTATTCTTAAGTATTCCCCCACCCCCACCTCTAAATCTTCATTAAACAGCAAACTTTAACATTGCTATGTTAACAATGGCTTCATTTATCTAAAGAAAAGCGATTTAAAAATTATTTAGTGACTTTTTTTAGTAGAAAATAGTTATTTTTGTATCTAGTGCGCGAAATACCACTTTGGTGATCGAGAACTGATTTTTTTAACGAGGCGCAGCCGAGTTAAAATAATAGTCGAGATCACCAAAGTATTTCGCGCACGAGTTGCAAACAAAATTTTTACTACAAACGTGAAAAATTATTTTAACATTAAAATACAAAACTCTCATATAATTTACATGCAGTGCGTGAAGTAAGTACTTCGCGCACGGCGTTGTTACTTCGCGCACGGTGTCATGGTAACGTAGGAAAGTGAAAAAAAGGGTCAATACGCGTATTGTTATCAATGCGCAAACCTTGTCATTTTTTGACGTTTGTAGAAAAAGCAAATTTTGCACATTTATTCCTTTAAAAAGTGGCAACTGTATAAAAATGTAAAAATAACATTAATTCTGTAGTAACCAAATACCTACTATATACAGGATGTACCAATTTTACGACAAAGTTCGGCATATATGGCTTATTTCAAGAGATATCAAAAAATCATTATGTTTGGTTTGTAACAGAGTTATGTAACACCCTGTATAGTTCAAGATAGTTTCAAAGTATGGTCCTTAAAGACATCTATTATTTTTGTTAACAACGTTTTTTGATATCTCTTGAAATAAGCCAAATACTGAACTTTGTCATAAGATTGGTACACCCTGTAACAGCAAGGCGTTGTAATTTTTGGATTAAACTTGCCAGAAATGTTTAACTATTCAATTGATTAAAATTTCGTACATTTTACCGTCGAATTAGAGCTTTTGGGTTTCGGTCCTATCGACCACATCTTCTGCTTCCGCTGACGGTTCGTCATCGACAGCAGCGTTTGGAGTGGTGTACCTTGAGACTTGATTGCGACGTGGAATGTCATAGAATGGTTTTCAGCAACGAATCCCGACTCTGCTTGGGGGCATGCACGATGGTCACGCGTAGACGTGGAAAACGTCGTAATGTGCAGCTTCTGTATAGCAGTATGTGCGTCACACTGTGGGAGCTATGGTATGGGAGGGTGCTATTGTTTATGGAAGCAGGTCTGGTCCAGGTATTCATCCTAGGCAATATGAATGCCACCGATATGTTGATGAAGTGGTAGAACCCCATATCCTTCCATTCCACCAGGAAATGAAGGGGCCGATTTTCTAACAGGATCATTCCTGCCCCCACATTGAGAGGCACTCTATGAAGCGTTCTGAATAGGCTAACGTTACCAACAGATTGTTAATAAAAATGCCTTTACCTTTTGTTTAATTTATTTGAAAAATCAATTACTACCTTTCACTAGTGAAACATTTCTGCCAAGTTTATTCCAAAAATTCCAACGCATCCTTGGTGTTGCATTTTTATGTCCCAGAGTATATTAGTGTAGTACTTTCGTATTTCATTGTCATAGTGTGATTTTGTCCACGACTATAGTATAATATGGCCGTTATTTGTCTCGGGAGACAATACTAACAGTATATATTACACACTAATTTTCATTAATCACTGTTATTGCACAGAATAAAGACGATTGTTATTGTCATTAGACCCGGGATTTATAAAAATAAATCAAATACATTCAATCAAGAGTGTCGGTTGTCATGGTAACCGTCAAATACATTCAATTAAGCATATAAGAGAGGCTATTAATTACGGGAACGTATTTGCGGTACGAGCCGTAGGCGAGTGTAGCAAATCGTTCGACTTATACGTATGCTCTCGTTGTGTAATATACTATTAAACTAAAAATTTGGAAAAAATAAACTACTAGTGAAGATCGTCGACAAATGAAGAGAGTATCAAGTAAATTCAAATGCGATCATGATTGAAATTTTTTTGAGAAAAACAGTTTTCTCTAATAGTTACCAAGATACTAACTGTGTGACGGCGAGTATGGAAAATCTAGGATTTCTGTAAAATAGAAAATATGAAATATAACGAAAACGGTATATTTTATGGATGGTAAAAAACCATTACCGCATTTTACTCATTTTGTCTATGAAAACACATCCGTTTAATTCCTTACGGATCTTTTCACCTACTACACGCTGTAAAAGGGAATGAAAAATGGAACTAGTTTAACGAACGACGAAAGTTACGATTTTTTTAAATATTTATAGTTACAAAAAAAAATCGAAGCTCAAGAGACATAGGTACTACACTGGTGGTATAATGAAATGTGTTATTATCGAGAATGGAGTTTAGAACTCCAGTAAACGAAGCGTATAATAATAGCCTTTTATAGCGAACTTCATATGCTTTATATGCGACAAATTTAATAATTCGTCGTTAAATTTTATATTGTTTATTAGTTTAGTAAAATTGGATTTTAATAAAATCCAAGGCTAATGTAACTGAGATTGCTGCGTCAAACTGCTGATAGTATAATTATGTCGTTTTCAGATTTAAAGCACTGCATTTATTGAATTCGGTGCAGGATTCATTTAATCCTAATTAAGGTTGATTGGAAAGTAGAATTCAATACACCTAGAGCAGAGTTCTATGTTCATGTTCTAAGGCATTACAGTTTCTAGTATAAATGTATAATGAGTATACATTTCATAACCTGAAAGATACTGAACACTGATTGCTTCTGACTCTGAGTAGCACCTTTCAAACCCTTTGCAACTGATGGTAGTGAACTTAGTATCCAAAAGGCAGCACGAAGCCGAAAATACCTGAACACACATTTCATAGGCATGTATTAAAAATGCAATCTAGTGGCAAATTCAACATAGCAAGCAAACGAGATAATTCTTACTAAGGTACTAAATAATTAACATTCAGACTCTTCGTCCAAAATATAAATTCTAAATAAGTTCAACCGTTGAGTGAAAGATTTATTCAATGGTTCAACCCAGTCTAAAATAAATATTCATAGATGGCGATAGTTTCCTCCATCCCATACAGCACTAAAATAATAATACTATAATAATAAAAATGTTAGTTCTTTAAGGATTTTGAGTGGATTCTCGATTCCTTTTTGAAATATTGATCTTTATGGAGGTTGTTTTCTTCACCCTAAACTGGGTTAAAAAAGGTATAAGTTATAAACTGGATTGATAATTTTAAAATCTGAAATTGAAGAAACGAGCGGCGTGACTGAAATTTGGGAAATGTTGGTTTGAACTACGAGAGAACAGGAGAACGGAAAAACAAACTAAACTTAATTTATTTTCTAGTAATTTCATTACGAATTGCCCGATTTATAACAATCATAATCAAATACGAAGTAATTCTACAACGTAGTTTTATCACTTTTTTGTAAACGAGGAAATTGTGTACCTACGATAATGAATTTGACAGCTGCCATAAGAAAACGCTTTGAAAATGTGAAAACTTCAGCTTAACCTGTTTTCTATTTCGATGTTAGGTATAAGTAATTCATTATTTTCTGTTTTCAATTGTTTACGGTTTACAGTTGGCAGCATTGCAACTCAATAAATGTGTTGTAATTATTGTAACTAAACCGAAAAGGTTATGTGTCATGAGAATAAAATTAATAAGCTTTTTTGACTACGTAACAAAACAATATATACTTTAACAAGAAAATAGGATACAAAATTTAAATTATTATTACGTTTGTGACCTAATTCTCTGCTACCTTGATCACCAATCCAGATAAATTGTCAAAAATGCAAAATTCAAAATCGCGTACCTATCCAATATGGCGGATTAAAAAATATAAATTTAGCGGATTCGTGTGAAAGTTTGGATTTAAGGTATTATGAATTAGAGGTCGGAATTTCGGAATTGTCGTATTATAACGTTTTATCATTGAATATATTCAATATGGTTTTATTTAAGATTTACAGGGGTTAATTAAATTCGTAATCCTATTCGTCTCCATTCATTAGTGACCATAATAAGATTGAAAATTTCTCACAATCACAGCAAACTTCTAAATCACAAAACCGCCCCCAATATTCTTTATTTTCAACGTAGAAAAATTGAAGATTAAAGTTGACGGATTATACCTACAGATGTTTAAATTAAAACATAGATCAAATTACATGTTTCGACAAAATTATCATCCTCAGGATAAAACTAAATCTATGAGAAACTAATTTTTGTAAGTATTTTGTAATAAGTTAGTTTTATTCTCATACTGCACTTACTTTGAGCCTGAGGATGACAATTTTGTCGAAATATATTATAATTTGATCTATGTAGTCTTAATTTAAACTTTTGCATAATTCGTCAACTTTAATCTTTAAACTTTTCTACGTTGAATAAAGAATTATGGGGAAGCTCGATATTAGTGAATCCGAAAATTCCAGAAGCCGATGGAGACACGCCCTACATCCTTTTTTCCAGGTAATATTTACGCGTAAAACCTTCTCGGTAACGCCGGATGTCCTTATTCCGAGCTTCCTGCGCATCATCAGATAGAGGACTAATTAGCAGCGGAGCAGCTTCGACTATGGCATGTCCATGCAACAAAACAATGTGGACTGATGTCGACAGCAGGTCTGGCCACATTCAAGCAGTACATTTTTAAACTTGACATTATCTGCAAGATTACTTTACTCTTGGTCATCAACTCCTCATAAATCCCCAAAATTTTCGCCATCACGGACACGTCTTAAAAATATCGCCTGGCAATATTACAGTCATTTGATCCCTTTTTGGAAATATCAATCAGCAAACCTATACTGCGTTTAAAATCGCTCTGAACTTTCGCTTTACGGGTCGTTACACGCAGTTTTGTCATCGGCGTTCTTGTAAGCTAAATGTATGAACCACACCAAAAACGGCGTGCCAGACACATCGCAGAAATCTTTTGAACTCTTCAACTACATTATTAAGCTACTTGGGGAGCTACTTTTTAAGTGGAGGAGAGCGGCGAAAATTTTGTAGCCAATAATTTTTGAGAATTTTGGTGTTACGTGATATAGGTTTAAATGTCGAAATATTTTATTAACAGGGTTCCAAATGTGATAAACTTACCTTTTGGGGTGCTACCAATCGTATGTGATCGTGAGAAGAGGGTCGGATCAATGTCACGTAGTAAAAATGACGCAGTAAAAACGTGCGTTTTTTCGCACCTATGTTTTCCGGCAACTGCCACGACACGTATCAAACAGATTAGTGACTGGAATGCACTAGTGCCATCTACATACGATTTCCAGGAACTTCAACAAAAGTCAACAAATAATAAAGATAAACCTTTTACGAAAATGAACCAATACACACAACTACATTAAAGTGTACACGCTAAAACACTAATAAGAGGAACCTAAAGCCAATGGAATGACATATTTCCATAACGGAGAGAGTGACTATCCCTGATAACGGTTCAAATTGTTGGAGTGTTTGAAGATCTCAATGCCCTCGCTGGTTTTCCTTTGGTAGATGAAGGGGAAATGGTGAGAGCCTTGGCTTCTTGAAGCAGAATATTACATACATTGCCTTATATCAAATTATAATAAAATTTGTTGTTGTTTCGCCATAAACAAAAAGACTGCAAAAATTGTAGCTAAGATTGAGGTCTTGGGATACAATTTAATTTTTCCGGCGCCAGTAGTATCCAATAATCGGTTCAGTAAATGTCACTTTGCATACCTGCATACCTTATTATAGTATTCATTGTTGATAAGTACATGTTAATGAATGATTTCCACATTTATTACCATAGCGTGAAAAATGCTGATAACAATACTTAAATTAATATGACGATTTACTTTAGTGAAAAATGTGAAATGTAAATTTAAAATGAATATACAGTACATTTATATTAATGTCATCATAAAGTACGAAAACATTTGTGTAGCAATTTTTTTTGTGTGTTATTAATTACCCCGTGGGTCTGTAAATTATTAATGATAGTAGATTGAGTATTAATTACCAAAACAAATTTAACACAAAAAGGTGAAACGCTTAATTTAAAATATACCATTTATATACCTACATTTTGACATATAATAATGGATAAGTAAAGTGTAATAATCTAACAAAATCCACCTACATTTGTCATTTGATAAATTAATTTTGAAAGATTTCTTTCAATTTTAACACGAACACTTTTCTGCGAGTCACGCAGTCTCGACTTTATTCATGCACAAATACAATTTTCGTTAACAGCACGCTCTTATAATTCGATTTCGCTAAACGATTATTTTTTTAATTTCGAAATGTGGATAAAGATGTCACTTCTCGTATTTGATTGATGATGTGGGTAAAATTCATTTTGTGGTTATGTGAACAGTTAGTCAAAACAACTCCGGTGTAGTGAGGTATAATTTAACAATAGATTTACACACTTACAGACTAAATTATTTTTTTTTTCTAACTATAATTAGTAATTGAAAATTATGTTTCATACACCACTCGGTTGCGTTTTAAACGAAACCCCTTCTGTCACGCTTCATCAAAACGTATTAAAACGCAATTAACCGTAAGTCGTCACCAGCCTATCAACATCATAATACAATATGCTTCAATTAAATAAAACGAAACAAATTGGAAGATTTCGATTTTGGTTCCGTTGTCCTACTTTCTAAACGCACTGCCTAATTTGCAAATTACGAAATGAGAAGTGCCAATTATGATATTATACCAATAGTCGAAGAGGTAACAGCTTGAAAAATCGTACAGTTTGTTAAGGTCGAAGGCATCTATTTCGTCTATCTCCAAGATTTTTATAGTCAGACTACGGCATTCGTCTATGTTTAGACTAACAATTATTTTGGGTATATTTCAAATCTTACTTTATGAAGTAAGTATCTAATTGCACATTTCCTACGTTGTCTCGCTTACTTCCATAATCGTCAAATACAGAGTGTTCCTAAATGTCCTGTACATACGGAAGGGGATGATTCTTTGGCTTATTTTATAACTAAAAGTCTATATAAACATTGGTCCGCAAACCCTTCCTTACTAATCTATAGGGTCTTGAAATTTGAAATTTTTTTCGTTGTTTCTTATAATTATGGAGGTCATTGTCAACAATAATTGTTGTAACGTAGTTTCTTTGCTATGGTTATTATTTAGTTTTTTGTATTGTAATAAATTATTGCTAAATATTAATTTCATTTCGTCAATTACTGATTTCCTGAAGAGCATCACTTCAGAAAAATTCACCACCTTTTAAATAAAGCCAATAGAAATCGTGTTTTAGAAACTGCGTTATCTTCTAGTACAGTAAAGCAAGCGAGTAACTAACTGAAGGCAAAAGTAAATTTTTGTAACTATTGAGATACGATTCTGCTACATCGCCAAAAATTAAGCTATCGCGTTATCAACGGATTTGACGCAAGCGATAATACAATAGGTGTTTTCTTTTTGCATCGCCACAGGGTTAGGTAAAGTTACAATCATCACGTGATTAAAGTGCCTTGCGTCATGTAGACATTTCTGCCTTAGGTTAATATAAAACTTAAATAAAGCTTTTAAAACGAATAGAGTTATTGAAAACTGAGTCAAATTACTTTTATAAAACGAATGGTGTGTTATTGACAGAGCTGACTTGGGTCTACCACAACGTGCAAAAAGAAAACACCTAATGAATGTGTTATTGCAGACTAAGAAAATTTGGTGAGAGAATTTCGTGGGAAAATTAGCAGTTTTTAATCACGTAGGTATGTCCGATAGCAAATTCATGGGAAAGAAGTAAAAAGGGAAAATAGGACTAATTAGGGAAATTAACGCGAGAGCATAACAAGGTCCCTTCGACCCTTCCATTCTATACGTAGAGGAATATGTTATTTTCTCCTTAGTTACTATAACGTGAGGGTAGTGTTAATTTCTATATCGTTACCTGGCCAATTGATTGCCAGGCTATTGGCAAATAAAGGTTTTCCTTCCTTACCTCATTGTTGATTGTGATAATTGTCGGTGTGGTTTTTCTTTGTCGCCATTCGTATTTTCACAATAAGTAATGGGGAACTCAGTATCAAAGAATACAAAAGGTTGTTGGGAATTCCCTCCATTTTACATCGATACTGTAGGGATTATTATTAGAGCGAGTTGTTCTCTACATTGAGACTCTCTGTGGGGAATATTCTGAAAGCTCCAGTGTTTAGCAATATTACTCTGTTTGAATACGGTGGAATATATACAGACAGAGAGAGTCGATCTCACTACACTATCACCTCCTTGTCAAGGATTCAGGAATATTTTTAACGAATTTTTGTACAAAAATGCGTCTCTTGGCCTCGCATCTCATCTCTCCAGAACGATAAGATCGATCAACTTTGAATTTTTGGCAGATGATTCGTGAGAATGTTGAGACGTGCTACCTAAAAATATTTTCCTGCGTCTGGTCATAATTTAGCATCTATAACCGAACACGTGCTCTAGTTGTGCAACTATTAAAAATAGTCTGTCCGTCTGCCTGTATGTTCTCCAGTACACGCCATAACTGGGTCTCTAGAAAATGAAACTATTTCGGACTTTCGCAATATGATAGCTTATGAACTCTAGTTGTGTAGTCTGTCCGTCTCCTCTTCTGTCCGTTGGTACTCGCCAAAATTCAGTTCGTAGAACTCGTATCGATTTTCCACTTTCTCAACATTATGGATTATGTGCTCTAGTTTACTCAATACTGATCGGTAACGTTTTTGTGGTCCGTTTCGGACCCGTTGTAATTATACATATACAATTACACTATTTTGTTTGATCAAATGTAATAAAAAATAGCAATCGATGAACCAATTAGAGTGATTTCACAATGAGGAAGTGTGGTCAAAACGTTTAAGAAACCTATAGGTAGTATCACGCTGCCTTAATACTATGTAGGTACTCTCTGCATTGCTAGTGCAATACATTCAGTAGGTACTAATTTATGGTACTTCATACATATTTTGCAAAATGTGGATTTTATTTCATCTGTGATTCTGTCCAATATTACATGCGAATAGGATACTTACTGTCTATTTACCAGCTAAATCGAAATGCTGCTATAATCTCTTAATTAGTACGTTTGTCGCGGAAATGGAATAGCGTTAATTATTGCGCGACGGGTATTGGAAACATCAGAAAGCAGCTCTACTTAATAACCTTACAACTTCGCCTTACATTCACATCAAAAGTGAGTTTGATCTATTTAATTATAAACCAATTTTTGTTACATAAGGAAATGTTACATCGTTACATACAATTGAAATTGAACTCTATCACTTTGCGATCTCCATAAAGGTCATTTTAAAAGGACAGATTTACGATTGGCGTAATATTATTGAATAATGAGTATATCCATTTTTGCTACAGTGTAGTGTACAGATTCCTCCAATGCATGATTTTCAGCTTATTACATTTGAAAACATGCAAAAGACATCTGTTCCTTGTTAATTTGACCACTCAGTATACGAGGCCTGTCTAAAAAGTATCCGACCTTAATTTTTCCCGCGCAAAGTAGTGATTCTAAGGCGGCGTCACTGTGCACGGTGGAAGGAGGAACCTTAATGCGCATGCTTGAATTTTTTCACCGCGTTCGCTTGTACCAGTCGCTGGCTGGTGGTCGCCAAGTAAGGTGCTGTTTGTAGTGTTCGTCGGATTTAGTTTTCTCGCAAGATGACTGAACGACAACGAATTGAGCAAAGATACTGCTTCAAATTCTGTCAAAAGTTCGGCGCAAAAGACCAGACATGTGGACGGCGAACAACTGGCACTTGCATCATGACAACGCCCCTGCACATTCATCCCAATTGATCCACACTTTCTTAGCCAAACATGGAATTACAACCGTTCGCCACCCTCCCTACTCTCCAGACCTGGCTCCGTGCGACTTTTGGTTGTTTCCAAAATTGAAGGCGCCACTGAAAGGATTCCGTTTTGAGAGCAGAGAAGAGATAATGCGGAACGCGACTACGGAGCTGAACACCATTCCAAAAGAAAACTTCCAGAGGTGTTTCCAGCAGTGGAAGGATCGGTGGGCTAAGTATGTGCAAGCACAAGGGGCCTACTTTGAAGGGGATTAGGGTTCCAACTCCGTCAGGTATTCGAAATATTTGTTCTGGCCAAAGGTCGGATACTATTTAGACAGGCCTGGTATAGTATAAGCTGGTCATTTACAGCACGTCAATATTGCTTCAAGTAGAATTAAATAGTTACATTGACATTGTACGGACTGAGATGAAAAATATAGACCATGTTGACATTCTAGTTATACTTCATTTCTTTTATATTATTTAAAGCCATAATTAAGTTATCATGGTGTTATTATTGGGTAACGAACTGTGAAATTGCTAATTTGTAAATAATATGCGAATATTACTTAATCTCATAGATGTTTTATGAAATCGAGGACACCTCGAAAGTGTACAAAGAACGTTTCTAAAGCTACTGTATTACACAACGTGTGGTATTTATCCTGAACGAGCCTTTTCCTACAAAAGAATTTTTCATTGTATTTAAATTGTGTGTTATGACGTTTTCTATTTGCCGCTCCCTATACAGTCTCAATCTATTTGTCTATACTGAAAGATTTTGTGTGAGTGATTCTTTGCGCCTTTTCACGCGGACCTCTTAGAAGCGCGTGCAAAAAAATATTAAATGTGCAAGAGACTTTGTTACGGTAAGTTTCGAACGGCAACACAATTTAAAAGCTAATGATCTCGGTAGCTCAGTTCTATCAGGCAAAATTGGGGGTAGGTCAATTATAATGAGCAAAAGAAGGATTATGTTCACATACCCGAATATTCTCGTACATGTGACTTGCCCTCATTATATATGCATAAAAGCATTAAAATGTTCTTTATCGGTTTGTGTATGCAGAAAAAAATTTGTAAAGAAAACTGGACGCCTTATTATGGCAATAAATTCTTCTGCTGGAAAATGTTGCACTCAGACTTTATTGAGAAGAACGTATGGCAATAAAGGGGTTGGATGGAGGTAAAGTCACTGTACAATTTATTGTAATTCAGGCCTAAGCAATGGACGGGATAACACTACAAGCTGTTTATTGCATACGGCCTTGGGCTTAGCGTGTATTTAGTAACAATACAATAATTGTGTTTTTTCCACCTTGGCGCATAATAAAGTAAGAAATGTCGAACATCACTATAGATTTAAATTAATACAGTAAAGGTCTGAAATAAACATGTGATTGCGTTTGATTTTCGAAGAGTAATAATCTAGATGATTCAGGGGGTCTAAATGAACTTCTGCCGTATTCTATTGAGATATACAACTAAGGTAAATCGTAATACCCAAGCCAGAATGCTAAAGAATGAAGGAAAGAACGTAAAAACTGAAATAGCCCCAAATTATAACAGACGATCATTGAAATAAGCGGAACGCCGCACCGTTTTGAAGGAAAAAGTTCGATTAGATATTCCCTTTGTAAGTAAAATGTGAAATGAACACAAAGAACATAAATTGACAGTGTAAACATAAAGTCAGTAATTTATGCATGATGTAGGTTGTTGGCGTGGTAGGGAAAGTCAAGTTCGCGTGATTAAACATAGATTATAATAATTGTCATATTTAACACCAGGTTTCTCTGGGAAGTTTGAGGAAAATTAACGCACTACACGTGGGGCCTTTTAGAAACATAACGCTCCATAAACTTTACACACGTTTAAACAGCGCATTAGGATAGTAATTTAACATGAGTTATGTTAGTTAACATTTTTAATTAATCTCGTAATAACACACAGTTTATACACACGTATCCTTATGTAATATTTGCGAATTTTCTTAAACGAATTTGTCGTCACAGTTTTCTGATTCCTTTTCATTACGGTAAGTGGCGCCAGATTATATTATAAGTTGTACCGTCGAATATGTACGCCCTACTACGTTTTAATTATAATAAACTTTGTTTGTTTGAAGTTATAGAGACAGGGAGCGGTTGCAAATGGATTTTCTTTAGTAAACATGTGACGCTTGAATATAAACTTGACAACTTTAGCGAGGATCAAAATAAGTGTAATTATAATTAGTTTTGGAGCATCCACAATTAACGTTCGAAAAGAAAAACCGGTTAAGCTCGAAAATGATTTTTATTCCCGTCTATCTATCAGAAAGTATAACTTAATTCTCTTTCTTTCGATCGACATGTTACAAATTATTTGGCTTGAATATAATCATCCTGGGATAAAAAAGAATCTATTAATAGCGGTTCCATCTGGAGCGTATTTCCCGTTTCCTCAGGTCCTCTCCGAATAGGGGGGGAGTCGACTGATTGCTTCCCCTTCCAGATCCACAACATATCTCAGGGATAAATAGAAACCTTTTACCTCGAAATCTTCCCAACACACCCGAATTCACTATCGGATTTCTGCATTACATTTTGTCACAGCTTTTATAGATTGAATCATTTTTATATTTCTAGTTGCTACTACAATCTACATGACAAAACCTCATTTATAACAATAAAAAAACAATTTCATACAAAACCCTTCAACAATGATCGTTTCTCGTACAGGTTTCCGTGCGCACAATAATAATGTAGGTAATTCGACGATAAGAACAAAATTATTTTGTTTTCGATTCCTCTCAAAACAAATCGAGTTCATTTTCGCAGTGGAGGTAAATAAAATGTGTAGATAATGGGATTATTATGCAATATCCGCGCGTGTAACAAAAATAATGTTACAAGTGAAATAGTTTCAGCTTAAAGGATCTATCCGGGATTTTGTGTTAAATTTCACGATATCAAATTATGTTCCGCGTGCATTCAATCGAGCTCATGGATGAAAAATCCGCTTGTTCTAAAATATCTATCTATTATTCTCCCCTTTGAATGAACGTATAGCTTCCGCATCAGTCATTCGTTGACATTCTATGTTTATGACTAGAGGGCGGATTATATGCAAAATGCATATTGTTGAATATTGATGCTGTAAAAGTACCCTTCCGTATCTAGGTGAATCACATTAATGCGAGTTATATGACACCAATTTAATTTTGCATATTTTGCATATATTTGCAGCAATGTTCATGTTTTTGTAAAATGTGTATATTATTGCATAATTTGTGCATTTCTAAATAAATTTGACATTTTACTTAAAAAAATTTCTCTCATCGCCTCAAACGAGCACAGTAAATGAAACTTTTTAAATAAAAGATTAAAATCTAAAAAAAAAACCTTTAAAAATTCCTGTAGAAGGTAAGAGAAGCGTCACTGCTATAATTTCGCCGTAGCATTCGATCATATCGAGATTTAGATGGAGCTGCCTTGCATTTCTTACAAAGATTTCTCAGTCGCGTCCCTACATCCACTTGATCGAACGGGGATATATTTTATCTGATACGCGACAAGGATTTAATTTAAACAATTTGGAAAAACACCTTATTGTAAATTATTATAGGCAGAAAAGCAATGATTAGAATAATATGTTTAATTCTCCAACTGATCGTAAGATTATTTGTAGTTAATATTACACATATACATTATTATTATTTTAATTACTTAATTTTTTTAATTTCATTAAGAACCTTTTTCACATAGGTAATAACAGTTTTTGTTTAATAGAGGTTGTTTATTATTTCTTGGTATGCATATTTTGCATATAATGTTGCATATTTTAAGAAACTGACTGCATATCTTTAACATATTTGGTGCATATCTATGCGCATATATGTGACTTTTTATGTGCATATTAATCCGCCCTCTATTTATGACGTACGGTGCATTATTTGACGTTACTAAAAATTCATGTATTAAACAATTTAGCATCGTATTTTGATGGAAAAAATTTGTTCCTGAAAGCAATCAACTAGAAACGATGCGTCGCTTGCTTTAATATCGAAAATGCTTTGTGCGTCGAGGAAAATGAACACGCCATTTCTGGTATATTAATTGTCACAATACTGCCTACGTCAATATTATTTAAGATCAAGACAGCGCTTTTTTAATGAAATATGACATTCTTATTAGAATATCTTTTGTAGTTTTAATGAAAGATAGGAATGGGCCCTTTTCTTTACAGTTACTATCCCATTTATGATTTAATTTGATTCATTACGTCCATTTTCGACCTGTGAAATTGGTTTCCGGCGTTAACGGAAAAATTATCATATCTACAGTAGGTATTTAACATTTTCAGTGTGAAAAGTACCAATTATAAAACCGTCATTTACTGTCGTATTTATGCAGCCAAAAGATTATTATAGATTGACCGATGAGACGCGCAGACGATAAAGTTAATATGATGTAATACCTATAGATTACTTCTTTTTTCTAAAAAACGGCTCGAAATAAAAATTCCAATACAATTTAGTGGTTTTGAATTAATTTGGAATGCGCCAACACGCTCCTAATAAATGCTCGGAAATCGGTTTCAAAAATGACTTACAGGGCTCACCATTTCAAAGAGTTTAATAGTACTAACCTTGCTTTGGAGTGCACCAACATGAATTACTAAAATTCTGGATTGTAAAACATCTTACGTAGTTGCAAGTTCTCCAATAAAAATTAGGAGGAACTGGCGTCTGATTTCGCTGAAATGAAATTGAAATAAACTGAAATTAAATTCTATCTGAGCAATTTACAATTACGATTTTGTCTTCAATCCATTCGCAACGTTAACATTTATCATGATCATTCGTAATTTCCTCTAAGGATAAATATCACACATATCGCACCTATAATATTACAAAAACGATAAGCTTATACACTCACTACTATTTTCATCCGCACAATTTTTAGCGCTCCAGGATCATTTAAAGATCTTATTTCCATATTTGTAAATAGACTGATGATGGTTGTATGACCGAAACATGAAGCATCATGTTAGATTAGCATTTCATTTTGCACAAATTTTTACTACAATTCTGTGATATAGTAATAGAGTAATAAACACATGGGGAGGTTATGAGCTTTATCTAAGAGACTTTTATGCAATTTTGAAAACTTCCAACAGGTATAAGAGTAATTAAACTACATTTTAAAGTAAGTGATTTCCTATAACGATAAATTAATTCAAAAAACCCTATGTAGCGAAGAAAGGCAGTAGGTTAATATTTATTGAAAATGCAAACATTCTTTGTGGAATATAATTAATTATTTTCCAGTATAACGACAGAATAATGGTAATGAAGGAAATTTCTTTGAAGTGGGGGAGCTTGGTTCGGAAACGAGATTAATTCATGATTTTGTAGCCCGAAGAAAGACTCCGATTTCATGTTCCCCAATTATCACATATATTTTTTTTGGTCAGCTTTTTTTGATTACAGTATCTCTTATTCGCCAATGTTTAAGAGGCTCTACAAATTTCTTACCTTCTGTTCAAATTCTTAATACTTATAGAATAAAAAGAACGGCTGCCATTTTCTTGTTGCTCTGCTGCAGCGGTACTTATCTGGTATCTATAAAACCGTCTGTTGCATTATAATGAGATAGTATCTCAGGTTTCTGTTGTTTATTAACTTCCAAATCATCGACTTCCAACTGTATTCCAGGTTTCGCTCTGTATGTATAATACAAAAAATAATGGCATTGTTGTGATTTGCCGCTCGCTGTTTACGATGTGGTAGATTACGTCTCGCGGGAATATGTGCGTCTTTCTTTCGCGATAATCATAACATTTACTTTGAATTACAAGAAAACAAAGTTTGTTTTCAATAAAGGAATAATGCAGCTTAATTTCAGTAATACAACTTTACCATTTAAAACAAGAATTTTTCTTTAGTTTCCGTACATTGGAAAATAGTAAATTTTCGATTGTAGCTCATAAAACCAGATAATTATATCAATAATCAACATTTATGGGCTTTCGACTTTTGAGAAGTAAGAAGCAAGTAGCAATACCCTGGACCTGATAGGTATGAGTTAAAGGGCATCCTGGAACAAAGGCAATGAATAAGCCGATGCGCTAATGCCACTGGGTTCAAAACAAATGTTTTGTACTACAGAGCCGGCTTTCCGCTTACAATATCAACTTAAACAATCTGATAACTAAAGACACCTAAGGCCAGCTGGAACTTGATGTTAGACCGTCATCCTAAGATGCCTTCAGGACCTTGTTCTAACATACTTTGTGTGCCCTACACTTGTCAACTAAGAGAATGTTCATGATTAGAGCCATCCATTATCATTACGTTTATCTCACGCATGGGATATCTTGAGCGACGTTGTGGGCTCGGACGACTATTCAGGGAAGGAGCACAAAGAGCTAGGTGCATGTGAGATGTGGTAATCCAGAATCTGTACTTCAGATACACGTTGGTGCCGCCATTCGATCCATTCAGTGTTGGGGAACAGAATATTCAGTACTACATGAGATGGTCCTGTTCACGTTTTTTTTTGTAAGCGCCAACCGCGGTATTGTGTACTGAAGATGAAAATAATACCACGATGATATTTCATGATAGTTCTATTTAAAATTAATGGTATAGGGGAAGTTTGTAAATTAGCGGATAGAGTACTAGCTACCACGTACACGGCCTGCTAGAAAAACTTCAGTAATTTTCCTTTTCAACAGTAAGCTGTTAAGGAGCGTACCAACACTTGATCTCTGGAGTTATTCCAGACATATCTGGCTGAAATTAAGGAGCTCTGGGGCAGTGTAAAAAAATTACGACTTACCAATGTATTTAGAGCGTCGCATGTTTCCAAAAACTCACTGTGCTGTAACCGACCACACAAACGTCTAAATAGACATTTTGTGCTATCATACACCATTTCTTAAGGTGTACAACAACATAGTTTTGAGCGACCGAGACATTTCATTGTCTTCTATTTACATGTGATTCAATGCATTCCCATGTTCTTGATGCCATATTTAATTTGTAGTAGTAACTAACGAAAACTAGTTACCTTGACAGTTCGAGGAACCGCGAAACCCTCAAATTATTTAGTCACCCTAAGTAATAATAACAGTTGCAATTTGGAGGAGCAGATTTCTGGATCTATTGGATTATGTGAAAGTTGCCCCCGCTGGACTCGGACTCTAAAGCAGTAAGAATTTCTTAAATAACGAAACGCTTTTTTAATTTACTTCATATTGTCGAAATAGCTAATGATGTTCCCCAAATGAGTCATTGTTTTTCTTTCCGCCCTTAAGGGAGATGGGAGCGAAGATGGTGACGGATAATTTGTAAATCACGAAAAAATGTTAGAGGAAAAAAAAAGTAAAACAGATCGTGTTTGTGCGGAGAAGTGCAATTTTCCCCCTTTCCCCTCCAAAAAAGGGGTTGCAGTTGGGGATGAAATTTCCAATTTTTAAATAGTTTTTATGGTGAATCCGAAAGAGATTTGGAATCAGTAAAGAATTTGCTATAAGACGACACCACTTCCACCATTCTAAATCCTGTAACATCGACTTTTTGAAGTTGGTTGAAAAGAAAAAACGCATAGTTTAGAAATTCAAAGTTCAAAATTCCAAATTCAAAGTACATATTCAAGTTATTCAAAGATGTAAGATATAAAATTTAAATTAAGAAAATCCACATAAAATTCGAAAATGTCGTATTCAAAATAGAAATTTGAAATAAAAAATTGAAACTCAAAATATTAATGCTATTGAATCCTAAATTATAATTTGAAAATTCAAATTTCACAATTCGAAACGCAAAATATTACTGCTACTTAAAATTAAAAAGTTTAAATTAAATTCAATATTGAAATTGGAAATAATAAAATCGCAATTATAATTTTGTAAATCCATAGTTCAAAAATTAAAAGGTAATAAAGAAAAATTGGTAGTGCCTTCTGAAAAATTAAGTTACCGTTTATAGAAATTTTGTCAATTGACGTAGTAATTTCTATTTTCTAGTGCTTGGAAAAATTATGAAAATCGAAAATCGATTAATCGATTTCTGAAAAAATCGAAAGAATTGATTAATCGCGATTAATAGAGAATCGCGATTAATCGATTCCTGTGCCTATGGAAATCGTTCACTAATCGTGTTCGAACGAATCGATTCATTCGACAGTTTTGCCAACACTTGTAATTTCTCCGAACACAAGAAGATTTCGGATTTGACCGTCCGATTTATGATAGTACATTTCATGTTTTAGTAATATCGCATCGTCACGGCCTTCTAAGCTTTGTCATCCCTGCGATATTCAATTTTTTGGACACACGCGGCCAAACCATTCGGTTTAAGTACTACGTGTGATACATAAAGTCGCACTAGAATTGACCAAGGACTATACAGGGGGTTCCATTAAAAAATGCAACTTTGATATAAATCATCCTCTATAAACTTTGCGATTCAAGTGAAAATATTTTAGATTTGTAGCCTTACCATATCCCATCAACGAAATGTTCGTTAATAAACCCACAGTCTTCCATCCACACCCGGTATTGTATACATACAATATTTTGCACTATAAATAAATATCATTAATCCAAAATATTTTCTACTATAATTAAAGTCAAGAAAAAAGGTCTCAAATGAATATTTTTAGTTGATTTTTGTGTAGCGAATGCACCTATAATAGAAGTGAAAGTAGTAAGTGTTTGTATTTTTCTTATTCACCTTCAGTAGGTAGTTTATAATATTGACATAACAGTACATGAAGCGAACACATTTCATTTGATTACTGAAACACGTGGATGCTATTAACACGGAAACAAATGTCTTTCAGAAAACTCTTAAACAGTAGTTAAACAATAAAAATTTCTTAATATCTTTCTTTCGCACCCATGACAAAGGCACGGAGATCGATTAGCCCTAACATGATACATTGGAAAACTGAATTTCTTTTCAAAACCACATACATTTCTATCAGCAGAAAACGAGAAAAGTTAGTAATCTATTGGTTCATCCCCAATAAGTGGGGAACATAAACCTAAAGCGTCATTTTTCAGAAGATATGTAGGTTATACAAAAGAAAGAATAATAATCGGTTATCTTACTGCCTAAAATTGTGGGTGAAAATCTTTCTCATGACTTGTAAAATGACTAACATTAGATGTTGAGTGTGGCCACCCCCCAAACCCAAACTAAAATTCGTGGCATAATTACGCATTATTTACGAATTTTTGATACGATAAACTAACGGCGCTTTTACAAAATGAGTATGAGAATTATTGAGATGTGGCTGAAGCTATTTAGGTTCGGGTCTCCAATAATTTCCTTTATTGTATTCAAATTATACCTTAACCAATTAGACACTACTACACGCAAATCATTCTTAAGCATACGGATTGTTATCTAAGCATTTTGGGACAAGGGACGAACACTATAAACTTTAGCATAATTCACGTTGCGGCATGGAGTTTCCAAATTTTAATGATTTGTACGTAAAAACTTCTACCTAATTAACTTGTAATTCATGTCTTAAATAAATTTGTGAAATTGATATACAGGGTGTCTCACGGTGACCGTCGGTTAGAACTATATCAAGAACTGTAAAAGCTAGAAATTTGAAATTTTGCACATGCGACATGCCGTGTTTAATCTATTAAATAAAAATATTTTCCAAATGGCCGGTATTTCCGGAAGTGAGCATCAACATCTTTATTTTAAATACAAACCAGGCAATTTTTTTTCACATTCTGATGTGTCATAAAATGTTTAGTAAGTATGCTTAAAATAATCGGCGTATCAATTTTGATTGTTGAGAAAAAAAAATTTTTTCACTGAAATATGTCAAAATCTTGTTTAGGAAATAAAATTGAAAGTCGAAAGTGGTAAAAGTTAGGGAAATGAGATTTTAGGTTCTCAATGTCAAAAGATTGAGACACAATTATTGTCTGTAATGGATAATAAAAAATTTCCCGCGGTTACGTATCTATTTGACGTTATTTCCAGACTTAAGAAAAACTTTAAAAAGTCTCTTTTCTTAAATGGAATGCCTATTTAATTATCAGCCTATTCGATGCAGAAATAAATTTCCTTTAAATTGATATACCATGTTCCTATACCTAAAATCAATGATTACAGAGTTATTTATATTTTTCTAATTAAATTTATAATTATATACTTTACAAAACATCGTTGGGTTTGAAAATTTTCGAAAAATTTTTATTCAATTGTTTCTTATGATGACAGTTGTCAGTTAGCTATCAGTTTGAAAGTTAACGCTATATTTACGTTTGTTATCAGTGTTATCTGTTTGAATTTTGATTTTTGTGCTTAATATTTGTTTTTAATTGGGAAATATGGAATACACAAACGCTGATATTCTAAATTTGTTTTACATTCATGGCGAGTCTGCTCATATAACTTTTCGGGCCTGCAGAACCTTTAACTATTGAATAAAGAATCACTCAACACTTTAACGAAAGAAAGCAGCATTTACCTACAATTACAGAACGAAAAATCAGGATGATTGAAAAGAATTTTCTAAATTTGGACGAAGTAAATGCGCCACGAAGTTTCGCAAAGCTATTTGTCCCCAATGACGCTGCAGAAACCAATGTATTGGGATATTTTAATGTTTTCCCTGAAAGTTCTGTTCGTTCGGCGGAAAGAGACCTTGGATAGTCAATAAGTGGCATAGATAGAATTTTAAATAATCATAAAAGCATAAGAAACATTTGAATAAAAATTTTTTGAAAATTTACAAAGCCCCATGTTTTGTAAAGTATGTAATTATAAATTTAATTAGAAAAGTGTAAATAACTCTGTAATCATTGATTTTAGGTATAGGAACATGGTATATCAATTTAAAGGAAATTTATTTCTGCATCAAATGGGCCGATAATTAAATAGGCATTCCATAAAAAAAAAGAGACTTTTTAAAGTTTTTCTTAAGTCTGGAAATAACGTCAAATAGATACTTAACCGCGGGTAATTTTTTATTATCCATTACAAACAATTGTGTCTCAATCTTTTGACATTGAGAACCTAAAATCCCATTTCCCTAACTTTTACCGCTTTCGACTTTAAATTTTATTTCCTAAACAAGATTTTGACATTTTTCAGTGAAAAAAATTGATTTTCTCAACAATCAAAATTGATACGCCGATTATTTTAACCATACTTACTAAACATTTTATGACACGTCAGAATGTGAAAAAAAAATTGCCTGGTTTGTATTTAAAATAAAGAAGTTGATGCTCACTTCCGATATTTCCGGAAGTGCTACCATTTGGAAAATATTTTTATTTAATAGATTAAACACTCCATGTCGCATGTGCAAAATTTCAAATTTGTAGCTTTACAGTTCTTAATATACTTCTAACCGACGGTCACCGTGAGACACCCTGTATGTAATTGATAAGAACAGGGAAAACAGATCAAATTATTTCTTTTAGTTCCTTTGCTCTTAACGTAAAATGTGGCAATTTCTGTAATTTCAGTTAGTACAATTTGAATATGTTCGACACAACAAATTAAAGGTTCATTTAAATTACCTTATTCTCTGTTAATGTAAAACTGCAGCAAGTGTTTAGTTTAGTTTTCTCTTATTAGTAACTAATTATGTATAGTTGAGTGACAAAATGATTAAAACCAAGCTTATACAACGTGTTAGTGGCAGGTGCATTGTATACTATACACTATACAGTAACTGTGGTCAAATTTGACGTATGTGTACATGTAGCGTGTACTGTTGCTATAAACCTACTCTACCGTGCCTGCATCGGGCACAACTTGCATTAATTCAAATTCTGCACATTCTGATGGACAGATTTGCTACACCTACATTGCACTTATACCACAAAACATCCTATATGAAATTGTTCTTTATTGTCCTCACGTACGAGATACAAATAAAATAAACAACAAACTGGGAAGATGAATATTTTTAAGTAAACTGTCATAGTTGTCACTCCTAAAATTTAGTGCTTCATCAGCATTACCATTAAAATGTCACGACCTTTGTATCTATTTGCGAAACTTTGCAAAGCGAATCTGATTAATGGTTTTGGGAACTATTCTAAAATGGTTTTATGTTATTACCAAACAAGTTACGTGTTAGTTAACAATTTACGTTAGTTGTCATTAAGCTTCTCCGACCATTTCAGTAATTTAACAAACTTCTTCTTTTATAACGTAGTAACGTTGATTTTCTTCTAATTACTTATTATTCTCCTGTATTAAGGAGGACTGAAAATAAACTCCGATTTATCTCTAAAAAAGAAAGTTAACGGTCACCCTAAATAATTTATTTTCTTAATTACATCCAATTTTGTCTTTCCCGATAATCTGCAGTTAATACTGCTGCGATAAATTATTTCATTCTTTAAAAAAAATCTTATCTACTTAACTTGATGGATTAATGGAAATTTTCTACAAGTTTTTAATTACAGGTACATACGTGCAGTGTGTGCGATCGAATCAGTGCTACAACGTTAGAACCGACAGTAAGTTGGACGTTGTAACTATCTCTCTTTTTCTACACAATAGTTCATTGCAGGGCGATTTATAACTTCAGGTGAAGATTTTGAGTATTCAGTATGATTTTAGAATTTCACTCAAGGTTAAAAATCACCCAGCTATTGATTAGAAATATCTCAGTTTTAACCGCTCTCACCTTCCTGCTTCCTTTTGTGCAACCTCTTCAGCTTCCCTCGCGTGTCCTTAAACATTAACAGACTTCAAACCGTTTGATTGATTTCCTGTTTAACGGTGGACAAATTTTATAAATTTCATTTATAATTTATACAGAAGTCCTTAGAAATACCTTTGTAAATTTGAATTGAACGTTATATTCTAAAAGAGAAAATTTAAAATTTAAATCTTAAATTAATAATGGTCGAGTTAGTTATTAAATTATGTCTGGTACACATAAGCAATTATTTCCAACAATGTTAAAGTCCTACATTCATATTACTGAAACAAGGGTAGGCATATGAAACCTTGTTACATGGAAGATAATTATAACTTTATTTATATAAGGTAGCGTATTTCACATTTTCTTCTAAGCCTAATTCATAGACCGCCTCAAAGACATAATATACATTGTAGCAACCAAGTCACGTTTCTCTCTGTTTTCACCTGGCTGGGTCATCAAGACGATTAAAAGAACGAGAAGTTACATTTTCTCTATTTTCTTTGTAAGTTCAAGATAAAATAACACTTCGCCCTTTTTGTGCTAGAATTCGACTACCGTTTGGGGTATATAAATAGTAAAAAAATGACTCTTCGACTGTTTTTCTTGAACCGATCTCCTTGATTTATGGTCTTATTTTTGGTTCATTGTTATCCGAATTCATGTATAAATCAGCATATGTGAATGTTACATTTGCAATTTTCCGCTGTCTATTATAATTTTGAGTAGTTTGTATTTTTTAACGTAAACGTGACCCGAGTCTTTATGTCTTTAAAGACAATATGGTTTGGTTGCATTGTCAGTTATTTTATTACTAATTCTAATGCTAAACGAATGGGGTTGAGCTTAAATTTTTGGGGGTTGGTTATGATGGTTATGAGAAGTTCGATCGTTGGTTCCACCTTCCACAAATACTATACTTTAGTCCGACAAGGTTGGAACGAGTGGAATAAACATTTGATCTTAGTTTACGATAAGTTTTGATATTGACAATTCAAGTTCTCAGTATCAGTTTTAAAATTGATAGCATTTACGTTTTGTTTTATGGTTATCAACTCAAGCAATAAACATTTTTTAAAATGTGTTTCTGTGTGTATTGTTTCTACGTTGTTGAAGTCAAAGTCATGGTTGATAACCCTCGAGTAAGCGTGCCGCATTAACAAACAAGAACGGGCGAGTGGGTGACAAATATTTACAAAATTGAAGCTTGAAATAATTATATTTAATACAACGTTTTATTAATAATAAACATACTTGAACTATTAAAATTTCAAAAAATATAAGAGCAATTGGCACAAACGTCCTTCAATTGCTCTCCAAAATTCTTTAGGCACTTCTTTCTTACTTTTACGAAGTATTCCCACGTAAATAATTTTCTTTTCTTTGAGAAGCTTGTAGGTCAGAAGTACACTTGTAAACCAGTTATCTCCGGTTAGATTTCCATTGGTACCTTGAATTGAATCAACAATTCGCAAAACTATATAATAAATGATATAACATATACTTTAGATTTATACTGCATTGTATTTTACATCAACATTACAAAATCATACATAATATATTTATTTATTTTTTTTTATTTATTATTTATTATGATAACATCCAGTGAGACACATAGTGTATATAGGACTTGTCAATACATAGAATTAACTAACAAAGAAAAACAATATAAAGAGAAAAAAAAACATTAAAATATTTACATTTACAATCTGCTACAGATATCCAAGAATTCATATATATTGTATACCACCTCATCGAGTAGTATATTTCTTACTTACTTACTTACGTACTTTAAACCTACTAATTGGATATATACTCTTTAAGTGTTGTGGAAGTTTATTGAATAGTTTAATCCCCATGGACGTAGGACACTGTTGGGATATTTTTAAGCGGTTATACGGAGTTAAAATGTCATTTTTATGTCTGGTATTATAGTTATGGATATCGGAATTTCGCGGGTGCAAACTCTGCTGTTGATATGCATAGCACAGGATCTCCATTATGTATATAGCTGGCAAAGGCATAATCCGAAGCCTTTTAAAATATGGACGGCATGACACCGAGTTTCCCACCCCCACCATACATCTAATGATTTTCTTCTGACATATAAAGACTTCCCCGGTCGCACTGGATCCACCCCAGAAACAAATACCATAGTGAAGTCTTGAATATACTTGGGCATAATAGAATGGCACACAATGGGCGGTGCCTATTACTTTCTTTAGTAGCCTAACCTGGTAGCAGATGGTATTGAGGAGTTTCACCATGGCTGTGCAATGTTGTCTCCAGTTAAGGTTTTCGTCTATGTATAACCCGAGGAATTTCGTCATAGGAGTAATTGCGACAGCTTCGGAGCCACAGTTAACGAGGATGTCGTCTAGGACGTTTTCCGTTTTCTTATGATTGGTGCGAAAGAATATACACGAGGATTTAGATGTGTTCATGTGGAGTTTATTCATGTTAAACCATGCGTTTAATTGCGTGAGAATATCACTTGCTCTTGCGCGAAGCTCTGCAAGGTATCAAAGAATGAAAAAGTATCAATTGAAAAAAAATATACTAAACCTGCAAATAACCTAGGCGCTTTAGTGGTAATCTACGTTTAACTTTAGCATTTTTTTTACTGCCAAACTTTGTTTAGTGTCATGTTGCCATTTTGTATCAATTGAAAAAAAATAAACCTGCAAATAACCCAGGCGCTTTAGTGGCAATCTACGTTTAAGTTTAGCATTTTTTTACTGCTAAGCTTTGTTTAGTGTCATGTTGCCATTTTGTATCAATTGAAACAAAATATACTAAACCTGCAAATAACCTAGGCGCTTTTGTGGCAATCTACGTTTAAGGTTAGCATTTTTTTTACTGCCAAACTTTGCTTAGTGTCATGTTGCCATTTTGTATCAATTAAAAAAAAATATACTACACCTGCAAATAGTTTTAGTGGCAATCTACGTTTAGGTTTGGCATTACTTTTATTTTCAAACTTTGTATATTTATATATTTATTCACAGCCATCTATAATTATTTTTCGGGGGTTTTTCTTCCGGTTTTTTTTCCTGGTTTTTTCCGGGTTTTTTTCCTGGTTTTTTCCGGTTTTTTTCCGGGGGTTTTTTCCATGGTTTTTGTCCGACTACCGGTTGTGTACCTACATACACCTTAAGGTTCATAGTATATGCAGACTTTACATCGACTACTGCAAAGACCTTTATTCCGTACTTTGCAGGTTTGCTAGGAAAAGAACGTGGTCCTCGAAATGCAAGTAATTGCTCGTCGATTGTAAGGTATTCGCTTGGTGTGTAACGTTTATGGTCTCTAACATCGTCTAAGCATAAACATCTCAGTAAGAAGCGAAACCGTTTCTCACTCAATGTGAGATAGCATTATTCGAGTCCATTTCCTCTACTGTTGTCCCAACATTTATGTATATTTTTCTTGAGCTACGAAATGACCCGATCAAGAACAGTAGCCGTATAAAAGCTCTAATTTAATAATTTCCCATGCTCGCTGGAACTTATGTTTGATATTTTCAATAAAAATATTGGTTGATGTAACAATAGGGTCTATACTTAATATATATCAAGAAATAAATCTAAAATTTCTATAGGAGACGTTTTATTCTTAGCCTCAGCCTTTGGCCACGTGGGTGTATAATCAAATTACGAGCCCGAGTTCTGCTATGTAAATTTGGTGTTTTCTTTGCCCATTGGGTAATACTACTGTCTTTTCCCATAAAAAAATCGTTGATTTCAGAATTTCCCTCCTCATCACTCTGTAAATTACTGTAGTTACTTACTTCTTCCTCATACACAGAATCGTGATCACTTTGTTGAATACAATCAATTTCTTCGTCTTCACTCTCACCATTTTTATCATCGTCACTGTTTGATTCAGATTCCTCAAACTATTTCATCCAAACATTAGGGCCTCTCCTTGTTTCAATTTTGCGTTTTTTTGTATCCGCCATCTTTATAAACCTATAGAATAGAAATGATCACTTTTAACACAATTGCTGTACAAATAATAAATCTTACCAGTTTAGTCAAGTGGATGACAACCGTCAACCGCTTCAAATAACACTTTATTTACTGCACAACGTTACAAGGCAGAAGTAGCCTACAAACTGAGAACCAAGCGGAATGTGTTTAGAGAAGGTATACAGCAAAGGGTCAAGGATCGAACCCTGCGGTACACCATTGGTTAACAGCTGAGGTCTAGAAGAGCAATCATCAATAAAGAAAATCTGCGATCTTAGACTAAAGTAATTTTTTATAAGCAACAATGAAGAGGAGTTGAAATTACAATAATGTAGCTTGGCTCGTAATAACGAATGATTTAAGGTGTCGAAGGCTTTGGTGAAGTCCACCAACACCAAAGCAGTCATTTACTTTCATCGGAAGATCTACATATTATGTCGTCGATAATATTCAGCATTGCTGTAGCGCAACTATAACCCGATCTAAAACCTCAAAATGTTGTTTTGGTTAAAATATTTTCTCATTTGACATTCCATAACTTTCTCAAGTATTTTAGAAAAGATTGGGAGGTTGCAATTGGTCGCAGCTGTTTATACTCGACGAGAAACTTTACTTTTGGGAGAGGTAAAACTTTAGCTACGTTCTATTGAGACGGAAATGCACTAGTTGAAATACAGACATTGACAATACATATGTGTTAGAAGGGGGAGTAATACCGCGCATGAATGTCAAATAACTGGTTTATCAGCATGTCAATACTTCAACCTTATCCTCAGGTTCAACGGTTTCGTAAATTAAATGTCATGGAGCTGAAGCCACATGTTTATCAATAATAATTGAAGATCAAAATTTTGAAAAGATCATATTGTTTCGGTAACAAAATTATACTCAGGATTAACATTGAATTTGATTCCACAACAGACAAGCGAATGATCAGTAAACCCATGAACATCAACAACCTCAGACTTTTTAATTAAGCCTTCATTACTAACAATAAATTAATTAGATCAATTAGGTTCATTTACTATTTGAGTAAAGCTCAAACTGTCAATAATTTATTATTGCCAGAAAACGTTTAATGATGCTTTTATTTCGATTCACAACGTTCAAATTGAAATCACCTGCGCAAAATACTTCATCATAACTACAGGAAATCACTGATAAACATTCCTTAAATTCATTGAGAAAACTGGCATCACTAGAACTAGGGGATTTATATATAACTCCAAATAGGTATTGTTTTTCGTCTGCAAAAATACTAATCCACATTGACTCAAAAGTAACATGATGGGTATACCTTCAGCTTTTGTAATTCAGCACGTTTTTGCTTCCTTATTCGCCCAATGTAATATGTGTATGTTAAATATGGCAATATTTCGTCGTCATTAAGGGAAAGGGTGTTTTTTGAGAGATCCAATCTGTCGTTAAAGCTCGTTGAAAACGTTTCTATATATATATATATATATATATATATAGATTTATCCAGCTATCTTTGTGACATCCATATGCATAATTTCTGTCGACTCTTTGACATCCGCTGACGTTGTGACATCCAAAAATGGATGTCACAACGGAATTTGATGTAAATTATGTCTAGTGGATGTCACGACGCTGTTGGCGAAAATTCAGATGGATGTCAAAATGTCGTTTTTTAAAATTGATAGTTTCTTCTGTATATCGTATAGGGGGCGCATCGGAGAGTTGGTTTTGTATATTTCATTATTATTCACCACGGTATATGTGACATCCTTCTTTTTAAAGAGTATATTTTTTCTCATGTGGTGTACTTTGTGACGACATAAACTTGACAACAGTGTTAGTGTTATGTTACATGCCTGTGTTGAAGGTTAAAGGTCATTTTTCTCCATTTGAATAATAAATTTAAAAATGCTGATAGGATAGAACTGATATTGGACAGGATACGCACTTATATTAAAGAATTGTACCTAATTATATGTCTATAGTTTTGAAAACTGGTGGTTTTATTATAAATAAGTATCACAATTAACGACTAGTATTTATTATAAGTGGGCCTTAGCCTTTTTCCCTTGTATCTTTAAAATATAATAATAATCGTCTTTATTAAGGTTCTGGTGAACATGAATAACAAAACAAAATATGCTCATAGAACATAGATGATACGCAGAAATTCAAATAGACATGAAGTAACTAAAAAAAAAACATCACAAATACCACAAATACATGAGGCGAAGTTTAGCAATAAGCTATTCTGCCACTGCCACTGTATCAAAATGTACATTATTTTGAAAAAAGTAAAATAAATTTCATAGCTTTCAGGGTGTTCCGTTGGTTGGGGCGATATAAAAAAATAAAGTTGATGATGGTTCCTCGGAGACGAAACGTCGAATAAAAAATTGGACAACGCCATCTAATGGACTTCAAAAAGTGGCAATGTAGAAGTATCTTTGGTTTTTAAAAATCTTTCAAAATAAAGGAAGGAATTACGAAATAAGAAAAACTCAAAAATCGCATTTTGTTTTAAATCTCGGAAACGATAAACAATAAAGAACTTTTGCAAACTACATGTGAACATGCCCTAAATTATACAACTTTTTTCTAATTTAACGACCTTCGTATCTCTTACCGTTTTCAAGATCCCCATGAAGTTCATCCTTATCTTGGGCACGTTGTATTTTTAAGTAGTCTTCAAACCATCATGTTTTTTCCCTAAGCCTTCATTTAATTTCCATTGTTAATTTATGCTTGCAAATGAAACCAGTAAGGTTTTCGAAACATGTCGCCATTACCCCCATAATGTAACCTTGAATTTTTCAATTTTGGTTTATAATCATACTTTATGATTTATTTTATGTATTATTTTATTTATGGTTTATCTCGGTAATTTATGCCACTCGCCTGCGTCTCGTGGCCATAAACTTACCTCGTGAATAATAGCCATTATTATACGCTCGTTGAATAATATACTATTATGATTGAGGTTGCTCGTCACAGTAGGCTATCATTGGATAAGCTGTGATGGCGCCCACAATTTTCAACTTTTTATACCTGCTTTTTGTTTACGTGACATCGGGCGACTCTTATGACCATCGATGATATGACACAAAATCCTCGATATCTCGTTCTAGTGAAAAATGACCTCGATCGCGAAGGACTCGGTTCCTTCCAAATCGGACTATCGACTCTCCTTTTCAATCGCACCGGTCGGGATCGCGGGGGTTCATCCGTCTTCGTACCAACATCGTACATAGCTATCGTATTTCTTCGATTGAACACTTCCAAAGATTTTTCGTCAACCGCCACCCGCCGAAACTCTTTGTTTCCTTCAGCGACGTCAACCTGTGAAAAAACCTCGGGTCCGGCACCTCCCGAATCGGAGAAGATACCGGGAGCTCTTTTTCAATCAGAGTGACAGAGTTTGCATTTTTTTTCAAATCAACTATACAGTGCTCGCCAAAAAGTCGGCACCAAAGGGACTTTTTTTAATTTTTGATTTTTTAAAAAAACTTTTCACGGCAATAATTTGTGCTAGTCTGAAAACCTATTTAGCCCCTATCAAATATACCGAGTGATTTTTACTTAGCTAGGAAATGGCGTTTTTCGAATTTGTCCAAATTCGAAAGTGCTATTTTTTGTAAATTAAGCAAGTTGTTCGACCTCCGCAACGTCACTCAAGCCATCCCACACGTGAGATAAACCTGAGGATGCTGAACGGAGAAGCGGCTTTAATCTTAGCCATGTCCGGCCAGGAATCTCCCAACATGGATCGTCTTAATTCGACAAGTACGGAACACTCATAAAGCCATATCTCTTTGAAATCAAAAGTTTTTTACTGCATTTTCGAATACAACCTATTTAGTTATGAAAGTTTCCCAAATAACATTTTTTACTCAAACGAAGTTTCTAGCTTCCAGCACAAGCTGTCACCATATCTCTTAGAAATCAAAAGTTTTTTACTGCATTTTCGAATACAATCTATTTAGTTACGAAAATTTCCCAAATAACATTTTTTGCTCAAACGAAGTTTTTAGCTCCCAGCTCAAGCTGTCGCCATATCTCTTTAAAATCAAAAGTTTTTTACTGCATTTTCGAATACAACCTATTTAGTTATGAAAGTTTCCCAAATAACATTTTTTGCTCAAACGAAGTTTTTAGCTCCCAGCTCAAGCTGTCGTCATATCTCTTTAAAATCAAAAGTTTTTTACTGCATTTTCGAATACAACCTATTTAGTTATGAAAGTTTCCCAAATAACATTTTTTACTCAAACGAAGTTTCTAGCTTCCAGCACAAGCTGTCACCATATCTCTTAGAAATCAAAAGTTTTTTACTGCATTTTCGAATACAATCTATTTAGTTACGAAAATTTCCCAAATAACATTTTTTGCTCAAACGAAGTTTTTAGCTCCCAGCTCAAGCTGTCGCCATATCTCTTTAAAATCAAAAGTTTTTTATTGCATTTTCGAATACAACCTATTTAGTTATGAAAGTTTCCCAAATAACATTTTTTACTCAAACGAAGTTTCTAGCTCCCAGCACAAGCTGTCACTATATCTCTTTGAAATCAAAAGTTTTTTACTGCATTTTCGAATACAACCTACATATTTAGTTATGAAAGTTTCCCAAATAACATTTTTTACTCAAACGAAGTTTCTAGCTTCCAGCACAAGCTGTCACCATATCTCTTTGAAATCAAAAGTTTCTTACTGCATTTTCGAATACAACCTATTTAGTTATGAAAGTTTCCCAAATAACATTTTTTACTCAAAGAAGTTTTTAGCTCCCAGCTCAAGCTGTCGCCATATCTCTTTGAAATCAAAAGCTTTTTACTGCATTTTCGAATACAACCTATTTAGTTATGAAAGTTTCCCAAATAACATTTTTTACTCAAACGAAGTTTCTAGCTCCCAGCACAAGCTGTCACTATATCTCTTTGAAATCAAAAGTTTTTTACTGCATTTTCGAATACAACCTATTTAGTTATGAAAGTTTCCCAAATAACATTTTTTACTCAAACGAAGTTTCTAGCTTCCAGCACAAGCTGTCACCATATCTCTTTGAAATCAAAAGTTTTTTACTGCATTTTCGAATACAACCTATTTAGTTATGAAAGTTTCCCAAATAACATTTTTTACTCAAAGAAGTTTTTAGCTCGCAGCTCAAGCTGTCGCCATATCTCTTTGAAATCAAAAGCTTTTTACTGCATTTTCGAATACAACCTATTTAGTTATGAAAGTTTCCCAAATAACATTTTTTACTCAAACGAAGTTTCTAGCTCCCAGCACAAGCTGTCACTATATCTCTTTGAAATCAAAAGTTTTTTACTGCATTTTCGAATACAACCTATTTAGTTATGAAAATTTCCCAAATAACATTTTTTACTCAAACGAAGTTCTAGCTCCCAGCACAAGCTGTCACTATATCTCTTTGAAATCAAAGTTTTTTACTACATTCCGAATACAACCTATTTAGTTATGAAAGTTTCCCAAATAACATTTTTTGCTCAACCGTTCGAATACAACCTATTTAGTTATGAAAGTTTCCCAAATAACATTTTTTGCTCAATCGAAGTTTCCAGCTCCCAGCACAAGCTGCCTATATCTCTTTGAAATAAAAACTTTTTAACTGCATTTTCGAATACAACGCATTTAGTTATGAAAGTTTCCCGAATAACATTTTTTACTCAAACGAAGTTTTTAGCTCCCAGCTCAAGCTGTCGCCATATCTCTTTGAAATCAAAAGCTTTTTACTGCATTTTCGAATACAACCTATTTAGTTATGAAAGTTTTCCAAATAACATTTTTTACTCAAACGAAGTTTCTAGCTCCCAGCACAAGCTGTCACCATATCTCTTTGAAATCAAAAGTTTTTTACTGCATTTTCGAATACAACCTATTTAGTTATGAAAGTTTCCCAAATAACATTTTTTACTCAAACGAAGTTTTTAGCTCCCAGCTCAAGCTGTCGCCATATCTCTCTGAAATCAAAAGCTTTTTACTGCATTTTCGAATACAACCTATTTAGTTATGAAAGTTCCCCAAATAAAATTTTTTACTCAAACGAAGTTCTAGCTCCCAGCACAAGCTGTCATCATATCTCTTTGAAATCAAAAGTTTTTTACTACATTTCCGAATACAACCTATTTAGTTATGAAAGTTTCCCAAATAACATTTTTTGCTCAATCGAAGTTTCCAGCTCCCAGCACAAGCTGCCTATATCTCTTTGAAATAAATAGTTTTTTACTGCATTTTCGAATACAACGCATTTAGTTATGAAAGTTTCCCAAATAACATTTTTTGCTCAAATGAAGTTTCTAGCTCCTAGCACAAGCTATCGGGACTTTTTTTTAAATTTTTGATTTAAAAAAAAACTTTTTAAATTAGAGTTTTTAGAAGCCACGTAAGTAGATCTTCATTATCATTGAAAAACATTAATTCCCCCACAAAGTATCTTGCACCAAAAACGTAAAGATTATGCAACAATATTAATTTTCTGTAAATAATAACAAACCTATTAGCAATTTCTATTGTTTCGTCCAATTATAAATTTTTAACGTTTTTAACGAAATTGAATTTTGAAATCATGTCTTGGTATGTGAACATTTGAAAATATTCCAAAAAATTAAAACTATGTATGTTTTAGCAGAAGTTAAAGAAAATAAATTTTTCTGGTCTTGAGGTTGTTCGGTAAGCTAAAACTGATAGACGATGAAAAAATCTCATTGAAATCTTGCTTAATTTACGAAATCCACCAAATTTAGACAATTTCGAAAAACGCCATTTCCTAGCTAAGTGAAAATCACTCGGTATATTTGATAGGGGCTACATAGGTTTTCAGACAAGCACAAATTATTGCCGTAAAAAGTTTTTAAAAAAAATCAAAAATAAAAAAAAATCCATTTGGTGCCGACTTTTTGGCGCAAATAATTTAGCAAAAAAAATCTTTAAAGTAATAAACTCTCCGTACTTAACTATATTCTAATATCATTGCACTGACAAAATACAGGTCAGTCGGTCAGTGTATCATTGTGAGCGGTCTCAAAAAAACGGCAACACCGTAAAGATGTCGTAACGTATGAAAGTTATCTACGGATGTCACGTAAAACATGAATTAAAAACGTATATCTGATATATTTCGGAGCTCACAAAGATAGGACGAAAATATACATTCGTTCGTGTATGGTTGTATTATTTTTCGTCCATTAGAAAGCATTATTGATACCCAAAGAGTCATATTTTTAATTTTCATTTATTTTTATTTCTAAGGGGGGATGTCGAAACGTCGATATTTTTACTGGATGTCACAAGATACGTTGGTCGACTATATATATATATATAAATATATATATATATATCCCGCTATCCATCCGACGTCCTTACATTGGCGATTTGCTATACATCCGACGTCCATGTGACATACAACGTCCAATATACGGACGTCGGATGGAATTCCTTAATAATTTTTTTTTGAGCCATGTACCGCCATCTAAGTCGATTGTAAAAATTTCGTATGGACGTCCGATGGTGCCTATATGAAAAAAAATATACGATTTGAGTTCACAAAATTTTATAAAGAGGGCGCTAAATTCGATTCGCGTATATTGTCATTATACATTCAGCTACGATGTTAAGGGAATCGGACGTCCGAAAACATGGCAACGCCGCAAACTTTATTCTACATGATATAAATAGTATCAACACCGATGTTTTATGAAACCGACGATTTGTACTGCGCCTATCTTTTTAGATTGTTGGTCGTATCAATTGCAATTACCTAAATCATTTGAGGAGAAATGCGACATTAAAATTAGCTTGCCAAATATCGAATAAATAAATAATTAACTGCTGAACTATAATATCCTGGTCTAATGCCTAATACCGTTTAACAATTAAAATTAACTCGCAAATAAGTAGTACCTACTAACCAATATTATTTCTTTGCGGAACTGTAAAAACAAACAAAATCAAATGTCATGCCTGAACCCAATTATACTCATAGACACATCAAAGTTAAAATTTATTTAATGCAAATAGTTTGTTACGTTATTTTTTCCAAATATAATAATAAATTATCAGTAATAAACAAATAAATTATGTCAGAGCGGAGGCTTCCACGGCCAGATTCGGTAAAATAAAAACGATCTTCAGGCCAGGACCGTTTTCATGTTGAAAAGGTCGAGTTTTATTACTTACGTAATAAAATATAAAAACTCTTTAAATTGATAGGGTCCATATTCTGGTGGTAAAGTGATATATCTCCAAATGGGGTGAACTGATAATAACCAAATAAGTTGGGGCTTCGCCCTTTGTTTAACTTATTATTATTCGTTCCCCATTATAACCTGCGGCTGACCTTCCTATTGGCTTCCGTTTTTCAGCAACCATTGATGGACTGACTCGACGTTATCTATTTCAATGATCAATTTGTAATTTTTTGAAATTTTTACTTCGCTTCATTCATGCCCATTACTCCATTTCTACATCAACTACATCAACATTACACTAGACCTGATGATATAGGTAGTCGTAACAATGTCGTAAGCTTAATCAATTTATTAATTTTATCCACTTCGATTTACAATTTAATCATAATAAATGTTATTCATGAGGGAGGATTCGTGATTATTTGGTTATTGTAAAAACTTTTTCCAAATGAACCAACGGGAACACACACACTATACTAAACTGCACACTCTGGAACATGTGTGACTAAGACATCGCGAAAAGGAAGTGATCCTTTAGCCTCAACTTCCATGGTAAACTTGATGTCGGGATGTTGGGTATTTAAAGATGATCTTGGAATTCCAACAAAGCGTCATAACAGTGTGGTCAAATTAAGAAGGTATCATCGACATGTCTATTGTACCACACTTTGAACTGAAGATGAAAAGATTCCAGAACGACCGATACGAAAAACGCCGCCAGAAGACGTTAGCTACCGGTGAGAGCACAGAACGCACAACAGCGCCAGGAACTTGTTCGTTACACTTACCCCGCAGCTGAAAATAAGTAGAAGAAAACTAATGCGACCCTTCAGAAATAGAATTCATGATGGGAACTTTGGTAAATAGAGACGTAACATCGAAGCTCACAAGAAGATCTTGGGGATTCAAGCGAAGATCGGAGATGCGTTGAATGATGTGTGATGACGTCAAATAATTGGCCAGATACTTAGCGAGTGTCTAGGTGGGCGAGTTGATGGTGTTGATAGACCAAAAGACACTGTTGGTGGGTTCAACGTTATGGATTACCGTCTTGCTTAATATTTGTTTGATGGTGAACAAATAGCTTGCGCATGTACCTATTTGAAATTTAACTAAAAACGACGGGGAGCCACAGCGCAATAATAATGACGAGTTGCTCGAGGAAATTTGTTACAGAACCTTACAATTTTGTCTTTTGATTAACTCAAAATTTTGGATGATCAACTTGGTCAATGCATCTTATATCGTAAACAAATAGGTTGCGCATGTAATTTTGGATGATATTGGATGTACTTGGTCAATGCATCTTATATCCTAAACAAATAGGTTGCGCATGTATTTGAAAGAATTTCTGCTGTGCAACCTTTTCCAATGGTTCTGACCGTGAATACCTAACTTGGGAAAAAGGCGAAATGTGTGTAATTTGACTATAAACGATGGGGAGCCACAGCGCGATAATAATGAAGAGTTGCTGGAGGAAATTTGTTATTGAACTTTACAATTTTGTCTTTTGATTAACTCAAAATTTTGGATGATCAACTTGGTCAATGCGTCTTATTTCGTAAACAAATAGGTTGCGCATGTAATTTTGGATGATATTGGATGAACTTGGTCAATGCATCTTATATCGTAAACAAATAGGTTGCGCATGTATTTGAAAGAATTTTTGCTGGGCAACCTTTTCCAATGGTTCTGACCGTGAATACCTGACTTGGGAAAAAGGCAAAATGTGTGAAATTTGACTATAATCGATGGGGAGACACAGCGAAATAATTATGACGAGTTGCTCGAGTAAATTTGTTACTCCACCTTACAATTTTATCTTTTGATTAACTTAAAATTTTGGATGATATTGGATCAACTTGGTCAATGCATCTTATATCCTAAACAAATAGGTTACGCATGTATTTGAACGAATTTTTGGCTTGCAACCTTTTTCAATAATTTTGACCGTGAATACCTGACTAGAGAAAAAGACGAAAGGTGTGAAATTTGACTAAAAACGATGGGGAGACACAGCGAAATAATTATGACGAATTGCTCGAGTAAATTTGTTACTCCACCTTACAATTTTATCTTTTGATTAACTTAAAATTTTGGATGATATTGGATCAACTTGGTCAATGCATCTTATATCCTAAACAAATAGGTTGCGCATGTATTTGAAAGAATTTTTGCTGTGCAACCTTTTCCAATGGTTCTGACCGTGAATACCTAACTTGGGAAAAGGGCAAAATGTGTGAAATTTGACTATAAACGATGGGGAGACACAGCGAAATAATTATGACGAGTTGCTCGAGTAAATTTGTTACTCCACCTTACAATTTTATCTTTTGATTAACTTAAAATTTTGGATGATATTGGATCAACTTGGTCAATGCATCTTATATCCTAAACAAATAGGTTGCGCATTATGTATTTGAAAGAATTTTTGCTGTGCAACCTTTTCCAATGGTTCTGACCGTGAATACCTGACTTGGGAAAAGGGCAAAATGTGTGAAATTTGACTATAAACGATGGGGAGACACAGCGAAATAATTATGACGAGTTGCTCGAGTAAATTTGTTACTCCACCTTACAATTTTATCTTTTGATTAACTTAAAATTTTGGATGATATTGGATCAACTTGGTCAATGCATCATATATCCTAAACAAATAGGTTGCGCATGTATTTGAAAGAATTTTTGCTGTACAACCTTTTCCAATGGCTCTGACCATGAATATACCTGACTTGGGAAAAGGCAAAATGTGTGAAATTTGACTATAAACGATGGGGAGCCATAGTGCAATAATTATGACGAGTTGCTCGAGGAAATTTGTTACTGAACCTTACAATTTTGCCTTTTGATTAACTCAAAATTTTGGATGATCAACTTGGTCAATGCATCTTATATCGTAAACAAATAGGTTGCGCATGTATTTGAAAGAATTTTTGGTTTGCAATCTTTTCCAATAGTTTTGACCGTGAATACCTGACTTGGGAAAAAGACGAAAGCTGTGAAATTTGACTCGATGGGGAGCCACAGCGCAATAATAATGAAGAATTGCTCGAGGAAATTTGTTACTGAACTTTGCAATTTTGTCTTTTGATTAACTCAAAATTTTTGGATGATCAACTTGGTCAATGCATCTTATATCCTAAACAAATAGGTTGCGCATGTATTTGAAAGAATTTTTGCTGTGCGACCTTTTCCAATGGTTCTGACCGTGAATACCTGACTTGCGAAAAGGCAAAATGTGTGAAATTTGACTATAAACTTGACTATAAAAATAATGGGGAGACACAGCGAAATAATTATGACGAGTTGCTCGAGTAAATTTGTTACTCCACCTTACAATTTTATCTTTTGATTAACTTAAAATTTTGGATGATATTGGATCAACTTGGTCAATGCATCATATATCCTAAACAAATAGGTTGCGCATGTATTTGAAAGAATTTTTGGTTTGCAATCTTTTCCAATAGTTTTGACCGTGAATACCTGACGGGAAAAAGGCGAAATGTGTGAAATTTGACTATAAACGATGGGGAGCCACAGCGCAATAATTATGACGAGTTGCTCGAGGAAATTTGCTACTGAAACTTACAATTTTGTCTTTTGATTAACTCAAAATTTTGGATGATCAACTTGGTCAATGCATCTTATATCGTAAACAAATAGGTTGCGCATGTATTTGAAAGAATTTTTGGGTTGCAACATTTTCCAATAGTTTTGATCGTGAATACCTGACTTGGGAAAAAGGCGAAATGTGTGAAATTTGACTATAAACGATGGGGAGCTACAGCTCAATAATAATGAAGAATTGCTCGAGGAAATTTGTTACTGAACTTTGCAATTTTGTCTTTTGATTAACTCAAAATTTTGGATGATCAACTTGGTCAATGCATCTTATATCGTAAACAAATAGGTTGCGCATGTATTTGAAAGAATTTTTGGTTTGCAATCTTTTCCAATAGTTTTGACCGTGAATACCTGACGGGAAAAAGACGAAATTTGACTATAAACGATGGGGAGCCACAGCGCAATAATTATGACGAGTTGCTCGAGGAAATTTGCTACTGAAACTGACAATTTTGTCTTTTGATTAACTCAAAATTTTGGATCACCAACTTGGTCAATGCATCTTATATCGTAAACAAATAGGTTGCGCATGTATTTGAAAGAATTTTTGGGTTGCAACATTTTCCAATAGTTTTGATCGTGAATACCTGACTTGGGAAAAAGGCGAAATGTGTGAAATTTGACTATAAACGATGGGGAGCCACAGCGCAATAATTATGACGAGTTGCTCGAGGAAATTTGCTACTGAAACTGACAATTTTGTCTTTTGATTAACTCAAAATTTTGGATGATCAACTTGGTCAATGCATCTTATATCGTAAACAAATAGGTTGCGCATGTATTTGAAAGAATTTTTGGTTTGCAATCTTTTCCAATAGTTTTGACCGTGAATACCTGACGGGAAAAAGGCGAAATGTGTGAAATTTGACTATAAACGATGGGGAGCCACAGCGCAATAATTATGACGAGTTGCTCGACGAAATTTGCTACTGAAACTTACAATTTTGTCTTTTGATTAACTCAAAATTTTGGATGATCAACTTGGTCAATGCACCTTATATCGTAAACAAATAGGTTGCGCATGTATTTGAAAGAATTTTTGGGTTGCAACATTTTCCAATAGTTTTGATCGTGAATACCTGACTTGGGAAAAAGGCGAAATGTGTGAAATTTGACTATAAACGATGGGGAGCCACAGCGCAATAATAATGAAGAATTGCTCGAGGAAATTTGTTACTGAACTTTGCAATTTTGTCTTTTGATTAACTCAAAATTTTGGATGATCAACTTGGTCAATGCATCTTATATCGTAAACAAATAGGTTGCGCATGTATTTGAAAGAATTTTTGGTTTGCAATCTTTTCCAATAGTTTTGACCGTGAATACCTGACGGGAAAAAGGCGAAATGTGTGAAATTTGACTATAAACGATGGGGAGCCACAGCGCAATAATTATGACGAGTTGCCCGAGGAAATTTGCTACTGAAACTGACAATTTTGTCTTTTGATTAACTCAAAATTTTGGATGATCAACTTGGTCAATGCATCTTATATCGTAAACAAATAGGTTGCGCATGTATTTGAAAGAATTTTTGGTTTGCAATCTTTTCCAATAGTTTTGACCGTGAATACCTGACGGGAAAAAGGCGAAATGTGTGAAATTTGACTATAAACGATGGGGAGCCACAGCGCAATAATTATGACGAGTTGCTCGAGGAAATTTGCTACTGAAACTGACAATTTTGTCTTTTGATTAACTCAAAATTTTGGATCACCAACTTGGTCAATACATCTTATATCGTAAACAAATAGGTTGCGCATGTATTTGAAAGAATTTTTGGGTTGCAACATTTTCCAATAGTTTTGATCGTGAATACCTGACTTGGGAAAAAGGCGAAATGTGTGAAATTTGACTATAAACGATGGGGAGCCACAGCGCAATAATAATGAACAGTTGCTTGAGGAAATTTGTTACTGAACCTTACAATTTTGTCTTTTGATTAACTCAAAATTTTGGATGATCAACGGATCTTAAATCGTAACAAAATTGTTATTGGAACCGGCAGGCGAAAGTTCAAGCACACTGATAAATTGACTTGAAAATTGGGTGCATTCCGATTTTTCATTTGTTGCTTAAATACGCATAATATATCCTCTCTACAGTGCATGCGGAACTTTCTATTTTATAATTTAAATTTAAATACAAAATGCTTACTCAAGGGTAAAGACACGCGTTAAATGTTGCAACATTGCTGGACGTCGAATGAATAGCAAATTCTTAAAATCATAAAAACAAATGAATATCGCTGGACGTCGAGTGTCTCTCCAGTAAAATGACGTTCGATGGATGTCACGATGAAACGTAAATTTTTTTTTTAGGTCAACCTTTTAGCGTGCGTTATAGGTAATTCCGGTTAGTTGTATATACTCAAATGTATATTGACGAATTGCTATTATATCTCGTGGACGTCTCATGTTCTGACTATGAAAGGACGTCCAGTGTATAGCGGGATGTATATATATATATATATATATATATATATATATATATATATATATATATATATATATATATATATAGTCGACCAACGTATCTTGTGACATCCAGTAAAAATATCGACGTTTCGACATCCCCCCTTAGAAATAAAAATAAATGAAAATTAAAAATATGACTCTTTGGGTATCAATAATGCTTTCTAATGGACGAAAAATAATACAACCATACACGAACGAATGTATATTTTCGTCCTATCTTTGTGAGCTCCGAAATATATCAGATATACGTTTTTAATTCATGTTTTACGTGACATCCGTAGATAACTTTCATACGTTACGACATCTTTACGGTGTTGCCGTTTTTTTGAGACCGCTCACAATGATACACTGACCGACTGACCTGTATTTTGTCAGTGCAATGATATTAGAATATAGTTAAGTACGGAGAGTTTATTACTTTAAAGATTTTTTTTGCTAAATTATTTGCGCCAAAAAGTCGGCACCAAATGGATTTTTTTTTATTTTTGATTTTTTTTAAAAACTTTTTACGGCAATAATTTGTGCTTGTCTGAAAACCTATGTAGCCCCTATCAAATATACCGAGTGATTTTCACTTAGCTAGGAAATGGCGTTTTTCGAAATTGTCTAAATTTGGTGGATTTCGTAAATTAAGCAAGATTTCAATGAGATTTTTTCATCGTCTATCAGTTTTAGCTTACCGAACAACCTCAAGACCAGAAAAATTTATTTTCTTTAACTTCTGCTAAAACATACATAGTTTTAATTTTTTGGAATATTTTCAAATGTTCACATACCAAGACATGATTTCAAAATTCAATTTCGTTAAAAACGTTAAAAATTTATAATTGGACGAAACAATAGAAATTGCTAATAGGTTTGTTATTATTTACAGAAAATTAATATTGTTGCATAATCTTTACGTTTTTGGTGCAAGATACTTTGTGGGGGAATTAATGTTTTTCAATGATAATGAAGATCTACTTACGTGGCTTCTAAAAACTCTAATTTAAAAAGTTTTTTTTTAAATCAAAAATTTAAAAAAAAGTCCCGATAGCTTGTGCTAGGAGCTAGAAACTTCATTTGAGCAAAAAATGTTATTTGGGAAACTTTCATAACTAAATGCGTTGTATTCGAAAATGCAGTAAAAAACTATTTATTTCAAAGAGATATAGGCAGCTTGTGCTGGGAGCTGGAAACTTCGATTGAGCAAAAAATGTTATTTGGGAAACTTTCATAACTAAATAGGTTGTATTCGGAAATGTAGTAAAAAACTTTTGATTTCAAAGAGATATGATGACAGCTTGTGCTGGGAGCTAGAACTTCGTTTGAGTAAAAAATTTTATTTGGGGAACTTTCATAACTAAATAGGTTGTATTCGAAAATGCAGTAAAAAGCTTTTGATTTCAGAGAGATATGGCGACAGCTTGAGCTGGGAGCTAAAAACTTCGTTTGAGTAAAAAATGTTATTTGGGAAACTTTCATAACTAAATAGGTTGTATTCGAAAATGCAGTAAAAAACTTTTGATTTCAAAGAGATATGGTGACAGCTTGTGCTGGGAGCTAGAAACTTCGTTTGAGTAAAAAATGTTATTTGGAAAACTTTCATAACTAAATAGGTTGTATTCGAAAATGCAGTAAAAAGCTTTTGATTTCAAAGAGATATGGCGACAGCTTGAGCTGGGAGCTAAAAACTTCGTTTGAGTAAAAAATGTTATTCGGGAAACTTTCATAACTAAATGCGTTGTATTCGAAAATGCAGTTAAAAAGTTTTTATTTCAAAGAGATATAGGCAGCTTGTGCTGGGAGCTGGAAACTTCGATTGAGCAAAAAATGTTATTTGGGAAACTTTCATAACTAAATAGGTTGTATTCGAACGGTTGAGCAAAAAATGTTATTTGGGAAACTTTCATAACTAAATAGGTTGTATTCGGAAATGTAGTAAAAAACTTTTGATTTCAAAGAGATATAGTGACAGCTTGTGCTGGGAGCTAGAACTTCGTTTGAGTAAAAAATGTTATTTGGGAAATTTTCATAACTAAATAGGTTGTATTCGAAAATGCAGTAAAAAACTTTTGATTTCAAAGAGATATAGTGACAGCTTGTGCTGGGAGCTAGAAACTTCGTTTGAGTAAAAAATGTTATTTGGGAAACTTTCATAACTAAATAGGTTGTATTCGAAAATGCAGTAAAAAGCTTTTGATTTCAAAGAGATATGGCGACAGCTTGAGCTGCGAGCTAAAAACTTCTTTGAGTAAAAAATGTTATTTGGGAAACTTTCATAACTAAATAGGTTGTATTCGAAAATGCAGTAAAAAACTTTTGATTTCAAAGAGATATGGTGACAGCTTGTGCTGGAAGCTAGAAACTTCGTTTGAGTAAAAAATGTTATTTGGGAAACTTTCATAACTAAATAGGTTGTATTCGAAAATGCAGTAAAAAACTTTTGATTTCAAAGAGATATAGTGACAGCTTGTGCTGGGAGCTAGAAACTTCGTTTGAGTAAAAAATGTTATTTGGGAAACTTTCATAACTAAATAGGTTGTATTCGAAAATGCAGTAAAAAGCTTTTGATTTCAAAGAGATATGGCGACAGCTTGAGCTGGGAGCTAAAAACTTCTTTGAGTAAAAAATGTTATTTGGGAAACTTTCATAACTAAATAGGTTGTATTCGAAAATGCAGTAAGAAACTTTTGATTTCAAAGAGATATGGTGACAGCTTGTGCTGGAAGCTAGAAACTTCGTTTGAGTAAAAAATGTTATTTGGGAAACTTTCATAACTAAATATGTAGGTTGTATTCGAAAATGCAGTAAAAAACTTTTGATTTCAAAGAGATATAGTGACAGCTTGTGCTGGGAGCTAGAAACTTCGTTTGAGTAAAAAATGTTATTTGGGAAACTTTCATAACTAAATAGGTTGTATTCGAAAATGCAATAAAAAACTTTTGATTTTAAAGAGATATGGCGACAGCTTGAGCTGGGAGCTAAAAACTTCGTTTGAGCAAAAAATGTTATTTGGGAAATTTTCGTAACTAAATAGATTGTATTCGAAAATGCAGTAAAAAACTTTTGATTTCTAAGAGATATGGTGACAGCTTGTGCTGGAAGCTAGAAACTTCGTTTGAGTAAAAAATGTTATTTGGGAAACTTTCATAACTAAATAGGTTGTATTCGAAAATGCAGTAAAAAACTTTTGATTTTAAAGAGATATGACGACAGCTTGAGCTGGGAGCTAAAAACTTCGTTTGAGCAAAAAATGTTATTTGGGAAACTTTCATAACTAAATAGGTTGTATTCGAAAATGCAGTAAAAAACTTTTGATTTTAAAGAGATATGGCGACAGCTTGAGCTGGGAGCTAAAAACTTCGTTTGAGCAAAAAATGTTATTTGGGAAATTTTCGTAACTAAATAGATTGTATTCGAAAATGCAGTAAAAAACTTTTGATTTCTAAGAGATATGGTGACAGCTTGTGCTGGAAGCTAGAAACTTCGTTTGAGTAAAAAATGTTATTTGGGAAACTTTCATAACTAAATAGGTTGTATTCGAAAATGCAGTAAAAAACTTTTGATTTCAAAGAGATATGGCTTTATGAGTGTTCCGTACTTGTCGAATTAAGACGATCCATGTTGGGAGATTCCTGGCCGGACATGGCTAAGATTAAAGCCGCTTCTCCGTTCAGCATCCTCAGGTTTATCTCACGTGTGGGATGGCTTGAGTGACGTTGCGGAGGTCGAACAACTTGCTTAATTTACAAAAAATAGCACTTTCGAATTTGGACAAATTCGAAAAACGCCATTTCCTAGCTAAGTAAAAATCACTCGGTATATTTGATAGGGGCTAAATAGGTTTTCAGACTAGCACAAATTATTGCCGTGAAAAGTTTTTTTAAAAAATCAAAAATTAAAAAAAGTCCCTTTGGTGCCGACTTTTTGGCGAGCACTGTATAGTTGATTTGAAAAAAATGCAAACTCTGTCACTCTGATTGAAAAAGAGCTCCCGGTATCTTCTCCGATTCGGGAGGTGCCGGACCCGAGGTTTTTTCACAGGTTGACGTCGCTGAAGGAAACAAAGAGTTTCGGCGGGTGGCGGTTGACGAAAAATCTTTGGAAGTGTTCAATCGAAGAAATACGATAGCTATGTACGATGTTGGTACGAAGACGGATGAACCCCCGCGATCCCGACCGGTGCGATTGAAAAGGAGAGTCGATAGTCCGATTTGGAAGGAACCGAGTCCTTCGCGATCGAGGTCATTTTTCACTAGAACGAGATATCGAGGATTTTGTGTCATATCATCGATGGTCATAAGAGTCGCCCGATGTCACGTAAACAAAAAGCAGGTATAAAAAGTTGAAAATTGTGGGCGCCATCACAGCTTATCCAATGATAGCCTACTGTGACGAGCAACCTCAATCATAATAGTATATTATTCAACGAGCGTATAATAATGGCTATTATTCACGAGGTAAGTTTATGGCCACGAGACGCAGGCGAGTGGCATAAATTACCGAGATAAACCATAAATAAAATAATACATAAAATAAATCATAAAGTATGATTATAAACCAAAATTGAAAAATTCAAGGTTACATTATGGGGGTAATGGCGACATGTTTCGAAAACCTTACTGGTTTCATTTGCAAGCATAAATTAACAATGGAAATTAAATGAAGGCTTAGGGAAAAAACATGATGGTTTGAAGACTACTTAAAAATACAACGTGCCCAAGATAAGGATGAACTTCATGGGGATCTTGAAAACGGTAAGAGATACGAAGGTCGTTAAATTAGAAAAAAGTTGTATAATTTAGGGCATGTTCACATGTAGTTTGCAAAAGTTCTTTATTGTTTATCGTTTCCGAGATTTAAAACAAAATGCGATTTTTGAGTTTTTCTTATTTCGTAATTCCTTCCTTTATTTTGAAAGATTTTTAAAAACCAAAGATACTTCTACATTGCCACTTTTTGAAGTCCATTAGATGGCGTTGTCCAATTTTTTATTCGACGTTTCGTCTCCGAGGAACCATCATCAACTTTATTTTTTTATATCGCCCCAACCAACGGAACACCCTGAAAGCTATGAAATTTATTTTACTTTTTTCAAAATAATGTACATTTTGATACAGTGGCAGTGGCAGAATAGCTTATTGCTAAACTTCGCCTCATGTATTTGTGGTATTTGTGATGTTTTTTTTTTAGTTACTTCATGTCTATTTGAATTTCTGCGTATCATCTATGTTCTATGAGCATATTTTGTTTTGTTATTCATGTTCACCAGAACCTTAATAAAGACGATTATTATTATATTTTAAAGATACAAGGGAAAAAGGCTAAGGCCCACTTATAATAAATACTAGTCGTTAATTGTGATACTTATTTATAATAAAACCACCAGTTTTCAAAACTATAGACATATAATTAGGTACAATTCTTTAATATAAGTGCGTATCCTGTCCAATATCAGTTCTATCCTATCAGCATTTTTAAATTTATTATTCAAATGGAGAAAAATGACCTTTAACCTTCAACACAGGCATGTAACATAACACTAACACTGTTGTCAAGTTTATGTCGTCACAAAGTACACCACATGAGAAAAAATATACTCTTTAAAAAGAAGGATGTCACATATACCGTGGTGAATAATAATGAAATATACAAAACCAACTCTCCGATGCGCCCCCTATACGATATACAGAAGAAACTATCAATTTTAAAAAACGACATTTTGACATCCATCTGAATTTTCGCCAACAGCGTCGTGACATCCACTAGACATAATTTACATCAAATTCCGTTGTGACATCCATTTTTGGATGTCACAACGTCAGCGGATGTCAAAGAGTCGACAGAAATTATGCATATGGATGTCACAAAGATAGCTGGATAAATCTATATATATATATATATATATATATATATATCACTTATTAAAACTCTTTGATTCATTTCTCGTTAATTAGGTATTTATTTCCATTGATGCATAATATAATAGGTCGAATCCTTTTTATGTCAAACAAAATTCAACTGAGATGAAAAGCCCAAATTAAGCTAAAACAACAGGAAAAGTAGAGAGATGTATTGACTCACTAATTCTTTTCAGTAAAATTTGGTGAAAAGGGTACGCCTCTAATATAAATCTTCTAGGTTCTCTTTTTCAAAACTGGCAACAAATTTAAATCCCTAAGTAAGTATGTATTAAAATATCCATGCTTCTGCATTTCCGGCACGTTAACATATGACAAAAAAACGCATTACACTTCTATACGTTCCTCGTTTGTGGAGTCGTGCGTATTTTTGTACTGTGGTTAACGTTAGTTTTAAGTACGTGTACAAAATTAATTCTATTACATCTTTATGTATAACCCTTAGAATTATGTTCATTCATTACTGGCTTCTTTCTATCTCCTTAACAAGTTCTTGCTTTAATTCTCATTTTATATTCTGAGGAAACTCTTTTACAAGACTTTTCTTGGCTTCTTTGTTTTATCATCTCAACATTTTCATTACAAATGCTAAAATACAACAATATTCCCTTGATAATTGATATATGAATGTGTTATGGTTGTATTATACACAATTGGAACTTTTAAGATAACAAAATTACGAGGAAATTTATTTATTTACACGTTGTCGTACTGTATACTATTAGCACACCAATATTATAACGAAAGTACGATCATTGCGGAATATTTTAATTGAAATCATTGTTTTGTTTCCATTTCATGAAACCGCGGTCTAAGATTAAGTAATAAAATTAAGTTTCAAAAAACATATTAAGGATTTTCGTTAGGATTAGTAGAGTAGTTAATTACTTAAAAGTGATGCATAAAACATTTTAAATTTTTAATCAAATTTTGTTTTTCTTCGCTCAACCAGGAAAAAATAGTCCGCACTTCGATCGTATATACTTCACAAATTAAGGGTGGTTTGTTGAACTGTTAATTCATGTTTGCAACAACAGAAATAACACAAGGGATACCAGTAATTCCTTATTAGTGAAAGTGACATTAACAAATGAGGGTGGCTAAGCCTGGATTATGCGTTTCTAGAATAATCTGTATTCAAATACAACCCGAATATTCTGATTTCCTTTGTTTTAATTATAAAATAGCAAAAAAAAAACTACGACGCGCGAATGACGATTTTGGTAGATTGCACTATTTGTTCGATAAGTCTTTCTTTTTCGAAAGGTTTTTTTTTACGCGACGCTTTTCCAGAATTTATGTAGTCATTTCCATCGCAACTTGAAATCCTTCTAACCTAATTGCTTCATTAAAACATATCACCCTGTTAGATTTGCCATTATGGCGTCCAAAACTTCTTGTCGATTTAATTTCAGTGAAGTGAACTAATTCATTTGGACCCTCCTAAATGAGGTCCGGAGAATTCACTAATACTTCCGCAAATAATCACAAATTCTATTGTAATAGTTTAGGATTCAAGTTCACACTTTAGAAGCAAATCAGGATTTAAGTTGCATTAATGTTTTAATAAAAGTTATTAATAGCAAAAGGATAACGAAATGTACGTCGGCCGCATCCCCTTCGTTGCGGTTTTTAATATAATTTTGCCTAAAATGACAACTCTGAATCCCACTCTTCTATTATATTATTATTCATATAACATCCTCTAAAATTTCCTCGGTCTTCTTCAAATAAATGACGCGGTTCATATTTGTGCCTTTTAATGAATTAGTTGAAATTGCACATAAATCAAATTAATGAGGGTAAATTTATTAAGGTGATTATAATACGCTCGTGTATGTATACCACCGCATTAGGGGAAAGTCGTCATACAATACGATACGAAACAAGAAATGTTCTCGTGAACACTTCAGATATAACTGATCTGAGAGACACAAACGCTAAATTTAAATAAATATTTGTACGTCTTTGTTAGGTAACATCAACACAGTATCTTTGCTACGTCAATATAATTATTCTATTCTATTGCAATAAATATTGAAATTGTATAACCAAAATAAAAGCACCCGCTTCGATTCACAAGTACAAAGGGTTTCCTCTACCTGAGTACCGTAACATCAAAGGGTGAATTTACATGAACTACCAGCGGAAGTAAGAAAGTAACCAACCCAACGCATGAAAACAACATGTAACTGTATCAAAACTGTTTATATGCTCGATCCTAAATACGTCTTATAGATAAATCTGTTTGGTTTAGATAATTAAGAGAAACATCAGGGATTGTCAAATACGTACAACGTAATTGAAGACCATAGAACTGTGTTGGCTTTATTAAAACAGCAATTAGATATGAGTTATCTTGGACTCGTTGAAAGTGCCATAATTGATCAAAAAATGAACATTCCATTTGTAACCTCAACGAATGGAAATTTTCAAATAGATAATTATTCAAAACTGAAAAGTAAGGAGGGACGCATTCTCAAATTTTCTCAACCAATAAAGTTGAGTTAATATTAATGAAATTAATGAACAAAAAACGCGACCCATTTGTCGGTTGAATTAGGAAGTATAAATCAATAATTGATTTCAAACATTAAATTATAAAACATACGGGTTCATTGTGTTGGCAAATCATCAAATACAGTTCGATCACGTAATGTTATCCCCAAAGCTCGATTAGAAATAAAAACGGATGAGATGCAAATGAAGTCTGAAGATCGGATTCACTATACATGAGTGGTACAATCGCGAACTCAAAAACAATCCAAGAGACGATTAACAAATATTGCTATTTCTTTTCTGGTATTGCTCTAAAAGTGCACGATTAATAACTTAAGAGTCGCGGAGACTTCACCCGAATTTTCGCCTAATAAATGCCCGCTTTTTTCCCAGCCATATACGAGGTCTGAGAATTAAGTAATGAGGCTGAGTGTATAAAAACCGTATAACAACCGAGTGATCCCCTTCGAAATAGGTCCCTTGGGCACCAACACAGCGATTTTTCCATGCATCGTAGCAGTTCTGGAAAGCTTTGATCGGGAATGTCCGACAGTAGCTCAGTCACGACCTCTTGGATCTATTCAATCGACTCAAAATGCGTTACTTTTACCACCTGATTAACTTTGAGGAACAAGAAAAAGCCACAGGGTGATAAATCAGGCGAGTACGGAGGCTGTGGTAACACCGCGATCCCTTTGGATGTCAAAAACTGGGTCACACTAAACGCGGTGTCACAGCGCGCCCCATTTTTCGAAGTCTATCGAGTACTTCGCGGTAGTCTAACTAGTTAACGGCCTGTCCCGGTGGAAAGAACTCCTTATACACCACCCCGCGGTTGTCGAAGAAGCAGATGAGCATGGTTTTCATCTTGGACTTGTTTTGGAGACAGCCACTGTTGGCTTTGGCACTTCGTTTCAGAGTCATACTGGAAGAACCAGCTCTCATCACGGGTAATAGTCCGGTTAAACAGCGCAGGATCGTTTTCCACCTGTTGCAAACAATCTTCAGCGACTGACATTTGATGGAATTTTTGCTCTTCCGAAAGGTTCTTCGGGACAATCTTCGTGCAGAGCTTTTTCATCCCAAAATCTTCGCTTAAAATCTGTCTAACGGTTTCGCGGTTGATATTTAGTTCGTCAGCCAACATTCGAACAGTGAAAGGACGAACTTGGTGAACTAGGGTGCGCACTCTCTGCGCATTCGTGTCAGTTCGCACTTCAACCGGTCTCCCGTTTTGCGCATTGTCTTTCACACTCTCACGGCCATCTCTGAATTTTTTGTGCCAACAAAACACTTGTGCAGGACTCAGAGAATCACGTGTAGTGATTAAATTTTGATTTCGCTTTTCCATTTTCGTGACAAGCACCACTAACACACTTCTTTAAAATACGACACACCTGATGAAATAATGGTCGTACCGGGGTAGTAAACACATCAATCGATAGGGCGGGGATGTCAAAATAGTAAGTAAAAAATTTCAGACAGAACGTAATACAATGGGGTTGATAGGCCAACCCAATCTACAGTTGTTTAATTTGGATTTTCCTCATCATTTATTGACGTTCTTTGTTCAACACTGAGTTAAGAGCCTTCTACGTTAATTTATGATGACCATCGTACTTGAAATACGAAAAAAACGATAATTGGACTGGGTGGGGCGGGGGGGGCCTTATTTAATATGCAATCCAATACAAGAGATAAGAAAAAACAATCCTTGATGGTGACTGGTGTTCAAATGGTAAAAATTTGCCTAGAAAGAAATACCAGTTACATTGGTTTTTTTATACTTTACCGTGAAACAAGCAGGTTCATTGCCCTATGGGGCAGTTCAGATTAACAACTTTCGTTCACAATCTATGACCGTATTATTTTTTTTACGCCTACACCTACATGCGTGATCATGTTTCCTAATACGAGCGGCGCCGGCGCAACAAATTTTCAATTACCAATTGTCCCCCAATTGTATTCTAATTCAATTTTCGTTTTCTTACGTGGTCACACTCCCATCGGCATATTTCGCCTTAACTTTTACCCGTAGTTAACTCCATATTCCCTTTTTAAATGAAAAGAAACGCTCCTATCAACACAAATCTACCACAATGTTTGAAATTTTTGAAAAAGGGGAAAGGCGGCATGGTACCCTTCTGTTGACACTAGATTTCTAATAAGCAGTACCATCATCTGAAACTAACCGACGAGAACAATCATATTCCCCACACCTACTCGTTCAATATAGTGTAAAGGCACAGAAGATCAGTAGACGAAATCACAATACCTGGCGATAGTGCCTATGGCTACTCGGTATAACTTATAAAAAGGCATTGCATTAGTGTAGGATTAAACGACAAGTGGGCTGTTCTACTCAATCACTAGGATCTAGTAAGAAAAAATTCTTATAAAGCCATAATCGGTGTCCATTTCTTAATGCCTTTAACACAAATTATGCCAGTGGGTACAGGAAAATTCCACCTATAATATAATCCTTTCATTCAACCCTCGTGCGCATCACTGTCATACCCCCAAGGCCATTAATTAGTCGCCCTCTACGTCTTTGTAGCGTGCTCCGGTACAAAGATAATAATTAAAAGTGCATCGCAACTCAGAAATTAACCCAAAAGGATTACAGTAGCAGAGGATCAACAAAATAGAAAGTTTAGATCAAATTAATCAAGTAATGGAGATGTTGACTTTAAAGTTGACACCATTTTTTGCCCATTGTTTACGTTATAAGTTGGTTACTTGTAACAGTACGAGTTCGGCGTTATGGGGCGAGGCGACGTTAGGAGCCGATTCAAGAATACCTAAACGAGCACTATGTTACTTATTTATTTATTTATTTATCTGTTCTTTTTTTTAACATGTAATGACTACAGAGTAGCATCTACTCCAAAAAAAGCACAATGCCTTCAATAATAATAAACTAACAATAATAATTATGTAATGTTTTTTTTTGTTTTTTTTGCGGGGCCTATATCAACTTATACATAATAAAAAAAATTGTGATTAGTAAAATAATAAAAAAATAAAATAAAATATAAGACTCCCTGCCTTAAAAGCGGGTATTAAGTATGTAATATAAATTTTAATTTTTTAATCTGTGCCAAGTTAGTATTGAATATATCCAGCCTGTGAGACAACGAGTTGTATTGTGTCTGCATACGATTGACCGGGGAGTCCGCGTGCCTCACCGTCCTAGCTACGGAGGAAGGAATAGATCCCTAGCCCTAATTCGAACAGAGGGCGCATATAAATTTAGTAATTCCAGGATGTGAGGAGTCTCAATCAAATTATTTAAAATTTTATAGAGAAACATCTGTATACCTACTAATGTCTCTTCTGGTTCTCTAGGACACTCTTGACTACCAGACGTGTATCGTAACGTGTTTTATTTCATACTGTAAGTTTGTTCTGTACTATTATTTTATTTCAAAAATTAGAAAATCTCATTATATTGTTTGATTACATTGACAATCCAACTCTAAATTTAACAACCAATCGAAACTGTCTATTTTTTGAATTTGAGCCAATTAGGATCTGATTACACTGGCAATATTTCCATACTAAGGAGCAGATGATTACAGCGATAATATTTTACGTTACCGTGGTTACATTTCATTAACTAGTGCATTGAAAAAAAACTCAAATTTTCTGTCATTTTCTTTGGATTGTCTTGACGAATACAACTCGTGGTAGGAATATTTTGGTAATTTTTGTCAGTCAGTACCACTCATAGTTGTTGTCTTTAGAAAATCGCCACTCGTGGTAATGCACTCGTGGCGATTTTCGTCACAACTATTCGTGATCTGACTGTCAAAAATTATTACCGGCAATATTCCTACTACTTGTATTATATACGAATATTTTGCTGTAATAACTCACCTACCAAACTGAAATTGATAGTGTAATCGAACATCCACCGGACAGTAGGAAATAAACACTTAAAACGATGTAAGTTGTCATATAGACGTTTGGAGCAAATGCGCGATGGCATCCGATCGTTTCTTGAACCATCTGTATCTTCTCTCTAATAGTACAATCGCGCCTATGATGACGTAACCTTATGGTTTTCGACCTTGAGCATTGTCTGATCTGCTGTAGATAATAATTCATCTTATTTTCTTCATCTCACTTGTATCAAGAGAATTATACATTCTTAAAGTAGAGAATTTTTGAAGATCGAGCTGGCTGAAATAGCTGGCAATTCGAGAGCCGCCAAACATTTCCACATCTTCCAGTTGTTGAAGATTGTCATGGTAACGAACGGAGCGTAACTTGTTCACCTGTGAAATACACACAACCAAACTTATATGGAATCACTCTGTATTTCTTGCTGTAAGGACAAAAATTCGTATTCAACTTTAAGATAAGGCTTCTTGTTGTAAATAAACATCATAATAAATAAGAAACGACTGCTGAGATTTATTAATCTTGTGATTTTTGTTGTCAGTTGTAAAATCCCGATTCTCCGGTATTTTTATTTTGATCCAAAAAAACAAAAAATTCCTTATGTTGGACTAACAGATCTGCAGAGGGGAAGAATTATTGCTCTCATCGAACAAGGAATGTCCCAAAGAGACGTAGCAGAGATAATAGTCGCTACCCAGGGTATTGTATCGAAAACATACGCAAGGTATTTGGAACTAGGAACTCTCAAGAACAGGCCCAGACAAAGTCGTCAAAGAGTCACAACTGAACAACAACGGGACCGCTTTGTGCGCCAAATTACAAGAACAAGTCCCAGTGTTTCTCATCCAGAGCTGCAAGGACAACTTCTAGAAGCTACAGGTGTGAACGTTTCAGTTGAAACCATAAGAAAAAGACTTCGCGCTCGAGGGTTGTACAGTAGGAGAGAGTTACGGGTTCCATAGTTATCTAGGCAAAATAAAATTGACTGGCTAAATTGGTGCCTTCAACACCAAAACTGGACAATTTAGAATTGGCAAAATTTTCTTTTGTCGGATGAGAGCAGAATTGGCCTAAGATCAGATGACCATCGAATTCGGGTTCTAAGAACTGCAGAAAGACCAGCAAGACTCCAGGCGGCCAGATCTGTCCCAAAATATAAAGGAGGAACTGTAATTTTCTGGAGGGGTATTATGCTGGGAGCGAAAATTCCATTGTTATCACTTCAACAAACTTTAACCGGTCGGAGGTATGTTGATGTAGTGCTAGAACCAATCGTTAGGCTTTGGAGAGCTGCAATTGGGAATAATGTTATCTTCATGCACGATAATGCACCTCCCCAAACCAGCAGAGTGGCTAGAGAATTTCTTGAAACGGAAGGTGTCACAGTTTTAGGCTGGCCTGCGTGTTCACCAGACCTAAATGCTATTGAACACTTGTGGCACCAGCTTAAAAGAAGGGTTAGAGCTCGTCGAAACAATCCAGAAAATGTCGCACAGCTTATTGATGCAGCATTAGCAGAATGGGAAGACATACCCCAAGAAAATGTTGACAATTTAATAAGAAGTATGCCAACGCGAATAGAAGCTTGCATAAGAGCTAGAGGTGGCAACACGGATTATTAAAATTACCAATTTTCTTTTTATTTTTGCTTTTTGACCATTAAAAATTTAAATCTCATTTCGTTTCAGAAACCAAAAAAAATTACCGTTGGGTTTATTATGTCAACTAATTAATTTTTTATTGATATGTGGGTTATTTTTCATTAAAAGTCTTTAGTAAGGAATGAGTTTTATTCATAAACCACAAATGATCATACATATCAAAAATTATGTAAAATAATAGATGATTCCACATAAGTTTGGTTGTGTGTACATTTCTCAGTGACCATCAGAGCTGTCGCATGAGCGGGGCGGTCGGGGCGATCGCTCCGGAAGACGCGTCCAGGGGGGGGGGGGCGTGAGCGTATTTTGTAAAGCAATTTTGAATAATGCGTTGCATGTATTCATTAAAAAAATAAATATTTGACACTAATAGCTTTGTATTTATAAGTTATCCGACACACACGCTGCCGTGAAGCGCTGGCCGTTGTTCTATTTTTGTTTCAACTGGCAACCATTTGGGTGTTTTGGTGTTATCAAAGACAAGACAATAAAGGATAATAGCTTTAATAATGGATGGGCGAAAGATTCAGTTGGTGGCGGTGGGGGGGAGGGGGGCTGACGAACTCTCGCCCCGGGCGACAACTAACCACGCGACGGCCCTGGTTACCATTTTCAACTAAAGGTGTTAATCTTACCTGCGGCATACATTACATGTTCATGTATTTGATGTAACGGGTGTTCATGAAATTAAGTAATAGCCAGATTGCTTTCTTATTTCTAATCCTCACCTTTGTAGCCTCTCTTCCACTGATTTTCGTATAGACCAAAATGATACTCCAAGAACATCAGAAACTCTGTTACAACACAGCAATCGCCATATTTTTGACTTACTATAATATAATAATAATAATAATAAACATTTATTGTTCCAGAAGACCAAAGAACGGTATAGAACACGTCATTGTAAGTAATGACACAAAATACAATACTATAAAATAATTATATAAGCCTAAATCTCTAAAAATGACGCATTGACGAGTAAATAAATACCATAGAATGAGACAATAACAGCTAAGTAGCTATAACAAAATTTACAATAGACATTAATTAAACATTTCTAAATTTATATCGACACTTAAGAATTCGGACACACTATAAAATACATTGTTTAGTAGAAACCAGTGAATTATTTTATCGAATTGTTTATTGATTGTTGTCTTTATATTATAAGGGAGTCTGTTATATAACTTAATGCCAACGTATTTGGGATTGTTTTCATATACACTGATGTGATGGGTAGGTATTGTGCAATCATTTTTGTTTCTAGTATTGTAGACATGGAAATCACTATTGCATAAAAATAAACTTTTGTTGTTATGCACGAATATTAATAATTGTTTTATGTATACACATGGTACTGTTAAAAGTTCCAAATTTTTAAAGAGAGTTCTGCATGAAGTTCTTGGTGTGACACCGGCCATATTGCGAAGTGCTTTTTTTGCATTTTAAAAACTTTTTTGGCATGGTTGCTTGCTCCCCAAAACATTATGCTAAGATTTATACGAGAATAAAAATTAGCATAATAGTAGGCAAGGCAAACACTTATGTTTGTGATTGATTTGAGTCTATATATAACGTAGCATATAGCAGATAATTTATTGCATAGTTGAACAGTGTGACCTTCCCATTTCAGCTGTTCATCAATTTGAAGGCCCAGAAATTTTATTGTGTCGGCTTGAATGATCGATTTCGAGTTGATCTTTAGTAAATAAATTTCTAGATATTGACGTAGCCTTAGCTTACAGTGTATAAATGATGTTTTAGAGGTGTTTAAATACAATTTGTTTTTATAGAACCAATTTGTAAGGTCGTTGAGGATCTGTTGAGTCGTTTTTAGAGCGTCTTCAATTGTATTTTTACAACATATATAGCTTGTGTCATCTGCGAACATCACTAAATTGTTTTTATCCACTTTCAATGACAAATCATTAACAAACATGATAAAAAGTAAAGGACCTAACACCGACCCTTGTGGCACTCCTTGTTTAACATATATCGCCTCAGATTGAATGTCATCAATATGTACCATTTGTGAACGATGTTTTAAGTATGATTCGATCCAGTTATGAACCTTTCCTCTTAAGCCAAGAATCTGAATTTTTTGCAATAAAAGCATAATGCATATTATAACAGTGTACTCAAGTGTACTCAAGTGTACTCAATGGAGGTTTACTGGCGTCTTTCTGCTGTGGAAATACTCGATCAACTTCAAAATAAGAACATTAGTCGCCCTCTGTTTATTATTACTTTATATTTAATAATGACAGTAATAACCACTTAAACTGATGCTATGAACACAATAAAATCCGTTATATTCTTGCTAAATACTTGGTTAGTTGAGGATCTTGCAACATACCTTCGTTAAAAGATACGGAATCACTCTCAAAACCATGAAAATGAGTACCAAACACGCAAAGTGAGTCGTTTCAGTTGAGCAGTTGGCAACGCAGATGCTAAGCGCTTATAGGTAATTTTGCTATTCACTCTACCTTTAAACAGAAGTTAATGAAATACCAAGATATTTTAAAATTTGAGATGTGTAAAATATCGAAAATCAATGAATGACAGTTTGATCAAATTGACTGATTGGTATCGATTTATATCTTGCTTAGTTGAGTTTGAATGAAAAAGTTATTATTCCTTATTACCTCTATGGTTTACATACTAAGAACAGAGAGAGAACATGACGAAATGTGCAGCACCTCTGACACAAACCATGCCATAATGTTACATTTATCTAACTGGAAAGGTCGCACCATCAATAAAGTGTCTATTAAAATTTCACACATTAAATTTCATTATATAAATCACCATCAAGATAACTTAATTTATTATGTGCACTGCAATTTAATTAAACCAAATACACTTTGCGTGCATTAGGTTTTACTACAAATATTTACAAGTATGCCGCAAATACAAATTTGGTAACCATTAATAAATGAAATTTAATTAATATCCCATTATGGAATCTGTGGAAACTTTTACACTTTTCACTGTAAACAAAATGCGCGCTAGATCCATTTCGAAATCTGATTTAACTTGACGAAATTTTGTATTACATTTATTAAAGTTGCACCCTTGCGACTTTGGAATAGTGGCGACGCGGCGCGGCGTGTAGAATTAGAATGAGTGTAATTTTGTATAATAAAGGGAATGTCGTCCAATATTTAGGGGATTTACCAAATACACAAATTAACCGAGACACTTAATTAATAATTTTCCACATTCCTATTTACAAGAGAAACCTCAGGCATAAGGAAGTACGAAAAATGAAATATAGGTAATGTATGAAAATGAGTTTTTCACATAATAATAAATTTAATTTAAATTTATTGTGACTCTCTTATTTAGAACGCTTTGAATAATATTCAATAAGAATTCTTTGAAGTATGAGTATGAAATTTAATGGAAACATTTCAATAGGTAGCAAAAAGCTTTCATGAATATTGAAAGCAGTAGGTGAAAAATTTGATACCTAATTAATAAATGTGATTGCAAAATGGAAGGGCCATTTTTATTAGAAATAAGGTCAGATTAAGAAAAATTCTTATTGCGTTAATTACGTTATTCTAGTTATAAAAGAATGTTTCGCATTGATTTTTGATTAAGGTTGGGAAAAAAACAATTTCCGATTGTGCGTATCGACTCCTATTTGAAGGGATAAGGTAAAGGTAAGGAACTAAGTTGAAAAACAAAGGTACATCCGATTACATTACAGAATTTCTGAAAGAATGAGGACTAAAGCCTGGTAGATTAATGTGGTTTCCCCATTTGAGTAGTACTGCGGCAATTTATAACCAGATTACTGTGTGTTTATTGAAAACTAAATAATTTGACGATACTTTTCTCTTATTAATATTGTCTTATTATCAATTTATAAAATACATTATTCGAGAGTTGTATTCTTCATTATTGTTGTATTCTTGATTATATTTAGGATCGCTTTTATCATATAGGTATAGTATATCTCAAAATATATCGTCCTGAAATTTACCTCATTAAAGGATTTATTTTCTAAACTGCATTGTTAGTAAACACCTTTTAAATACCTACCTGATTGTTATAAGGGGACTTCAAGGTATTTTATGACAGGGCATCAGAGGTGGACTGATATCTACTAATTATTATTCATTTGACTTCTTATAGCACTGGCCAAACGCGTACCTGATCCAACCCTGGGTGGGCTGGGTGTGCAGATAAGAATTTAAAACGTGTTTGTCTACTAACAATGCAGCTTGGAAAATGAATCCTTTAATGAGGTAAATTTCAGGACGATATATTTTGAGATACACTATACAAAATTTTTATTTGCGGTCGTATAAAGTAAACGAAAACCACTTACGTCGTTATAATTGCACTGCAACATGCTCGATTTTTTTACAGTTGCTATATTGAAAATTTGATCCCCTTCGTTTTCAACAGCATCAATTATTTCAGGTAATTTTAACCCCACCTTTACCCGTAGTCGAACAGGGTCATATGAGAGCGCCTAAGACCATAATTGAATTCTTCTACAACAATTTTCTGTTATGACCATAATAATTATTGCTGTGGGTATCTTGATTCCCTCCTCTTTCGAGGAGTATTTGTAATAGAATTGAGAACAAAAAAATGAGTTATCCTTTTCTGCCAATATTATATTTTATTCAATGATTTATATATACAACGAAACGTTTAAACGGCGATATCACAATGTTGTTCGTTTAAAAAAGCTCTTAACAACAAAAAAAGCTTGGAGCAGATTTTGAGAAAATCGATTTTTAATTTTTGACCAATTTTGGGCTCCAATAAATTGGCTACGTTTAATTTTTGTTCTTTACCAATTACAAGTAATAGTTCTAGCCATCCCTTGGTTATAATTTTCAATTTTCAAATTTTAATTAAGTTAAACGATTCTTGAGCTATAGGTACCCTAAAAAACAAAAACTTGGAGAATTTCCATATTGGCCGCCATTTTGAATTTATAAACAAACGAAAGACGGCGTTTTACTTGTAACCATGTCTAATAACTTTTCACCAAGCGAAATTAGTTTGGATTAAAATTTGAATGTTTGCTCAGAAAATAACCCCCCTAGTTTGGGCCCCTTTGGGCCGCTTTTGATGAGAAACTTGTTTTACCGATGAAGTTTTTTTTATAGGCCTTGGTTTTGAATTTCATCAAAATTGCTCTAGTAGTTTAGGCTCCACGGCCATAACGTACGCTGAATTTGTACGTGTATTACAAGTTGTTTTTTGTTGTTTTCGACTGAACGAATTTGGGGAATTTTGTACCTTTGCAATGTGTGTCCAACCGGTCAAAAACTACTTTCCCCATCATTTCATTTACAGCTCAAGCAGCGTTTCGACTTTTGTGGAACGTCTTCATGGTTTGAATCCCGCAGACTACTTTGTACCGTCGCAACTGATGAAGCCAATTCACTCAAAGTTTCCCGCGTGTCTTCCAAAAATTTGAAACAGCGTCACCTTTTTATAACAGCACAAATGTTTTTTTCTCTGTTTGCAAGATGAATAAACGTTTCAAGTTTGACAACCTGTACAATTATAGGTATATCTGGTGTTCATGATATTGGCATAGATGTCTTGATAAGTAAGCAGATACCGTTAAGAATCTGTATTTTGAGTCATATTAGGCTACCAATATTGTATAATACAAAGCACACTCGCATGTGTCATTTTACATAATAGGCAATAATCGAAATTTACCGCTTAATCAAGTGTGATATTGGTAGATACACACATCTAAGGGTAGCAATTAAAAATTCTGATTCATGTGGCGAAATATGCTACGCATAGGTGTTTGTAGGTCAACGAAAGATAAAGATCATTTTAATCTGTAGGTAGCGAATTGTTATTCGAGCACTTCTTTGTGTGCTGTACCTAGACGAAAAAAAATAAGTTCCAAAGCACCGCCATTTACAGTATGACACATAGGTAATCAAAGTTCTTTCGTGTACCATAATTGAAGCAACAATTACAAACAAAAAATTTGATGAAAGGTGACGGTTGGAAATGCTAAAAAAAATAATGCGTATACATACAATTATAAATACAACGCGAAAGAGACAAATCTCATAAAGAAACAATAAACGAAATGCTACAGTTTGACGTAAAGAAGACGCTTTTTAATAAGGATTTAAAGGAAGAGATGTTTTTCCAGACATAATACTATTATGATCTCTAAACAAGCTTTTCAATAATGTTATACTAAATTTAATTCAACTAAGGTCAAGATCGTGAGTAAAATACAGTGTATTATTTGGTTGTATTTAATAATAAACGGGGGTACACGCGATTCTCGCGTTTTGCGTGCTTTGGGGGGGGGGGGTATCTGTGATTGTAGGTTGTAATAGCTTTTGTTTTAAAATATCACACCTTGTTGAGCTGGCTTAGTTGCTTGAAAAAAGAAAAAAAATTTACATTTTTGTACCTTTTCAGATTTTTGACCCTGTAGGTATCTGTAATTTAGAAAATTATTAAAGTAACTAAAATAAAGGATTACATTTACTTACATTTGACGTAAAAATCACAAAAATGGGTTGATATTTGGTAAAGATATACGAATTCGTTCCTATCTACTTATAGTAAATTTTTACCAATTATTAAAAAAAATGTAAAATGCAAACTTTTTGGAATAGATTTGAGACCAAAAATACATAATGGCCCTTTCACAATGTTAATTACGTCTTTGCACATAGTCTTTGCCCAAAAATTAACGAAAATATAACAAATTCCGTGTGAACTTCATAAGGATAGTTTAGAATGAATTTTGAATGTAAAAGAACTCAATTTGGACACTGGCAGCGTTTTGGGAATACGAATGGCCTTAGGGAGAACGTTTTAACATTCATCTTTAACTATAGTAAAACTAAAAATACCATAAAACATAAAATATACAAATAGAAGCTGGTCTAACGTTGCATAACATCTGTTTTATAGAAAGACCTTCTCTACCTTAAACAGTTTCAAATTTTTGTTTATTTCACTAACTAAAGGCCACCATTTACACGTATATGTACAGCAGTAAATATGGATTTTACTTTCTCTTAATTACAATATAAGTTGTATATTTAGAAGTATAGTCAAAGTATAGGTATTCTCTTTGGTATAGTGTAACGCTGTAACGTAACAATACACTTGCCACCTACTTTCATCAATAGATATTAAGTTAAATATGTACACAAAAACATTTTTCTCGGTGAAAACATTCGACTATATATGTTACCTACGACATCGTCGATCGTTCAAAATCTCTAAATTCGAAATAAGCACACAAACATGTACAATTGTACATTTCGAAACTTACCGAAAGAAGGTATCGGAACACATAAATTAGTCTACGAAGAATGCTGTTACTACTTTTTACATCATTTTAACCATGAAAATGTTAACGCGAGGCATAATAGAATCATTTTTCATCATTTAAATAACTTTTCAACTTGAAATAATTAAATTTCCATGTTATCGAGAAAAAGTTTCCGATACTTGTCATTTTGAAAATTTTCGCCAAAATACTTTCTGCCATTGTTTTAATGTTCGAAATGGGTTAAGGTTAAGGACCTCGAACAGACAAACTTTGCATGTTTACACAAAATTTTCACCCAAAAATAAGCACAAATAGCGAATTCTATTTTACACGTAATCTCCATAAGGAAACTTTGAACGTATTTTCTAAGTAAAGAAAATATATTTAGACACAAATACCGCTGGAGTAAGATGACGGACTTTTATACTAAAATGTTTAAAACTTACTTTGAAAAAAATTAGTGCAGATATTTACGTGGTTTGCGGGGTATTTGTAGCATTAATTTGTAGGTTATAAATTTATAATAGCTTTGGTTTTAAAATATCACATCCGCATTCGTCAGGATTCGGCGACTGTCGGAAAAGTGCACAGCAACACAAACATATACACACGTCTCGGTTATTATATAGTGATAACAAAAAATTACTTTGTGTTCTTATTGTTAATTAACAATAATCCTGCTAAAGGATGCCGGTGGTGGCAGTACATATCAATCAGTTTATTGAACCAATCAATCAATCAGTTTATTGAACCATTCTACGAGTATATAAATTAATATTGTTTGGTTAAGTCAAATGATTCTACCACAGATGTTAATTTACATTGTATACTAACAATACTACAACTAGTACAGACTATTACACTTATGCACATTACATTGGTGATGTAAGTATTCGTCAATGCTATAGAAGCAGTGTCCTAAAAGAAATTGTTTTAAAATGTTTTTGAATGGTACAAATGTACAAATACATATATTTATAGTTGTTAAACTTCGATACAGAGTTTCGATACATAAAAAAGGTAAAAAATCATAAATACAACTGACCATTTTAACTCCTAGTTAGTACATAGTTTGATCCGGCGGTAACGTTATTTTTATTGAAATTTGACCAAATGTAAAATAAAGAAGGTAGGAAGACTAAAAGGCAAAACAGCTTAAAAAAGTGGATACATGGTTTAGACAAGGGCGTTAAATGATATTTATTTTAATTATATTATTTAGAAACAAAGTTATCAAATTTCACGCGAAACTATTAAACAATGTACAAGTGAACCCTTTGGGAAGTTACTTATAATAAAATGGATGGGTTCATGCCTGTAAGACAGTTCCCTGAATATTAATTTAAAACCATAGACACTCCAGGCGGGTAGAGCGATGGGTACGAAAGCAGAAATGTTTTAAAAATACAAATTTATGAAACGTGTTAGGAGATAACGAGGTAAAGTCGCTGAAGTACTCTCCAAAAGTATACAAATAATATGGGGCAAAAGGTCAAGAACAAACCTTATAATATGCCAAAAGGTATCTTTGTCTAAAATATGAACTAAACGCTAGTAAGAAACTGTTTGTTTATACCACAAATTAGCACATTTTTTACTATATCTTCGGTACTATACGAGCTATTGACATAATTTTTTTTTAATTACACCCTTAGTAATTTTTCTTTCAATAGCAATAGCAATAGCAAAAAAATATTTGGACCATTTGAATTTTTGTAGAAAAGTCGACGGTTTTATTTCTACAATAAGATGCGCCCTCTATTGGTAGACGGTGATAAGAAATTGTTGTGGTTTTGGATTTTTTTGGTAATACCAAGTATTCCTTTACATCGAGACCAATCTTGACAAATTCAAGCAAACCGTTTCGAAGTTACACGATTGTTTCTAGTAACACGTTATATGGTTCCCCTTTCCTTTATTTTTAGTGAAACGCCCTCTGGCGGCAATGATAGGAAATTACAATTAATAATTTCCAGTATTTTCTCTTGGCCACATTTATTACAACATTTTTTATTTCACTGTTCAATCTCAAATAGTTTCTGAGTTATATCCATTCTTAGTTACACATCTCCCAGCAAACACACATATTTTATAAAATATATATACATACAACATATATAAGATTGAAGTAAATACCCCTACATATGCTTTTTTATATATCAAGTATGTAGGTGTTCTTTAATAAAGTTACATAAACCGTATGTCACATATTACGTATAATAATAATAATAATAATAATAATAATATATATTTCGTGCTACCATACAATGTATTTACACTCGTCAATCTATCTAGGTGTTAAATTATATGCTGATAATAATTAAGGTATTCATTGAAACTATAGAAGGCTTTGTTTAATACATATTTTTTTATTGCTATTTTAAATTGCCTTAATTCTAATTGTTTTGTTTTATTTGATAATTTGTTGAAAAATTTTATCGACCAGTAATTTGGTCCCGTTTGCGATTTTTTTAATCTGTGAAAATCAGGGCGGAGATGATTACGAGTTCTGGTGAGATGATTATGTATGTTACATTGTTTCGAAAAATTTTCATGGTGTTTTTTGACAAACAGTAAACATTCTAAGATATATATACACGGTAGCGTTAGTATTTGGTGTTGTATGAAGTATTGTTTACATTCAGTTCTGTAGCTGCAATTCGCTATTACATAATATTTTTCGCTATTACACAATATTTTACATAATAGTATATAAACTTACGGATATTCTGTATACAGAAATTCATATAATATATACATATATATAATTACATATTACCCATGAAATTTATGTGCTGTCATATTTATATGATTAGATTTATCTACGTTATATGTAAAATCTTATAATTATGTAAGAAGTATTACATATTTTTATGTATGCCTTCTGTAAATATAATTATAAATTATCATTACATATATTATATTGCCGAAAATAAGAGTCCGTTTCTATTTGCGCCGCATAATTAATCGCACGCGGGTTTTCTATAACGCCAAAAATTGTAGTTCACGTACCTTTAATATTAGATCCGTATCGACTAAAATGCGTCTAATTTATATAGAAAATAAATAATATAAAATAAATTAAATCCTGGTCATTTTTAACATAAAGGTAGGTATAATCATTGAATAAGACTTCACTCAACGATATAATTAAACATCATTTAAACTCGCGAAACAGCGCAATGTTAGGAAGAACGAAATAAAAAAAGGGAATGTGTCAGATTAGCACAGTGGTACAATGTCGGATACAAAGAAAACACATGTCGGATTTCGGAATTTGCAACGCCCACCCGCAACGGTTCGAATCCGGTTAAGGGAAACTTTTCAAGCAAGTATATAATATCATAATATACTGTCTGCTTTTAGTTCAGGTGAAAATGGTTTCGTGCAAGAATTAAGTTAATTAAAAGTACAGTTGCACGTAAAAATGTAGTTTTTCCATTTGTTTGTATGAAACTGCTTAAAGAATTTTTTACATTGGTAATAATTACATTATGCTCGAGTAGCTGCCATTTGGTCATCGCAACGCTTTTACAACTAATATTGTTTATGTGAATATTACATAAAATATACATAAAACGTATATAAATTCATGTACTACAGATATAAAGAATTTACATCTAATAGACATATATATTATTTTGAAAATTGCTGACATCCTGACATTAAATATCTCTTATTTTTCTTCCAGTTTTATATAAATCTAAAAAGCTCTTATATAATTTATATGTATTTTATATATAAATGTGTTTGCTTGGCCCGTACATAAACAATGATTCATAACTAAAATGTTAAGTTTCAAAATTTTTCTATAATTTTGTAACGAAAGTCAAAAGAATACCTGATTTAAGCTAAAAGCACAATTACCTTTCCTTGTTCATTAATTCACTGTTATGTAAAAAAACACTACAATAAATCAAACATTCCATAAGCTACGGCAGGACACCTCAATACTAATGTTATTTTGTCTGTGTCCATTTTATGAACTAACCTTGAATTACTTCCTTGCACTTAATGTACCTTTCAGGTACTTCTGTTACAAAAAACGTGTGAAGATGTACGAAGAACCAACATTGCATTCTAGATGGATTAACAGACACTGATATATTTAGCTTTTTATTACATTAGATCTCAAAATTATCATTGCATAGTTGCCATAACATTCCATCAGAAACTTATTTATTACACTTATTTCTAATAATATTTGAAAAGATAAAATGAAAAACTAATAGAAATATTTATTGCCCTCAGAGTATTGGGTTCTTTTAGATCTTTCTGAGCACAGCTGCATTACCAGAAGTGTACACATCACAATGCCAATTACTATGGCTATAACCTGCAATGTTAGGAAAAAATGTTTTTCTACTCCCATACTTTAATCGACTTATTAAGTGTGATTAGGTTGTATCTAAATGATATTCATTTCGATACAGATTTTCATTATAAAACGAGTCAAATTAGCCAATAGCTGTCAAGCATTTTACTTGATCGCCATAGTTACAGGAGTTTTTGATATTTGTCAAAAATTTTGTTCGTTCTTTTATAATAAATTTTTTTAAATTAACACAGGTCGTAGAAAAAATAGTGTATGCAACTCTCATGTAATGGCTATTAATACACTCGCACAAGATTTACGACACTCGCTAGGCTCGTGTCGTAACTTACCTCGTGCTCGTGTATTAATAGCCATCATTACATGCTCGTTGCATAATATACTATAGCTTAACGAGCAACCGCCACTTTTATTTTACGAGCCTCTAAAGTGTGAAGGAGTGTCCAAGTCTCTTTTCTCCATACATTTTGTATATAGTCCGTGCAAAGTTTGTGGCGAATTGGATCATTGTATTTCGTGATGTTAATTGAGGTATATGTTCCATTTTGAAATAACTCTTCCAAAATATCTACAAAATTGTCTTAGTGCAGTTATTGTTTTCGTTTTTCTTACCCTTTGGATCGGTCAAGTTATCGTCCATTTCTTCTGCGAAGATACACCCAATCGATATTACTTTTGGGTTCGGTCCCTCAATTTGATTACCTTTGGTACTTGGAATTAGTGCGAAGCTGTGTGATAAGTGCTTAACTTCAATAAAATTAAGTTTGGGTTACTTACCATAATGTGACATGGATGACAAAAAGTTTAATTATGGTGGTGGCCATTGTGAACTGTTGTGGATAAAACAAGTAATTATTAGAAGAAAACAGTTCTTTCTTTTATAGGTCGGCGTTCGTGAGTGGGGTATTTGCGTAACAAGAAGTACCGTGTGCAATTGCACTTTGCACCTTAGCTTTTTATAGCAACAATCAACGACGAAACGTAATATTTAATAATTAAGAATTTATAACTGATTAATTTTTATCAATACTTAGTATGATACATAAGTCTATGTGGCAGTATTCGTGCATGCAATTTGAATCACAGTTCTGATAAACAACTAATAGGACGCCAAATTGTTACAGTTCTTGAAAACTCATGCAAAATTGTTTATGTTTTGATAAACAATACATTGCTATGAACCTTTCTATAATTTTCATGACATTATTAATAAAAATCAACAATTATAGTAATAATTATGTAATTTTATCGGTAAGTGGGTACTTTGTATAATACATTATAAAATTACTAATTCAAAAAAGACATTTTACCATAAAATGTTACCTTTTTTATACAGGGTGATATTTGGAAATCGGGAAACACTTCAATTTTATAATTGGGGAGGGGCACTATTTTGTGGTATTTTCAACATTCATAGTTCCACTCCAAGGTATAATCAACTCCTTCAATAGTAATGGGGAAGTTTATATAGTGTGACATCCAACTTCATGTTCTTAAGAAAAACATTTTTATGAAAAGGAAATAATTCAACATTATTTAATCGTATATTATAATAATTCTCAAAATCAAAAACCAAGCCGTCAGTAATCTAGGTTTTTCCCTTATCCTTACGAAATGTAAATGTTAATACTAGCTTACTCCACAATTATGTGGAAGGTTTGAAAGAAGAAAGGGACTAATAGGTTTGTTGAGGTTATTAACTAAGTATTTCTGATTTTTCTTAATCTTACGGGCGACAACAGCCAAAGCATAGCTATTCCATAAAATGTAATAAACCCCAACGTTCCTAGGATTAGCCGCTGAAATTTAAGCTAAATTATAATGGTCCGTGTAAGGTTTTTGTTCTATTTACCTCTAATTTAACAAGGAATCGCCATAACTCTTCATCATGTTGTCTTTTAAGATCTAAGCAATGTAGTGGGCAACTTTCTTGGTTCCGTTTTTCATTCACGTGGATTGAGGGCTTAAGTTCAGTAGCATCTGCAAAATATTACCAATCACGGTTGTGGTTGTTACAATATCTTATTTTAAAATTTGCACCTTTTGCGTTGACAAGTGTTGGTCGTTTGCTTTCGGGTAACTGGGGATGGTTTGATGGAGCCTTTGCGAAACTGCAAAGATTATTAGCTTTTATAATTTCAAATATAATTTACCTACTAAAGCGTCAAAATGAGGACCATTACTTTAATTAACACAGAAACCATTTTTAACTATGTGCCTTTGAAAACCGAGTGAAAGTAATTAATCAGTGGAGGGAGGAAATCGTTCTCTTTTATAGATAGGCGTTGATGAGTAGCCTAACAGGTAGTACCGTGTGCAATTGCATTTCATAATAAATGTTTAGTCTGCTATTCAATTATCTATATCTGCGAATGATAAACTTTTGATTAATATTACTCGTATATTTAGATTCAGCCAAACATATCATTCTGTAGATATCTTTGTGTACGTGAACAATTCTTTAGCTTTGTTTCTATGTTTACTGTATTGAATGTGTGATCACAAAAGAGCTACGATTGGATCAGCTGTATCACTGTTAATTTTAATTTTCTACATTTTTTTTAAGTTTATTAACTGTCATTCTCGTCATATTTGACGTTTTACACTTCAATTTACGATTTACAATAAACTGATTTTTTTCAAAAATCTGTAAAGATGCCCATTTCTGTTTTTCGAAATTGCACTAATCTCAATAATGAATCAGCGATTAAGCAAGAGGAAAACCATTGAATTCGATAAATTATTGTTCTGCGTGACACTTAGCACGTCAAAAATTTGTTATTAACTAAATAGATGGAAGTAATTAATTTTTATCCATTTTTTCCTGATTTAGTACGTATAGTAGGCGCGATAAATCAAAACACAAGACACAAAACTTTCCCCTAAGAATATTTAATGGCAAAGATTCCTTTTACTTTAGCGTACATGGCTCGACAAGCTAAGACTTACCATCATCAGGTCCCTACATTGAAGGACATTCTAGTAATAAAACTGGTTAAACTTACGCGTACAAGAGATAAAGTCAATAATAACACAAGTTCAAAAGGTGCCAATACTCATAGAATCAACCATTTTCAAAACGTTTTCAAAACTCACCCCCACCCCCAGAGAGGTGAGGGTATTGTGAGATATTCAAGCGTTTCCATACTTTTTGGACACCTGGTATTATATAAGTTTATTATAATTATATCTTAAATTACCTCAAAAAAACAAAAAAAAATTAACTAGCCGTCCACGGCGAATGGGCGAATTTTTAGAAAGTCGTGAAATGCACATCGTCTCAAAAATATTGTAATTGATCGCTGAATATTTGGTAATGGTCATTGCCTCTTTTACACCATAGTCCAACTATTGACAGTTGACAGTTAACAATTAAAGTACAAACTTAACTTAGATGGCGCCACTATAACGAAGCATAAACTTAAGAAGAGAACATGATATACAGAGTGTTTTCTTCTTAAGTTTATGCTTTGTGATAGTGGCGCCATCTAAGTACTTCCATTGTTAACTGCCAACATTTTTCAACTTTTCATGTTAATTTATTAATAAAATTTAATAATTACCCGACCCTTATGGCATTATCTCCTGTCCCGACTAGGGGCGTACTTAATCCTAATATGTAAATCACTTATATATTGTTATTTTTACTTTCTTCCCCTTCACTCTTCAGACGATTGTTTTCACTCTAATAAATTATTACAATAAATCGTATCTGGCTATAACGAATGTATTATGTGTAACTAACGTGTATGGGATTTCTATGATATTATGATCATGTAATTGTACAGAAATATTTGCAATTATAGAAAGATGATAAACGATGATACGATAAACCTTTGAATATAATTCGAATATTTTCGATTTATACCATCTCGGACGTTGCTAAGCGACTCGGCTATTGCCTCGTCGCCTAGCAATTTCCTCGATTATTATAAATCGCATAATATTCTCGTTATATTATAAAAGACATAACTTTCATCATCGTTCATTAAATATTAGCTAAGGAGAGATTTTGTGTTATTTATTATTATTACTGTTAAAGTTTGGTATACTTTGGTAATTTTGTTCAAACGAGAATTGTAATTTGCCTTTCTTATACAATTGTTATAAACGATGAGCTTATACCATTTTGAGGGACAGAAAAAGGTGTGATAATAATAATCGTTAACAATTATTATCAAGTGATTTATTGTCATGAGTTTGTCACGTGAGGGCTTGTAGTAGGTATAGGTACTGCAGATTGGATCGATTTTAAATGATGATTTCATGCAACAGCAGCTAAAGGAAAAAGTGTGTACTTAATATTATGTTTTGGTTTAGAATTCCTACGCTTTACCGTGTATAAGACTGGCAAAGCGTTTGGATTCTAAATCGAACCATGTGATATAAACATCAATTGTGGTAGTAAGTAAAAAATAAGAGGTCTTCCACATTATCGACCGTTTAGATTCTATCAAGACTATAAGCTTCAATGACGTACGTCCGTGATTACCGCGACTTAGTTGTTAATGGGTAGTTCGAATTAAGTTACCCCTTTTACAAAACCGCAATCCTTTACGTTGACGAGCTTTTAGTAGGTCAAAGATGCGTAGAAAACCGTATAAAGTTACAAATAGTTTATGTGTCCTGTAGGGTTAAAATTTATGTTTTTCGCTAGAATTCTTTTCACATATATTACCTTAATACTAATCTTTTTAACGTTATTTAAGGACGTTTAAACACACAAATCTCTAGGCACCGTCCACAGCGAAAACATTGTTATACGTTAAGTTTAGTGACGTTAAGTGTCACCGGATTTAGCCGGTCTAGTTTACCTACTGTTGGCCATAACAATTTTCTTCTATATGTGTTTCAATTTGCAACAACCTTTGTGTAATAAATGAGGTCATTATAAGCAACTTCGCTAACACCCGAACTTAAGCACCGAAATAAACGTAAATTGCGAGGTAAAGCGTAGTTTTAATAATGAGGTACTTGAAAAATAAACTAGAATATTTCGATAGTTGAATGCGGTTTTGAGCACCTACTATAAAATTGCGAGCCCCTTTTCAAATAAAACTACCCCTTCAAATTGCGGCAATTCTTAAGCTAAAGCTTCGACACTTCAAAGCCAATATAAGCCCTTCAAACCCTCTCAAGTGACCACTGTTATGCTTCCGTAATTTATTTCCAATTTTTAATTCAATTTCAGATGTGCAATTTCGTCGGATTCTTCCATAAGCTCCCTTTCAACAAATTTCTTTGGGATTCATAATATAATGGTCTCATTGAGCGCTTTCAAAAGATTAATCCTTAAAAAATGTCTTCCATTTATTTTGTTGGTTGAACTAATATTATCTTAAAGGAATATGAATCGTCTTAAGTAAAATGTAAACAACTTGTTCAACCAACTACGATATTGCTTACGTGATTTACAGATATTCTCCCCTAATTGTGCGTTGTTTATATCCAGACGCTACATAGTCTATACTAAATTTGTTCCAGGTGGATAACTGCGCTTAATGCTTTTCATTGCACCGCGTTTCACGAGGATTCCTTAAGAGCGTTACTTGTTATTAAATACGTACCTACACTTGGAATTACAACTATTTAAATGTCATTAGCGTTATAATATTAAAGTGTCTGAGTAAATAGCCGAGCTCGCTTCTAGTTTATAGCTAATTTATTACAACAAATAAGTGATTATTTACGGTTTTAAAACATCCAATCCTTTTATTATCTAAAAAATTTCGCAATTACGTGTGTACCTGTATTTACAGGTCAAATATAAATCGAGAGATACTGGTTACCTTTTCAGTTATTCCCTTAACATTTTATCCTCTATTGATTGGGGTGTCGAAAACGAGTCCACGTGGCTTCCATTGTCCAGATATGTGAGTTTACACGTTTCCGATCGACCATCACAATGTGATAGTGTAAGCGGTACAATTGAAACTTTGACAAAAAACTGTGGTAAACGAATGGCAAACTAAAAGACCTAAAACATGAGTTCTTTTGATCGTGTAAAAGGAGTTGACCTGTACCTCCACTGAATTCGTCCCTCGTGGTCGGAATTTTAGGATTTTTGGTCAGAAAAGCGTTGAATGCTTTTATGCTTCCTTTTAGCCTATTTTAATGCTTAAATGACGAACTACTGTTGGTTTTCAACATACTAACACGACGGTAATTGAATTCAGAGTAATTTTTTGAAAATCTGTGCAAATTGCTGTTATCGTTATAAGAACTGCCAGCTAAAAGGGCAGTTCAAGCACCAGTTGAGCAAAAAAATATAATATTGGACCCGAAAAGGTCTGGTATGAGCGGATTCCAAAAGAACATTCAAACATTTTTGTTCTTGGATTAACAGAAATAAAGAAATGCACTACCTTAAATACTTTAAATGTTAAATAAAATCTGTTCAAAAAAAGGTGAAAAATAATTTGAACTGTTTAATAAATGTCGATGAAATTAATTAAAAAAGAATATGGCACGTAACAACCTCCCCTCTATCGATAATAATAATAATAATATCTTTTATTTGTTGATTATACAAATTTTGTATATAACATCGTCATTGTTTAACGCACTATTTTAACAAACCCCAAAGAACGTTATTTATTTATTTATCAAATACTTAAGGCGTATAAAAATTTGTGTTCAGTGTAGTTTTTATGGCCTTATATGGATTATTTAATTAAAATTAAAAAGTGAAGGGGTCTATAATTCTCAATATTTCTACACATGAAAATCAGGTGTATTGCGTGTTTGCAGCGTGTAATATTGTTATATTATTGTTAAAGTTTTTAATTCATTACCTTTCCATTTAATTCACTCTCCATCGTGCATTTAAATGTCAACTGTTTAAAGATCTATTCAATAGACAAATGAGAAATTCAATGAAAATATTTTTAAACTATAAAAACCACCGCAAGAGGGCGTAACTGCTACGACAAACACTAAAAATCGTTTTTTTCAGTGGAAATGCCTTACTAAGCTACAATTTAAAATAAGTTTTTTTAAAGCTTAGTTCATTTCAAACAAGTTTTGTTTAAAACATTTTTTGATATTTCCAATAATAAAGCCAGGGGGCGCGGCCAAACCTTACGAAATAAAAACCACTGTAACTTCTATAATTGTTAGCCGATTTGAGTGAATTTTTGCTTATTTGAAAGGGAATTCAACGCAGATTTCTGGGCTTATAATCATACTTGACAATAATCGTTTAATACATTTGATAGAGGTGGTTATCTCCAACTGAAGTTGTTTTTCCAAATTTTCTCTAAAGTTTTAAATGAAAGGATATCATTCTTTTGTGTTGGTTTTGTAGAACTTAAATGGTCTAAGATACTGGCGAAAACCCCGTAATGATATCTCTTGTCGTTTTCGAGATATGACCAAAAATGTCTTTTTCTGATAATTTTTTACTACCCCATTTTTAATATTGTCGATATCTTAGATGGCTGTGTAATTTATTATGTTTAAGTAATTATCAAATACCACACAAGTTCACTGTGTTTTTTTTAAATTGAAAATTAAGGAAATCTCACGAAACACAAACACTTATATTAGAAAACAAACTTGGGCTAGTAAGCAACAAACAAAAAAAAACATAAGTTGAACTATATCAAATGTTCAAATTTTGTCATTATTCAATGAAAATCGTCTTGTATTAAAGACTGTTACCGCGATTTTAGATCAGGGCAAGCTAGCAAATAGCATCCTTTATCGATTTATTACCTGTATCTTACCGTGTTGTGCCTTTATTCTTCCTCAGAAATAAAAGTCAAGGAAATGTGTTATCCAAAAATATTCTAACAATTTGAGAAAAATGTGCTGGGCATCGATCATGCTGAAACCACATTATTTGCCATTAAAATGCCATTAAAAATAAAATAAAAAATACCTAAACACAAAAAAAGAATTTATTGGTAAAGGTAAAATAAATAAATTTTATTAAAAAAAAATTATTTCAGTTAAGATTTGACGTTAATAAAAATGGGGTAGTGAAAAATTGCCAGAAAAAGACATTTTTGGTCATATCTCGAAAACGACAAGAGATATCATTACGGGGTTTACGCCAGTATCTTAGACCATTTAAGTTCTACAAAACCAATACAAAAGAATGATATCCTTCCATTTAAAATTTTAGAGAAAATTTGGAAAAACAACTTCAGTTGGAGATAACCACCTCTATCAAATGTATTAAACGATTATTGCCAAGTATGATTATAAGCCCAGAATCAAATAAGCAAAAATTCATTCAAATCGGCTAAAAATTATAGAAGTTACAGTGGTTTTTGTTTCGTAAGGTCTAGCCGCGCCCCCTGGCTTTATTATTGGAAACATAAAAAAATGTTTTAAACAAAAGTTGTTCGAAATGAACTAAGCTTTAAAAAAACTTATTTTAAATTGTAGCTTAGTAAGGCATTTCCACTGAAAAAAACGATTTTTAATGTTTATCGTAGCAGTTACGCCCTCTTGCGGTTGTTTTTATAGTTTAAAAATATTTTCATTGAATTTATCATGCCTGATTTAGTTATAAAAATTTTTATCCCATTAAATTAAGACCTTTGGTTTTGAAGATATTGTCGGTGGCCATCCATAATGAAACGGCCTGTATATTATTATTATTAATAATAATAAATAATAATAAAAATTAACATTGTGTCTTTATAGATGTCAGCACGACAATTTTCTTGCCAATAACAAAACGGTGTTAAATCGTAATTATTGTGCTAAAAACAACGTAGTTAATCGTTATACAAATATAATTTCCATTTACATCTAAAGGATTGTTATTAAAATATTGTTTACAGTATTATACCGAATTAGTGCAACAGCAAAAAACTCTCACTATTATTACAGTAATTGTATGTTTACTTCAAATAATGTATATCATTAATTTAAAAATTAAAATGTTTTCTTATGTCCTACAGTTGTAATATTAATTTCTATTGAACATTCATTTTTATGTCTTTTGACTTCGCATTCGTTATAATTTCCAATTTTAATTCAATTTGAATTTATTATGACATTGGTGTATTTTTATTTTAATTTAAAAAGTAAAAATGTTTTAAAGATTTACGAATCCATATTGTCATTTGAAATTTTGAGATTTGAGATTTTGAGCTATGGCCTATGTAAGTTCGTCTGTATAGAGTTACTATTACTTGTTCTCAATATATCTTTCGGAGCTTGATTTTAGATTTTAGGCAGTATGTACTATCATTATTTAAGTAACATTATAAGTTGTATGTACAACCGCATTCGTCGTAAAATTGCGCCACCTACAATTTTAGAGTATTTTGGTCAGAAGTGTTTTAAAAATAAACAGTTTTCTGTAAAATCATAGATTTAATGTTACCCACAACGCCACAACTAAGGTCATCGGTAAATAAGATTACTAAATTTCACAATATTAGCAAGGAGTATATAATTATACTCTTTGATAATTAGCCTTGTTTATATACATAAACAAGGATATCAGTATAATTGTGAGATTTCATAGTTTAACCTCGACACCTCCAAGTCGAATTGAAATTAAATTACAATGGAAATAGACGAATTGAAATAAAAACACTAAACGAGAATCTCAAAAAAAAAATTCATAAAACTTTAAAATAAATTTATCGTTAGAATATTTTTACTTTTTAAATTAAAATGAAATACACCAATGTCATAATAAATTGAAATAGAAATTAAAATTGGAAATTATAACGAATGCGAATAAAATTATCATAACAAGAAGTCAAAAGACATAAAAAGTCATGTTCAATAGAAATTAATATTACAGCTGTAGGACATAAGAAAACGTTTTAATTTTTAAATTAAAATGGAAATACAACACTACATGTCATAAAAAATTGAATTGAAATTAAAATTGAATTGTAACAAACATGAGGAAGACAATTAAATTAAAAATGGAGAAAAGAAACTTATATCCCATGAAAATTGACTCCTAGATTCGAGTTAATATTTTTGGAAAACCTTCATCAAGCAATAAGATGAAAACGTACAGGAATGCGCTCACGTAGTGTTATTTTGCTCCACGACATCACCACAAAAGAATGGAGGATTTTAGAGCAATTATTTGTAAATATGCTCATATCACGATATTTGATTATGTTAAATGCAATTTTGTTTAACCTTTTTCTTTTATATCATAGGTGCATGTAATGCCATTTATTTCTTTCGTGGATTTCAAAGGAAGAAAAACAAGACAGTTGCATTTTTGTTTAGGTTAATCCTTTTGACGTCCTTGGCCTTATGTGTATTTGTATTCGGTTCTACTACTTTACAACCCTCATTTGAATATTTTTTATGTAAAAGTACATTACTCTGTTTCACACTGTACTTTATACTTCTTTTAAAACTTTGTTAAATTCAAATTTTTAATGAAAAAGTTTGTAAAGATTATAAAACAACAACACAAATTCAATCAGTACATCTTATGAAACACTGTAATTACAAAAAAATATCAATCTGAGCCTAACCTAAAGAAGAAAGTGGGAGTGTTAAATTTTCCACAGACATATTTTATTTATAAAGTCATACCTGTTGAGGGAAGAATTCAATTACTTTTTTTCAACGGCTTCGAAAGATATACTCTTTATTAAATTTTCCTGTATCAATTTACTTTCTTTGGAATATTGTTTACCAATCTTGCCAACACACTCAATCTTATGAAGAGAATTACAATGGATGTCACTATGATTTAAATGCGTTTAACGTTTATATTACAACGTATTAGAAAGAATAAGCATTTCAATTTACAGTTTTATTTTATTTTTTATAGGTCATAACTCAATGCGAAATTATGCTTTTATTCAAAACAGTGGATATTATATAAAACCTCAAAGACTTGTACGTAAATCTCTTGAGAAAGTTTAAAGGGTTGTTTGAGTACGTGAGCTTGTACAACAAATGCAAATTTTAAAAGCATTGCATAGCAAATGCATGTAAATCCGTCAAACGAAAGAAGTGTACGGGGGATAAATCAACTTTCCTCTTGTAAACAAACATACCTACAAAAAAAAAGTATATTCAATAATGCAAAAAAAGCGTAACCGCTTCTCGTTGGGAAGAACTAATTAAAGTAGGTACCGAATAAATTATTAGCTTGGAAATAAATTATAAGTAAATAAATGAGCATTGAGTGGTTCGATCTTACAATATTGAAATTCCGAACATTCTCTTACCAATTTCGTACATTGCTTTGTCATTAAGGGGTGAAATTAACAGCGTTACTTCACATGAGTATCTCTTACTTTTCAATTAGAGCTATAAACTACTCATGAGAAAAATACGGCTCGTTACAAATTTAGAATGTATTAATCTCCCGAATCATTAATCTACTTTGATTGATAGTTCGTTAATCAACGTCTAAAAAAATGAATTGCGGATATTCCACGAACATTTCTCTACACCCCTTCGCAATATACTTATTAGTTGCGGATGGTACACGTAAAATGTAATATTGTAAATCATTTCTAAATAGCACTATTACTTTAACGCTTTATTTTAGCACTGAGAGTTGGTAGCACTGCGGTACGTTTAGAAATGAAAAACGTTATAATTTATGACGCTAAAAGCTTCTAGGTTTGTATATAATTTACACTATTGATTATTAAGAGTTGGAAATTATTGTGACAAATAGTGTTGAATGTATGGATTCGTTTATAACACAACTTCCATTCTCAATAAAATATTATAGACTATTTTCTACGTATCATACTTAATGGTGCCTATTTGTTACTATTTTCGTATGTCTTCCAATTCCAAGTACATTAAAGCAAACAGTTTTACTCGTGTGCTTTTACGATTTATCACCTTTCCAGCTTTCTTTTACCTTTTCACTTACATCATAAGAAATAGCAGTGCGCAATGAATTTTTTTAATACTATTCATTACTTTTAGGTTCCTTCACTTAATATTCACATGGTTTAATACATTCTCGTCAGATACTGCCAAAGTCGATAAGTCAATATTAGTCGTAGAGTCAGTGGGGAAATTCTGCGACATTTTCGTATGGCTATCCACGTAAAAAGGATGGTGTTTTTTGCGCTTTTGACGAAAGTGAATACATTAAAGGTTTTTTTTAATGATGTGGTAACATAGCAAGCGCATTGCTTAATTTTTAATCTATTTACAACCCATAATAATCGTAATTAGTGCCAAAGCGTTGAGATATTTAGAAATGAAGAATTAAGTTGAATTAGTGTCTACTATTATACAGGGTGTCCACTTATATTTTCCCCCATTTTAACTGCCTATAACTTCTAAACGGTTCAGGAAAGAAATATGCGATTTTTACTGAAATGTTTCATTTTAATACTACAAGTTTTGTTTAAATGGATTAAATTTTTTTATCGATTTCGATTACGTCACAACAAAAATGGTGGATTTTTGACAATCTTTTTTGTAGGATTTTTTAATGGAACACCCAGTATTTTTTTTTGTAGTTTGAAAGAGCTTACCTTCACCTATCCAGCGATGTAAAGTTTTTCAAAATCGATTCGAAAATGACTGAGTAATTTATCTTTAAAATGAAAGCTGTAAAGTAAAAATCACATAAGTAATGCTGTTAAATGCCTGACGAATATTATCGACACTCGGGTAGTATACCCAGCAAACACACATATAAAATATATATACAACATATATAAATTGAAGTAAATACCCCTACATATGCTTTTTTATATATCAACTATGTAAGTATTCTTTAATAAAGTTATATAAACCGTATGTCACACAATTACGTATATTTTACACAATAGTATAGAAACTTACGGATATTCTGTATACAGAAATTCATATAATATATACATATAGATAATTACATATCACTCATGAAATTCATATGCTGTCATATTTACATGATTAGATTTATGTACGTTATATGCAAAATATTATATGTAATATTACTTATTTTTTATATATGCCTTCTGTAATAGTAGTTTACGTAACAAGTCCCGAAAGTGACCTTTTACTGGACAAGTAGGCAAATTACAGGACGAGCCGCAGGCGAGTCCTGCAAGCCTGCGAGTCCAGTAAAAGCACTTTTGGGACGTATTACGTACAATATTTTTGTTAAAATCGGCCAGAAACGGGAAGAACAATTGACCATTCTAGGCCGGAAAGTAAAAAATGAGTCCGGTAAAGTAAAAATGAGTCCGGTAAATCTTTTACCGGACTATCACAATGACTTTCCGGCTCAGTCCGTCAAAATGACATTTTCTGGCCTAAAAATAATCCGGAAACTACTACTTTCTGGCAGATTCTTAAAAAATATAATTAGAAATTATCATTACATTACATATATTGTATGGTCGAAAATAAAGTCCGTTTCTATTTGCGCCACATAAGTAATCGCACTACATTCATGTAGAGTTTGTGGATTTTCGGGGGCCCAGTATCGGAAGTTTTGACGATTCACATCACCATTGAGATGAAAATGAGAAATCGCATTAGGCTCATCTTCCAAAAGATGGAGCATCGCTTCAGCAAAAACTGCACGGGGTGAAAATGTAAATCTTCGTGGAGAATTCGCCGTACTGAAATATCGGGCATTCGTAGTGCTGCAGAATTCCGTCGAGCTGAACGCCTTGGATTACGTAATATAGCCTCTCTTACACGTTCCACGATCTCCTGAGACGTGGTCCCGGTGGCTTCTTTTTCATTAAACTGCCTCCGCCACGAAGGACATTAACTCATCGCAAAGTGGTGTTCCGACTCGGTATGTCTCCATGACGAGTATCGTTAAACCTTCGGTGAAAGAGACGTTGAACTTCCGTGATTGCTTCGCCGCTTCTCACAAAACTGTCATAGACGAAAACGCGATGCTGCACGGCATGATTGAAACTAAACAATAACCATTCACAAACTGCAAGGTTAGGGGAAGGCGCCGACAACCTCATCTCTCCTCTCCGACTCCGTTCGGTTTAGTATTACCAATCCCAAGAACGTCTGTTCCCAATGGTGCACCTATAAGTAAAATTAACAAATTATTGTCGTTGTAGTAAATTCATTTTGCAGCAAAAATTCACCTGAAGCAGCCAAGTTTAAGCCACAATGCTGTTTTGTTCTTATTCACTGATTGTTTTTTTTGGTATGTTATGCTATTAACAGAAAAATTCCTACAATCAACATGTAGGACGTGTTTTTGCGACGAGTTTCTAGTATTTATTTAAGAAATATTGGACAGGCGTTAGATAGACCGGAAGAAGTATATGTATAGTGCCATTTGGATAATGGTATCTGCAAAGAAACGAATGGTTCTTCATTATTTGTTTATTCACTGCAACGACTGTCTCCACCTGGCGGTCAAAATTTAATCACGAACGGAGGATCTACTTTACGAATGGTTGAATTTTCTAATCATGCACGTCTGTCCGTGACTAACTCAACATTACCTATCATGGATCCCCACATCGTAACTTTTCTATAAGGACAATTTCATACTTCTCTTAAACCTCACGTTACATGGCTCGCTTAAGAGCACCCAAAATCATACTCGTTTTTGGAGTAAGAAATTTGAACACAGTTTCACTATAAGTGACAATAGTGAATTCAATTGTATCAATTTGAGAAGTTGCGCATAAAACAGGAAGGATGTAATTATAATATAATAATGTTAAAGAGTGAGTGTATTTTGGCATAAGGGGTGTAATTTCTGGGGTTCGGAACAAAAAACTCTGGAAAAAAACCCCGGAAAAAAAAACCGGAGAAAAAACCCCAGGAAAAAAAACCGGAAAAAAACCCCGCAATGCAACCATGTTAGAATTCACTTTGCCTATTGTTTACCGAGACTGAAATAAAAAAAATGCCAAACTTAAACGCAGATTGCCACTAAAGCGCCTAGGTTATTGGCAGGTTTAGTATATTTTTTTTCAATTGATACAAAATGGCAACATGACACTAAACAAAGTTTAGAAATAAAAGTAATGCTAAACATAAACGTAGATTGCCACTAAAGCGCCTAGGTTATTGGCAGGTTTAGTATATTTTTTTTCAATTGATACAAAATGGCAACATGACACTAAACAAAGTTTGGAAATAAAAGTAATGATAAAATTAAACGTAGATTGTCACTAAAGCGCCTAGGTTATTTGCAGGTTTAGTATATTTTTTTCAATTGATACAAAATGGCAACATGACACTAAACAAAGTTTGGCAGTAAAAAAATGCTAAACTTAAACGTAGATTGCCACTAAAGCGCCTAGGTTATTTGCAGGTTTAGTTTTTTTTTAATTTCTGGGGGGGGTTCCGGGTTTTTTTTCCTGGGGTTTTTTTCCGGTTTTTTTCCGGGTTTTTTTCCGGGTTTTTTTTTCCAGGGTTTTTTTTCCTAAACTCATTTCTGCATCTTACCGCGCTTTATTTTAATATAGGGTAACCACTGCATCGATTCCGTACATTTTCACTGCATGTTCGGCGAACTGCACAGATTTGATCAAAATCTGATAATAAATAAATGGTAAGAATTACTTATTACACAATAAATTCTAAATCTTTTCGATAATAGTTATTTGTGTATCAAAGTTGTAAAAGTGATCTTTTTTGGCCGAATCTGATGATTGCAGCCGAGGCGAAAGCCGGGGCTAACAAATCAGATGAGGCTAAAAAAGAACTTTTAACTGAGGTGCACACAACATTTTTTAGGCGACTATCACAAAAAGATATAAACTTTAATTTAAAAATCAACAAATCTACAAATACAATCATATATTTTATTATTCATGTCACTTACAGAGTGCTTTGCTCCATCACCTGGACAACAAAAAGCGGTTGTAAAGTAAATGCGGCCGTAAAGTTGTTTATGACAGATGTTAAAAAAAAAGTTATACTTTACGGCTTTCAAAAGATACGTAAAACAACTATTTATGTAATAGCCGCCTAAAAAAGTGTTTATGACACGACATATGGATTGCCGATGAAAACATGTGAGTAGTATAATGATAAAATAATAGAGTTTGTTAAAAACTATATTTTATTGATAATTTTCTTTCGGCGATCGATTATAAATTACCTGTTGAAGTGTGTTGTAGCATGTGGTTGTATGGATGTGTGAGTGAGTTGTAGGTTAGAATGTTAATTGTGTTCATGGGCGTGCGAAAATGTCCAGTGGTGTAGTGAATGTTTTAGAATGATTTTTATGGTGGGTCATGTTTACTAAATGGTGATAGTAGCTTGTAGATATGTGGTTCGTGAAACTCAGTTATCTCGTTGATAAGGATTTTACCCTCTTTCTTGGCTGTGTCAATGGCGTAGTGTTCTAGAATGCTTAGTTTTTTGAAATTATTCGATTGGTAAAGTAGTTTGGTATTATCTAGTGATATGCTGTGGTTGTGCTCTTTTGTGTGTGTACCCATGGCAGACTTCGGGGTGTTTTTGAAATGTTCCTTGAAGCGGATGGCAATGTTCCGGGTGGTTAAGCCAATATAGGCGTATGTGCAGTTGTTGCATTGTCTTTCATAAATACCGGATTTTTCGTGTGGGGGTACTGGAGGTTTATTATTGACGAGAAGTTTCGCGAGGGTAGGGTGAGATTTGGCTGTGATGTTATAATTGTAATTTTTAAGTGTTTTAGCAAGTTTATCGTGTAAGGAGGAGTGGTATGCTATAGCAATGTATTTTTTCGGTGTTTTATGATGGGGGTATATTTGTTTTAGTGTAATGTTACGTTTGATTGTGTGGTATATGTTGTGGATGTATTCGTATGTGTAGTCATTATTGATGCCCATCTGTAAAATGGTATTGAATTCTCTAGCGAAGTTGGTCAATGGTCATGGAGTAGTCTGTTAAATAGGAAGTGAAAAGCAGAAGCTTTTATCTGAGGAGCATGGTGGGAATGGTACGGTATCATAGTGTCGGTGGTGGTGGGTTTTCTGTATATGTTAATTTCTAAGTGTGTTGGTTTTCTGGTAAGTGTAAGGTCTAGAAAGTTAAGTGTATTGTTGATTTCTGACTCGATAGTAAATTTTATATTGGACAAGTGGTTTATTTTGTTATGAAATGTTGTGAGTTCTTGTGGGGTGCCTGTCCAGAGACATAGTATATCGTCCACATATCCACATGTGAGTAGATAAACTGATTTAATTAATTATTTGATGACAGTTTACATTGCATAAGTTAACGGAAACCCTATCTTTCACAGTCACCTCGCCAGTTTGAAAGTTGCTTAAATAAGGTGCGAAATGTGGATAGATTATAAAACATGTTGTGCACATAATTGTAATTTCGTCAAACCTGAAGGCGGTTAATTAGGTCGAAACTAATCTTGTATCGTAGAGATTTCACTGTCATTAGAATGTAGTCATCTAAGAATAAATTGTTGCTGCAGTCCCTGTTGGCATATACTCAACCAAAAGGATCGCTTTGGCGTCCCAAAAAATCGGACCATCCCTTTCTCCAGAAGACAACGAGTCCTCGTTTTCTTTCGGTGGTGAGGAACCCATGAACCCAATCACAGGTTTTCGTTCATAGAGTGGTGTGCCCAAGTTACAGGCAAGAGTTTATTTTGCGTACATTTTTTGTCTACACAGTTACAGTCTGGACGAAGAAGTTTGAAAATCCATCGTGCCGACGCTTTTGCCATTTCCAAATCTTTCCTCTCTTTTCTACTCTTTTCTGATACTCCTAGGAAACGAGTTTGTGGTTCCAGAGGTCTTCCAAACACCTCTTATGGATACTGCCTTCTTTCGATAGAAATTTTATGACGTTTCTGTGTTCGGGTCTCAAATCACTCACACAATATGAGAAATGACTTGTAAGTGACACTATAATAAACTGTTACAGAGACTTGTAACAAGTAAGTTTTTCTTGTGATAGACAAAGACTTGCCTTAGATGTAAGTCAATAATAGTAATTTTAGATAGTCCTTAGTCAAATAAATGAAAGACAACTTCCTTGAAGTAAACAAAACCTCTGCTTTTCCCATTGAACCGTTTTAAAAATTGTTTCGCTTGTATATACGTACACGTCCTTTTATATAAAATAGGTACGTTTTACAACGGAGAATCGACAAGATGAAGTTAAGGTAAATAGATCTTGTTGCAATTTAAAAATTCTATTGTAACATCTACAGCGAGAGTAAAAATTCGATAAGCTATACCGTGGTATAGTTGAATAAATCTTCTATTGCAAATATTTCTCAAATTTTCGAAATTGAAATATATTCTTCTTATTTGTGCATTCAAATGTGGTTGTATTCTTTAGCATAATATTGAAAATTGAAATTCTTTGTAACATTAATAAGTTGGAAACATTTATATTCTCGTACATCAAAGTGTAATTTTAGTAAATGAAAATTACTTGAGTAAACTGCAGCTTTCATTAACAGCAAATTTGTCACAGCGTGTTACGTACTTGATAGAAAGGTTTGATTAATGTTCTGAAATGAATTGCTTGTTTGTGTATATTTTATTCAATCTCACCCTCACAGCAATGTTTTACATTTATGTTTCAGTTTCACAGACACACACACACACACACACCCGTACATGTTTCGCAATGTTTGTGGCACCTCAAACAAAGTCATGACTTATGGCACTTTGATGTTTCTGTGTATATTAAGCTTACACCATCTATAAGAATTGGCATAAACTAACCCTAGTTGCGATACACTCCCTGGAAAGAAATCTATACGAAAATTTTATTTATGGCATGTGTGCCATAGAAATAGTCGTTCCTGCAAGTGTATTAATCATGCCATTACTAAGTATAAGGAACGCACGCTTTACACGGTATGCCATAATTTTATCACAGTGTTGCCATACTTGCCATCACTTAATTTACCACTCTAAACAGTGATAATTATTTGTTAGGTCACTTAATTTGTTAAACATTTATTACATTATTTGGATAAAAGGGGACCGTAATATTTTAAGTAATGTAAATTACTAATTTTAAAGAACTTCTAAATAATGATATAAATGTGAATTTTAACATTTTTATTAACAACATTGACACTTAAAAGTAGGTATTATATTGACAATTCCACCAATTCAACCAATTAGTTTGCAGAATTTTGTTTTCGACCAATTAGGAACGAATTACACTGACAATTTAGTATGGTCCTCAAATTATCGCTGTAATCCCTTCCTCCTTCCCTCAAATCACTATATTTTTCTCCAAATTGTGTAAAATCTGAAGATGAAATTTTCTTTCGTGGAATGGTCATGCCGAATACAACTCGGTTGTACCGTTGATTGAAGAATCTTTCTTTAGTCAATGGTTGTACGAAATTGCCAAAAATTGTGGATCTCAGATTACTCGTATTTGTTTCGAAGACAAATTGTTGTCGATTGGGCTCATTTAAGATTTTTTTTAATTGACCAATCGAAAGATTTTACAATTTTATGAGTCCCTGCAAAACATAAGAATTTTTCAGAACGTACAAATGACTTTAAAATAATAAAACCCCGAGCGCTCGAGCTTCGCGCGAGATTGCACTGTGACGTCAGTAAGTATGATTTCATAAATGCTCATATATCGGTCACCCTCCAGACGGGACGTTAAGTCGTTAACGTTATTTAAATACCCGATACCGTTAACAATCAACGACCGTTTCTTATTTATGAAATTAAATTTTGTATTATTACATGATCTGAGGATTTATTGATAATATTGCCACGCCACGGCAGATACGGGAAAGAAGTTCAAGTTACATTTTAAATTTTCTGCCACATTGTAAAAATCTAAACAACTTTTTATCCTACCGTTTGCGGTATTTCTTGTTTGCTATCTATTTACATGTTACAGAAACTCTGGGTGGTTTATATTATACTATACCGCCCCGCAAAGATTTGTGTCAATAAAGTTATTAGTTTAATACTACTAAGCTTTACTGTCTTATTTCTGGACAATGAGTGTATTTTACCGACAAATACGTTCTGCTTTTCACGCCTTCAAAATTTAATTATGTTTACCTAGCTGTAGCGTAGATAAGTGTAGAAATCCAAAAATGTCACAATTGTATAATCCTATACAGGGTGTCTCACGGTGACCGTCGGTTAGAAGTATATCAAGAAGAAGAACTGTAAAAGCTAGAAATTTGAAATTTTGCACATGCGACAAGGATTGTTTAATCTATTAAATAAAAATATTTTCCAAATGGCAGCACTTCCGGAAATACCGGAAGTGAGCATCAACATCTTTATTTTAAATACAAACCAGGCAATTTTTTTTCACATTCTGATGTGTCATAAAATGTTTGTAAGTATGCTTAAAATAATCGGCGTATCAATTTTGATTGATGAGAAAAAAAATTTTTTTCACTGAAAAATGTCAAAATCTTGTTTAGGAAATAAAATTGAAAGTCGAAAATGGTAAAAGTTATGGAAATAGGATTTTAGGTTCTCAATGTCAAAAGATTGAGACACAATTGTCTGTAACGGATAATAAAAAATTCCCCGCCGTTACTGATCTATTTGACGTTATTTCCAGACTTAAGAAAAACTTTAAAAAGTCTCTTTTTTTAAATGGAATGCCTATTTAATTATCGGCCCATTCGATGCAGAAATAAATTTCCTTTAAATTGATATATCATGTTCCTATACCTAAAATCAATGATTACAGAGGTATTTACATTTTTCTAATTAAATTTATAATTACATACTTTACAAAACATGGTTGGCTTTGAAAATTTTCAAAAAATTTTTATTCAAATGTTTCTTATGCTTTTATGATTATTTAAAATTCTATCTATGCAACTTCTTGACTATCCAAGGTCTCTTTCCGCCGAACGAACAGAACTTTCAGGGAAAACATTAAAATATCCCAATACATTAGTTTCTGCAGCGTCATTGGGGACAATTGGTTTTGCCAAACTTCGTGGCGCATTTACTTCGCCCAAATTTAGAAAATTCTTTTCAATCATCCTGATTTTTCGTTCTGTCATTGTAAGTAAATGCGGATATCTTTCGTTAAAGTGTTGAGTGATTCTTTATTCAATAGTTAAAGGTTCTGCAGGTCCGAAAAGTAATACGAGCAGACTCGCCATGAATGTAAAACAAATTTAGAATATCAGCGTTCGTGTATTCCATATTTCCCAATTAAAAACAAATATTAAGCGCAAAAATCAAAATTCAAACAGATAACACTGATAACAAACGTAAATGTAGGGTAAACTTTCAAACTGATAGCTAACTGACAACTGTCATCATAAGAAACAATTGAATACAATTTTTTTGAAAATTTTCAAAGCCAACCATGTTTTGTAAAGTATGTAATTATAAATTTAAATAGAAAAATGTAAATAACTCTGTAATCATGTATTTTAGGTATAGGAAGATGGTATATCAATTTAAAGGAAATTTATTTCTGCACCGAATGGGCCGATAATTAAACAAGCATTCCATTTAAAAAAAGGGACTTTTCAAAGTTTTTCTTAAGTCTGGAAATAACGTCAAATAGATCAGTAACCGCGGGGAATTTTTTATTATCCGTTACAGACAATTGTGTCTCAATCTTTTGACATTGAGAACCTAAAATCCCATTTCCCTAACTTTTACCACTTTCGACTTTCAATTTTATTTCCTAAACAAGATTTTGACATTTTTCAGTGAAAAAAATTTTTTTTCTCAACAATCAAAATTGATACGCCGATTATTTTAAGAACACTTACTAAACATTTTATGACACATCAGAATGTGAAAAAAAATTGCCTGGTTTGTATTTAAAATAAAGATGTTGATGCTCACTTCCGGTATTTCCGGAAGTGCTGCCATTTGGAAAATATTTTTATTTAATAGATTAAACACGGCATGTCGCATGTGCGAAATTTCAAATTTCTAGCTTTTACAGTTCTTGATATACTTCTAACCGACGGTCACCGTGAGACACCCTGTATAATAATGTTAAACTCCTACGGAGCTAATACACATTTTTAAAGATTACATTACAACCTTGCAAAGGTCAGGTGGCAAATAATTTAATTTTCAGCTTTAACTGTGACATAATTACGATATGTAAAACATTAACTTATGTAGGAAACCCTTGGCGTCGCAGTAACTTCTTAGCTAATGGCATTGAACTTTCGAGAATGGGGCCACCCTTTCGTTTATGCATCTGTCAGGATAGTCGAACATATGGATTGTTGCCCTATATTTAACTATTTATGTGATTATGGTCGATGAGGTTGCCCTGCACCTGCAGACAACAAACGCAGTTTCAAATGTTATGGGTGCTTTTATTGTTGTCTGCGCGGCCGACAACATTAGAATTAGTTAAGGGTGTCATGTTCTTACTTTAGAAATGTTAACTGAAAGGGGCAAGCAGAGGCCCTCACTTATAAGAAAAACAAAGGAAGGAGTAGTTAGTTAGTCTGTATCAGCCGTTTTGATTACTTCGTGTTGCAGATTAATAAAATCAGTCTTCGATACTTTTTATTCCCGTCTTTAATCTTACACCATAATCTTACACTTAGTTTTACATTTTAACTCCTCTCATTTCTGTGCTTATAAAATCATGACTTTTATTAAAATACTTCATGACCATAAATAAGTCTACTTGCGGTAAATTTGAAGAGTCAGCTTTGATAAAATTAGCTTCACACATGTTGATCATGTTCTTCAAACAAACAATAGTACAAGGTGTCCATTTAGTAGCCCGTTCTTCAACTACGGCTTTATTGTTAAATTTACTAAAAAATAAATATACGGGATTGCAATTAGGTTGGATGAAGCACATTTGCAAATTATTTAGACACATACAGGGTGTCTCCAAAAAGTATGGCGCATAAAACGTATATTTTTTTAAATGGAATGACCCACTTTTTTTAAGCCCAAATGTAGGGGCCTTGGGTGAGCTTTTCAGTCGTACATTATTTTTGTATTAATACACGGCGTTGTCAAGTTATTAATTAATACATATTTTTTTGCTAAATATCAACCCTTCCATTATACGCTTGTATTTTTTTAACGTCTTGTTTTTGTTTTTACTTAAGTTCGGTGGTGGACTTGGGTTGAATGAAAGTATTCAACCGTGACGAAACGTTAAATTATTTCATACAGGATGTTCACTTTTTCTTGCTCCAAACATCGACATTTTCAAACTAATTTTTCTTCATTTTTTTAAATGGCATACCCTATTTATTATTGCATATTTGGAATCCCCGGTAAATTTTAGTGCAACTTTATTAAGCTAACATTTTTTCTATTCGTAATAGCACAGCCTATAGTGTTTGCTATCGGACACATATACGACAGAAATTTAAATTGAAAGAAAATCACGATTTTTAATTTTCCCACTAGTAAGCCATAGATTCTAATGACATCTTAGCAGGTATGATAAAAGCCTCCATATCGTTCCATTTAACCCAAGTATTTGAAAGAATTTTAGTTTTGCAACCCTTTTGATAGTTTTGATGGTGAATACATGACTTGGGAAAAAAACGAAAGATGTGAAATTTGACTAAAAAGGAAGGGAGGCACAGACCAATTATAATGACGTGTTTGCTCGAGTAAATTTATTACTGTACTATAACTTTCTGACTTTTGATTTGACCCAAAATTTTGGATGATCATCTTGGTGAATGAATCTTAAATTGTAAACAAATAGGTTGCGCATGTAATTGAAGGAATTTTTGTTTAGACACTTTTTTCAATAGTTGTGATGGTGGATACTTGACTTGGGAAAAAAGCGAAAGGTGTGAAATTTGACTAAAAACGAAAGGAGGTACAGCGTAATTATAATGACGAGTTGTTCGAGGAAATTTACTACAGAACTTTACAATTTTGGCTTTTGACTGACCCAAAATTTTGGATGATCATCTTGGTCAATGAATCTTAAATCGTAAACAAATAGGTTGCGCATGTAATTGAAGGAATTTTTGTTTTGACCCCTTTTTCAATAGTTGCGATGGTAGATACCTGACTTGGGAAAAAAGCGATAAGTGTGAAATTTGACTAAAAACGAAAAGAGGTACAGCGCAATAATAATGAAGTCTCGAGAAAATTTACTACTGAACTTTACAATTTTCCCTTTTGACTGACCCAAAATTTTGGATGATCATGTTGGTCAATGCATCTTAAATCGTAAACAAATAGGTTGCGCATGTAATTGATGGAATTTTTGTTTAGACACCTTTTTCAATAGTTGTGATGGTGGATAGCTGACTTGGGAAAAAAGCGAAAGGTGTGAAATTTGACTAAAAACGAAAGGAGGTACAGCGTAATTATAATGACGAGTTGTTCGAGGAAATTTACTACAGAACTTTACAATTTTGGCTTTTGACTGACCCAAAATTTTGGATGATCATCTTGGTCAATGAATCTTATATCGTAAACAAATAGGTTGCACATGTAATTGAAGGAATTTTTGTTTTGACACCTTTTTCAATAGTTGTGATTGTGGATACCTGACTTGGGAAAAAAGCGAAAGGTGTGAAATTTGACTAAAAACGAATGGAGGTACAGCGTAATTATAATGACGAGTTGTTCGAGGAAATTTACTACAGAACGTTACAATTTTGGCTTTTGACTGAGCCAAAATTTTGGATGATCATCTTGGTCAATGAATCTTAAATCGTAAACAAATAGGTTGCGCATGTAATTGAAGGAATTTTTGTTTAGACACCTTTTTCAATAGTTGTGATGGTGGATAGCTGACTTGGGAAAAAAACGAAAGGTGTGAAGTTTGACTAAAAACGAAAGGAGGTACAGCGTAATTATAATGACGAGTTGGTCGAGGAAATTTACTACTGAACTTTACAATTTTCGCTTTTGACTGACCCAAAATTTTGGATGATCATCTTGGTCAATGCATCTTAAATCGTAAACAAATAGGTTGCGCATGTAATTGAAGGAATTTTTGTTTAGACACCTTTTTCAATAGTTGTGATGGTGGATAGCTGACTTGGGAAAAAAGCGAAAGGTGTGAAGTTTGACTAAAAACGAAAGGAGGTACAGCGTAATTATAATGACGAGTTGTTCGAGGAAATTTACTAGAGAACTTTACAATTTTGGCTTTTGACTGACCCAAAATTTTGGATGATCATCTTGGTCAATGAATCTTATATCGTAAACAAATAGGTTGCACATGTAATTGAAGGAATTTTTGTTTTGACACCTTTTTCAATAGTTGTGATTGTGGATACCTGATTTGGGAAAAAAGCGAAAGGTGTGAAATTTGACTAAAAACGAATGGAGGTACAGCGTAATTATAATGACGAGTTGTTCGAGGAAATTTACTACAGAACTTTACAATTTTGGCTTTTGACTGAGCCAAAATTTTGGATGATCATCTTGGTCAATGAATCTTAAATCGTAAACAAATAGGTTGCGCATGTAATTGAAGGAATTTTTGTTTAGACACCTTTTTCAATAGTTGTGATGGTGGATAGCTGACTTGGGAAAAAAGCGAAAGGTGTGAAATTTGACTAAAAACGAAAGGAGGTACAGCGTAATTATAATGACGAGTTGTTCGAGGAAATTTACTACAGAACTTTACAATTTTGGCTTTTGACTGAGCCAAAATTTTGGATGATCATCTTGGTCAATGAATCTTAAATCGTAAACAAATAGGTTGCGCATGTAATTGAAGGAATTTTGTTTAGACACCTTTTTCAATAGTTGTGATGGTGGATAGCTGACTTGGGAAAAAAGCGAAAGGTGTGAAATTTGACTAAAACGAAAGGAGGTACAGCGCAATTATAATGAAGAGTTGCTCGAGGAAATTTGCTACTGAACTTTATCATTTTGTCTTTTGATTGACCCAAAGTTTTGGATGATCAACTTGGTTAATGCATTTTGAATAGTAAAATATGTTACGCATGTATTCGCAAGAATTTTGATTTTGCAACCTTTTAATATTGGTTATCCCATTTTGTGATTAAGCTAGAACCACCTGCACTAGCGATGGACCTTACTTATCTAATCAATGTTATTTGTTATAAATGAAGTAAAATAATTAATATAACGCCAAACAATAAATGTAATCAATTTTTTCAGCTGTAAAGTAATTTATTATAAAGAATTAACTAATACAGTTAAAAATTGAATCATATTCGATTTGGCATGTACTTACGTATAGGTAATCATTGAATAACTAATATTCAAATTCATATTAGTTATACAATGGTATAATTTAAAAATTTTCCATTGATTATAATAATACAGTAAAACCTCGATGTAACGACTAATTGGGGGGGGGGGGGGGGGGGGGGGGGGGGGGGGGTCCATTAAAGCCGAACGTCCGTTATATAAAAATAAGTTTAAAGTAAATCGAAAACCCTACGCTAAGCAAAATTCCTCCGCGTGCGTTGCAGCTGGCCGTACTGAAAACGCTGAAATCTCAGAAATGTAGGTCAATGTACAATAAAAGGAAGGTAATCCGTTTGGACTGAGGAAGAAACGCACGCTTAATTACATTTCGTACTTTTATTTTCTTGAAAATAAATTTGTGTTTTTGTAGTAAAATTTGTTCGTTTTATATTATATCAACAGGACTTTTTAAATTGTTTTACCGGATTTTTTGTGCGTTATTAGGTATCCGAAGTCCTTTAAATAGAGATGTATGAAATTGTATAATATTGCAACTGCAAGGATCTCTGGTTGATAGTACCATGAAGGCATGAAACCGACAAATTTTTTTTCCAATATTTAAATAGCCCATAGTATCAGGCAATCGTATATAGGGAATATTATATACACGAAGCAAATATATCATATTTCAGTTATTCCTGGTGGACTATCAATGTTTTGACTATGAAAGGACGTTGGATGAATAGCGAGATGTAAATACAATTATGTACCTATATATGTAACTAAATTCGTAAAAGTGTAGTAATTACGATTCAGAAACTACGGAAATATTTATTATTATTTATATTTAATATTAACCCTTTGTAATGACGCTCACGTTTATTTACATCAAAAAAATTTAGTGAAATTTCCGCTTTCTAATGTATCAACAAAAACATTTCCAAGTTCAATTTGCGTTGTAAATGTGAGAATGATAGATTTGGCAACAATGTTGTTATTTCATATTGTGGTTATAGAGGGCGCTCCGATCAGAACACTGACAAAGTGTCATAAATATGGTGGTGCATACACCAGCAGTAACATAAATTATGGCATGTTACACAAATTCTGTATCTATTTTTAATATTATGTTGCCCACATGTCATCGCTACAAATATCAATATCTTATTCACTCTGTGTCGTAAGGCACACCACATACTAAAATAACGACAGCGTAACTCCAATTTGTAGGGAGATAATAGGCAATGAAATTATGGCATGAAGTGTATCATGCCATAATTTCACCACATGCCAGAGTACAGGTATATGTTCACACAAAGTGCCACAAGTATAGGGAAACAAACACACACACACATCAGTGCTAAATTAAATTATTTCTTGCCTTGTGCGTAAGTAGATTTCCAAATTTTGAGGCTACTAGAGTGGCATGGTAGGTACACAACCATTCCATAAAATCGCAGAACACTACATTCCTACCATTTATAATGTGAAACAAAAGTATGCCGTTATAGACGGTTTTTAAAATTTATAAATATGAACACAAACACGAAATACTCTTTAAGTGGACTCCAATGTTGGCAACAAGTCCGCGCTACCAAAATTTTTTTGCTTAAGGTGTGCTATAAGAAATAACTCTTTGCATTGCAAGTGTAAGATGGTGAATTGTGGTGAGAGTTCAAGTGTCTCTGATGGTAGTTGCAGCGATTTCTTCAGAGATTATTAAGAGAACAGAGATACTTATGAGGAATTCGTTTTATCACGTGACTATTTCCTAGTTCCTATAAATGAAGAATTTGAGAAAAAAAGCGTTTTTAAAATTCCATCATGAGATTGTCTTGGACGATAGCATGGGTTTAAGGATTAATTGGAGCCTAAATTATTTTTTGGAATAATATGATTAGTAATAAACAACATACATCAAGGATTGTTAAATGTTGATTTTACTATAAGAAATGTGATAAATTTTTGATGGTCACTACACATACCCAACTAAAAAAGACGCCGAGAATAGACAACCGCAGTAAGTAGTTTTAACGGTGGTCTAAAACCCCCATGTATTTCCTGCGTTTTTTCCTAGTAGTTGCTTATACATTACTGTATAAAACAAAAAACGACGTTGGAACACAAGTGTTCCGCACTTTGATCCATGTAATAGAAACTGTTACGGAAAGAATTGGGTCGTAACGAAATTTAAAAGGAGCGATGTCCGCAGTAGCTCAGTGCTAGTAGGCAGGTGGTCGTAGGTTATCTACAATGAGCGAATAACGTTAAAATTGGGGTAGAAAAATAGGTAAAGTTAAGTAAAGCCAAAGGGCGCCACGTAATTTTTTGAGAAAATAGGGCTGCTAATCCAAATTATGAAGGTATTAACAGGTATAGTAGTAGCGATGTCAATGCTGAAAGAGAACGGGGTAGTTTGAGCAATAACTAGAAAAAGAAATATATTTGGTGTGAAGATAAAAAATTCAAGTAAAATATCTAACAAAATGGCAGGTTTATAAATACAAAAAAAGGTTGTTTATACAAATAAATATTTAATTCTATAGCACAAAATACGGGATCTCAATTACCTTTAAGTAAATCAAAGTAGCAAGTAAAATGATTTCAGTGACGTTAAATTAGCAAACAAAAATATTAAGGAAACGATCGAAATTTTACAAGGCAGTAATTGCAATGATAAATCAAAATTTTACCTCACTTATCTTCACAGGATCCTTATGCATAAGTTTCCGTTGAGAAGTACCTTAAACAAAAGTAATAACACAAAAACAAAAGAACAAATCACTAGTTTGTAGTACGGGGATCGGATACCAAATATTGGTTAGTTTAATCTTCAAAATAGTTACGTTAAATTCAAACAAAAGAACGAAGGTAATTAGATAACAAAATAATCTTGTACAAGTAAAAATTAAATTAGCAAATATGTAAACTATAATAATTTAGAAAGATAAAAAGTTATAGCCGAAATACGAAGGTGAAGTTACGTTATAGCAAGAGCAATAAAGCAAATTTAAAATGTCAAAACGGTAGAATTAAAGTTAAAATTCACGTAGTTGTAAATGTAGAAAATTAATAGATTATGAGCAGTAATTGTAGAAAAGAGAATTAGCGTTGGTTTCTTTCACTTAGCGACGGTATGTAGAATTTGTTTAATCCAGGATCCGTCGGAAGTCGGAGTAGCATCGATCGGGGATAGAGCAGAGTTTTCCACGATCTTCACGTCGGAGTGATGAAGGAAAAGAAAAGTACAGATGTAGATATGGCGATGTTTTATCTTCACCAGAAAAGCATGGAGTTATGTAGAAAATGAGAGAAATTTTGGTAGGTACGAGAAAGTGCTAAAAAGGGAAAGCGAAATTAAATGACGCAATAAGAAAAAGAGAGAAAACTTACCTGGAGATAATTATCCCAGCGTTTAGCAAACTAAGTATGTGTTTTTTACCATATACAGAAAAAATTAAGTAACTCGTACAAAAGCGGGTATTAAACTGAAGGCAAAAGGTACATTTTGTATCCAAGAAAACTATTGAGAAGGGGAAGATTTCCATTCACACGCTTCTGCTAAATCGGCGAAAGCGAGGCTATCACGTTATCAACGGATATGACGCAAATCAGAACAAAGCAGCATTCATTAAAAATAGCGCACCTGCGTGGTAATAGATAGGCAGACACTAAAACTGTCGACTTGCAGTTTCAGGTTTACGATAAGAGAATTCATGGGAAACCCATTTCTACGATGTAACAATTCTTAAAGAATATTAACTATTATTAGAAATTAGAAAATTAACGCAAGGGCATTACAAAACGTCTTAATTACGTGGCACTTATTTTGATAATGGCGGTTACGTTCTTTCCACTAAAAATGTTATTGAATAAGGTAATACTAATTTCACTGAGAAACTACAAAAAAGGAAGTCCTTCCTATTCAACCGCTTTTGTCCAAAAATGGTATATTTCCGAAACGTGTCTCCGCAAAGATCTCTTTGGTTCTAGACAACGGAAAGACTGCAATTGTCGGCATTTCTTCAACATGTGAAGTAAAGGTCACAGTGGCAAAAGAAATGCAATGGTGTATCAAAAATTGGTACAAGGAAAATATTGCACAAGTTCCTCACAATTTTGACTACATTTTTAAATATTTCAATTGGATTCTGAATTGCGATAGGAGGCTGAGTATAGTCCTCGCGCACGTGGTGTTTGTATTCGGGCTCTTTGCGCTACCTCGTTTATTAGAGTCGTTCGACCCTACAACATCACACAAGTGATCTCACATGTGAGTTAAACATGACGATGCTGAAAGGGGAGGCGGTCAAATCCGGTTAGGTGTTCCCAAAATGAATCGCCTTAGGGCACTCGCAAAATGTGTGATACAATTGTTTCATTGTACGTCCTCAACAAGATGTGATTCGACCAAGCCCACACGGTGGTCATGTACACAGAAAGTATGCCCACATGTGGTCGCAGGGTTCTTCTACTAGAAACTCAAGTCTGCGTGATGGTCACTTGAAGGCCTCTCTTGCATGAAGATAGTCTAACATCAAGTTCCAACAAGCTTTGTGGTAGACTTGGGTGTCTTTAGTTTGTAAGTTGTTTACGGTTCTGTTCCAACTAGAGATGACGTTGCGGTAACAGAGCAGCTCTGTTGTCATTGGAAATTTTAATAATTTTGTTCTGCATGCGGTACATACACTGAACTCTATTATATATGGAAGAGCAAAGTTGTAAATTTAAGTGATACAAATTGAAAATGCGCGCGGGGTTCCCGATCATGCGCCGTAATAAATTAGAGTTCAAACAAATAAAACAGCTGTTATATATTATCTAAAACTGTATTTTAATCATGAAGTCCATAACACCCACTGTAAACCCTTCTCCCTTGTAACGTTTATAAATCAAATTAATCCACGTAAAATTTTCTAACCCAACTTCAACTTATTAGGTAGAGTTCATTGACTTCAACACATGATGCATTTTCATGGTATTTTCCACTGCGCAAACGCGTAATCCCCGTAGTTAAACGATTTTCGGCCTTATTATTTTCTTCAAATTTGCACACTTTTTCACGCGCATCTCATTTGATTTCAACGGCTTTGCTCTTCCATATATTATTGAGTTCAGTGGGTACATATGACATTTTTTGTACCACCAACCAAGAGGTTAATTTGATAATGGGCCAACACCTGAAGGGTAGCCGAAGATTCTAATGAATTTGTTCTCTATGCAACCCATGCGAACTGTTCTTGCACTAAGCGTGTCGAAAATACAGTTGGAAATTCGTTTAGTGATTGAGTAATATGAAAGTTCAGTTCTTTAGCGCTTCTTCTTTCCATTGTCTTAGATTCATCCGTAAAGATGGATATGTTCATCAAGAAAGATATGGTAGTTCCTTCCTACTGTAAATTGAGAAACGAGGAGCCCGATCCCCTCTCCAACATTGTTTAATAGCCTCGCCAAGAATTGAGGATCCTCCATACCGCGGTTATTTAACAACCTCTTTATTCTCACTATTCTCAGACGTAAGGCTTCCAGCATGGCTTGCTCTCACACGCGGAAATGCAGTGGAGATGGGCTCAGAAACTTGATAAGCACTTGTTAGACGCCGCAATACTATTGCATACTTTGGCGGTTGAATCGGATCACCAGCTATTTGGTGGTCGTGCCAAACAAACAATTAAGTTTTGGAAGCTGTGAAAACAATTAACATTTCTATTTACAAATATGTACGAGCTTTAACAGCGCGGTAGGTAGGTTGTTCGGTCGCCGGAGGGTAGACTGGTTCTTCTGGAATGCAGGCTGACGGGTCACACATAGTACAGGATGATTACTCCTATTTTAATCAAAACTGATCAAAATCTTCCCCAAACATTTGATGAGTTCGCTTAAGTAATACGAAGCTGGAAGATTCATGTGTTACTGTGTCATTGAAATTCACGTATGTCTTTGTGCAATCGAAATGTGGGCGCATCACCTCAGCATTGTTTGTTGCACACCGTCTCTTGTTATAACCAAAATCTATTCAACGGCGAAACGGGCCTTTCTGTAGCAGACACTAAACGGAGATTTCACCACCTTTCGTTGAATATGTCTGTGATCTGTATCCTTACGGTTCCGATTTTTTGACACAATATGCTCCTACCTCGATCATTTAAGTTCCAATGCAGAATTTTATGGACTTATTGGTGAGCTTTTCTAGACGGTCACGGTCTTTCAACAAAGTATTTCGAGCTCGACTGCGCTGGGTATTTGCCATTATTGTTTACTAAAGGCGCAAATACTTCTTAGCGTGACGACGTTCCTCTTTAGTTTTTCGGTACAACAATTTTTTAACGAAGACAGCCTCAGTGCGTTTTAACGCGATTGAAACAAATGAATTTTCTCCATGTCCAATTGTATATTTAAATGCTTACTTTTGAGTAATCTATTAGGTACTAAACATGAGTTAGGTTTTCGTGTAAAGCGTAAAACTCACGATGGAGGTATCAAAATGGTAGTGAAGTACTTACTCGAAGTCATCGCAGGAAGGAGAGTAAGCCAACATGGAGTAGGAAAGATGCTCAATGTATACTAACGGTACAGCAAATCGAACACGGACCATTAACAACATCACAATTGTTCGGAAACTGAGACAAAAAGTTGTTACGACAAGAATTGGGTCGCAACGAAATTAAATGGAGCAATGGCCGCAATAGCTCAGTGCTAGTAGACAGGTGGTCGCAGGTTAGCAATAATGAGCGAAAAAGTAAGAAATTGGGGTAGTAAAATAGAAAAGAAAAAAAAATAAGTAAAGAAAAGGGCGCCACGTAATTCTTCTAGAAAAATAGGGCTGCTAATCCGAATTACGAAGGTATTAACAGTTATAACAGTAACGATGTCAATTCTGAAAGAGAACGGGGTAGTTTCAGCAATAAAAAGAGAAGTAAATAAATTTAAGGTGATTATAATGAATAATTCAAATAAAAATATGTTACACAAAAAAAGAACAGTTTTTATAAATACAAAAAAATGACAATTATATGACTTTGATAAACTAAATTTGTAGCACAAAATACGTGGGTCTAAACTACCTTTAAGTCAAGCAAAAATGGTAAGTAAAATGGCGTTAGATTAACAATCAAATTGAGATATAGGGATGCGACTTTAAAAATGCAATAGACAGTAATCGATGGTTAAATGGTTAATGTTTAACCCTACGTTAGTCACGTCAATTTTAGTCACGAGTTCGGTCGCGTGGTCTACGATTGTAGACCATTTTAATTGTTGTCTATAATAGCCAATTTGAATTTTTGAAAAAAATTTGTATAACATTTGGGTTTAAGGAAGTCTGCTCTTCCATATAAAATACAATTTATGTTGATATATAGAGGCCTTCTCGCAAAAAAAATAAATATGCGCATATACGTTTTTAAAGGTTTATTGACATTGACAGTATTAAACTTTATAACTAAAGCTAAACAAATAAAATTCTATTTTATTTCAACTCGTACATGTAAATGAAAATGAAAATATATGAAAATTACAAAAATAAAAAATTCAAGCGCGTCGCAAAATGTGGCACGGATAGTCGCGCGGTCTACGGTCGTAGACCAGTCGTATTTGATTCCCGAAAACTCACACTACAACCTTCACAGATTGCATTTAGCATACTAATTGCATAGTAGGCAATATAACCAACAGCTACTGAAGGGTGTACATGTGCAAACTAACCCAACAATTAATAGTCACACTGCAAACAAACGTGGTCTACGACTGTAGACCACGTGACTAACGAAGGGTTAAACAGAATCTTTTAAATAAAATGGTAGAAAAATAACTGAGTAGGTAAAATTAAGGTACAAAAGGTTCAAAATAAGTAACAAAAGGGGAAAACTGAAATTGGTTTTTCACTTAGCGACGGTAGATATAGTAAAGATGGAATTAGATGAGTTTTCGTAGCGGCGATCGAGGGATTGAAGATGTGGTTGGTGTCCCACGTAGCGTCGGTCACGATGAAGTAGATTTCGGAGAAAGATGTAGGAAAATGGTAGCAGATTTGAGTTAGTTTTTACCGGTGTAAAACCGCTAGAAAAAGGAAAAGCGAAATTAGGTAACTACATTGAGCAGAAAATTCAGTACTAACCTGGAGAATAGTATAGTTTTTATCCAGCGTTTTAAAGAAGAACTCACGTACACTTTTGTTTACTGTACAAATAAGACGTAAAAAGTACGATTTCAGTGATTTCTTAAAGCATCAGTAAGAACGTTCACTAAATTTTGAGAAACATTAGCACAAGATCCGAATTAATCGAGTTTCAGTAAATGCAAATCTTCTCGGTACAGAAAATGAAGCGATGTGACTTGATTATTGAAGCGATGTGACTTGAAACTAACTGAAGAAAATGAATAGAGAAAAATGGGCTTGACCCTAAAGGCAATGAATCAGCAGGTTCTACGTCAGCAAATTAGTACAAAGGGACAAAGAAATGAATACATCTGCAGTGCAACATAGTAGTAGACAACAGAATTTAGTCATCCTTACTTTGTAGCGAACAAAGAGAATTCCAAAGGTTCAGGTTACATCGGGCTAAGATGATGTGTCATGAAAGCAGATGCTTTCTACATTGTAATGTAGCAATTTTAAGAATATTAGTTATTACTGTAAAGGAAATTGAGAATATTTCAAATATAAAATAGGAAATTAACGCAAGGGCGTTACAAAGTTATAATAAAGGGTACTATTAAAGTTTTTTATAGCCGCACTAAGAATTCATTAATATGATAATAATTCTTTTTGTATACTTACATTTATATTATTGGTTCTCATGAATGGCTAACATACAACCCCTGACAAAGCTTTTAAGATCACCGCTCGGCTGTTTAACAGAGTTCACTACTGTTAACTATTTATAATAAATGAACGTGCCGTGCCTACTTTGCATTTTGTAACAGAGGTGTTCGACTTGAGCACATAGAGAAGGGGAGAAAACATGTAATTTTCTCAATGAATGCGCTAAATTAAATCTACATAAGGTGGTACATATACGTATAGTAAAAGCAGCAGTGTCGATTAGAAACAGTCATGGCAAAAGTTTAGCAACATTCGCGCACATGACTTTAATTAACAGAGGTAAATAAATTCTAACACCGCAAAGACAATACGAAATTGAATGCGCTGAATTACGTAAATTGAAATTTGGTTATAGAGTCTAATACGGAATATACTCGAGTAATTCTAGACACCTTTAGGGGATCGAAACGTTATTTGTTCTGTAATACTAGTTAAGCTGCAAAATTAACCATTTCGTTGGTAGGAGAAAGTTTAACTTTAAAGTAAATTTGAATTATACCTTAATCGGCGTAACACTTTGATTTTTGTTAATTTCACAATAACTACCTGTAAAAGGAGGTGTTAGGCTGATGTGTTGCGTAAACGAACGTGTGTATCAAGTTAACTCGACATAAGTTTTGGGGTGCATTGATGTATATTCACGAAGGGGCTTAATGCGCTGGATTATTAATCATTTAATCAAAGCCACTGAGATTGCTACTAATCTCGCTTGTTGCTTCCGCCAGTTTTCCAAATTTTAGATGCGAAATTATTAGTAGTTACCTACAGATTTTCAGATAACGCGGAAGGTTATTATTGAAAAGAAATGAGAACATTTCGTTACACACATTCACCTCCCGTCGTTATTAAGCATCCTGTTCGAGGCACCATCCAATCTTTTCGACGGTTTCAAATAATCGTATGGGTGAATGAATCGGTAGAAATGCGTTTTCCAATCCGCCGGATAGATGGACGCAACGGCGATGAACTGGGGTTGTAAAAACCCAGCCCAATTTCCCCAATGTAGGATAATGGGGATCAGGGCAATGTCTTTATCTGTGGAGCATCGCTGATGGAACGTTGCATACGTGACTAGATTACTATTATGTTATTCAAGCTCCATCAAACATGAAAGTGCAAGTAAGAAAATTGGTTGAGTTTTTTTTCTTAAATTTAGGAGTAGTATAAGAACGAATAAAAAAATCACCGAAATCTCTTTTCGTTTGTGGTTTTTCGTTTTCTTATTTATAATAAAATTTTACATGTCATTTGATTTGAATCTGTTTTCGCTTTTTCAGTGAAATAAATATACGGGAGTATATATAATATAATCTCTAGTATACAATATAAAAATTTGATGTCATTGCTTTTACATTTCTTTTCATTTTCTACCGACTGGATATATTGACAACCATTAAATAATCAATAAGTCACATTTACTTCTTTTTTCTCTTTATGGCTTGTAATCACAACTACATTATTGGGCATTACTGATGAAGCCGTTGTTCCCAAAATTCTCTATAAAAAGAAATTATTTTACTCTAGGTATGACCCATTATTTCTTTGTATGTTTTAATATTATACATTTAACGGAAAAGTTAGGCAAATAAGCTGTGCGATTATCCTTTCTTCTGGAAAAGCAGCCGTTCCATAAAAATGTAACGGTTACCCACCCAACAAATCTCTCATCATCTCGTCTGTCAGTCTGCATTAAATTAAAAGATTGATCTATTTTGTAGTTGAAAAGTCTGTCTACAACAAATTTTTAAACCATCTTCATAATCGAGAAGTGTTGTGAACATGCTCTGCTCAGTATGCACACTTTGAAATTGCGTAGCATAATTTTGCACCTTATTTGCAAAAGTAGCAGTTGTGCTCCTGGCACAGTTTTTTCCCTATATCTGTTTTCGAAATCCATTATGATGATAGAAATAAACGTATTGAAATTTTGAAAAGTGAAAACCATCACAAGTAGAGCGCGTGCGGGGTTAAGCGAAAAACACTTTCTACTACGACGCACCATCAAACGAGAGAAGAAAAACCGTACAACAATTCCAAAATATACAAAAAATTGGAAAAGAAGAATCGATGAGTAAAATTATAAGTAATGTAAGTAATGAAAACTTTAGGAGATACAAAGATGCCCAGCAAACACACATATAAAATATACATACAACATATATAAGATTGAAGTAAATACCCCTACATATGCTTTTTTATATGTATATCAAGTATATATTATGTAAGTGTTCTTTAATAAAGTTATATAAACCGTATGTAACAGATTACGTATATTTTACATAATAGTATATAAACTTAGGGATATTCTGTATACAGAAATTCATATAATATATACATATAGATAATTACATATTACCCATGAAATTTATGTGTTGTCTTAATTATGTGATTAGATTTATGTACGTTATATGTAAAATCTTATATGTAAGAAGTATTACATATTTTTTATGTATGCCTTCTGTAAATATAATTATAAATCATCATTACATATATTATATTGTCGAAAGTCCGTTTCTATTTGCGCCGCATAATTAATCACACGCGCGGGTTTTCTATAACGCCAAAAATTGTAGTTCACGTACCTTTAATATTAGATCCGTATCGACTAAAATGCGTCTAATTTATATAGAAAATAAATAATATAAAATAAATGAAATCCTGGTCATTTTTAACATAAAGGTAGATGTAATCATTGAATAAGACTTCACTCAACGATATAACCAAACATAATTTAAACTCGCGAAACAGCGCAAAGTTTCGAAGAACGAAATAAAAAAAGGAATGTTTCAGATTAGCGCAGTGGTACAATGTCGGATACAAAGAAACCACATGTCGAATTTCGGAATTTGGCACTCCCACCCGCAACGGTTCGAATCCGGTTAAGGGAAACTTTTCAAGCAAGTATATAATATCATAATAAACTATCGGCTTTCAGTTCAGGTAAAAACGGGTTCGTGCAAGAATTAAGTTAATTAAAAGTACAGTTGCACGTAAAAATGTAATTTTTCCATTTTTTTTTGTATGAAACTGCTTAAATAATTTTTTACATTAGTCATAATTACATTATGCTCGAGTAGCTGCCATTTGATCATCGCAACGCTTTTACAACTAAGTAATATTTTTTATGTGAATATTACATAAAATTCTGTTGGGTGAAGGAATGTTGCAGCAACATAAAACGTATATAAATTCATGTAGAAGAATTTACATCTAATAGACATATATATTATTTTGAAAATTGCTGACATACTGACATTAAATATCTCTTATTTTTCTTCCAGTTTTATACAAATCTAAAAAGCTCTTATATAATTTATATGTATTTTATATACAGGGTGATTCATTAAGAATGTCCAATCTCTGAATTGTAGATTCCAGACCTCAAAATATGATGATTCTTCCCAACATGCCTTATACAGATATTGCTAGTTTCCGAGATACCGGGTGTTTAAAGTTTAAATATGAATTTTGATTTTCGCAATAACAATTAATTAATGTGATTAAAAATAATAGACAAGGGTTATTTGATATGAAGAGATCTTTGCGAAAACGGATCATAAATAATAGTTTATTGTTGTTACACATTTAGAGAATAAATTTTTTTTTTAAATTAAAATTTATTGAACTGTTTAGAAGCAAATAACTCGATAACTGATCGAGTTACACGAATCAAACAAGAGTAACTTTTTTTTGTAGAATCTAACGCTTTTCCATATTTTATTATTAGTTTGCTAATAGTTCAGCCGAAAAAAATTTTTGCTTAGATTTACTAAACACAACCAAGTATAACTAGCGCCCTCCATTAGCAATGCTAAATTAGAGTCCAAATTGGCAATCCTCATGCAAAAAAAGGTAAAACTGCCAATTTTCAAAAAGAAATTGTGAAAAAATAGAAAGTGGAATACTAATCACTGAAGATTTTGATTTTTACGTTATTGAAGTGTCCATAAAAACGAATGCTGCAGTCGTTTTGAGAGGCAATGTTGAATGTTAAAATAAAGCCGCTCACGAAGTATAAAAAGTATATTAATTGATTGCAAAAAAGGTTGCCGGCTCCCGGACTACAACGTTTTTGCTAATATCTCAGACGCAACTAATGATAATGGATTCAAATTTTGTGTGTACTCGTTACTGGTGCCGAACTATCGTTTGTGCTTATTTTCGTCTTGATAGCCAACCAGTGGCGATACATACGGGAAACGACCTTTGTAGTTTTGTAAATATTTTTTCCATCTGCACATTTAGCAAATGCTTGACTAGCTTCATGAGAGTTTTGTTCCCGTGACTCGTTCTCCTTCTATTTATTACCATTAAAACTATTCTTGACAATTTATTCTTTATAATGGAAAGAGTTAATGCCCAATGCTTCAAATCTTTCCAAATTTTATCAGGGGATTCGACGGTGACGATATTTCTCAGTAAATCTTTTGGGTGTATAATAACTAAGTTAATGTCAGTAAGAATGGCCTTAATATTCGTCAAAATATTACTGAAATGCCTCCATTTAGTTCCATACAAGGAAAATAACTCGCTATCTCATTTCCTTTTTCGAAATTATTTTTTTTTTACATCATGGAAACTGATATTTATGTTAATATGGGTAATATAACAGAATCATTGCAAGAGCAGAAGCAATTCATATTGTAGACATGCTGTAAAATTTCTATTGTGGGTTTTGGTGTTTTTAGTGTTTCAACGGTCACAAGAGTTCCAATTCTTCCATGTATCTATTCACTTATTTATTAGCACATTTTTTCAACCACTGCAGGTTAATTAACCGCTCCATGTATTTATTTATTACTGTCTCCCAACTCGGCGTTGCCTTGGTGACTTCACTTTATAGTGGTTACAGTTTACCATATTCCTCCCGCCTTAAAATGTGACGTAGTCTTAAAACTTTGTTGTCACTCCCCGACTTTGCCTTGTAGGGTAGCGCTGTTCCTCTTCTGTCTGATCATCCTGTTCTCGGTTGTTGACTTGGTTTTCTTCATAGGATGATTCGTTATCAGAATTTTCGGTTGCTTGGTAGTTTTGTTCGGGAACAATTGTGGGTTGGACATTACCTATTGGTCAAATATGCTGATCGTCGTGCAAATCTGGCAAGTCGAATAGTTCTACGATGACTAGGAAATAAAATCCATTAACGGGACCAGCGTAGTCTAGGTGAATTCTGGTCCATGAAGTGGAAGTGAAAATCATGATCATTCTTCGAGGTTGTTTACTAAAGTAGGAAAGCGCTAGAAGATTATTTCCCTTAATAATAGAGATATTATTTTGTGCATCCTAGGAATTGTCATTTTCACCCCAAGAATTATTATTTTTACCCCAAGCATTATATTTTCTACCTTAGCTTTTTAATTATTGTGGTCCCAAAATTTTTGATCCCAAGAATTATTATATTAGCCCCCAAAATTATTAATTTAGCCCACATAATTATTCTTTTGGCTCCAAGATTTTATTCATTTTACTCCATGATTTTATTCATTTTATCCCAAGGTCTTATTCATTTCACCCCAAAGATTTTTTTATTTTACCACAAGATTTTATTTATTTACTTATTTCATAGAAGTATTTGAAACTAAAAAAAAATGTCACCCTAAACGTATATTGCCACTCAGGCGCTTAGGTTTAATATATTTTTTTTTCAATTGAATAAAATGAATAAAATCATGGGGTAAAATGAATAAAATCTTCGGGCCAAAAAAATGATTCTGTGGGTTAAAATAATAATTTTTGGGGCTAATATAATAATTCGTGGGATCAGTAATCTTGGGACCAAAATAATAAAAAAACTGGGGTCGAAAAAATAATTCTTGGGCTTAGAGTGACAATTCTTGGGGCCGCGAAAATTACCACCCTTAATAATATTGTGTCGTACACATATACAATCATATCCACAATAGAAAAACGAGAATTGCGTCTTCAAACTTCATTACACTGCCCTGGCGATAGTTTGAAATTTTTCTTTTACTTATTTAATGTTACTGCGACCAATACTTCAGGGAGATAATGTAAAGGTCACTGCAACAATGTAAAACAGGATAGCACATTACGGTTGTGGTATGTACATAAATAAAATGTCTATGTATATACTTTTATCATACTTTGTTACATTTCTAAAAGCGCACCGTAGAGAAATACGCATCAAACATAAAAGTATAAATAAAACGTAAAATCTCAAGAAGCTTAAAACTTTCTTAAAGTATACATAAAATAGTACACTTTTTCTTTACTATCCTACTTGTAAAATAAAAAGAAGAAGTTTAATAAAAGCATTTTGAGTGTGGTATGATTAAATTTTTATTAATAAAAAGCGTGGCTCTCTAGAAATATATATAAGACTTTATTAACAATTATATATCTATAAAATATAAAGCAGTGGATACATTTTCAAAGGTCGTACATCATTAAATTAAGGCAGCGAAGCATTTCTAAATACCTGAAAATGTAATGGTAGCAAATGGCAGCACCGAGAAGTTAATTGTGAATTTTCCAACATTATAAAGTTCAAATAACTGCCTTCGTGAATATTGAATTTCCAATATTAAATCTATTTAAAATTGCGATATCTATACGTGTATTATTACGGAAATTACATCCGTGTTGAACAGTACTTTGTTTTTAAAAGTAACATAGTTTTGTCATCGTTTGTATGTGTGTGTGCGTGTGTAATTTTTGCAAATATGTACTAATTTAATTAATGTACGCTTGGATTTCAAAGCATTTTCTACATTGATGTTTATACAAAAGTTCGCCTTTTCGAATGGTTTATTAGTGCAGCTTTGTATATAATAATACTGAATTAATAAGAGCAACAATTTTTTATAACATGCTGTAGTTACTGTGCATTGCAATGGTCGAATTTTATAATCCCACCTAATCATTGAAATGCTTAATAGTTTTCTGACATAAAAGTAGTGGGTACTACCATGGATAAAGTTTTTGGCGAAAACGTCAGAATTAATGTTTATTGTCCATTCTGTGGCCAACTTTCTCATACCCAAAATTTCAGTTAAAATGGAATGTACCCGCTCCGTTGAAAGGCCTACACTATCCATCAACTACAGTCACCAAACATTCCAAATACCTTCACCGATTATTAGTTTTCCTGCACGTAGTGCTCTTGTGACCATCTTTAAGGTCCGCAACGTGGTATATGAATGTACTGTCTACGTCAGCTTTTATTATTTTCACTTATAATTGCACAAGAGGTTTGTATTTTACCGAGTAAATTTGGGTTGTTTAATAAGAATCTGTTGCCTAGCAATTAGACGAGAAAAACCGTCAACTAATAAAAATGCGACACCGAAGGTGGAGCATTTTTAGGTTGACAGTTTTTCGAGTCAAATTGCTAAAGGAAACAGATTAGAATTTAAACAACACAAATTTACTTGGTATAAATACAAATCTCGAGTGAAATTCGGCAGGACAATTTAACGAACAAGAAATTTAGAAATCCGTTCGTAAATGGACTCATTCTTAAAATAACACAAACATCATGCAATAAATTATTCGCAAATGTCAAACTATGTATTTATACGGCGGGCACGGATACTGCGATAGTTGATTAGAATTTGAAAGTGAAAAAACCACTAGTGTAATTGTCAGTATAATTCGTTCCTAATTGGTCGAATGATTTAAAATTGTGCAAACTAATTGGTTGAAATTTTCTGAGTTGAATTGTCAGCGACATCAACGCCCATCTTAAGTTAAGTAGGACGAACATAAAACTTGCGACAGAGATGATCACAGGTCATTGTCGTCTGAACAAGCACCTGCAGAACGTCCCGTTATGGAGAGGTTGTGATAAGGAAGATGAAACATTAGGGCATATGACACGCTTTTTTGATGGTCCATATCGCCGACTAGGGACACTACGCCGACAGTGCCCACATCGTCGAGAAGTGTACAAAGGACACAACGCCGACCATGCCCACATCGCCGACGGACACTACGTCGACAGTGCCCACATCGTCGACAAGTGTACAAGGGACACTTCGCCGAATTTTTCTCTGTGGACACAACGGCTGCAATTTTAATTGGAATTACCTAACGTAATATCATTATTTTTAAACTTATTTGCGTAACTAAATTGACTATGAAAAAGTATCAATTGAAAAAAAATATACTGAACCTGCAAATAACCTAGGCGCTTTAGTGGCAATCAACGTTTAAGTTTTGCATTTTGCATTCTGCAATTAAAATAAAAATTCGGCGAAGTGTCCCTTGTATACTTGTCGACGATGTGGGCATGGTCGGCGTTGTGTCCCTTGTACACTTCTCGACGATGTGGGCACAGTCGGCGTGGTGTCCGTCGGCGTAGTGCCCCTAGTCAGCGATGTGGGCCATCAAAAAATCATGTCGCCGTTGTGGGCATTCGGCGTAGTGTCCCGGCCCCAAACGTTAGATTTGCCAATGTGAAGCATACACAACGGCAAATGAAATGAAAATGGAAATGAAAAGATTTGCCCTACTAATATCCTGTTAAATATACAGGTATTTTCGAAGGGTAGACAATAGCGGGGAGCAGAATAGACCAAAAGGTGGCAGTGCAGGAACCAACCGGGACCACCCCTAGAACTAAATAATAATTCCACAGTCCGCATGAAACAAATCAACGTCATACAAATATGGCGCAAATTTATATTCTCTACATGTTGGGCAGGAGACATTTTAATTTATTTTCGTATACACATACAGGGTGGCTCAATGAAAAGGTAACACATGGGTTTCTGACTAGGAAAGAGTTTTTTTTTGAGAAATGCAAAAACACTTCCATTTTTATATCAAAGGGAACAACTTTTGTCATGATTTTCAACCTGAAATGATTTCATCCCTTAGAGCTGTGAAAACAACCCCTACAATTTAAATAGGGATGATGGGACAAGTGATACGTTATTTGAAAGGTCTTTCTTTTTTGAATTCAGTGTTTTTTTTTATTTTTAGTTGCTAAAATGGAAAATGAGGAAGGAGTTTGAGGCATTTAAATACTAAAAAAGCTCCAACAGGTTAATTGTTTTTTTTTACTGCCATTTGACAACATTGTTAATGGGTGAATGGAATTAAACCAGAGTATAGGCTAAACAAGTTTGTTTAGCCTATACTCTGGTTTAATTCCATTCACCCATTATTGATAGTAAAATAGGCTAAGGATGGAGAAATTCATTAAGAATACCAACTAACTAATTTAATCTTTTGAAAAACATTGTTTTAGTTTAACAGCAGAAGCACCACCTAAGACACCCTGATGGTTCGGTACTCACAAAAAGGGTTAAGGGATAATTGAACAAAAACACTTTCAACCTCCCCTTTACCAAAAAGCTATAACTTTGCTAAAGGGGAGGTTGAAAGTGTTTTTGTTCAATTAACACCACCTAAGGTAATAGAACCCTTCAAATTTACATAAACACTTTGGAACTACAAATCCCGTTACTCTAAATATTCAACAGCTGTGAATCAATGCGATTTTGCGTAAGACAAACCGTATCCACAACCTTAAGATCACTCGCTATTTCTATGCAAACTAAACACTGTCGACTTTTATCAACCGCTTCTTAACATGGGCAGTAGAAGCCGGACAGTTGTGCACAATGGCTTTCAATCTGATCCGTTTTTGGCCAAGTCAGGGGTTCGCCAGGGATCTAACCTAGGATCACTATTATTTGTTATATTTATTAATGATTTGATACGAACTGTAAATAATATCAACTGTTGGGTATTAACGACTTTAGTATTATTATTATCTGTATACATAGCGCTTATTCGGAGTAACTCGTCGACAAAAATATCGCCTATATGTAGAACAGTGGCGTTATTGCCCAACTTCGTATTTTCAAGGAGTAGTATGATTACCGAGTCTTTTTTGCTATTTTAAAATAAAATCCTATTGTCAAATTTATTCTACAGGTGAGGATGTAATCAGTATTGTCTCAAAAAGTGCGTAACACGTTCAGGATATAGTCCACCATCGGTGCCGCCTTTAGTTCTTCGGAACCCCTCCTCCTCCGCGGGGAGTGGTTACCCTACCTCAGTGAGCGTCCGAATCTGGCCCAACAGAGCCAGGCGGTCGTGTCGTCAGAACTGATTGTGGCGGCCGCTCCTCTCCCCTGCCGCCCGAACCAGCACCTCCGCGGAGGTTGGTTACCTCACCTCGGCGATTGGCCCAGGTCTGCCCTCTGCCCTAGTCTCTAGGCCTCTGGATTCGGATGATCGCCGAGATCCGTATAGAACTTCTTGGCTAAGCAGTACGTCTTTAGTCGTGGGACAGCGGTTTCTTCGTGGAGGTCGTCGGTTCGTATGTATCGTGGGGCGCCGAGTATCTGTCGGAGCGCCCTGTTCTGGATGAGTTGAAGGTTTCTATAGTGAGTGATGTCGGCAAAATTCTAATTTGCAAATCTTTGATTCATCAACCACGAATAAATTATAGAAGAATAGCATTAATCGATTGCTAAAATGACTAAAGGGAGGTCCAAGAACATCAACGACCAATATTTTGCAAAATTCTCATTAACTTGTGGACGCATTTTGGTTACAAATGGATTTTTAAAGTTGCTGGAAATTTTTTTAATTTTTTGAGTATCAGAAATATTTCAATTCAATCAGATATCGAAGTAAAAAGTTTGCAGAACCCTTTAACTACCGATACCGAATTTGTACTTGAGAACAGAAGCTGATAGAGATTCAAAAGCCTTGCAATCTTGCAACCTCATATGTAAAACATCAGTTTTAATTTTAACTTTGCAATTATACCAAACGCAAAACATGCACAAGAAATGATTTCCTTAATCCGTTCTGAATTTTTAAAGATTTTGTTGCTAAAGTTTTGTCTGCCTTCAGAGAAAGAGTACAGTTAATTCAAACATTATAAAATTATTAATCTCTTTAGAACGCTTTTAGCTCGCTCTGCGATGAGCTTTTTTTTGTAAATGTGATGTTCGATGCGGTAAACAGTTACATTATAAATCTGCGAGAACTTTGGATCCGATTCATTTACGAGTGAAAATAGCAGATCGAAAACAACACCACTTACTATAATAATAATTAGAGAACAACAACAATAAAACTGTTATAGGGGTGGGACAATGATTAGCTTGGGATTATGTTATGCAACACTTGGGGTAAAATAATGACCGCACAGAAAATGTTAACATTCCTTATTTATGTTTGAGGTAATCGAATTCTATCGAAACTTCGCTGTTAATTTCTAATTAAAAATTAATAACGTCAATTATACCTGCAATTAATCTCATTTCTGCAATAAATCGTTCATTCCATTGTTAGGATTGAACGAAATCGGGCACTCGCTCATTTAAAACCAAGGATTTTGTTACTAAGATGTTGAACATGAACCAAATACAACTCCAAGTTGTGCTTTACCTTCCTAAATAAAGAACAAATTTAATTAAATTAACAGTTGTCAAATCATTTGACAGATCTACACATCTACATACCGTTGTACAAACGTGTTGGAGCTTTTGACAAATGAAACTCCCCCAATTTATAAAATAAAAATAATAACAGGTTTGTTTTAATTAACATGTGTTAAAAGGCCAAACACGCATTCACATAGGTGACGGTAAGTAAAATACTTGTACTGTAGCTTTTTTGGTGTGTGAAAATGCTATCAACACTTGCTTTTCTATTTTACGTAAGTTTGAAATTTCTGCTTTCTATCTGCTAGTAAATCAAGCATAAGTTAAATTAAGCAAATATATGCATTGTGCTACTCATACGGCACCATCTGATTGGGGTATTTTAATTACTCGTTTTTCCGCTTTAAATCTCGGCTTTTTTAATTTAGTAATTCCAGCGGTAGCGTGTGTATCTCTACTTTACAATTGAAATTGTGTTGTTGTATAGTATAATATATTTTGAACTTCTAAAACCGACTTTGTTTTTAATTATATCATTTACACAAAGCAAGTGGAAGTAAGAAGGAAATAACATTTTATGTAATGGTTGCATGCGAGTATAAAACTTTAAACAAACCCGTAAAAGGAACTTTACACATATAAAAACCGTAAAATAAGACCAGAAGTAAAGCGCTGTGTTTCTATGTAGAAATTTTCTTATTGGCTTAACGTTACTACAAAGAAAACGAAGCACTTAAAAGCTTCCATTAGTAAGTATTCAATAATGATTATTCTTACACTTTATATTTCTTATTATACCTACATCACCGATTTCTATCACAATTTATTATTTTAAAAATACTGTCTACTTTCTGTAATGCTTCGCTTTATCTAAAGTCTTATAAGTTCTCAAAGCACAGTTACATTATTTTGTGAGCTTTAAATTTAATACAAGTTTCATGAATTTATTATAACTCCTCTTATCCTATACAAATGTGGATGATGGTGCAAATGAATCTAGTTGCTTTTATGTAAATTATTCATTTATTTACAATTACATAAAAGCATAAAACATTGCTTATCTTAGGGAATATATTACGCGCACATTGCAGAATTATAATTGAAATTAGGATGTTTGATGATAGATCTTTGATTAAATCATTGCAGATTAATTAATATTATCGGTTTAATAGGATTTTGTTGCATCCGGATTAGGTTTCTTTTGTAATGTATAAATTTAGACGAAATCCACCCCAAAAACATTAAACAACACTAACTTTCCTTGTTACCCCATTAATTAACACACTAAGTTAACAAGTCGCACTGTGAGTGCCAAACTATCGCAACTCAAATTTTTGCTTATTATAACAAATTGCACATTGTAATACCAAAATACGTCTTCTTTGTTATGCTAGACTATCTCAACTCAAAATATTATAGTAACTAATTTTATAAGCACATACGATAGTCTGGTCTTTAGTGAAACAACAATTTATATAGGGGCACGACTATCGTATTTCAAGTTACGTGACTCTGAAATGAGAGGACGTCCATAGTTTACAATTCCATACTATCGTATCTTGAGTTAACGCGCGTTTTGTTTTGGCGCCAAGCCGTTATTTGCTGTTTTGTAAACCACAGACAAAGGCACAAAAATATGGATATTGCTAGTATTACTTTAACTAAACCCTACAGTTCCCCCTTGGGCGCCAGCAAAAAAAAGTATGATGGTTTGATAGAGCTCTGCAGAAAACAGACAATAAATAACCGTACTACAAGTTTTATAAAAGCCTGCCCTTAACAACTACTAATTCTAATTCGGAGACATGATGGAGGTTCGCAAAGGGGGTGAATGGTAATAATAATAAAACACTCTCAACCTTCCCCTTAAAAACCGATGAAATTTAATGAAAATGGAGTTATTTTTTATAAGATATTGAAACTATTCCCAATGCAAAAGGAACAGGACGTTAAATTTTGACCATTAAGGGCTGTCACTAAATCGTCGATACAATGTGGACAGCTACCTTTGATTCATTAAATCGTAGATAATTACAATGAAAAAATTTTTAAAAAATTGAAGTATGTTGTGTCACCTTGCTTCAATTTTTTAAAAATTTTTTTATTGTAATTATCTACGATTTAATGAATCAAAGGTAGCTGTCCACATTGTATCGACGATTTAGTGACATCCCTTTGAATAAAAAATGGTCAAAATTTAACGTCCTGTTCCTTTTGCATTGGGAATAGTTTCAATATCTTATAAAAAATAACTCCATTTTCATTAAATTTAATCGGTTTTTAAGGGGAAGGTTGAGAGTGTTTTATTATTATCTAATTTGGAAGTGGATTCAGATTAATCAAAATTTTATTTTATTAAATCGTTTATTCCTAGGCATTATTATTTTAGTTTTGAAGAATATTATTTTATTTACTGTTATTTTTGTATTCTTCTTGTATGGTCAATAAATAAGAATAATAGACAATAATATTTATTTAATTAAAGAACATAATTTTATTATTCTATTTTTAATTTTTATCATAAAAATAGATATAAACTGAAAAAATGTTTTAATTAACTTCACGTAATTCCAAAAAAATCAATTTTATTACTAATTCAAGACTATCGCAAATGGCAATTTTTTGTTTAATTTTTATACTAACGCTATTAAAGCTTTGCTATGGAAAACACCACCAAATTTAAGCCCCATAACCTTTACAATATCAATTTATTCCATACGGTTATTTAATAGCACTACTTCGTAATTATGCGGAAACCTTCAATTGCATTTTACTGGAACTAATGGTTTTTTGAGTTGCGAGAGTGTGGCACTCATAGTGCGAAGTGTTCAAGACATTTGCTTCCATATAATACAAAGATTTCGTTCAAAACCTATTTCGTACATTTTACCCAATGGCTCTAAATCGGGTTACCATGCATGCCAATCCACTGTCCAGGAAACTGGTCATGTAAAAATGTGGAGGTGCTCCATCTTGCAGGAAATGAAGGATATTAAGACTATGATTTTCATCATTTTCTACAATTTCACCTTCAAGTAGGTTTAGTCAGGTAATGTTCCAGGTAGAAAATGAAACCCTACATTATTATTCCCTATCACAGACACTTAATTTTTGGGAATATGGGTTTTTGTTATCCCAGTAAAGGCCATTATGTCTATTTAGAGCACCACTTCTATGAATGTTAAATAATGAATTGAGATCTTCAATAAAGATTGGCTCACAAAACTGCAACCTTCTATCGGGATCATCCTTATTCAGTTCTTGTACTAATTTAACTTTGTGGGGATGGTATTTTGAAATACATACTTATTATGGAAGAGCGAGACCCTCCTGAGGCTTCAGCTATTTAACAGGCACTTTCTGTATAATACAAGAAATAACCACCACCGCGGTTTCATTTCTAATTGGTCGATGTTGCTCAAGCCCACTAAGTTATTCCTTTATAACAAAGAAACTACGAAAGCAAACAATCTTAACAAGAAATTCTTATAGCAAAGGATTTTGTTGGTGCATTTGTACTTTTTAAAACATTTTGTCACTCGCTACCATTTACCAATTTAATTTTCTTAGATGTGAATTTCGATAAAACGTACCTATCCTTTTACGTAATACCTAAACTGTGGGGTTTAGGTTTCTAAAGCCTTTTTTGCATTAACAGTTTAAATAAAACCCCCAAGTGGGTTATTAGAAATAGAATTTTGTGTCATTTACCATTTAAAAATTTAAATGTGCGATTCTTGCCCAACGGAATTTCAAGCTACGGATTGAAAAACATGCTTAAAATGCTCCCCCTCAAAGACGTAATCGACAAGCAGTTGAGTAGGGTGCAATTTCGTTGACCACCCTATACATGAACAAACACTTTGTTTGGAAGCGTGTGTAGTACGTAGCAATCTACAAGTATATTGGGTATAGGAATAAACAAATAATTATAATAATTTAAAAAAGTAATTAATAATAAATACAAGTAATTCTAGAAATATTTATTATTACTACAAATTATTGAAGTTGCACAAAGTAAGTTTTGAGATAATTAATTCTCTAACTTTCACAACATTCCTTAAATAATTGCAAACATTCAGCTAAACTACAATACCTTTCTTCTTCTCTCTTCATATTAGTCTCCTACAGGCTTTTTCTTCTTCAGTTTTATCCTTTTCTTCTATATGATTTGTCCTATGGAATCCGTCGAGTTACCCCATTTTTCTCTTCGCTTAAATGTCCATTTATATTTTCTACTTTTCACTATCTTTCGATATATTCACTTCCTTCTCTGTCTGAAAGTATTTTTCCTTGACCGATTGAATCATTCGGTGATTATACTCTTATAATGGGATGAAAATTGTGACGAAATCATGTAAGACTCATGTAGCACCGTTTATTGGCGTTAGCTTGGCGGAATATTGGCGCAATATTAAATATTATATTAATATATAATATTAAATATTAAACTAATATAGAGAGATTGGGCAATATTGTCGAGCTGAAGCCAATATTGAGTGAATATATGTTTGTAATATTATTCAAGTATTGGAAATACAATAGTTAGTGAATATAAGAACAATATTTGCAATATTTAATAAATATTGCTATTTAATGTAAATTCAAATATTGTACACACAATAATGTACAACAGTGTACAATATTACTAAATATTGAAAATCTATATTTAAGCAATATAGCATACATATTTACAATATATTTAGTAAATATTACTATACAATATGAAGTCAATATTTGTTTATCAATAACATAACAGTACTGTGTCTTCAATACTACTGTATATTATTTAAAATATATATTTAGGCTACATGAAAAAAATATTCATAAATAATAAGTTATCATACTTTTGCAAAATCTGCCGAATGTTAATTTTCGCCGATTTAGAGATATAAAAATGTAATATGCACGCCCTCCTCAATATTTTATAGTGTTCAACTTTAAATTCCAAAATTATATAAGTTTCCGGAGCTCAGTCGTTTCATGGCTGACTTCTTAACCGGGTGATCGATAGTCCTACTTAAAGCAGAAGCTTTTTTCAGCATCACCTATCTCCTCCGAGTATACACGAAGTGAATGGGGTTCCTAGGGAAGGAGCCACGGGGTCACATTGAACCCTAGGTGCACTGCGCACTGGTAAATTGTCCCTCGGAGCAGTTACGCCTCTCGGGTGGCGCAGGTCCACCCCCCTTTCCTACTATTTTGGGACACATTACAGAACAATAATGGGTCAATATTGTATAAATATTTTCCACAATATTGAAATAATATCGATTAGTAATATTTAGGCAATATGTAAAATTGTTCACATTTCAGTGTTGGTATAATATTGTACATTAATATTCTACCAATATATTTACAATGAAATGCCAATATTACACCAATATTAAATGCTACATGGGGAAAAGCACAAAAGCTCTTCCACACAAATTATGCATTACATAGAATCTTAATCCTTTTATTGCCCATTCTGTAACCTCTTCACCATCTAGCTTTTTTATTATTTCGTCCATTATTATATTAAATTACAATGATCTCTGCAACAATTATTGACACGAATAGCGTTTTTTAGGTTACTGTTAACCCCAACCTGCACTTCAGTAATCTGAATAATATATGTCTTGGATAATCATTATGGTCTTCCAATGATTGGCTTCGATAGAAAAATATAGTGTCCACATCTTCCAGATTTAAATGCCTTTCGCATATGTGAGAGTTCCGTAATTAAATTAACTGATTTGTGGTGAACCAGAACTCTTGTGTCTTGTATTTTGTTTATTTTTTCTCGTAAATAAGGGTAATTCTCCAGCTGTATGCTATTATACAAGATGATATCACTTTTTGTTGGTTCTAGTTAGGAATTCCTATCAGTATCTTAAGAATTCATTTAGAATTTCCAATTTTTTTATTTAATTAAAAAGCAATCATAGTGTTAAACAAAAATCTATAAGCTAATATGTTGACTTAAGAAGATAGTTCTTCCTTGACGTGAGGAGGTCTTCTCCAGTGGCGAGACCTCTTTAGGCATTGTTTAGATCACTAGGCCAGTTTCGTTTAAGCCTTCTTCCATTTTTGATTTCCAGAAGAGGGTTCAGGAGTGCATTGCTGTGATTTGCAAGCTTTGTGTGGTAAGTAATGCTTTTTTCGATTTGTCTAAATTTCCCTAAATTGATCTTTCACACTCAATCATAGTGAATTAACCAAATTATTGACATAAATTTGATCCGTTAATCAGATAAAATTTGGCAGACGTTGTTCTGACCTTTAAATGTATAACGCAAACGATCGTAAAGTTATTAAAGAGGTTAGAGGTATTAATCTTGTTTTATCTGCAACAAATAGTTGATACACGTAATTTAAAGAAAATGTTTAGTAATTGTATACATTTTAGTACAATGTATCTTTTAAGCTTTGCAAGTAATAAAAGTTTACATTTTCTTGCAATTATCTCGTCGAAACTCAAAAACTTGCTCTACAACATTAAATTAATGAAACGTATCGGCATAAAAATCAACAAGTTTTAGGTCTTTATGTCACAGTTATTCAGTCTAATTGTATTGTAAATAATAGGCCAAAGTATTAAAATTAAATTAGTATTTGACATAATTTTACACCTTATTCAGGAATAATGTTGTACTTACTTGAAAATGAAAATGTTGTAGTTAGCTATATGTCACCTACGATCAGCATTTCTTTGAGAGCTTCAAATAATATAAACACAGAAATACCTTACATAGGTACTTCATAGAGCAAAAATTATCATTATTCTTATGTCGCAAGGCTGTGTCATTTTAGGTTAAAGTTGACAAATTACTAAGCCACAGATGGGCTCGATGTGTGAGTAGATTTTTAAGTTGAACAAAACCTTCGCCATGCATACAATTTATTGAGTAGTTGATCCAATTAAGGAATACGATATAGATAAAGTTTCTAGATTAAATTAATTACTACGACAAATTTCATCAAATCAGGTATAATTAAAAATTGTAGGGACGGTTGAATTAAGCATGAATTTGAAAAGTAGAAAAGAATTTAAATCAAAACAAAATCAAGGGTTCAAACACGCTTATCATCACTGGGAGCAACCAGGGCAAACCAAGAATCGTCAAGAAGCGATTGGTAAGGATAAATTAATTAAATAACAAACACGCCATGGGCAAAAATTCAATCATTAACACAAAAATAAGTTATAAGACATAAAATTTAACGAGACCAGATTGTAGAAGCCAAAGAAACCGCACCATTAACAGTAAAGGCCAGCCAAGAGGTCAGCAAAATTACAAATGGGATAACCATATACACCCCATACACAAAATTTATTAAAATTATTAATTAATTACACATCTAGCTGAGAATTACGATAGTAGAATTACGACATGTTTCAGATAAAGCTAATCTTGTGTGAAACGGTGTGAATTAAATAATTAAATTAATTAAATTTTAAATTAAACGCCTTAGCTGGATGTGTAATTAATTAATAATTTCAATAAATTTCGTGTATGGGAAAGGTTTGGTGACACCCATCTATTTCATTTAATCTATATCTAACATGACAATATTGGTATTTTTAAAAACGGACTGAAGAACATTCCGCTCACGATAGAACTATCGAAAGGATAAATTAAACCTCTTTCAAATGCCAAAGATCATTGCTCAAAGGTGCCCTTACTCTCAAATAGACTTTTTGTCACTTGAGAATGATATGAGACGTATCACCCTTACAACCCGAGGAAGTCTTCGTGGACGAAAATGCCTTGGGGCCCAAAAGAAAACTAATATGCAGGTCTTGGATGGCCACAAAAAGCTCTCCGTTAGATAGTATTGTGCCTACACGAATTGGACAAAAGGAAACATATCGAGGTATGACGTCTTGATCAGATTGTTCTTAATGGGAGTATTTTTGGACGATGCGAGAATTGGTTGATAATAATAGTACCGCGCATTTGCTTCTTAACGCTATGTATGAGGTCGAAACACCCCTATTCTTTAGTAACCAAGGCAAAATAATGTGAGTGATCCATAGGAATTGGGGAAATCTGTGAAGGTGAGTAAAGTGACTGTTTATGCCTTCATTAAGAGGGCGATGAATTTTGATGGTATGGAGCACCGCTGGGCTGGAGGTAGAAAACAATTGGCGCAGGGCCGCGACTCCTTGAATGCTATTGCCAGACATAACCCAACACTGGGATTTCAGAAGATTGCGGGTCGTTTTAATGGGCTTAATGACAGACACCCATCCAGGGACACTGCCCGACGCGCAGTACATCGGAAAGGCTACCGTTTGCGTAAACGGAGAAGGTGTCCACGATGACACCCTTGCAAGAAGGGCGAAGTGTTGAATTCTGACAAGTATTGCAAGGCGATGCACTGGAGGTCTTTTTTAGAGATGACGCCATGTGTTACTTGGAGGGAAATACGTTAAAAGTGCTCAGCAAAGGTCGGATCACCGTTGAAGTGTTCTCACAAAGAGTTATGGTATGGGGCGGTATTTCAGCAAGGGGCGCAACAACACTTTGTATCGTAGCAGATATTGTTAACTTTCAGACTTATTGCTCCATAGTGAACGGTCATTTGTTGGACACTGCAAGCGTTTTGTATCCTGAAGACTACAGGTTAATGCAGAACAATGCGAAGGCGCGTACATCACGATTAACAGAGCAGTGGTTGCATGAACAAGACCTTGGCTTGGGGCGTCACCCAACCTTAACCCAATCGAGAACATCTGGAGTTTAATGAAAAGGGAGGTCGAAGGGACTGGGCCAAGGACACGGGAACATCTCATCGCACTTCTACTGAAAACATGAACTTCTGTGACAGACGAATACGCTGACCGACTTGGCGGGCGCTGCATATCACGTAGGGCAAATGTTCTCCGGCTTGCATAAAGACCTCCCCTAATGCGCACACTTGAAGTTTGTTATTAATAAATCCGTTTCGGAGATATAATTGTGTTTTTCTGAGTTAAGAAGACAAGTGCGTGGTACTATATTACGCGTGTACCCAAAGAATGCAGGGGGTATCTTAGTCTGGGAACAGCAAATAGATGAGGACTGTATGTGGTTCCTGTTCTGTTACCAAAACATAAATTAATTGAAGTTACTCTGTCCACACGTTTCATTCAACACAGCTATAACCTTTATAACTAAATTATATTGAATCTAATTCATTAAGTTTTCAGCTTCGCTTACACTTTTCTTGGGCTCTTGGGTCACACTCATTTCGCGAGTTAGTAATTGCAACAATAGAAGCAAGTATATAAGTATATAAAATCACTGGATTACAATATAAATCAAACCCCTATTAATGTGTCGTTCATTAAGTGAGGGATTACTTCAGCCTTACTTTCAGCAATTTAGGGTTATCAATAAAACAATACAGCCTATGTTAGCACTACAATGAATTTATGTGTCATTTTTCTTACTCGGGATTTTTGAACTGGGAGTTATATCCAGTTCCGTACTAAGGTTTGGGTTACATCCGCTTATGTTCACGCACGCTTTATAAAAAGGTTTGTTCCAAATTGTCCATCCCGTTCCACATTAAGCCAATTTATTTAGCTATTTCGGCAACTTAACAAAAATACTGTCACGAGCTATTCATTTAACACTTTGCACGCACTGAAACAACTATAGAATCTCAAGTATGTACAATTTCTTTGTTGCTTTTAACACTAATGGAAAATATACTTTTAGCTTACTTTTCAGCCTTAAAAAATATGTTACATAATTGCTTCGTAATAAGAACGGCAGTAGTAAGAACACAATATTGCTTAATATTTCTTCGTTGAAATATTATTCTGTGTATTTTAAAACGCCATATTTCTTTGGTGCTTTCATAAGCTTTACTTTTTAATAATTTCTCACCTCACATTTACATATTTTTCTCACTTTGCACTTGCGTGAATTGAATGTATGGTATAACATTATCCATACACACAAGGTTAAGCACGCAATATCCATTAAAATTGCCACCCTACGCACATAAAACTAATGCACATTCATTGAATTTACAGAAGCCGATTACACCCTGGATGATTCCTTTTGGATTGAGGAGAGCCCGGCCGGTAAGTTAACGTTAAAATTTCTTTGTTATCCCTCACAATTTTCATCTTTTCACAGCTCCTCTAATACCGAATATTAATAAATAATGAATGCCAAAATGAACGTGTTGAAATCCGGTCTAAAATCACTGAAAGGATTCAACTTCCATTAACATATTTATTAAATTTGAACGTATTTAACTTTAGATTGACCTAGAATTTCTCTCTCTCCGTACGCTCGTATATACGGTGGCACAATTTACAATAAGACTTAATTTTGGAATAAACTTCAGGGAGGAAATGTGCCTGAGAACTTCAACTTGGAGTATTATTTACTGAAGGGTATTATTTGCGAAACGCATTATTTTATTCCATTTTCATGTTAATTGGATCCCGCTGCATTGTCCAAGCGTGTAAAGATCTTCTAACTCAATTTAAATTACATTTGAACACAAAGAACTCGTTTTAAACTCTAAACTATTCTTGTACGTTTACTTTTAATTATAACCTACGTAAAAACGTGAACGTTTTTAAGTAAACGTTAATCTTTCAAAGTTTGTTTTTAATAATTAAACTCGAAGTTACCTACATATAAAGAGGCCTAACAGTTCGTTGGGATTATATTTCGTATTGTTAATTTAATGTTCAAATTTCAACGAAATTTGTTAAAAGTTGACTAAACGGCTGTCAGAACAGCACAGGTAAATGGCGACCGTTTATACTCATATTACTAATAACATCTATTCTGTTTGCTTTTGTCTCAAATTCTCTCTTAAATTTTATATTACAAAGTGAGAAAAATGATAATGTAGATATCTCCTGTGAATTTCCACGTGGTTCAGCGTTCAGGTAATATGGATTCATTATGCACACTTCGTAGAGGTGTCATCGAAGATCGAACATAGCCCTCATTTATACAAAAGATGATTATTTTTCGTTGGTTGAATGTTGAAATAATTACTCTATTCAATTATCAATATAAGCTTTGCATGTTCAAAATCCTAAACATGGAATCTTTTCTTTTGAAGTTATCCTAACAAGGAATTTTTTTTGCGAGAAAAATAATATGTTTCTCCGAAGATTTCGTTATGAATTGAATTAGAAAACATAAACTTAAGAAAGATATCAGAAATATAACCACGTTAAGGGAATGTTCCAATAGATCAGATAGTCAAAAATCTCTTCCACATTAAATTTGCAAACGGTCATAACAGCAGACGGTTGTTTGGAAAAGCTTCTAAGGAACCCCAAAGACCCAATATACAGTGTGTCCCCGGATTGTTTGGACGACTCTTGTAAATGACAAAAAATTTTCTAGTTGAAATTTGAGCTTCTGGGGTCCAGCCCTGCTTGGTTTGAAACTAATTTGTGACATAATTTTAGTTTCGAAAAATCAACTATGCCTTGGAAATTTTGAAAAAAATGATTTTTCACACCAGTAAAGTGCTTTTTCTGTTAAAGTTACGACAAAATGTTATTAAGAAAAGTTGTTCAGAATCAAAAACTGAGTAACTATACAAAATTTTAAAATCCTAAGCCTACTTTAATTTTTGGCCCTTTTTTAATGGGAAAAGTACAAAAGTGCTCTTTAAGAAAAAGGAATTACAAAATGTTATTAGAAAAAGTTGTTCAGAATCAAAAACTGAGTAACTGTACAAAATTTTAAAATCCTAAGCCTACTTTAATTTTTGGTATTTTTTGTAATTCTGTTATTATTACTATTAAAAGAGATATCACTGCGCGAAATGCCACTTTGGTGATCGAGAACTGATTTAAAAAAATAGTCGAGATCACCAAAAGTATTTCGCGCACGAGTTGCAAACAAAATTTTTTCTGCAAACGTGAAGAAGTTGACAATTATTTTAACGTTAAAGTACAAAACTCTCATCTAGTTTGCGTGCAATGCGTACTTCGCGCATGGCGTCGTCATTTCGGGCACGCTGTCATGGTAACGTAGGTAAGTGAAAAAAAGGGTCACTTCACGTATTGTTATCGATGCGCAAACCTTGTCATTTTTTGACGTTTGTAGAAAAATTATGTTCGCGCACTTGTACTGTTTATGTGTTTTACTTTTAAATGTGTGACTCGATGTGATAAACAAAAAAAATATCAAGAGACATCAGACGAACAACAGAGTTTTGTTTAGGCAGAAAAAAAGTTGTCAAAACTGTTGGAAAAAAAGTGAAAGAGTTATGGTTGACCAACCAGTATCGTAAAATAGACACTATTATAGATACTTAATGTGGGTTAATCTTTTATACCTTAATATTACAAGTTCATTTGATAATATATCACACGTACCAAAATTAACATCAATACAGAGAATGGATATCTATTTATTATAATACCTTAATTACTATTGTCTGTGTCTGAATTCAAAGAACGTATAAATAACATGTGGGTTGTCTAATGTAAACGCACTTGGGCATTGCAAGTCACATATTCAGCCAGTATTTAATTTAAAATATTAAAGGAGTCAGATAAAAACGACTGCCGGAATCCCCTTCTCAACCTGAGACACAGATCAATGTGTCGAATTTATTATCGTTAGCTTATTCCAAATTGTCAGACTATCTCATACTTTCGCATACATCTTCCCATAACTTATAATTATACCACAGGTTCTCAGCTATTACACCGTCCATCATCAGTGAAAGATTTAGGTGCCTATTTTGATACCAGTTTCTCCTTCTCTAAACATATATAAGCGATCCAATCAGCTGTAATGAAGTCATTAGGATTAATTATTATGCGCAGTTGTGAATCTTTTACCAACACAACTGCACTAACCAGCTTATATTTCTCTTTGGTGCGTTATAAACTGGAATATTGCGCACTGTTTTTGACACCCTACTATAGAAATGAAACAGGAAACCTGGAATCGATTCAACGTAAGTTTCTCAAATTTCTATCCTACAAACTGGATGCTGTTTACTCAGAAAGGGGTTACCCCCAAACCTTATTACTTGATAGGTTCTACTTTCAATCATTGGAAGAAAGAAGAATACGGAGCAGTCCTGCACAACCTGTTGCAAAATAAAGTGGATTCCCCGCAACTGCTGACGGAACTTAACTTCCACGTTCTCCAGTACAACTCGCGCTTAGATAAAACCTTCTACTGTTCACCTTCGAAGACAAACGCCCATACACACCATGTGTTTGAACTTCATGTGGTTTATGTGACGTTCATGAGTATAGTCTGAGTGAATTATTGAAGTTCACAATTTGTACGTTAAACTGACCACTGTTAGGTTTATATCATAGTCCAGTACTTATACGTTATTTTCTTATATAGTTACTCATTACTTTGTTTTCTTTATTCTGCTTATAATGCACACGATTTTGATTGGAATACATATGTATGTTGACCTTTAAATGGGATGGTTGTAGGGCAAATCCCCCCATGACACATCGCCCCCGGACTTTTCGCCCCACGGACCGTTCGCCCCCAGACATTTCTCCCCCCGGACAGTTCGCCCCCGGACATTTCGCCACCTGACACTTCGCCTCCAAGATATATCGCCCCCATACACTTCGCCTCCCAGGACATATCACCCCCGACAATTTCGCCCCCAAAACATATCTCCCTCACATCGCCTTCATCCGTTATACATATACAGTGTGTCCACATTTCGATGCTCACCATTTGTAGAGCTATTAGAAGAAGTAGACCAGCGGTTAAATACTTAGGGAATGTTTTTCAGGGTTTAATACCCGTGACATTCAAATTCTCCATAATTTTCGTAGATTTTCAAAAACACAGTTCTGGTTTCAGTATTTCACAGTGTTACTTAGCACTTGCATACCTTTAAGCTTACATTTCTCATGTGCTATTAAAGATAAATACATGTTTTTGTTAATATCTCTCCCATAAATAAATATTTTTCAGGCATGTTATACATTTTGGAAAATCTCTTTTCAAAGGCAATTAACTAATAAAAATTCTATAACATCTGCCGTATGAAAACCATTGCTGGCACACATTACCTAAAAAATTAAAAATAGAACGGTGGTTTTCTAATTACATCAAAAAGTTTGTCTTGAAAATGTTTTCGAACATTGTAAAAGTTTAGAAGAGGTCAGATTAGAAGCTGTGGAGTTATTGAAGAAAATTTTGTTTTTTTAAAAATTATTTGAAAATCTAAAGACATTGAAGAGAATTAGAAATGATATTTATCGCGAGAATTGAATTCTAAAAAAACATTCCCTATTTAACCGCTGCTCTACCTCTTCTAATAACCGAGATACCGATGGTGAGCGTCGAAATTTGGACCACTGTATAAGCTAATAGACAATGGATAATTGAATATTGGGGCGATGTTTCGGGGGCGAAATATATAAAGGCGAAATGTCTTGGGGGCGATATGTTTCGGGGGTGAAATGTTCGGAGGCGAAATGTCTTGGGGGCGAAATTTTTTTAGGCGAAATATCTTGGGGGCGATATATCAGGGGGCGGCATGTCTTGGGGGCGATATGTCCGAGGGCGAAATGTCCGCTGCGAAGTGTCCGAGGGGGAAGTGCCGGGGTGAATTGACCGCACACCAAAATGGGATAAGTATAGCTTTCTGTTGGTCAATAAACTATTATTATAAGTAAATGTAAAACAATGGTCTTATATACTAGCGGATAACCTGTAAGATACGATGTACCTAATCGATAACCGAAGAAATTGTAGAATATTTAAAAGGGAATGGAAAACCTATAAAAGAGAAATAAAAGTTAACACAAGTTCACAATTCAAAATTAATTTAAAAACTGATAATACAATAATGCAAATGTAAATATCGATCTTTTTATGATAGCGTCACCTATCCGCCAAGATTTGACATTTCGCTACTCATTGGTATTTATTTATTTATTGAATTTTTAAACAATTTAGTGACTTGCAGTCATTATGTTATAGCTTTTCTTACTTGTCTAGTAATACTCTCTTATAGGAGAAAAGATGGAATGCATGGCCCCGCATTCTAAATAATTACAAACGAAATCATTTTTGGGTTAATACGGAGCAAATATACCAATAAAAAAAGATAATAATAATCATTTTTTACTGCTCAATAGAGAAAGCCAATAGATGAACATTACACTACAACTGACACTTTAAACGTATAGTATACAAATACATTGAATCCACTAATTAAATTATTAACAAAGTGACATCATTAGATATACTCGTACATGTAATAAGCTATAATAGCTGATTTAATTATCTTAATTGATGAAATTTACTCAAAATGAAGGCGGTGATAAAGTGAATTTCATCCGATCATCAATCGTCTCACGATTTCCCATACATAATTCGTAAAAAATACTATCGATACCATTAGAGGTGTAACAAAGCACGATATGAAGAAAGACGCCTTTACACAATATATATGTGCGAATGAGAGAGAATTGATGTTAAATTAACATGTTCAAGAAAAGGTGTTATGGGTCTCGTTCCCGTTTCCAGGGTAAATAATTCACTAGGTATCTTTAAACTACCTGTATTCATTGTAATGTCGAAAGGTAGGATTATACCTTAGCACGAACATACGACTTTTAGGATATTATCGTACACTTTCTCAGCTGATCAAACTAATTAACAGCATCGTTATAAATTTATCCGAATTATTGGATTTTAAGAGGATAGTCTAGATTGAGAACAAAGCTTATATTAAACAAGGCTATTATCGTATTATGAATTATTTGGCTTGTACGATTAATTGGAGGTTAAAAAGGTTTAATAAAACAATACGTAGATTTTCCGTACTTAAAGTACTTGTATAATAAAGTTTTAATTAATTTTCAGAAATAGCACGAAGCAAAAACAATTCTAAATAATTTCTTGCTTTTTAACATAAGGACGTGTTTATCTTTCAAAACTTTTATGCGGTATATAAGAAAAAAATGCCGAAGTTGTTTACCATAAATACAAAGAGAACTTCGCCTAAGTAATTAACTTTTCCAGTAAGCTTCAGTCGGTTTTATACCACTTTTTCTATTCTAAGTAGACAACTTTTTGCCTAAGAGGCTAGAAATTAAAATGGATTGGATTATTCTTATTAGAAGCAATGCTCCCAAATCGACCCGAATAAGAGCGGTTTTGTCACAATTTCAAACAACAGATGAAATTAAATCGCCTGCATAATTAATAAAAACAATAATTTTTTTACGATACGATGGCGAAGTGTTTTAAAATAATAATTTACGAAATAGGCAGTACGCGCTTATTTCCAATGAATAAACATCATCACAAGCTAAAATAAAATCATAAAATAAATTAAATCAATGACATTTACACAAACCTAATGGTTTGAATTTTGAATAGATGGAAATCCAAAACTCAATTTAATTCTAAAGGGGTTTCAACAATAACTCGCAAATATTCAATGTCGGTATTAGAATGAAAGGAACAAATTTTCATTTAAATACTATTGAATTTTTACGAGTGCTTAAAACAATGTCAAATGTATATAACGACAATCTAAACGTTTTTCATTCGTTGAGTAGAAAGTTTTGCACTTATCCTTTTGACGGAAATGATTATAATCGACAGGAAAACGAGAAAATAATAAATTTATTTGAAATTGGGTACGTTGGAGACGGTAACCAGAACAGTCTTCTCCTTTTAAAAAAACAATTAACCAGAGCAAGGAAGTGCTTTTAAGAACGTACAGACGAAGCTTCAAAAAGTAATTAATTAGTAAACGAGGCAGACGTAAAATTGAAACTTATTTCCGTTTTGATCTGTTTTCCAAATATTAAGTGCGTTGTGCATTTCTGTTGTATAATTAAATGTGTTTGTCGTGTAATTCTCGGTATACAAACTTTGAACAATCAGAGGACAAATTTAATTTAAACGTAGAGACCACATACGTACTTAGTGGTCTCAATGGTACACCGACAAAGTGATGTCATTTTTCACGCTGATTAGTTGAAAACTTTTGAACAAGCATCCGTTTATGACAATTATGTAAAAAATTTCCGTCAGAAAGGTCACTTTCATGAAACTGTAACCTGTAACTTCTCTTTATTAAAAAAATAAATCCTTAATTACCTCAAGGCACCATCATAAAGAGATAACCGAGACTGGTGTGGTTATTTCGTCATTACGTCCTTTTACAACTTGACAAGAGATAATAAAACTATAATTTGGTTAGGCTTCGGATGTTACCATTCTTGTATTTTCTTTAAATCAAATCGTTTTCATCCCCTTTTATAGTTACGTCAAGTATGCACGTAATAAAACCATGTTTGTCTAATTAAAATGTTTATAGGTGCATCTAAGAATAAGTACCAATAAATATTTTATTATTGTCGTAGATGAAATAATAAGAATTTAATCGTATTATTTTCCTATGTTCTCAAACCGGTTCACATTTATAATGGCAATTATATATCTCTGAAAGTTCTCTGGAAATAACCTACAATTTGTAAAGTGTCCTCGATATTTTCTCCCGTCTCTTAAAGGGGATTTTCCTGCCTTCATCTGATTTTACCGATTAGGAAACTGCAAAAGTTTGCTCATTATTTTCTTATTTTATTTATGAAGCAAACACAGGTATTGTGCCATGTATATTGTTATGCTGGTTAAAGTAATCTATACATACAACCACTGAAATACAGGGTGTTTCAGAATAAGATGCTGATCCTTAAGGGTGTGAATCCTTATGTGATTTTAGGAAGAAAAGTTCAAATAAACCTATGTTCTAAACCTCTTAACTTTTGAGCTACAAGGTGTTAAAATTTTAAGAAAAAAATCGTTTTTTTATCGTATCTTTAATAATTTCCTAGATATTTTTATCAAATTTGGCACACGCCCTCTAAGCATCAACAGCCATTTTTTGATAAAAAAGATTTTTTAATTTTTTAACCAGTGGCGTCCGTACAGGATGTGAACTAGATATTTTTGGAAAAATATTATGCACGCCACTGCTTTTTCTTAAAATAAAAATTATTTTTAAAATTCCCATTCATTTTAGGGTAAATTAGATTTTTTGACTTTTTTTCGTCCGACGAACGGTTTTCGATAAAAAAAAATAAAAAGCATTTAATGCGCATGCCGCTATGTGCCATTGATTTCTGAAACGGCTAGAAACTTTGTTGTCAAGGAAATAATTGCAATGACAAAATAATTAATGCTTAGAGGGCGTGTGCCAAATTTGATAAAAATATCTAGCAAATTATTAAAGATACGATAAAAAAACAATTTTTTTCTTAAAACTTTAACACCTTGTAGCTCAAAAGTTAAGAGGTTTAGGACATAGGTTTATTTGAACTTTTCTTCCTAAAATCACATAAGGATTCACACCCTTAAGGATCAGCATCTTATTCTGAAACACCCTGTATAAGCAACCTGGAACGGGCACGGTGCATTTAACCTGTAGGAAATAAACCGAGCGTGCGATAGCAATAACGAAGGGTCATTTTGTCCTTGTTGTACTCATTCACAGTTAAGCTGTTGAAGCATTTTGATTGTTTTACGAGTTTCGCGTTTGTCGGAAAATTACTTATACGATACAATAACATAATCAGCAAGACAGAGACCGAATGACCCTACAGTAATTCCCTTTCTGTCGGCTCGGCTGTAAGTTAAGCGTAAGCGTTCCAGGTTGCTTATATTTCAGTGCATACAACATACAATAAAACTTTAACCGGGTTAATTCTATACATTGAATATTTTTTGAAAATAATTATTTCTGGTTACTACATACGCGATATAGTTACCAGTAATGTAATTTTTCGATGGATTTTGATGGGGTTTTCACTGGTGTGCGGTCAATTCGCCCTGGCACTTCGCCCTCGGACACTTCGCCCCGGACATTTCGCCCTCGGACATATCGCCCCCAAGACATTTTGCCCCCTGATATATCGCCCCCAAGATATTTCGCCTAAAAACATTTCGCCCCCGAAACATATCACCCCCAAGACATTTCGCCTCCGAACATTTCGCCCCCGAAACATATCGCCCCCAAGAGATTTCGCTTTTATATATTTCGCCCCCGAAACATCGCCCCAATATTCCATTATCCATTGTCTATTAGCTTATACAGTGGTCCAAATTTCGACGCTCACCATCGGTATCTCGGTTATTAGAAGAGGTAGAGCAGCGGTTAAATAGGAAATGTTTTTTAGAATTCAATTCTCGCGATAAATCTCATTTCTAATTCTCTTCAATGTCTTTAGATTTTCGGAAACATTTTCAAGACAAACTTATTGATGTAATCAGAAAACCACCGTTCTATTTTTAATTTTTTAAGTAATGTGTGCCAGCAATGGTTTTATACGGCAGATGTTATAGAATTTTTATTAGTTAATTGCCTTTGAAAAGAGATTTTCAAAAATGTATAACATGCCTGAAAAATATTTATTTATGGGAGAGATATTAACAAAAACATGTATTTATCTATAGCACATGAGAAATATAACCTTAAAGGTATGCAAGTGCTAAGTAAAATTGTGAAATACAGAAACGGGGGCGATATGTCCTGGGAGGCGAAGTGTATGGGGGCGATATATCTTGGAGGCGAAGTGTCAGGTGGCGAAATGTCCGGGGGCGAACTGTCCGGGGGGAGAAATGTCCGGGGGCGAACTGTCCGGGGGGCGAAATGTCCGGGGGCGAACGGTCCGTGGGGCGAAGTGACGGGGCGAAAAGTCCGGGGCGATGTGTTATGGGGCGATTTGCCCTACAACCATGCTATATTGCTTAAATATCGATTTTCAATATTTAGTAATATTGTACACGCAATATTGGTATGTTGTTGTATGTACAATATTTGAATTTAAATTGAATATCAATATTTACTTAATATTACAAATATGTATGCTATATTGCTTAAATATAGATTTTCAATATTTAGTAATATGGTACACGCAATATTGGTACATACATTATTGTGTGTACACACAATATTTGAATATACATTAAATGGCAATATTTACTACATATTGCAAATATTTTTCTTATATTCACTAAATATTGTATTTCCAATATTTTTATAGTATTACAAAAATATATTCACCCAATATTGGCGGCAGTTCGACAATATTGCCCCAATCTCTCTATATTGCGCTAATATTCCGCCAAGCTAAAACCAATAAATGGTGCTACAAGGGAAATGTGTTTAATGATTAGGGTTGTATTCGAAACGTGTATTTTATTTTAATTTTAATAATAATAACAGGTAATTCCACTAATTATAGGTGAATTATGTGTTTTTATTATTACATTTAATTAAGGAATTCCATAAGGTAGATTTGAAGGAAATGACATTTTTTTAAATAATTAAATATTAATTTATATCTAATCAATAAATATTGGATAAATAAATGAGATCAATACCAAAAACCACTATTCTTTACAAGCAATACGTGATGATCACCTTATTGAGATGTATCGGATAGACCAATAACTCTTACCAATAAAACATTTTGAACTTTTCAAATTTCAATTTTCTCGGCCCTCCTGCGACGAAACGGGAACTTAACTCTTATTCCTGCTAATGTTAGGGATTTGCCCATTGTAAAATTTAAGAAAACCATTGAAACTTTTTTAAGCAACATGCTTTTTACTCCTTTGAGGAGATCTTTCAATGTATAAAAGTTTGAATGTTAATTAATCAATATTTAGTTATTTCATATACAGGGTAGCCCATTAGTGCGAGGAAGTCCAATATAATTTCATTCTATATCATACGGATTAAAAATATTTCAAATCGATCAACTGCATATTTGTAAAATGTTTATGAACATACAGGGTGCTTCGAATAATCGTGGCTCCATACCGAGCTGTTTTTTAAATGGAACACTCTATATTTGATGTTATATTCCGATAGCTCTCTTAAAATGCTATATGGGGAATGCAGCGTTCCCCAGTTATGAATTTTTTTCGTGAAAAACATGGTCTGATTCAAAAATGCTTAGACTCGTTCAGTTTTTAAAGCTTGAGTCAATTTTTGGTACAAGTAAAGGTCGTTCCTTAGTGAATATACAAATATTTATCGATTTAATTATACAGGGTGTTTGCAATAATTCCCAAAGTTTTGTAAATTTCGAATAGGAAAAGCTTTGTTATTTTAAAATGGAACACCAGTAAAAACTACTAGTTTTAGAAGACACATAGTACAGACATGAATTGAAGAGATTAAAAAGCTTTATCAACCTACATAATAATATAAAGAGTGTTCCATTTAAAATAACAACGTTTTTCCTATTCGAAATTTACAAAACCTTACGAATTATTTCAAAACACCCTGTATAATTAAATCGAAAAATATTTGTATCTTCACTAAGGAACGACCTTTACTAATTTGTGTACCAAAAATTGACTCAAAATTTTTAAACTGAACGAGCCTATGCATTTTTTAAACAGGCCATGGTTTTTCAGAAAAATTATGAAGAAGTTAATAACTTGGGAACACTTAAAACAAAAAACAAAAATATGGACATAGAGCATTTTAAGGAAGCAATCGGAATATGATATCAAACATAGGGTGTTTCATTAAAAAAAAACTGGTCGGCACGGAGCCACGATTATTCGAAGCACCCTGTATGCTTATAAATATTTTACAAATATGCAATGGTTCGTTTCCCACAAGTCTTACTTGAAAATTTTTTAATCCGTATGATATTGGATGAAATTTTGGACTTCCTCGCACTAATGGGCTGCCCTGTATCTTTCCTTTACTTGTTTTGAATGTTTGTTTGTATTTTATGTTGTAAATATGTTTGTATTACTGACGAATGTAAGTGCTTTTGTACGTAAACAGTATTAATATATTATCGGATAGACCTATATCCTGTTCCAATACTCCAATTTTTAACTTGATGACTTTTGACCACGCGAAAATCGGATGTAACCTGGATCATATCATTGGCCATAAACCATCCCATGTATTATATATCCTTGCAAAATAATAGACTTCTAGCTCTTACAGTTTTTTAGGCAGATTTGTGACAAACACATTTCTAGTTTAGATATTTGGGCAAAAGTTCAGCGTAGTAACTACTTTTGTACAGCGTTTACGTTTATAAATAGGAAGTAATGTTGCTGTAGAACGTTCGTAAAGAATTTAGCATTTTAAAGACGCTTAAAATGCGAATTGGTGTTAGCGGCAAAAAATGAAAGAAAAACATCCTGCTATGAAGATTAAGAAGATGTCAAGTCTCGTGTGGGTGAGGGAATTGTAGCAAGAGACGCCTCGTCCCACAATAGCGAATGGTTTTTGACAGAGCACTGAGTCAGAGAACAAACTTGGATATAATTGAAAAGGAAGAAGTGTCGGTATGTTAAGGGGCGATCTTCACATCTCCTTTAAACCCTATTGATTATTAAGGAACATATTGAGTAATCCTTCAGATGGTAACGAAATAATACCTTGTGTACATGGTACTATAAAACAGAGTATCATTAGGGGACCAAAATTGATGCTCGTTCAGGGCTCACTGAAAATCTATATTTCCTGCTACAGTAAGGAAAATAGTGTACGAAGGCGGTCTTGAGAACAAAGGTTTTTCTTCCTTTTGACCCTGTGTCAGTGCCCTTCCAGATATGTACCTTCCACTATTCTGGATCATGCGTTACTATTATCCACTCTTCCTCCATTGATCGTCCACTCGTTTCTTTTAAGGTTTGTCAAGTCTTCTACTTATTATCAGTTTGTGTGGATGTTTCAATAAATAGAATTTTACGATGTTTTGAATGTCAATAGTAGGCACTGCCAATATAATGGATTTTTACATAAATTATGGTTAGATTTTGGCAAGAATAAGGAGAAAATAAATTATATTTTTTATACCAATGGTAATAAAGGTTTTATTCAGAAGTTCTACTACAGCCTACAGTGATTTTATATCACCACTTATAGTGATCCCCTAAAACGCTCACATTTGACTGTAAACTACTTAACAAAGAGCATAGAATTATAGAAAGCTATATGACACAAATGTGACAAACGTACTTGTAAATTTACACAGGCCTTTATGAGATCAGGCCAATTGTGCTAGTTTGAATGAAAGATAATTTGGAAGGGTGTGTAATTACTAATTATATACGCCACAATGTAATGACGCAAATATTCATTGAAAACGCAATTGCCGCAGCGCTAACCTTTCGAGGTCACACCGAACTATAATTGAAATAAATTAATTTGCAATTAACGATTTCAGCATGATGAACCTTAAGCTGTAATATTCGACGAGATATACCTACAGTCGTAATACATGGTAAAATAAACCGTTTCGCATCTACGCTCTTTATTATAGCGTTGCGTCAGTATAAGAAGTAGGGTGTATAAAATATCCATATTATTTAGTGAGAATGATTCATATTTAAATGTATCTATTTGGTAATTATGGGGAAGGTTAAAACCAGTTTAATCCAATAACATTTCGGGCCTTTATTTGACCCAACAGACAGAGTTTATATTGTGATAGAATCAGTGTTATTATCATGCGTTAGCTTTGGGATACATAATTCATGCTGTAATAACCTCTCATCATCGCATCGTGAACAAGGAGCCAAAGCCTTTTGTCACTGAGCCTATTAGATATTTATCGTAGCTATCTATCGTTTGTGCGCCTGCACAGGCGGTTATATACAAATTTAATTAACAGACTACGGTGCCAGTTAGGTACGAGTAATATAACAAAAACCCTGTCTCTACGTAAACACCTTTAACAACTTTACGTCTCAAACTCTATAATGAAATTACTTTATAATACGTAAAGAGCTACATTCGTACCTACTACTTTATTGCATAAATTATAAATGAATCCCAAAATTTTGCTTTGTCTCTTAGACGGGTGCGCCATATGGGTTTTACCTACACGAGGAAAGTTCGCGGCTTTATAACCCTTAGGCCTTCTGAGATATTCACTAATGTCGTTTAGGTACAGTTTAATTACTATTAAAAGTTCGTAATTTCACGACATTTTTCTTCCAGTTCAATTTGTTAGACCTACCGAAACTTCTTATTATCTTGAAATTTTGTAGGGGTGTTTTCTGAGGGGGTTTTAAAATACAATCCCTCCGTTACGAAACTCATCTAAAATTCCACCGTAATAATGAACGTTATCAATATCTATACTGGTAAATTATTTGAAGCTTGTTTTTGGTAACATAATTATTATCAATAAATCATTCTTTCGTGATAATAATCTTCTGAGCCGAGCGAGTATACCTCTGACCAGTGCAGTGTGTAGGTCACATACTTCGCTTACTCATTGACTTTAGGGATTTCGTAACGATCGTGTTAATGCAGTGAATATATTGAACTAATTTGTGCATTTTTTTAATTTAGTTTAGCGTTGTCAAGGGCTAAGCAAACGATTTTCTTTTCTTGGGTGATGAACAGTCTCATATGGTTAAAAAGTTGTTAGTCCCTTTAATGTCAAGAATGGCTTATTAAATGTTTATTCTACATTCGGTTATGTGCTGTCGCATGATATTTACTCGGAGATAAATTAACGTGCTTTCAGGTCTACAACTGCATGGATTGAGTATAATTGCGTTTCACTATAACTATTTTTTTGTCTCGTGCTAACTGCAAACTTCTTTATTGACATTGGTGGTTTCGTGGGCTGCGTATAAACTAAACAAATGTAAAACAGTCTGAGTATTTTAAGATATGTAATAGTTGATACGGCAAGAATTGACCGGTAACTAAATTTAAAAATGCAATGGGGCGGTAGCTCGGTTCTAGTAGGCCAAGTGGGGTAGGTCAGTTACGATGGGCAGCAATCGTTAAAATTGAATTGTCACGATAAGTAAAGTTAAGTAAATCCAAAGGGTGCCACGTAATTCTTCAAGAAATTAGGTCTTCTAATCAGAATTATAGCAATGGAACATTAACTAAAAAGTCACTAGAAAAGTTACTAAACCGCTCACGTGGGCTATGTAGTAAAAGTAGGTCAACCTCAATCTCATAGAAGGACACCGAGACTGTTTAGTCGTTTACCTGTTTAGTTGTTTAGCAGTTTACCTGTTTAGCCTATTAGCTGTTTAGCTGATCTTACGGGTTCAACGACCCCCAAAAATTAGGTTATGGGTTCAATGACCACAAGCTCGACGACCCCTAAATGGTTAAACAGCCAAACAGGATAACGGCTAATCAACTAAACAGGTAAACGGCTAAACAGGTAAACGGCTAAATAGGTAAACGGCTAAACAACTAAACAGATAAACGACTAAACAGTCTCGGTGTCCTTCGATGACATTGGGGTTGACCTACGTTTACTCCTAGCTCACGTGAGCGGTTTAGTTATTTTTCTAGTGACTTTTTGAGTTAGATGTTCCATTGCTATACTACTAAGGTTTTAACAGCTTTGGTATCCGTGATGTTAATGCAAAAGAGAACGGGATTCTAGAGAAATGATTAAAGAGAGATGTAGATTTAACGTGGTTATAATGATAAATTCAAATAAAATGCTAACAAAATTATAAATTCTATAAAAATAGGTTGTTGGCTATATAAAATAAATAATTAATTCTGTGGTACAAAAAAATACTGGATCTAAATTACCTTGGTGTAAATCAAAATGTTATAAAGCAATTGAATGGCGTTAAATTCGCAAATAAAACATCGAGGAAACGATCGAAATTTTACAAGGCAATAATTGTAATGATAATTCAAAATCTTACCTTTTAATCTTAATCCGGATGAAACGCCGTGCACAGCCCAGCCCGGTTCAATTCCTTAAACAAAATTATTAACACAAAGAAAGGGCCGTCGGACAAATAACAGCCGAAATGAAAAGGATACGGGATGACTAGCTTGTAGTAATCGAGATCGAATGTGTGTGATAGTGAGATTTGGTTTCGAAAAATGGCATTATAGATTTAGATTTTAAGGTGGCTCGAATAAAACCATCCCTTGAGTCTTCTCCGCAAACGGCAGCCGATGCTTCTGTAACCAATTTGACACTCTTTTCCACCGCCTGAGTGTGGTAAGGGTAAGAAGCAAACTCTACCTTAGGAGGTATTTCCACTTTTACTAGTTCTTCTAAATTGTCAATATGAAAAGTCAGAGGCGGGTTGGTTAAAGTTGTTTCTTCTGAGTTCCATGAAATGAGATCAGTATAATGTGAAGCTTGAAAATTGAATTTTGGTATAAGAAATCATCGAATTTCTTTTGGACCCTTCCTTTCTGTTGATCTTATTTTTAGCAAACGCCTACATGCCAATTTTCGCATAACTGGTCTTTCATATGAAAGCATTGCAATCAGAATGTTTTCTGCGTGGCCAAAGTACCCATTTCGTTGGATGACGGGGCCTATAATGTTTTTCAATTAGTCATTAAGATAGTGAGACAATCTATCGAATACCTAATTTTCTTCCAGTAGCTTTTTATAAAGAAAATAGCCATTAAAGAGTGACACATGCAGGATATGAAAATAGTATATTATGCAACGAGCATGTAATGATAGCTATTAATACACGAGCACGAGGTAAGTTATGACACGAGCCTTGGCGAGTGTCATAAATCTTGTGCGAGTGTATTAATAGCCATTACATGAGAGTTGCATACACTATTTTTTCTACGACCTGTGTTAATTAAACAAAAATTATTATAAAAGAACGAACAAAATTTTTGACAAATATCAAAAACTCCTGTAACTATGGCAATCAAGTAAAATGCTTGACAGCTATTGGCTAATTGACTCGTTTTATAATGAAAATCTGTATCGAAATGAATATCATTTCGGTACAATCTAATGACACTTAATAAGTCGATTAAAGTATGGGAGTAGAAAAAATAATTTCAGATACCATCTAATACTTTTGCTGACATAGTGGCGTTATAAGGTGTTTTCTTTTTGCATCACCACAGGTGTGCCACAGGGTTAGGCAAATGCACAATTATCACGTGATTGAAGTACCTTGCGTCATGTAGACATTTCTGCCTCAGGTTAATATAAAACTTAAATAAAGCTTTTAAAACGAATAGGGTTATTGAGAACTGAGTCAAATTATTTTTATAAAACGAATGGTGTGTATTGACAGAGGTGCCTTAAGTGTACCACAAAATGCAAAAAGAAAACACCTATTGTCAGCTACTATGTTTGGTTTTTTATGTTCGACACCCTTTCGATTTTTTACAGGTGTTATAACGAATTTATGACATGTAGAGAGCACTAACACGTCCCATTTATCTCGCCACTTTCCCACAGTAATACTTCCATTCCTTTTTCATATAGAACCATCCCTTGTCAGTTTTTTTGTTACCACTTCAGCAGGATAACCCTTCTATTGCATCGCACTGTTCCTACGACGTGAGTGATCTTCTGTAATAATTCCTTTGCAAGACTAACACTAGTACGGAAATTATCTATATAAATGGTGTGCCCCTTTCCAATATATGGTATCAACAATTCTTGAACCACCGAAAACGCATGGCCGTGTTCTTTACTGGTTACTGTATCTTTGCCTGAATATGTTATCATATTCAAAAGGTACCCATCAGGCGTACACTGTTCATATAATTTAATGCCATATTTGCCAGCCTAATTCGAGATGTGGTGGTCTCACCTGTTAACTCTGATAATGACTCATCTGATGAACATTTATAACTGCTTCCTATAACACATCTTCATCAGAAATCAGGCCTTCAGTCATTATGCGATCAGCTTCTGCCTCGAGTTCTGCGGTTGTGAGGGGCCTGTGCTATTTATTCGTACGCCCCATAACGTATATCCAATATAAAACTGAAAATTATATGTTTGCAGAAACTAATGTACTCGATAATAATAATTGTATATTGTATCTGATTTATTTGATTATTATATTTCAGCAAAATTTTCACTTCGATGACAAATAAACATACCTCTACCTAACCTAAAACGCAGGCATCTGCGGTCAGATCCAGAGACCACACGGCTTAGATGCGCGATGTGCGATGTGTTTCCTCTAGACCGCTGTGAAATATAAATATGATTGCTGTATGCACGGCGAAATAACCAGCCATATAATGCTATGTGTTTAGCCAAGGCCTCAGGCCTTGGTTCAGCGTCGCATATGTGCTACGTTGGTCTATAACCAATAACCATACACCGAGCGTCTCATTATACGTGGTGGGTGATAGTGAAGGTGTTTACAATAGGTATGATGAAAACAAGGTGATACTTTAATAATCTACAATTGCCAACTTTCAACGTATGTTGACGTGAATTTCCCATCTATCAAAAAAATTATATCTCCCTAACGATGTAATGTAATATTTTTAAAGTAATGGAAACTCTAATAAAACTTTTGCTCGAAATATATTCAAAATGTTCGCAACGTATGCCGAAATGAAAAAGCCGCTTAATTTACTTTCTTGTACCTAACACTAAGGACAATATTCCCATGCAAGATGTACTAAGAAAATTAACTCAAGAGCAAAATTTAAGCTAAGTGTTGAGTTCCTTTTACTGTCTACATTTAGTAAAAGGTAGATGAAACTAACACACGCGGTACAGTGAAGGAATATTACACGTATAAATCATCAAAGTCATCTATAGAGGATAGTTAAACAAGTGTGGTTTCTGAACAATAAGTTTAGCTACTTGCGAACATAAACTAAGTCACCACCATAACAGAGCTTATTATCTATGTATTACTTACACAAAGATGAAATGTTTACGATCAAAGTAAGAGTTTTGCTAACTTTGCAGAAATTAAGACAATATTTACAGGTTTAATTTAAAACAACGTTAAACTATTCGACACGGGAATACGAACACTATAATAATGGCGGAATATTGTAAATAACGATCGTGCTTTATAAATTGAGAATCGTGTTGAACTTTAAATAACTTCCCAATGTCGTCATTAAACCCACCGCCTTAATATATCGACTACCCTTCCAGGACGTTTCCAAATGGTTGACGGCGGTTGATGCGTGTGGGTTGACGATATTAATAATGACTACTTAAATAAAGTCTATGGTTAATTGAAATTTGAACTTGTGCCGAAAATTATTATGACGTGAAAGGGATGAACAACGTAGGATTGTAGAAAAAACACATCACTACACACAAAATATTTCGCATAGTGTCCTATTGTAGAGTAATATTTCCTCCTCCTTTCTCATTTAGGACGACAGAAAGATTTCATACGCCCACCGGTATGAATCTTTATTGTGGGATTAGCTAATTATCAAATTCACGCAGTTCTGTGTGAATCATAGTGGTAGGAATAAATCAATCGACAGCTCTAAATGGGGTAGTATTCCAGTGGTTTACGATTAAAAACTCAAAACCTTTCCCATAAATTATATGTAATTGAATTAAAGTTTAATATTAATGGATGAATCGTAAGTGGTTAGCGACATGTTTCGATAACAAGTGTCATCATCAGGCAATTCCCACTAAAATAAATTACTTAAACAAGAGACTTAAGAATAATTTAATACTTACAAACTAATTTAAACGGGATATAAAATTACGAACTAGAACATTTTTGTCGAAAAATTTTGAAAATGAATTAATAATTGATTAATTAAATTAAGGGGAAAGGAAGTAATGAACAACTTACCAACGGGTCCAAGACAGTTGTAGGAATCGTGCATATGCGAGAATGCACGACGTCGCATCGGTAACCCGAAGCGCGATTGGCTGACGTTATTTCCCCACGCCAAGTACAAGCGCCAATGAGAATTCACCTAAGATAAGTACGGAAGACACGCCCGCTCAAATGGGTTTAAAAGCGTGTGCGCGCTGCAGGAAGTTACTTATTCTTTCGACGTTGATAATAGCACGAAAGGATCAAGTACCCCTATCCGACGTTGATAATAGCACGGACCAGGGTTAGCTATTCGACGGCGACGTTGATAAAAGCACGGCTAGGATAAACCGCTGGTAATGGTTAAACTCTCAACTATCCGACGCCGACGTTGATAAAAGCACGGCTGGATAAGAAATCACAGTACAGTACCCCGCATCGATCGCCGGTATCAACCATTGTGTCACCGCTGCCGCCGATGCCGACCAGGTGGCCGCCGTGGAGATTGGTACCGTTTGAGCTCGACAGCAGGCGTTGTTATGCAGAACCCGACAACCCCTGCATTCGCTGGATACCAGAAGGCAATGTGTTACGCGCCATAACTGTACATTCTAGTTCGTGTTTAGAGTAAAGTGTTCATTTTCGTTAATTAACTATTATTTCATTTCATGTATTTAATTTTATATTTATGTTCATGTACTTACCTTTATGTTTTTGTACCCCGTGTGTAAATATATTCTGTTCATGAAAAATATCAAAGTCGCGTCAACAATGCGATACAGTCATAACAAATTGAAAAATTAGGATAATATGAAGACCAAGGAACAACCACGCTGAAAGAGGTTAGCTTGGCAAAAAGTAGAGGAGCGAAACTTACGGGGAAATTGTTTAAGCCAAAGCTATAAACGTGGTTAAATAATGCGGTAGTAAAACTCCATAATCGAAAACAATCTAAATATGCACGGATGAACCGGATAAATAAGCGTCAAAATATGAGCGAGGCGTGAAACTGTATGTACGTGTACTATTATTAGTGTAAAATAAGTAGGTTCTTGCTCAGGTTTAAAATTTCATTAAGGGAAGCGTAAGGGTTACTGTTATGGTGTATGACCATAACACGTGGAGAATTTTGTTATCAAGTTTGGGGTGGAATGAGTGACCTGAATTCAAAATGTGGTCAGCAAATGATAAATGTGTTGTAGTGTTTAGCTAATCTTGTTTTAAACTTCCTCCCCGTTTAGCCTATGTAAAACGCGTCATACGTGCCGCAAGTAAGCTTATAGACCCAGGAACAGTCAAGATGTTGAATTTTGTCTTTGGTGTGGACAAGGAGACCCTTTAAGTTGATTTTTGAAGAGTGGTCCCGTCTTTTATGGGTTATAGAGTGGTACTGTTGTTAAAAGTGCGAACCATGTGAGTGTGAAGCTTAGAAATTAATTCGAGGGGGTAACCGTTACACGCAGCTAACTTATAAATTAGATCTTATTCTTTATTAGAGTTCATTTGACATAGAGGTAAATTAAGGAGTCTGTTGAAGTAAAACCGGAAACCCGCAAGCTTGTGAAATGGAGGGTGGGAGATGATATCGTTTCGTTCAATTTTTCATGGAGTGAATTCAAAAGACTGGTTTCCTATATAAATATCATTAGCATTTGGTGCTTATTTTCAATTCTTAAGAATAGGTAATCATTATTTGCAAGTTTGGGTAATTTTTTATAGATGTATTATATAATTCAGTAATATCATTAATACAAACTCTTTAGCATTTTTGTTTTCTTTTCACGTATAAAAACCTTTTACATGAAGTGCCACTTTGTCAACCACATACCTTCAGATTTTGTTTTTATAAATTCGGGGTTTGTGATTACTGTCTTTGTTAGTTGATACCAGCAAAAACTTCCTTTGAACGTGTATAACATGTAAAAAGGCTATACAATTTGCTGACACTTTGTAATTACAAATGACAAACTCTGTAAAAGAGAAAATGGTTTAAAGTAAGCAAAAAATGTTACGTGTAACTTCATATGAACGATTCCTAATTGCGAATCTTTATGTATCATTTACAGCCATATCTGCACATCATGAAATATCATAAGAAGTAATAAGGTTTATTACAATTAAATGAATGACCGTGCCTTTCCAAACTTTTACTGAATCTTCCGTAAAGGGAAATTAATAATGAATTAATGATACTATTATAATAGTATCAGTTGTTTCATATTTTGTAGCTTTTTTATATTTATTTTACTCAAATCAATAGGAGTTCGGCTATTTCTACTTTTCAGAAATAGTACGTCATCACTCGCAAAAACCGTCTGGAAACCAACATAATGTATAAAGTGATGTAAACTTTACCTAAAGGATCAGTAGGGATAGTACCTATATAATTGGATGTCTTCGGTTAACGATGTTGCTATCAATCCGCACATCAGGTGTTAATGCACAAAGAAGGAGATTCGCTGGTCTGAGGATAGTTTAATCATCCGTAATAGCAAGGCCCGTAGCCAGGTGGAGTTGATCCCCACCTACAGCATCGTCTGGCCCCATCTAGACAATATGGTTTAATGGTTAATATAAATTTAACAATAACATCAACATCTTCAGAAGCATTTCGCTATCGATCCAAACAAAATTACAGAATTTTTCTGTCCTGACAAGGATAAACAAGGATAAAGGAGCTCTAAGGCTAGCAATGACACATCAAAGGTTGTCCAATTTGTCACATCCAGCCTTTGAAAAAGAACGAACACAAAAAGTTTATTTGCAGAAGGTTTCCCCGTAAATTTAATAACTTGAAAAATTATTTTGAATAAAAATTTCGTTATCAATATTTTTTCCTTAAGCCCCACCTAGAAAACTGTTTGTCATCTCTGCTACTTCATCCTGGCTACGGTCCTGGTAATAGCTCTTGACTCTGGGGCTGCGCTCATCATGGAAATATACTGAACTCCGACGACGACGACGCCATTCACGCCGTCACAGCTGTCATCGACGAAGGTACCGTTGTAAGAACTGTGTTGTAAAAGAACCACCTGACCTGGAATTACTTTGTATCGATGGCACGGCTCAATTTAAGGGTTCTCTATAATCTATTATAAGTTTTTACACACCTGTTTTGTCACACCTCTTTGATATGTCAATATTTATTCTGCCACGTAATGATGTGTGCATCATAACCTATTGTATCTACTGGACGGGCCTGGATTGAATTTGGAGTTGGGTAAAAACAATTAAGTAGGAACTTACCAAATGGAAAAGCACACCAACTTAAAGAATGCTGTTATAACTTCATCGTCTGTACCACAAAGCACTTTCATATCTTTACTTGTATATCAATCTTTATCATTTCGTAGCAGTGAAGAACCAAATAAACCTAACCCAAGTTCAGCTCTAGCTGAAGTATCTTTATTTCTTGTCCATAACATTAAAGTAATGCCGTGCCAAGACCAAGTTTCAGCTTTATCGTTTTGCTTAGAATATTCCAGAGAAATGGTTCCATGTGTGGACCATATAAAATGTCAAACTTAAGGCTACATTAATAGTTTCCGTTTTATATTCCATGGAAACGATAGAGTTACCTAATCTAATGGTTCAGCTCATTATAGCATTGGATAATGATCCGCAAACACAGTGTTGGACATTTGGTACGACCGACTTAGCATTCACACTTGATTCCTTGAGGTATACAGAACGGTCTGGGCGTAATTGCTAAACATCATCCACTTCATCTTATTCTGCAGCAAATCTATTGCGTAAGACTCCTTCCTTAATACTTCCTTAATCCTGAACCTGGCATCCTTTCTTCGTACGGTGGATTTGGGTGTCATCTGAAGAGTATTGGCGCTTCTGAGAACGATCTTTGTTCTATACGGTACCTCTGATACTCCTTGTCGAGAATTAAATTGTGCCCGAGCTCCTTTGCTGGAGAGAATCCTCCCTTACCCTGATTCCCCTCAGACTATCATAGATCTCGTACCTAATGTTAAGGACCTAAGCGTGTTTACGTCCTAATGATTTATTCAGCATCGTCGAACCCAGAGTCAACGTAGAATGTTCCCTTTACGTTTTTAGCCATTGTTTCTGAAGTTTTAGTTGCCTCCACTGCAGTAGTTCAGTGATTTATTTTGAGTTTATAACAAGTTACTGTTTATTTTCGCTTTCATTTTATTTTAATTGTATTTTAATTTCTTTAATCAATTATAGATATTTGAATTTACTTCATTGTCAACTACTGCAGTTAATCCTGCCCTATCCCACCGTCTTGGATTTTAGCCTCGCTTAGGAAGATAAACCGAAAGGTAGGTATCCTATACGCATCAAACTCCTAACCGAGAGTCGTCCATTATTATTATTATTATTTTGCTAGGGGTGGTACCAATTGGTTCCTGCACTGCGACCTTTTTGGTCTATCGTGCTCCCCGCTGTTGTTTACCCTTCGAGAATACCTGTATCTTTAACAAAGTCCAGGATTTTCGTAGGGCGAATCTTCGTTACTTTGTCTTGTGTAATCTTTTCATTTCCAAGTAGGTGTTCCCTTGGCTTTGTGAATGCCTCATCACAACTCCTGCATATCGGGCTATCGGTCAGTCCCATGTTATTCAGGTGTTTGTTCAGGCGACAGTGGTCCATGACCATCTCTGTCACAAGTCCCGGTTTAGAGTTTCCAGAAAGATCTTGTAATGACTCTGCCCTGGGATTTTCGACCAATGTCTGCAATGCTCTTTCGTGAGTATTGCCTTAATTTCCTTTTTGGCTGTGTTATATGTAATCCACCAGGTCGATTCGGGTCTTATGAGTGGTTTTGCGTTTGCCATTTTCGCAAGCTCGTCAGCCACCTGGTTACCTGCGATTCCCGCGTGCCCATGTGCCCACACTATTGTAACCGTTATATTTACCTAGTGCGTTTAGTATTTGTGTGCATTCAAGGACTAGCCCTGAATTTACCACATATGAGTGACAATCGCTGTCTGTAACTATAAAGATTTTCCTTTTGGTAAGGTTTTCTTTTAATAGATGAGCAGCCGCTGTCAGGATTGCATACACCTCAGCTTGGAATACGGCTACTTTTTGTCCTAGGCTTACAGCAATTTTGCAGCCCCGTACACTCCAAAGCCAGTACCTTTAGTGGTTTTCAAGCCGTCTGTGTAGCACACGATTCCATTCAGCTTTGCTTTACTGGAGTTGTTCTCCCAGTCGGGCCGAGTGTGGATTCTCGTCTTAAACAGTTTGGTAGTCTATACCTACTCTACTTGCCATCGCTTGTATTGCATCTAGTATCCATCTAAAATTGAACCAACTTCCTACTTTGATTTATACTTACATGTGGGCGGCTTGATCAAGACAAGGCGATGGTGGGCCACTTCCTGCTCCTCCTCTTCAACGCCAGGAAGATGCAGAGATTCAGTACTTAATACATTATGAGCAAGTAAACACGTACAGGATTAAATAAATTGTACTACGCTGTCTTTCGCTAACACTGGCTGCCCTTCTTAAATAATTTCAAAAATTCTTTTCTTTGGCAACAGATTCGTTACAGCAGAAAAATGTTCCTAGTAAATTGTTCGCGATTTGAATTAACCGAGATGTGAAAAAGCACAACTTACTTCCGTGGCTGCAAGTAACATTACGTTAAACCATTGAATAAACTCAACGGTTAAACAATTTTTTAATGTTCGTACTATTCCATCGATTTGCACATAATTTTTCTTATTCCCAACAATGAGACCTTCTTAAATGAAACGCCATTTGGTACACTTATTTGAATAAAAAAGCGTCCTTGTTATTTCGTTTGAACTCAATTGTATTGTTGTAGCTTTCATATTTATGGGTAATAATTGTACATGTACATATTGGAAATATATTTCCTCAATTTGTAGACTCGCATAATAATACCCATTCGAAGTTCGTGTAAGATTAATTGGAAAACATGTGCTCAGATTGAATTTGAATTGGCAATAAAGAAATAACTGCGCAATAGGTCAAGGTATATAACCAGTATATATATATAGTGTAAGCCTTTTTAGTTGATATAGCGACACATAGAAAACGTTAAACTATAAATGGTTTTCTCAGTACGTGACCACCATCTATCTACAATAAAATAGAAAACGTGTATCGCCTTATCAAATTCCATTAACTTCAACTATTCCCTCACTTTTATATTATTTAATGGCATTATAAATATTTTAGAAAAGCATTTGAAGGAGACCGAAAACGCTCACATGCATTCAGGAAGGGTTCATTGCGCAAATAAAGTGTTTTTTGTCCAACTGTGACCAGTGATGTGAATACATTTGAGATATCATCGGAATTGAGCTGCATTGGCTTGGATTTTGATAGCTTTCAATTTATGTGCTTAATGGTTTAAAAACTCGAATACTCAGTTTTGTTACACTATCGTCGCTCGGTTTAAATTATCTTATAACTGTCCAAAAGTGCCCCCTTGATAATACTATCGCAAAAGTTGTTTGTGTCTCTATTATTAGATTATATCTCCTAATGTATGACGGTACAGCAAAACTTTGATGCACATCCGCTTACAAATACTTAGGCGGTGATGGTGAACTTGCCCTTTGGCTTATCAAATTAGTGTGGAAGACAAAATTGCATGCAGCTATTTTAACCAGATCCATGGAATGAGCAGATAGTCACAATCACACGTTAACAAAAAGGCGATACTTTTACATTTAAATAAAAATGTATTTACAACACAATTTGGCAGAGTGGAAATTACGCTATCATAATTACAAACATACATACGCTATTTTGTATGAAATACACATAAAAGTATATGAACACACATGCCGAAAATAGGTTAAATACAAACCAATTTATTTACGTTCTCTCAACGTTCACGTACATTTGTTTCTATTTATATTAACTACGCAAACGTTCACAAAGCAACGTCTCTTTTGTATAAAATGTAATTTTCGTGTAAAGCGAATTTTTATTTTTTCTATAACAGTTTTCAAAGGACTTTTCCGTCTGCAACCAACCAAGCGTCACTATTCGTTGAAGCTTACAATTGAATCTACAGGAAAGTAGGGTTTGATAGGTAAGATTCCTTTATGCACAAATTAGGTGCTGCCTTTAATTATTTAGCTTTAAACTTTTACCTTTGGTCCGTTTACGGTTCATTTACGTTTGAAGAGGTATTCTAGCAACGCTCGTACGTCTGAATCCAATAAGAACTGAAAGTATGTAGAAACTTATGGACTACATTTGTGACATGATCTACAGGCGCAGTCCTGCTTTTTACTTTCTACGTATAACAATCATGTGTGTCATGGTTACTTTTTAAATCAAAAAATACTTTTAAATGTTACGCAGCAACGGGTAGTGCCCACAAATCTCAATGGTGCACCATATTATCATTTTACAATATGATATTTTTCAAGGTCTATCATGAAAGTATCGACTAAATGTAAGAGTAAGATGAGTTAATGCCTTTTTGTCTACTCTACTATTCACCATCCTGTAGGTGTAGAGGATGCTACACAGACGACGAGACGGCGTAACACATATTGTGTCAATAGTGTCCCGTACTTGTCAAATTAAGACGATCCCTGTTGGGAGAATCCTGGCCGAACATGGCTAAGATTAGAGCCGCTTCCCCGTCCAGCATCCTCAGGTTTATCTCACGTGTGGGATGGCTTGAGTGACGTTGCGGGGTCGAACAACTCTAATCAGGGAGGTAGCACAAAGAGCCCGAATAGATGGCCTAGGTGCGCGTGGGCTCTCCCACCCTCCCATCGAAATCCAGAATTCAGAATCTACTCTACTACTGCTTTGTTACACCGTTAAATTTGGTAGCAAAACAATTTGCACCATTTGTGAAACTCGCCAGCATGCAGGGGCAATTTTGGTGATCGGATATATTGTAAGCAGCGACGGATTATGCGTTATTTTGTAAAAATACAATTTGAAATACATTTTGTTGGGATATGATATCCTTCTAACAATTTTTTATTGGAATGTATTCTTAGAGTTCGTTGCAATTCAATTTTAATTTTAATTTAGTTTCTTATTTCCATTTTAATTTAAAAATTAAAATGTTTTCTTATGTCCTACAGTTGTAACATTAATTTTTATTGAACATGAATTTTTGTTTTTTCACTTGTTATGATCATTCTATTCGCATTCCGTTATAACTTCCAATTTTACTTCTATTTGAATTTAATATGATGACATTGGTGTATTTTCATTTTATTTTAAAAAGAAAAAATGTTCTAACGATATATTTATTTTAAAGTTTTATGAATCCGTATTGCCATTTGACATTCTCGTTTAGTGTTTTTATTTCAATTCGATGTCTATTTCCATTCTAATTTCATTTCTATTCGACTTGAAGGTGTTGAGCACACTCATAAGAAATGTAAATAAAAATGAGCTAGCGCCCTCTACATTGGAGAGGAAAAAATGTAAGTACATATGTATAGAGAGTTACTATTACTTGTTCTCAATATATCTTTTCGAGCTTGGTTTTAGATTTTATGAAGTACTATCATTATTTAAGTAACATTATAACTTGTACAACCGCGTTCGTCGTAAAATTGCGCCACCTACAATTTTATAGTATTTTGGTCAGCAATGTTTTAAAAATAAACAGTTTTCTGTAAAATCACAGATTTAACGTTACCCACAACGCCACAACTAAGGTCATCAGTAAATAAGATTACTAAATTTCATAATATTAGCGTTGATTGAATAATCAATCAACGATATTAGTCTTGTTTATATACATAAACAAGGATATTAGTAATTCTCATAGAGGAAATAATATATTACTTTCTCTATGCATGGCACTTAAGTTGTTCAGATCTTAAGTTAAAGGGTTAAATAAGTTAATTTCTGATTCATAAACCATGCATTTTGTGATTTTGTAGTTTAGCCTCCGCTAGATCATTTTTATTTACATTTCTTATGAGTGTGCTCAACACCTTCAAGTTGAATGGAAATTAAATTACAATGGAAATAGACATCGAGTTGAAATAAAAACACTAAACGAGAATGTCAATAATGGCAATACGGATTCATAAAACTTTAAAATAAATATATCGTTAGAACATTTTTACTTTTCAAATTACAATGAAAATACACCAATGTCATATTAAATTCAAATAGAATTAAAATTGGAAGTTATAACGAATGCGAATAGAATTATCATAACAAACAAGTCAAAAGACATAAAAATTCATGTTCAATAGAAATTAATATTACAACTGTAGGACATAATTTTTAAATTAAAATGTAAATACACTATATGTCATAAGAAATTGAATTGAAATTAAAATTGAATTGTAACAAACATGAAGACAATTAAATTAAAAATGAAGAAAAGAAACTTATATCCCATGAAAATTGATCCCTAGATTCGAGTTAATAGAGGAAATGGTGTGATAACAGGTAAATTATTTGGCTAGGTTATCTTAACACCTAAATAAGTAAACGAGTAGTTAAGTTCTACACATTTAGTTATATCTATTTGAAAATTAAATAATAAATTAAATTAAATTTACTTTTCAAATAAACATAACAAATTAGTTTATGTTGACATCAAATAAGTTAAGCATTTAAATTCTTATTTAAACTTTAAATTTATTATTTTGTTTTCCTTAAAGTTAAACAGTTGTTTTAACTATGAATAAATATTAATTGCAGTAGAACTTAAATTGTAATATATAAAATCATTTTTATGGTAATTTAAAAGATAAATTCAAGTTTGGTTAATGAAAAATATACTTTCGTTCAGGTAAATTCCTAAATTATCCATAAGGAACAATAGGTTTTATGTATTTCTTTTCGTAATTAGAATGAAAATATGTATTTAAATTTTAATTACTAATAAAAATTGGATTCTTCTTAACGAAAATAGCGTAATTTTCATGATCCCAAGTGACGTGGAAATAGAATCGAATTAAAATGACAGATTAACTTCTAAAGTGAATAAATGGTAAAACGGGTTACAATAGAGGAGACAGACGATACCAAACTCAAACACTAATTCATACACGAAATTCAGGTGTTTTTTTCCTCAACCTCCTTGCATTTAGAAAATAACGTAGTAGGTTACTGCCGCAAGGACACAATATTACTTGTAATAACCGTAGAGGTACTTCATTCACGTATTTAATAGTAAAGTGGGTCTCTACATTGGTGATACGTGCATTGAGTGCAGACCTAGCTGTAGTAAGTAATTGTCATTGATGTGGGTGTGATCAAGCTTTTAATAGTGACATTCTCAAAGTACTAATATGTATTGGATTGGGCTAAGGTTATTATTATTATTATTATTATTATTGTTTCTGGGGGTGGTCCCAGTAGGTTCACGCACTGCGACCTTTTGGTCTATTGTGCTCCCCGGTGTTGTCTACCCTTCAAGAATACCTGTATTTTTCACAAAGTCCAGGATTTTAGTAGGGCTAAGGTTAAATGGCTTAGGAACAGTTTTCCCCAAACGCAATGTAGGTATTATCTTTAGTAATTGATAAATTGTCATCATGCGTAACAGCGCTGTAATTATGGCAAAATACCCGTTTCAATATTTTAGGACGATAAGTCGTTTAGATGAGTTTCCACAAAATAGTTTATTTTCTTTTTATAGCTTTATACAAACTTCTGTTTTGACTAATTAAGATTTAAATTTACACGTCAATATGAGCACAATAGAATGGAAACGGCACAAACTATTAGGTTAGACAAGATCGGTACCATGATATTGAATAGCCACTTCTTTAACTTAATAATGTAAGTGCTTTGCACGTTAACAGGCTGAAATAATAAATAAATAAATAAATAAATAAATAATACTAATAGACACTTTCTTTTGTGTAGACACGCCGACAAATCTGATTGATTAAATTTCCAAACGCGTTATTAATATTCATTTTAATAATGGAGCTAGAAATAACACTATATTTAATATAAAAATTATATAGTCGCGCGGTGAAAGTTTTTATTAGTCGTGCAATTTAAATTACCAATTTCATATACCGAATAAAATAATACAACTCACAAAACTAATAAATAGGATACAATTTATGCAATAGATAATTCGATGAACTGATATGCATCAATGATTTGGATTTCATTCGGGAGTTTATGGTAATATTGTTTTTCCTTTAATAACGGTTTAGGACTCAACGGTATTGTTTTATTATACGATACACATTGACGAAGTTGTATATAGAATAGGTCATTGTTATAATATTGTTACACGACGAAATAACAAAGGTAATTCGTAGGGTGGTGTAATAATACAGAAGCTTTCAGTTTTAAATAATTTGCCGTGTCACTTGTTTATATACGATTACATTACCTGTAATAAACGAATTGAATGATCTAATTTATCAAAATTATTAAACACCGTTTTTTTCACAATAAAAGATAGCGCTGCTAACATGAAAAAATAATGTGTGATACATTTTAATTATCAAAGTAAAGTGCATCACTTGAAAACAGAGGTGTCGAGGTGTGTAATTAATGTGATCTTATGCTAAAGTGTAATAGAAAAGTGGACGGAGCTCTACGCGAGTAGCTTTAGTAACGGGGACAATTTTTCAGGATGTTGCTTAAGTGTATCCTCTCACCCACATTACCTTTACTATCGGATTACTAAATATACTCCGCTGACTTCTAAAAGACCTACCCAACCCATTTTCATTAAATAAGCGTGATTTATTCATCAAGTATTTCTACGTACGAATACGTAATTTAAGAATTTTTTGTCATCAAGTATTCTCTTTACGTCGAGACCACTCTTGACAAATTCAAGCAACCCGTCTCGAAGTTACACGATTTTTTCCAGTAACACGTTATTTGGTTCCCCCTCTCTCTGTTTTGACAGTAATCGTAAAAACTCATTAAACAAAGTTTTACACATTGATCGCTAGTTTACAATGGATATGTTTTTTAAAATAAGGAAAATTGCCCAAAAAATGGGGATGTATTTCAATTTGAAATCAGTGAAACGCCCTCTGGCGGCAATGATAGGAAATTAAAAAATAATTGCCAGCATTTTCTCTTAGCCACATTTATTATAAGATTTTTTATTTCACTGTTCTATCTCAAGTAGTTTCTGAGTCATGGCCGGCCTCCTTTCTTAATTGTACAGGGTGTACAACTAAGAAAGAAGGCCGGCCATAACTCAGAAAATATTTGAGATAGAACAGTGAAGTAAAAAATCTTATAATAAATGTGGCCAAGAGAAAATGCTGGAAATTATTTTAATTTTCCTACCATTGCCGCCAGAGGGCGTTTCACTGATTTCAATTTGAAATTCCCATTTTTTGGGCAATTTTCCCCAGTAAGGTATTTAAAAAAATATATTTAGATATTGCCTCCTTTCTTAGTTGTACACCCTGTACATAGGTACACCCGGTACGCAGGAAAACACGCTTTTTCAATGAAATTCTACGAACACAGACCTTTACGAATTAATTTTAAAAAAAACATGTATTGAAATGTGATGATGTGTATGCATGTGAAAGAACACACCTTGGACAATATGTCCCTGCAATTTTATCTACTTTTGTCCATGTACACAAAGGTAATAGCGGAATAATCGGACATGTGTTTATTCGCTTATTATAAGAGATACTTTTCTGTGTGTATCGATAAAGGAAAATTAAAAATGATATGATCACGATCATCAATGAAAAAAAGTGTTAAGGGATCCAGAAAGTAATATATTTTGAGGGAACGAGATAATCGAACCAGCTGCCGTAGCGGAGCTTTGAGGGGAGGGTCTTGCATTGCAAGGTTTGCGAGCGATGATCAGTGGCGGATTTAGGGGGGGGGGGGCTTTAAGGGCTCGTGCCCAGGGCGGCAAAAATTTGGGGGCGGCAAAATTACGGAGCACAAAAATTAATTGAAGGAATCTTTTTGAAAAAAATTGGAAAACAATGGAAAATAAAATTGAAGTAGAAATACGTCAATACGAGCTATTATTTTACGTGATAAAAATTCCAAACATCAGTTTATTCAGTCGGACTCATTTAAATATGGTCCTAATCAGATGCATAATCTTATTTAGCCACAGACTTTCTGAGAATTTGCATGAACATTTGCCGCTTCTCGTCGTCCAGATGTAGTAGTATGTTTTATTAAATTGCAATACGCCGAAAATGACATAAATTCTGTAGGAAATAACGGGGTCTGGACACAACGGCCACTGGACACAACGGCCACACAGAATTTAGTATGCCCATATCGGCCACACTGGACACATCGGCCAAACGTGATGTGTGGACACAACGGCCACCTTGGACGTAACGCCCACAGCTCTAGCTAGACACGATGGCCACCTTGGACACTACGGCCACATATCAGATACGTAGATTGACACTCAAGCGCCTAGGTTATTTGCAGATTTAGTATTTTTTTTCAATTAATACAAAACATAATGCTAAACTTAAACGTAGATTCACACTTAAGCGCCTAGGTTATTTGCAGATTTAGTATTTTTTTTCCTATAAATAGAAAACTCCTATTATTTGTGAAATCTTTATCGCAAACATTACCTTACAATTCTGTGTGGCCGTAGTGTCCAGTGGCCGTTGTGTCCAAGGTGGCGGTTGTGTCCAGCTAGAGCTGGGGCCGATATGGGCATACTAAATTCTGTGTGGCCGTTGTGTCCAGTGGCCGTTGTGTCCTAGACCCGAAATAACTTCACAAAACCTTCCCCATAGACAAATATATATTTAAGTTAAAGCTGAAGTTGATTAAAGTTGCAAATTGAAGAATAAATTTGAAGATTACATAATACTACATGTTTCAACAATTCTTAATATTGTCGAAACATGTAGTATGTAATCTTCAAATTTATTCTTCAATTTGCAACTTTAATCAACTTCAGCTTTAACTTAAATATGTATTTGTCTATGGCGAAGGTTTTGTGAAGTTATTTCCTACATTCTACTTTCCACCCCATTTAGTGTTCTGATTAACATGGATCCAATCAATTTGAAATAAATTCTATTTATTTTTAATAAAAAATGTTTTCTGGACTTCAGACTTCCATAAATAAGTTCTATTCCTGTGGTGAGGGATGTGATGGGCGGCACTTTTCTTGTGCCCTTAGGCGGCAGAAGCATAAATACGCCTCTGGCGATGATTCTTATAGGTACACAGTTAAGTAATATATGCATGACATTTTAATTGTTTCGGAGTATTGGTACAAAAGAAAAAACATCTAAGGGCGTTGAATGATATGTTCTAGGAATGTTTTCTTATATTATGTACGCATTTCTCACGTACGCTATTTCCGCCCTCTTCAATAATGCAATGTTTTTGCTTTCCTGCAAATTATGCCAAAACGAACCTTGATAATTCCAAAATGTTTCCTACAATACCTTCAACAAGAATTAGGCTAACTTATAAGTGTAAATATGAATTTTTGTTGAAAACTGGCAACCACGGTTTGAGTGTAGGTATATTATAAATTGTTCTTCTATTTGGTGTATTTTCTTCTCTTCGATGGTAACTGAAGAGATTTATTTTTATTCGTTCACTTTTACTATTTTCTTAAATGACCCATAGGTTTTTACGCAAATCTCACATGCTTCAGCAGTATGACAATAACATTACATAATTGTTTCGAGGCAGAGTTTAAATGAACTGACGTACTTGTTGGTTAAGCCCTACTCAATACATGGCAGAACTGCTCATGTAGAGCTTTTCTTTTTGAGTGTGTAAATAAGATATAATGTACTTACCTTTTATTTCTGGCACTTTAGATCGATGAGTCAGGCGATTTGCCTTGATTGCTGCGTATGACGTATACAATATACCATATATATATATATATTGAAAATGTTGGAATAGCAATGTAATTAATAAATACCAATAGTAAAATGAATAAATCTTGTAAAACTGAATCATTTTCGTGTCAAACATTTTTGATATTTTTTATTGTGATGGTCAGCAATCACTATAACGAGTTTTTCGCTTCATTTTCAGAAGAGGACGGTGCTATAATAGTTCGGACACTATAGTTCAAATGATATTCAATGTAGCGCAATAGTTATGATGGAAATTCTGTTACAAGGAAAAGGGGAAGGTCAATGATCATGAATAAACTTTTTGAAGAAACGGTAACATTCGGGAAGACGAACAACATGATGCTATTTCCATTGTAAACTGGATACTGTTATTAATGCCATTCAAGTGCGATAGAAATCCGTCTAAATCTTGCAAACCATGTGGCCAAATTATAAAAATATCATCAACATATCTAAACCAACATTTTGGTTTTAGGTCAGCTGTCTCTAAAGCTTTGGTTTCGAAATCATCCATATAGATATTTGCTATTGCAGGGGAAAGTGGAGAACCCATAGGAGCGCCTTCAATTTGTTTATAAAATGTCTTGTTATACATGCAATAGGTAGATTCCATGCAATGTTTAATTAGTTTTATTTCCCCTGCAATAGCAAATATCTATATGGATGATTTCGAAACCAAAGCTTTAGAGACAGCTGACCTAAAACCAAAATGTTGGTTTAGATATGTTGATGATATTTTTATAATTTGGCCACATGGTTTGCAAGATTTAGACGGATTTCTATCGCACTTGAATGGCATTAATAACAGTATCCAGTTTACAATGGAAATAGAAACTAATAATTCTTTACCATTCCTGGATTTACTAATAACAAGAAACAATGATAACAACTTTAAGTAATTACTGTGTTTATAGAAAAGCTACACACACAAATCGATACTTGAACGCCAACTCCCATCATCATCCTACACAACTAAATTCTGTTATGCAAACATTAATTGTAAGGTCACTACGTCTAACAGAAAAACAAAATCAAAATTACGAGTTAAACACCCTAAAGACAATATTACAACAAAATGGTTATACATTACATCAAATTAACAATATCATTAGGAAGAATCTTCGCCATAAAAATTCTGAGAAAAATAACGCAAATGACGACCGAAAATTGTTAATTTTACCTTACCTAAAAGGCGTCACTGACAAAATTGCCAGAAAATTTCCCAAAAATGAGTTCAGAGTTGTTTTCAAACCTTTTAAAACCCTATCACAATTTATTCGTACTCCCAAAGATACAATTCCAGGAGAAAGCCAAGGTGTATATGAGATTCAATGTTGTGATTGCTCTCAATCATACGTAGGCCAAAGTAACAGAAGGATATCTGCTAGAGCTAATGAACACAAATTAGCCATTAAACAAAAAAATATGTCTTCATCATTAGCAACACATGTAATCCAAACTGGCCACAAAATTTACACCAATGACATCAAACTTTTACATCCGGCAACGACATTAGAAAAAAGAATAATTAGGGAAGCTATTGAAATTGAAAAGAGGCCGAATTCAATGAATAAAAGAGATGATGGTCAACGATTACCCACTATTTGGAGATCTATCATACACAAAATTCCAACACCAACTAATCGCGTCCAAAATTCTCCAAATTTATCTGTAAATTTATCTGTAAATCTTCCAACTGCAAGCATTCAGAGAAATGTAGGTCCTATTACACGACGTCAAGCTCGTTTAGACCGATCTGTTGATAACAACTAATATTATAAAAATCAACAGACCTTAAATTAAATTTTGATAAACTTCAGAATTCATAAAAAGTCTTGATAAAGATTCTACAGATGGAATCGAAACGTAGGCATTTTCTACAAAAAAACCAACACGGTAACACGGAGAAACTCCAGAAGAAAATACGAACAATATATACATCCGTGGAAACCTTAACGAAAATACTAATTTTCTATATATCTATATCATAAATCAAAGCACAGTGACATTTGGCGCCATCTGCAAAAATAGCAGCCAATTCAAATTGTAACATCTGTTATACACTGTGTCCCAATTTCGATGCTCACCATTGGTATCTCGGTTATTAGAAGACATAGGGCAACGGTTAAATGGGGAAAGTTTTGCAGAATTTAATACTCACGACAAATATCATTTCAAATTTGACCTAACTTTTTTAATTTTTAAAATATTTAGAAAAGACCAAAATTTTCCGATTTTCATTTTCCTCAATAACTCTTTAACGCTTAATCTGACCTTTTTTAAAGTTTTACATTATTCAGACACTTTTCTAAGACAAATTATTTGATATAATCAGAAGCCCCCGATTGTCATTTGTTTTTTAGTTATTAGTGCTATCTTTTGTTTTTCATATGGCGGCCATTTTGGATTTTTGGTTTGTTAGATAGTCTTTAAAAAGAGCTTTCCAACGATGTATAACATGCCTGAAAAATATTTAGCTATAGTTTGTCCCACGAGAACTCGGGTGTGACTCATTAGTTATTGCTGTGTGAATTAACGCAAATTATCTGCGAATGATTTTTAACGATCTATGGGTAAGCGACATTATAAAGCAAATAATATAATATATTTTCTAAATTAAAAAATTTAGGTTAAATTTGAAATGATTTTTGTCGTGAGTATTAAATTCTGCAAAACTTTCCTCATTTAACCGTTGCCCTATGTCTTCTAAAACCGAGATACCAATGGTGAGCATCGAAATTGGGACACAGTGTATAAGTTGGATGTTTTTTTAGATACGTAGGTTTTATTTTTATTGTGGTAAGTAAAAAGTAGGAAAGGTAAGTCCAAGTGTACTACCTTAGGAAGAAAAAGAAGAGACAGTTGAAACGGAAAATTTCCGAATCTTACTACGAACCTGAAATTTAGTATCAACAATTGTAACTTCCGTTACAAGAGCAACCGTCCCAAAATTGTTTCACATTTCTCAGTAATAACTTTTCGATCCTTAAATACCGAATTCGGAAATTTACAATTATGCATTACCATACTCATTAGACATATGCGATCAATGCTTACCACAATTAAATTTCTCGATAAATGCTTTCAATTTTAAAAAAATTCGTAAACATGTTGAACGGAAGTTTTTTTTAATCAACTACGTACATCTAAAGTTAACAACAAAAATTCATCCGATTTATAATCAAAAATTAATTTTTAATTACACGGGTAGGTTTTCAAACTCTTAATGAATTTTTAATTCAAAAGTGCAAACTCGTTAGTTTGATAAATGTATACCGTGAAATTTTTAAACGTTTTAGTTGGGAACAACTCAAGATCAAGTATTGCATTGTTAAAAAGGAAATAATTGAGATATATAGTAATTACGCAAAAATTCGAATAATCTCCGTTAAGGCGTGTTTCATTTCGTTTAGTAGGTGCCCGAACACCCTCATAAAAAGAGCATTGTGTGCAACTTTTGTTAGTGAACAAAAACGAACAATCAAAAAGGAAAGGGTAATAAAGTGTAAGTAACATAAAAAAGTCCACAAATACATACGTAACGTCCTGTTTACTGTTTTTTTTAAATTACGAAGTTGTCGGAACATTATCATATTTTATAATTTATATAGTTCTCACTGTTGTTTGATAGGGGTAACTTCGCATTTTCTCCAAAATATAAATATAAACTTTAGATTTTAGCTGACAATAATGATCATAACGATGACATTTACTGTAAATGAAATTCTTAACGACCATCAGGTTTTGTAATAGTTTATCTGTATGGGGGAAGTTTCTTTAACGATGCGTAAAACTGCTTTTTTGGTGTGCTAGACTTAGATTTTTACTGTCTAAATATGTCAGATTAAAAGAAAGATTGCTATTCGTTTATTTTATTGGATTTCATTTTGGCTCGTACAAATAATTATTAAATGAGATATTAAAGTACATACTATTTTGGTTTATTAATTTATACCTACCTAAAATGCCTTGCTGGGGTTGGTACATCGTATGCATTTGTATTTTCTAAAGGCTCTGTAATCCCATCCTGCCTAAAATTATTAGGCGTCTATTAGCCGTAGGCAACTAGTTGGACAACCGATTTTTTTTTTTTTTTTTTAATTTAATTTTTGCAGATTTACAACTAGCCTAGGAGCTAACAAGCAAATGTAATCAAAGATCATATATGACATGAAGGGGGAAACCGCCCAGCGGCAGGCCCCGCGTGCTGCTTAATACTAGTTAGCTTAGTCCAAAATCTTACATCTATTTAATCTTCTAATTACATTTGTATTATCTAATAGGTTAAGTACTAGCACATTTGGGTGAGAATGAATTCTGTTCACATATTTAGTTTTACATCTGTCTATTTCATCTTTAATCCATGCTATCTTTAGGTCGTTGTGCAGAGTAAGGTTTGAGATGAACCATTCCGCATTTGTTATAGTGCGCAGAGTTTTATTTTGAAATCTCTGCAAGATTGCAATATTTGAGGGTTTTGAGCAGCCCCACAGTTGAATCCCGTAAGCCCACACTGGAATTATCACTGTTTTATACACTAACACTTTGTTGTTTAATGATAATTTAGATCTTCGTCCTAGTAACCAGTTCATTTTTTTCATTTTGAGATCTAGTTGTTTTCTCTTTTTAGTGATGTGAACTTTCCATGTGAGCCGCTTATCCAAATGTATGCCAAGATATTTTACTTCGTCCTTGGTTGGTATTTGAGCGCCATTAAGGTAGAGCGGAGGCGTGGTACCATGTTTGGTCGTAAAGGTTATGGCTGTCGATTTTGTTGCATTTATTTTTATGCGCCATTTGTGTAACCATTCCTGCAAATTGTTGAGGTAGCTTTGAAGTATAGCCGAAGCTTGTACAGGATCGGTGTGAGATACTAATAGAGCAGTATCATCCGCATACATGGCAGTAGCAACTTGTTCTTGTTGGGGGAGGTCAGCTGTGAAGATTAAATACAGCACAGGTCCCATGACGCTACCCTGAGGGACTCCAGCTTTAATAATATGGAGGTTAGACAGGCTTTCTGCATGTTTGACCTGATAGTATCTTTCACTTAAGTAGGATTTAATAAGATGGTAAAATTGGTGGGGCAAGGATTGTTTAATTTTGTAGAGTAGACCGGGATGCCAAACTCTGTCAAATGCTTGACTGACATCTAGAAAAACGCCAACACAGTACCTATTTTCTTCGAAATCCTGTTCTATAGCGTCAACCACCCTATGCACCTGTTCTATGGTGGAATGCTGCTGCCTGAACCCGAACTGATGTTGTGGAATTAGCCCTTTTTCTTCAATTATAGGTATCATTCTTAGCAATATTAGTTTCTCCAGTACTTTAGATAGAATAGGTAATAGAGTAATTGGTCTGTATGATGTGGTTTCATGTGCAGGTTTTCCCGGTTTAGGAATAAGAATTATTTGTCCAAACTTCCATTGTATAGGGAAATATTGAATCCTTATGCCTGCATTACATATTTGCGTAAGAGCCATTATCGCCTTGTGGGGCAGTTGTTTCACGACTTTAGCGGTTATTAGATCATATCCAGGTGCTTTACCATTTTTTAGATTTTTTATCACATTTTTTATTTCTGAGGGCGTGAAGGGTTTAATGGGTGGGCTTAGTTGATAAGGAGCCTGTAGGTAATTTAGTATTTCGCTTTCTTCTGCAGCTGTAGCGGCCATAGGATGTGGTTCAAATATGCTTGTGAGGTGATTCGCAAATAATTCAGCCTTTTCATCATCTGATCTTGCCCACGAGCCGTTGTTTTTACGCAGTGGTGAAATAGGAGTGTTTGGACGTTTGAATCTGCTAGTGGCCTTCCACAATGTGTACTCGCCATGTTCGTAGGGAGAAAGGTTTCTTACATAATCATCGAGCGTTTCATTTCTCCAATCCTGTAGTGCCTGTTTTAATTCCCGTGTTAACCTATTTAATCTATTCTTGTCTGCTGGATGCTTAGTTCGTTGCCACTTATTTCTGGCTCTTCTTTTTTCCGCAAGCTTATTTTTGATGTGTAGTGGATAGTTATCGACGATGACGGGGTTATCATCACTAGCTGGTGTAGAGTAAGAGGCTGCATGGTGTATGCTGTTCGTTAATCTTTCAACCGCCGCGTCTATTTCGTCTTCTGTCTTTAAAGATACTTGAATTTCTAGATTACTGGTTAGATACTCTTTGAATGCTTCCCAGTTTGTGTATTTATTGCAAAGCGAGGGTCTCTTTTGTTTAGTAATGATCGACGTACTCATTGTGACGATTATAGATGAGTGGTCAGAGAAGAGATCAAAACAGGTTTCTACTTTACAGTACCTAGGAGATATGGCCTTGGTGACGAAGAAGTCCATCGCATCTGGAATTTTGTTTAAATCTGATGGCCAATATGTGGGCTCACCTGTTGATAAGTGGCCATAGTTGTTTGCTTGCATCGCCTTGATTAGTTCTCGGCCTTTAGTAGTAGTAATTCTAGATCCCCACATTGGATCTTTTGCATTGTAATCCCCACCAGCAATAAATTTATTTCCTAGCTTTTGAAAGAACATTTCATATTGATGTTGCCGTATTGTATGTTTAGGTGGGCTGTATATAGCTGCTATCACTAGGGAGCCATTAAAGCATTTGACATTTACGATGGTGCCTTGTATAAATTCAGTGGAAAACTCTTCCATTACGTGATGTGATATCTTATTACTAATGATGATAGCTGAACCGGCATGGGCTGTACCATCCGGGTGGTTAGTAGAATAAGTCGAGTAGTGGGGTATTTTGCAGTAACTGTATTCAGTGAAATGGGTTTCAGAAATTAACAGAATGTCAATTTTTTGCTGTTTAAGAAATAGCTCGACTAATACACGATGCTGAGTTAGCCCATTTGCATTCCATAAGCCAATGCGTAGGGTATCCATTATTTTAATTTGTTAACTAACGTGGTTAGCAGATTTAGCATCGTACTGTTCTGGTTCATTAATTGACTAAACATTGTTTCAAATTTGGACAAGAATTGTGATAGTGAAATGTCATTGGTGCTTGTATTTTGTGTTTGGTTGTTTATGAAATTTGGTGATGCAACCTGAGCATAAGTTAAGTTGTTTAAGTTGGAGTTATATCCTATTTGTTCCATTATCGGGGTGTTCATATTCTTTATGGCTTGCGTAGATGGAGGATACACTGTTTTGTTTCTGTTAAGTTGTATTTGTTGATAAATCCGACAACCTTTATAGTTTGCAGGGTGCGGACCTCGGCACAACGCGCAAGTGGCAGGACTGTCTTTAGATTTTGTGCAGACGGCAGTTTGGTGTTCATCTCCACATTTAACACATAGGTACGGTTTAGTGCAGTATCCTTTGCTATGTCCATAGGCTTGACATCTTGTGCACTGAATAATTGCGGTTTTCTTTCTCGGAGGTTCTATTTTTATTTGTTGATAGTTTAGGTATTTTATTTCGTAGACTTGCTTGTTATTCTGGGCAGGCTCAAGCTCGACAACAAACATAGGTAGGGGGTCCTTGGATATCCTGTGTCTGATGTTAGTGATGTTACGTACAGTGTGGCCATGCTTGAGCAGCTCGTCTTTTATTTCTTCGATGTCTATAGTATGATGCAAGTTTCTAACTACCACTCTGTAGGCTCTTTCATCTTTTATCTGATAGGTATGATACACTATTTTTTCACTTTTCAGCTGTGTGATTAGCTTTCTGTATGAATCTGGGGTATTTACGTTAATCTTAATTGTGTTATTAGACAGTGCCTTAGTGCTGTATTGTTCTCTTTCTAGGACTTGAGCTAGCTCTTCGATCATTTTATAGTAGTTAGTAACTCCATATATAAATATAGGAGGGGGTTTGCGTATTGTTTGTTCGGAACTTTCACCAGAATTTTGAGTTGCCTCATTTGTGTTTGTGTTATCCAATGCGCTAAATCTATTTTGAGTGCTTGTTTGATTTTCTTTATTTTGTTGTATTGGACGTTTTGGAGTAATTCTCTTGCGTTTTTTAATTTGTTGCCATGGATGTGTTGATTCATCGTCGGTTTCATCGACGGCTATGTTCTGTGATATATCTGATTGTTGCGTGCTAGGTGCTTGATTTAGTGTTTGCCCAGGAACAGGTATGTTTGCATTAGGGTAGGTTTGGAGTACAGGTAAATAGTTATAATGTTGTGTTTCCGTTGTAAAGTTATTATTTTGAGTATATGGTATAAGCCCATACTGGTATGATTGCTGGTTTCCGTATGCCGGTTGTGAATTATAATATACTTGCGTTTGAGGTAAATACATATTTTGGCTGTTATTTTGTAAGTTCTGCATAATTGCAGAATTTACTGAACTGTTACTTAGTTACGGATAAAAGTTAGAGGTACCTAGTTTAAATGTTTTTAACTTACACATTTAGTTTATGTATGTCAACTTGGTATCAATAACAGCAGGTTAGATGTTAAACGTGCACTGATAATAACTTTCTACGATCGCAGTACACACATCCACACTCACCGATTGACGAAGGTATCGTGTTGCATTCAATCAAATTGAAGCCATTAGCCGCGAGGGAGCAGTTGCACCACTAAAAATAGTGGGTGCTATATGTATCTCTGCGTTAATCGTGGGACTGAGGCATTGCAGTATATGTAGCGTATTAGCCGTAGGCAACCAGTGGCGCGACTAGTTGGCCAACTGACTGCGCGCGCATCCACAACACGGGTTCATCCAAGGGAAAGATATCGAATAGTGTGTAATATAGACCTTTACTTAACCTACTCATTAACATAGGGTGTTTTTGAAAATTTCTGATGACTCCCTTTTTCAATAGAAGGCTAAGAAGAAGGAGTTCCGCATTGCTCAATGCCATCTTTGATTAGAAGCCCGAATAATTCTGAAATAAACTTGGTGTACAGTTCGCAACTGAGTTGCCTAGCTCAACAACACTGTGAGACTAGTTGATCAATCGCTGTATATCCTTATAATATTAGGCCACGAAGGTATGCCTATAGCAAAATATGCTATTAATTTCAATCATCATTATCAAGAGCTAAATCAGCAACTTTGTTCATCTGTTTTATACTAACGATTATTGTACGTTTCCTTATAAGACTACAAGACCTTCATCCTAATAAAGGTCAGCTGGGGTCATAATATCATAGAATATGTTAGCATGGTAAGATCCTTCCGCGTAGATGCCCTGCGACCGTTTAATATTTTAGGTTGCCTATTTTGTTATTATACATCCTCCAACTGAATTTTAACAGCTTTGTAAATCTGTGGATGATTGTTAGTCAAATATATGAAAGAAACATGAAGCCTAGGTTCTGTTCCCTCTAATTTCACATTACCTAATCTGTCAAATTATTTGACAAAATTGACAGTAAGTGATAGCTAATAGAGTTGAACTTTTACAGACATTGCAGCTTGCAATACTCTGAACAGGCAAGCTTTGGTGTCTTGCGAAACGTCAGAACTTTTGGTTTCAAATTCAGAAGTCCAGTCTGGCAAGCCTAGACTTAACAGCTTACCACCATCGAGAGCTTAGAGGACGGATAATCATCCCAAAAATTCTTGTTTCGGCTCACAAGGAAAAAAGCAAGGCAAGTCTTTCCACGCAGGATGTGGACGACGCCGTATTAATCGTATTGACAATTCCTACACTAAATTATTAGCTTTTCAAAAAAGGGATGTAATTGGCATGCCAGCGGGTGATAAGAAAAACCTTTAATAAACAACCTTGAGATAGCACAGTACACGCAGTATTGGTAAGAATCTCCACGTATTTCGTATTTCATTATGTTTGTAGGGAAACGAGCGTGCACGAAGTCGCATCGGTCACCCGAAGCGCGGTTGGCTGACATTGTTTCCCCACGCCACACACAAGCGCATCGTTAAGAAAATTACTTATTCTTTCGACGTTGATAATACCACGAAAGGATCAAGTACCCCTGTCCGACGTTGATAATAGCAAGGGCAGTGGGTCAGCTACTCTGTCCGACGTTGATAATAGCACGGACAAGGGTCAGCTATCCGACGCCGACGTTGATAAAAGCACGGCTAGGATAAACCGCTGGTAATGGTTAAACTCTCAACTATCCGACGCCGACGTTGATAAAAGCACGGCTAGGATAAGTAGTCACAGTTCAGTACCCCGCATCGATCGCCGGTATCAACCATTGTCTCACCGCTGCCGCCGACGCCGACCAAGAGGCCACCGTGGAGATTGGTACCGATTGAGCTCGACAGCAGGCCTTGTTATGCGAGCCCTCCAAGACAAGCCCTGCATTCGCTGGATACCAGAAGGCAATGTGTTACGCGTCATAACTTTATGTTCTAGTTCGTGTTTAGAGTAAATTGTTCATTTTCGTTATTTATCTGTTTTTTTTCATTTCATGTACTTATTTAATATTTATATTTATGTTCTCGTACTTACTTTTATGTTTATGTACCCCGTGTGTAAATATATTCTGTTCATGAAAAATATCAAAGTCGCGTCTACAACGCGATATGTTCATTCGATTCAACACTAGTTTCTTTGTTGTGTCTTCCTCATTAGTTTCAAATATCTTCAACGCAACAAATTGGATATCCCACCATATCCCCAATACCTTCAGAGGGTTGATGAGTAAATGAAGCATGAATTATATGTATGGTAGTTGTTTATCCATTGTTTTGCTGTGACAAACCCGAAACATCTCATTGGTGTGTTGTACCCCCTTGCCTTCCCAAGGGATTTTTTCGCCTCTCTTGAGGTAGAGCTATATTTGGTATATTTCCCGGAAACTATTATCCGATGAGATGTATAATAGCCATTTCAAACAAGGCGAGATGAAATTGAAGAAATTTAGGTTTACATACGATAGCTTATGACACACTTTAACCTGTTAAGTATCTCAGATTTAAAGTAGCGTCTAGAAGGAAACCACTAAACCTTCCCCATGTATTGTGATTTATTATTATGTAAAACGATGATAATAGTTGATGAAGTTACATTGAAGATTACAGATTTACATTCATCCAAGGATGACATGTTTCGATAATATAAATTATCATCATCAGGTGCTAAAATTAGAATACATAAGTAACGGCAATTAGACTTAAACTCTAAAGAAAATTTTACATTGTAAGGGTTAAAGTTGGAGAATAAAATTTAATCAATTATTCCATTGTGATAAAGCACTGTCGAGCCCAAATCACCAATATAACCGGACAAGAATCAAAATTTATGATAATGATAATTTATATTATCGAAACATGTCGTCCTTGTATGAATGTAAATCTGTAATCTTCAATGTAACTTCATCAACTATTATCATCGTTTTACATCATAATAAATCACAATACATGGGGAAGGTTTAGTGGTTTCCTTCGAGTCTCTTATGACCCCATTTTGAGTTATCCGCAGCTTCCACATGGACCAAACGTATATTAAAGTAGCGTGTTGGAGAAAGAATCTGCGTGCTTTATACACCACCTTCACTTCACCTATATTTGACCTTGGGAGGATAAAATAGAATAAGAAAAACTCACACTTCCAATTCGCGCAACTATTTTTGATGATGACGTCATTTGATTCTTCTTTCAAAACCTTGCATTAAGATTAAAGCATCGTTCATTTAGGATTTTGTAAATAGGTATTTGTACAGTAGAATTACATTCAAAGGTGCAGTGGTGCAGATGGTGCACTGTGTCTAAAGATACTTCTTTTCCCTTAATGATTTTATTTCATGGCAAGATAGGCGTATAGATGGTATTTACTAAGATAAGAGAAGGTCAAATTCATGTCCAAGTGTGCACCCTGCGACACCGATGTGAGCAGTGACCTGTATCACATTCATCGTCATTAAGTCCTCATTCTGTCACATTGGCCTGCTCTATGGACGAGATTTATACTCAGCCAAACAGTGTGTAATGTTTAAACCAGCCAGATGCGGAACAGACATCCATAAGAACTACCTAAAGGAGATCACTATCAAAACAGGAGTCAGCTATTCACTATCCTAGTCCACCCCATCACGAAAAAAGCATACTAGGGCAGATGGAGCAGACAGGGAGTACTATATGACAAATGAGCAAGATCACTGCTCTAACGACAGATGGATTGCAGACGGGTGGGAATCTCGAGTTCTATTTAAAATTGAATTTTGTTACAAGAAAACAATGTAAAATTTACAATTAGTTAATATTTTAGTGCCTGATGATGAAAACGTGCGTTGTCGAAACTTGTTGCATATAACCCTAATCATCATAATTGTTCTCTAATGTTCAATATTAAATATTATATGGGGAATTTGTTTAGTTAAATTGATAAAAAATCACACGCAACCTCCCCTTAATAGGTTGTAATTTATGAAAAGATGAGACGATGAAACATTAGACAATTTTCATCATGGCAACATATTTCGAGATAACATATCCCATTATCAAGCCAAATTATTTAGTTATACATAATTTGGCTTGATAATGGGATATGTTATCCCGAAACATGTTGCCATGATGAAAATTGTCTAATGTTTCATCGTCTCATGTTTTCATAAATTACAACTTATTAAGGGGAGGTTGCGTGTTATTTTTTACCAATCTAATTCACCCCTTCGAGAACCACTTCGAATACAAATATGGTTGGTTTAGTTAATTTAATTTGCTTCACATTTTATTATCTACCCCATTTCGAAGAATAAAACGTCAATCTTTACCTCCATCCCTCACCTCTTCGAAGATGGAATCAACGAATAAAATAAAAAATGATAATCTTGTTAGGTACAGTCTCGTTACTATTGCAGCAATTAATTTTTAGTAAGATGATTCTCGAAACCAATCAAAACAAATCGAAATCGATCTCCTTTGGACGTTGACTTGAGGAATGATAGGAGTAAGATCCACGCGGCTGTTCAATAAAAGACCCAAAGCAACACGCGCCAACGGTTTTTGAGGTATTCCCTTTACTTTTAATCATAAGATCACGTAAAAATACAATTTATTCCTACACTTAAATCATACAATTCAGATTACTCTTAATCATGAATTTTCATGATTGCGACGTAGTATGTATAATAAGGATAAGCTTAGATGATTAGAGTTTGTTAATGGTGTCTCGTTTACTTAAGATGCCAAAAAATGGGGCTCAAAGGAAAAGGTCAAGTGATGCTAAGAGTTGAATTCAATTTAATGTATATTATTCAAATTATTTCCACCCTAGAATTTTAGGGAATATTTCCAATGCATATAGAATGATATGTTAATGTACTTACTAGTTGATCCTTATGTAGGTAAGTTACCTCCGAATCGTTTGAAGTTGAGGGATACAAAGCACATTTTATAATACAGAATTTCTACCGTGCATCCTAACGTCTAATGCAGATTTATTGGAATTTCTAAAAGCCTTCAAAGCGATTCTATATGAAAACAAAAATTTTCTCCATTTCGCGTCGTAAGTGATTATTAAATTGAATTTCACCTTTACGAGCGTAAAAATGTTGAAATTTTTATTAATGTTTCTTAATTGTAGATGCTAGAAAAATTATTCGTTAAAGACTAAACTTACAAACAAAGCTCATTTTAATATTTCGCATTAATTGTTTAATTTTCTTTTGGTTCGTTGAAAAGTAAAAGTACTAATTTCTCAAGCATTTCCATAAATTTAACTGAATGTAAATGAGGTTTATTAAAAATTCTTATTTAAGGATAGCATTTATTAAGCTTAATTGTAATAAATTCTAATAATCCTTCAAGTCTAAACTAATCTATTATTCATTTTTATACATTATTTAGAAAGTAACTATGTATTGAAAATGTGGGGGTTTGTTGAAATAATATTTTAATTAAATTATCATACTATTTAATCAATATTTTAATTACCAGTTATAATCAATGGTCATTGGAGAAACTAATTGAACGACACATTAGGGAAGAGGTGCTGGGACTTGAGCCCATCAGTAAATACCAATGTGCCTATCAACCAGGTAGATCCTGTGAGCTCGCCATCCACAGAGTAGTGGACATAGCCGAAAGGGCGATCTCCTGTAAGGAGGTCGCTCCAGGGGCGTTTATAGACATAGAGGGGGCGTTCGATAATACCTCTCTAGAATCAATTAAAACAGCTATGGAAAGCAAGGGGGTACAACCTACCGTGTGCAGGTGGATACATACCATGCTAAAACATAGGAACGTTACAGCCTCGCTTAATAACGACTCTGTAGTGGTCAGGGCCGCACGAGGATGTCCACAAGGGGGAGTTCTCTCTCCTTTATTGTGGTGCCTGGTAGTGGACGGACTGCTGAGGCGACTAAGCGAGGCTGGTTACACCACGGTTGGCTATGCCGATGACATAGCGATTGTGGTACGCGGCAGATTTGAAGAGACCGTATCAGTTGTGATGCAGGGAGCTTTAAATCTAGTGGAAGCATGGTGCGGAGAAGAGGGTCTGTCGGTTAATCCAACAAAAATGAACCTCATTCTCTTCTCACGAAGAAAAGGGCCGACAAAGCTAAAAGACATAGCAATGTATGGCACCAAGGTGAAGGTTGTGGGAGAAGGCAAATACTTGGAAATAACGCTTGACCAAGGGCTAACCTTCAAACCGCACCTAGAGAAGACAGCGAACAAAGCCACAAAGTCCTTGTGGGCTTGCAGGCGAGCGTTCGGAAGCAAGTGGGGCTTATCTCCAATGATGACCCACTGGATATACACCAGAATGATCAGACCGATCATTACGTATGGCTCACTGGTGTGGTGGCATAAAACCTCCACCCAGACGAACATACAGAAACTGAGCAAGGTGCAGCGTAGGGCTTGCCTTGGAATCACGGGGGCAATGATAACCACCCCTACGGCAGCTATGGAGACCCTCCTGAACTTACCGCCGCTAAACCTAGCAATTAGGGCAGAGGCGCTCAGAGGGGCTTACCGGCTGAGAGTTAACGGCGAGGGGGGATCGTCAAGGGCGGGGCACTCGCTCATTTTTGACGAAATCTCCAAAGACAAAACCCTTAGTATGAATACTGAGAGGATACCCAAAACAGTTTGTCCCATCAAACTGTTTAAGACAACAATCCCCACTCGGCAAGACTGGGAGAGCAATTCCAGTAAAGCGAAGCTGAATGGAATCGTGTATTACACAGACGGCTCGAAAACCACAAAGGGCTCTGGAGTATACGGGAGCAATGGACGGGGCTGCAGAATTTCTGTAAGCCTAGGACAACAAGCGACCGTATTCCAAGCCGAGGTATATGCAATCCTGACGGCGGCTGTTCAACTATTAAAAGAGAACCTTATTAAAAGGAGAATCTTTATAGTGACAGACAGCAAAGCAGCGATTGCAGCAATAGACTCATATGTGGTAAATTCAGGGCTAGTCCTTGAATGCACACAAATGCTAAACGCACTAGGTAAGTGCAACTCAGTCACACTAGTGTGGGCACCTGGGCATGCGGGAATCGCAGGTAACCAGGTTGCTGACGAGCTTGCGAGAATGGCAAGCGCAAAACCACTCATAGGACCCGAACCGGCTTGTGGGATTACTTATAACACAGTCAAAAAGGAGATTCAAGCAATACTCACGAAAGAGCATTGCAGACATTGGTCGAAAATCCCAGGACAGAGTCATTCCAAAATCTTCCTGGAAACCCCAAACGGGGACCTAGCTACGTCCATCTTAAAATTAAGCAGGACGAAGATAAAACTTGCGACAGAAATGGTCACTGGCCATTGTCGCATGAACAAACACCTGCACAACATGGGACTGACTGAAAGCCCGACATGCAGGGGTTGTGGTGAGGCAGATGAAACGCCCTATCACGTCATTTGCCAATGTGAGGCATTCATAAAGGCAAGGGAACTCCTACTTGGAAATGAAAAAATTACACAAGAGGAAGTAACGAAGATTCGCCCTACTAAAATCCTGGACTTTGTGAAAGATACAGGTATTCTTGAAGGGTAGACAACACCGGGGAGCACAATAGACCAAAAGGTCGCAGTGCGGGAACCTATCGGGACCACCCCCAGAATAATAATAATAAATATAGTCAATGGTACTTAGTGATATAGGGTGTAGTGGTAAATACTATCCCAATTTTTTCCGGTACATTGATCTAGATCTAAAATTATGTGAACTACAAATTCTTTCAAAACGCTTTGAGCTTCAACTTTGGAAAGATCAACTCTATTTTGAAGAGCTGGACCATTAAATTAGATGTTATTTAGAAATTGTGGTAATTTGTTCGAATAATGGAGTACCTACAGCTTACTAGCGTATTTGTGCTGAAGATGAAATTCTAGCGTGTTCTTCGTTTCTGGAGATGAATTTGAAGTTTGCAAGCAAACCCATACAACAAATTAGTATTAGTAAAGAGAACTTTATCTACCCAAAACATTGCCACGTCATACAGAATATTTTCAAACCATTCAATATCTACATTTCATTTTGTAACACAGAAACTCTACGTTCTTCCATAGTGAGAAACAAAGATCTGCTCGATAGTCTCCATTCTTCCGGAGTGTGCAAACTCAATTGTCATTCTTGCCCTTCATTTTATATCGATCAGACGGGGGGTCGTTTGAGATGAGATTTAAAACAACACACCTTGGCTATGAACAACAATAATTTAGATCATAAATCGTCTATGACGGAACATATCCTTTCTACTGGACATGCTTTTAATTTTAATTGTGATTATAATATTTTATCTAATTCCGTTAATAAAAGTGATAGTTTACGTTGTTGTTTAAAATTAGGTAACGTGATCTTTTTCAAAACTGTCTCATCACAGTTATGTAAAGTAGTTATGTAATAATATTACACAACTGACAATTTGAAACTATAAGTAATTGGTTAATTATTGTCAAAATTCGATGTTTGTTTCCATAGTAACCATGAACTTAAAACTACTTCATTTCAGATTAATGTTCTCATTAAAAAATCAAAAGGTAGATAAAATTACGGAATTAGATAAAGTTTTGTACTTAACACGTTATGAAAAAGTCTAATTTTATTTGACTCATGTAATTTGCAAAACTCGCTCGCTTCGCTCGCTCGATTTGGCAAATATTACATTTCGTCAAATAAAGTTAGTCTTTTCATAACTGGTTACGTAAATAACTATTACATAAATGTAAGAAAGGTCCCTTACTCAACAGCCTTGAACAGTTTGAAATTACACGCAATAAAAATAACCCTTGTTTACTCAATGAGATAGTAGAGTTTCAGAACTTCTTGATTTCATCACTTTGTATGTAATTGAAGTTCCTACAGTTTCCTTAGTCCGTACTGGTCGGTTGGTTGCCTAAGGCCGCCATTTGCATTGTCATTTGTCATTTCACCTCGCACTTGCTTTCGTTTAACTCCTCCATATTTTTATTTCCATCTTCATTCCCCTTCATCCCTGGCTCTTCAAGCACTACCTGGTTTCTTTTGCGAGAACCCTTTTATTTTATTAATATGTTGAGATGAGTGTTTAAAGTTCAATTATCAACCTTTGTGCATTTGTCGATTAATAGTGTTGTCCATTAGGTAACATTTGTATGTTGTTTTTACGATTCTCTAATGTTACTAATTTGTACATGTGAACTTATTACTTTATGTAATTTTTACAATCTTATTTGGCTTAAAAATGAAAAGTTTTCTCGAAACATGTCGCCACCGTCAATTATTAATCTGTGATTAATTGATATTAAAATCATTTGAAGGGGAAGGTTGTGTGTTATTATACCCCCCTTAGATATTATCGGACCCTCCAGGTTCAACACATTTTGTAAGTATCCGAACAATGAATTCTCAAACTTCTACCAAAGAATACGTTCTTGGCTTCTACCAAAGGGTGTATAATACACCATAGAAATGTGCAAGAACGACCTGAATCAACCTGAATCCGACGATTCTAACAAACTATTTACACACTTTTGTCCACATTTTTAGAAGTTGTGCTGGTACGTCAAGCTCAAGATTTAGCGCTACCTCCCGATGAGAGTCAATTTCATAAAAAATTTTAAATGTTTCGGAGGCCTAAATTAAAATGTCTGTTGTTCCAGTTCCAGCCTCTTTAGTTATAATATTTGTAATCCACATTTCTTGTCATCACTCTTCTACGTATAAGTGACTCGAACCCTTAGCCTTAGCCCTAACCACGACCCCCTTCGAGAGATGTGTATAATCAGGAGATGTCAGAAACATCATGGGGGGTCTCGATATATGTATAGTTAGGCAACACATCAAACCCCCATAAGAGCAATGTTAAACACGTTCTAACTTTTTATATTCTTATGAAGTTATTTAAAACTTTATAGAAACGAGTAAGACGTCAAATTAGTCCCGAAAGCTTCCTAAACGTTCGAATATAGGGTTTTTTTAAATTAGAATTTCTATAATTTTTTATTGAATTTTTTTCCCAGTAGTGATTAAATTGGAATACGCTTGGCAACACCGCCTGTGGATGGCTGTTTGAATTCGCCCACGCAGCGCTCTTATTGGCTTACTTTAGCTGCGGATAATTCAGAAACGGTACGACTTTTACTAGATTTTTTTGTATTTATTTCGTTAGTGCAACGTCCCTAATATTGCTCTTACCCGCCGATCAGTGAATTTCTAACCATTCTGTATAATTTTATTGGAATTATATGTTTACGACCCATATGTGGGGTATAAAATTTTAAACGCGGACGTCACTAGTATGATTTTAAAATTTACAGTGGACTGTGAACGTGCTAGACCGATTTTGATGAAATTTAAAACTAAGGCCTATAAAAAAACTTCATCGGTAAAACAAGCTTCTCATCAAAATCTGCCCAAAGGGGCGTTATTTCGGTAGCAAACATTCAAAATTTAACCCAAACGAATTTCCCTTGGTGAAAGTTAGTAGACATGGTTACAAGTAAAACGCCAGAACTTTTACTTATAATTGATAAAGAACAAAAATTTAACGTGGCCAATTTCTTGGTGTCCAAAATTGGCCAAAAATTAAAAATCGATTTTCTCAAAATCTCCTCCCAAGCATTTTTTTGAAATGTTATACATATAGTTCATGAAAAACTATTGGCGCTACATTTATTTCTTTATTTCCCATAGGGGAAGGGGGATGAATTTTTGTAGTTGAAAATTTTAAACAATCATAACCTTTCTGCTAACAAAGATGAAGAAGCAAAATTGTACATTGAAGTAGAGGACATACGTCTCTTTTAATCGAGTATAATAAGTACCTATACCAATTTGCTTCCACTCTATCCGTAAATTAACAAAATATTAAAAATATTTATGACATACCCTGTATATTATTTTAGGAGAAAGTCAGAAATCATTTTCTGATTGCAACTATACTACACACTACCTATATATTTCTTTTTTTTCTATCCGGAAATTAACAAAATTTTAAAAGTATTTATGACATACCTTGTATATTATTCAGCCATTTTCTTCATCTAATTATACCACCTTTATATAACTAATTAGAAAATAATAGGAATTTGTTGTTATGTACTTATACAATTTATTTAAATAATACTTTATGTTTATTACGTGTAATTATAAAAAAGGGCGGAGTGGAGGTACCTATACTTATACATATAATAAAATGAAAGTGACAGTTTTAGCAATTTTTATAAAAATTAAAAAAATCAATTTTATTGCGAGTTACTTTAGTGTTAATGTCTTCTGTAAAGTAGTGAAAATAGTATATTAAAGTATAAGTGGATAAACATGTCTTTAAAACACGCGCGAGTTTTTAAGCACGACGGCGCAGCCGGAGTGCTTGAAATAGAGCAAGTGTTTTAAAGACCAGTTATCCACGAATACTTTACGCTATTTTTTTTATTGGTAGGTAATTCAGTTTGAAATCTGGTGTTAAAATGGAAATAAGAACTAATAATGTGAAATGGTTGAATTCCTAATGTGAAATCAGTATACCTTTCGTTGTCATGGAAATGAGAAAGACGGAAATTAATTTGCAATCTGTCATTTTATTTGACGTACCTAACAAAGTACTCCTGTCAGATCAATAACCAATAAAAATTCACGTTTTTCAAATTGATGATGATGCCATGGCAACTTTAAAACACGCGCGTTTTTGAAAGCGCGATTTACACACGCCGGGGCGTGGTTTAAAAGGCTAAAATAAAAAAAATAGTAAAGGGTTTGAATAAATTGATTTAATCCCTCATCTTGCCTGTGGCAAGGTATTCAGGTAAAAGTTTGAAAAACTTTCACTCCGCTACACTAGGGAGAGCTGCGATCGATTTATATTTCATCAAGCTATCTAGAGGGGCCTTTTGACCTTTTTATTATTCTCGAAGGAAACCACTAAGCCTTCCCCATGTATTGTGATTTATTATGATGTAAAACGATGACAATAGTTGATGAAGTTGCATTAAAGATTACTGATTTACATTCATACAAGAACGACATGTTTCGATAATATAAATTATCATCATCAGGTGCTAAAAATTAGAATACATACATAAGTAACAGTAATAATTAGAGTTAAACTCTAAAGAAAATCTTACATTGTAAGGGTTAAAGTTGGAGAATAAAATTTAATCAATTATTCCATTGTGTTAAAGCACCGTTGAGCACAAATCACCAATGTAACCGGACAAGAATCAAAATTTAAAAATTATTTTAAAATTGCTGTAAAAGATAGGTTAGGTACCAAAAAGGAGGAAAGAAGATACTTACAGGAACAACCGGTGATGTAAATTTAAGGGCAACAATAACCAAAATCGAAGGTGATGAAAACTACTGGAAAAGCCAGTGAAAAAACGGATTAAACTCTTAAATGAGAAGCAAAACGTGACGGACGAAATGGCAAGCTAAAACAGCTGTCTCAAGACATGAAGCTAGGGAAGAGGAATAAGGGGGGGGGAGGAAGAGGGGGGGAACTAACATACAGGGAGGTGCAAAGAAGTGGAAGGAAACAATCAAAGGAGCAAATGATGGTTGGTGTTGATCATTTCATTAAGGGAACCAGAGGGGTTTTTATTATAGTGGGTAATTATTTCACTATTTTCCAACAGGTTGAGACGAATGCCTTTATCACAAAGGTGAAGTATTTCAAAGTTCGAATTGGGGTCGAAGGAGTGCCCTGATTCGAGTATGTGATGAGCGAATGCGGATTTGGTGTAAAGGTTGTTTTTCCTAATGCATGAATAATGTTCCGAAATTCTCGTTCTGATTTTTCGGCCGGTTTGGCCAATGTAGGAAGAATCGCAACTCCCACAATTGAGCTTATACACGCCTGATTTGTCCAAGGGGTCCAATTTATCCTTGGTATGGACTAGCGAGCTGCTTAAATTGTATTTGGAAGAAAACGAAATATTGATATCGGATTTACGCAAAAATTTTTAAAAAAGTAAGAGGAGTGGCCTATAATGGGGAGGGAATAAAATTTAACGGGCATAGGAGACTGTGAGGGTTGAAGGGTAGTCTGGTGACGAATATTGGTGGAAGACCTGATGGAGGTGTAAAGTTGGGTGATGAGTTTATGGGGGTAACCGTTCCGAACGGCAATTTCGTAGATAAGGTCTAATTCTTTGTGATAGTTCTGACGGTTGAGAGGCAACGCGAATAGGCGGTTAAAAAAGTGTCTAAAGGCAGCAAGTTTATGGGAAAGGGGGTGGAAGGAGTGAAAAGGGATAACGTGGTCCGTGGCGGTAGGTTTACGAAAAATGGAAATGTCAAGGGAGTGATCCTGTCTTGTATTGGTAAGATTTTTATCATAATGTGTGCACATAAATACCAAAGCTTAGGTATCTGGTTCCAATAACAAACAAGTTATTCAAGATGGGCAAAATCCACATGTATGGTTGTACCACAGATTACACAATATTTAATCTGTGGGTTGTACCAAATAGTTGTTGTACCACACCGTGGGTTGTACCTATTGCGTCAAATTAAGTAGTGTAAATAGCTTACGTGAAAATATTTTTTTTTATAAGTACTCAAGAAACCGTTTCTCTAGCCAGATTACAGTGATGTGATTGAGTTTCGTTGTTTCAACTATTCTGAAACGTTACTAAACGAAATTATTTGAATTATACAGAAGGGCCAATATGTTATTTATTATAAATACCTATCTCTATTATTACAATTTTCAACTTCTATAAATTTCGATCAAGGGAACATTTTTCTACTGCAATTACGATCATTATCAAAATTCTATATATTATTAACGAGCTTACGGTACCTTGTAATTATAATTGGTAAAAAATAACACGCAACCTCCCCTTAATAAAGTTGTAATTTATGAATGGATGAGACGATGAAACATTAAAAGATTTTCATCATGGCAACATGTTTCGAGATGACACTTCCCATTATCAAGCCAAATGATTTAGTTATACATCGAAGTTATAAAACATGTGATCCTCACTTGCTTTCACCAACGTTATACCATAATTTTACTCATCCCCCATCATCCATCGCCCTTCTGGCAATTCAGGTTTCCCGCTTGTGGGGCCTTTTTATTTATTTGATTTTTAATCGATGTAGTTTTATTATTGAATAACTGTACCCTCGTTTAAAAATTCAATTTGTGATGTGTTAATTGCGGATCCCTTAGAAACAATGTTTTATAACTTCGATGTATAACTAAATCATTTGGCTTGATAATGGGATGTGTCATCCCGAAACATGTTGCCATGATGAAAATCTTTTAATGTTTCATCGTCTCATCCATTCATAAATTACAACTTTATTAAGGGGAGGTTGCGTGTTATTTTTTACCAATCTAATTCACCCCTTCGAGAACCTTTCGAATCCAAATATGGTTGTAATTATAAAGTATAGTAGTAAAATCTACACAATATTTAGATAATAATTAGAGAATACTGACTTTTGCCAATTATTATGCTTTTAATTACATTGTAAGTGTTGACACAATGAGGACTCGCTTCCTAGTTTAACTCTATTTAGAGAATGTATAACTGTATAAACCAAATAGGTAAACAACGACGGATACATACTTTTTCTAATTAAAGTTAAATTGCTAATTTGAAGTTTGTATATCACAAATTCAGCGAAAATAGTCCAATATTGGCGTTTACAGTGTTTGTGCCAATTAAGGTTAATTTCAAATATGAACATCCCTATAATAAATAGAAGTAATTACTAAAGTTTCGTTACCTAAACCTGAGTCGATGATTTCATAATTAAATCTGATTTACGTGCGTCAGCAGTACTATTGACAACGTGCTCTAATCGTGGCCGTGTTATTACATAGGGGTCTAAACTATACGAACGGTTACGCTCAAATTGTTAGTAAATCCTTAGTTATAAGCTTTAATTAATCAATTCAATCTTCTTTCCTTTTGTCACTTATAATCTGATTTATAAGCATATTAACAAAATCTACATAGTATTATAAAAGCATTATATTAATATAGGTTAAATTAATAATACTGTTCTCTCGATTAAACGCACAGTAAAAGCCACAAATTAGCTTGAAATTTTAGAGAGATCTTATAATCAAACAAAAAAATCTCTTTTGTTAATTGCAAGGCGTACTACTCATTCGTCATCTGAAAATTATGGTTGAGTTGGCCGAAATTCACATTAAGGGTGTCCCATCTCGGTTTATATGTTCTTAGATATCCCTGCGGTCTTCATTGTGTTTTGGACGGCTTAACAAATGGGACATCATAGTACGAAACATCCCATAGCTTCAGCAGTAGTGGTATATTCACATTAACCATTCTAATTCATGTAGTAGTTGCGTCATTGTACAAGATTTTACACGAACAAATCTGAGCTTCTCCTAATCCTTCCTAAAGTTTGGGGAACGCGAATTAATTCATTGCTAGTGAACCACGAAATATTAATTACAAACAGTATTATAACCGTCTAATTTACTATACCGGACTAAGCTTTTAATAATATAATACTTACACTTTTATTGTTGGTACGGTTGATATTTTACACATTTAAAGGGTCCTTCATTCAAGTCACGCTCCTGTAAATTTTATAAAAGCGCAAAACAGACAAAAGTAGCCTTAAATGTAACTTTGTTGTAAATTTTTGTACAACTAGAAGGAGAGAACCAGACGACGACAACCCACAATTGTACGCAATTTCAAATGGTTTGTTAACGTTTTACCCTACATTAAGTTAACGAAAATACAACAGTTGCCAAGTTCGAGTACGTCCATTGTTACTTTAAAAATTGAATTTTGTTTCAAATAGATTCCGAACGAAATATAATATTATTATAGGGATTCTTCAAAACTTGTTTTAAATGATCGAACTGTAGTGAATTTTTTTTTACATTTACAATTACAATAGCTCCTTTGTTGTCTTAGCAAACAAAACAGTTTTCCTTTTCTGAGAAACAGCTTGGAAACGTTCTGATATTTTACAAGACACGGGCGGGAGGGGGGGGGGGTAGTTTAACATTTAGACAATATTGGAGGTCTGAAACAGGTAAAATATTTAAAATCCGGGCATACATTATGATATAAAATGTAGGTGCAATAACACATTAAATAGGTTTAGGTATACAATATTTTAACAAACATAATTTAACGGAACAACAATAATTTTTTTTATATAATCCCATTTTATTTATTATTTAGAAATTGTACAAATACATTCAATTAATGTCGTGGCGGTAGTGATGGCAAGCATGCTCACTAGCAGACTTCTCTAACAGTAAGTTTCTTCTACCCATCATAAATGTAACAGTAAGCTTTTAAGCTTCTTGTGACGGGATTTAAGACTTACAAACTAAGGCTTATAACCTAATTTAAGCTATACTATCGTCCAAAATCTATTTACTAGCACTAGATCATTTGGCACAAATCTTTTCAGTCGCCTATTGTTAGACTCCCTTGTTAGGTTCACTACTAATTCATTGGGATGAACTCTGAGTCGAGCACTGTATTGTAAGGTATGGCGTTGTATTTCTTCCTTCGCTGTTAGAATTTGGAATCTATAATAGACTACGTGCTAGTAGTAGCGAAGCAAAACATGAAGCTCATCCAAGACGTGAGAGTCAAAAGAGGAGCAGAAATTTACAGCGACCACTTTCTACGAGAAGCAAAAATAAGAAGCCCAACGCATAGAAGCTCAAGAAGAACGAAACGAAAACGAAGAAACAATAAGAACATATAAATTGAAAGAGAAAAATGTCGCACGGCTATACGCCCAAATGGTAGATTGCAAAGGACTGATAACAAAGGAAACGACAAGCGTAGAATGCATGACAGCGGAACAAACATGGCAAAAATTTAAAGGAACACAGGCGCGAAAAAAACATGCGGTATTAGTAAACAGAGAAATGAACATCACAAAAGAACGAGTTGGTGGACCGAAGAAATAAAAGCACTGGTACAACTAAAGAAAAAACATGAAGAGAATACTTGAAGAACAGAAAGTAAATATAATATTTATAAAGAACAAAGAATAAAAGTGAAGAATATGGTAACGGAAACACAAGATAAAGCATGGCAAGAATTCGGAAAGAAGATGGAGGAAGATAACAGACAAAACCAAACACTTTTCAACAAAATTCTAAAACCACTAAGGAAATAGAAAACAAAAAGAAGAAAATAATATAAATAGGGATGAAGAGGTACAAAGTTCCAGGGAGGAACAACACGAAGACGATGAGAAGATCACTCGAGAACAGATCGAAGAGGCCACAAAAAGATGAGGAACGGGAAAGCCCCGGGTTACAAACAAAGCCTGGAGAGAAGAAAAATACCACAAGATTGGGAAATAGGTCAAATAATCCCCATACACAAAAAAAGCGACAACAGTGTGATAACTACAGAGGTAGTCTATGAGAGGATACTATACTATACTATATTGGAAGAGGTGCAGAGTGGCTTCCGCAAAGGAAGAGGCACACAAGATTATATATTTACTATCAAATAAATAAGTACAAAGAGATTGCAGTACAATAAAAAAACTTACTTCCTAGACCTACAAAAGGCGTTGGACAAAGTACCGAGAAGAAAAGTATGGAAAGCCTAAAGAACAAGAAAGTAAACCCTAAGCTGAGTAGAGTGATCAAAAGCTTGTACAACAATACAAGAAACAAAGTCATAAGCAACAACAACAGCTCCAAGGAATTCACAACGAGGAAAGGGCAGAGAGAGGGTGGGATGATAAGCCCAACACTATTTAATCCCTTCATGGACGAGATAATAAAGAAATGCCAAGTAGAATCCAAGAGAATGCTTGTAAGATATAGGAAATTACAACCAGGGTGCGCATTTGCAGACGATGTGGTGCTTTTAGTAGAAAATGAACAGAACTTACAGAGAAACCTAATCATATGGAATAAGGTATTTATAGAACACAAGATGGAATTAAACATGGATAAAACAAAAATACTGGTGATAGGCAAAGAAGGACACAACACAGAGATAAAAGTAAATGACAAATAAATAGAACAAACACAAAACTACAATTATCTGGGAGTGACAATAGACGAACAAGGTAAGCAAGAAGTGGAAATAACAGAAAGATTGGAGAAAACAAACAAACTATTCCAAGCGATGAACAAGTCTTTTATAAGCAAGAGGGAAGTGCCACAAGAAACTAAAGTGAAAGCATATAGAACAGTATTCAGACCGATATTGACATAATTACGGATCAGAATCTTGGGTCGAAAAGAATGAAGAGCAAAGTGGAAGCAGTGGAAATGAAATTTTTGAGAAGAGTCAAAGGTGTATCACTCAGAGACAGAGTAAGGGGTGCACAAATCAGAGAAGACCTCCTAATAACCCCAGTAAAAAAAATCAATTAATACAAAATTTATATAATGGTAACTAAAATAACAAATTCAATACAAATGAAACTAATAAAAATTTCCTTTAGGTAATACATTTGAAGCCAGTAATTTAGTAGCGTCCTTCTTTCACTCCTTTTATCTCTAGAGCGATTGACCTTCTAATTAAATCAGATGGTAACAGGCGCGGTACGTTCCGGGGTTGCTCGGGCGCCAGATTTTGAAGAGTTTACTCTCTTGACGGTGCCACAGGACTCTAGGGAGAACGGTTTAACCACTTAACCAGGGTTGCCTAACCTACTTACGAAATTTACACAATATTAACTTTAACTCGATGCCTAACTAAAATTCTTAAATAACGGTAAAAACTAAACATTAATTTACTTTACCTGAATTGTCCCTCTCAATCATGGACAACACCCCCACATACCAACGGTACCTTCTTTTAAGACGGACGGACTGTTACTACCTATCTTTCTAGTAAAGGTCAATTACGGGTTATCCTTCTTATCTGTTTGTCCATTTAAAGATTCGGTGACGTTGCACGCTATTATACTATTTTTCGCAATTTATAGTACCTACTTTAATTAATAACTTCGTTACAAACCACCTCCACTTCGGCCAGAAAACAGAATATCTCTTTTCGGCGCACCCTGTATTTAGTTCTGGTAAAGTTTCAAGTATTTCACCCTTGGAATCTTCTTACGTTCCACAGGATGCTTCAGCGTGAAAACAACCAGGGACTCTACCGTGTGGATCAAATACGGGCCGGAATACGTCGGTGCCAACTTCGCTGCATATCCTAGGTCAGCTTTCGATAAGGGATGATCTTTTCGGAGCACCAAATCTCCTACATGTGGTCGCCATTCCCGATGCCGTAGATCATAATGATGTGCCTGCTTTGTAAATGCTTTGGCGATGTTTTTCCGAATCAGGCTAAACACTTCGCTGAGTTGACCTAATCTGTCCCGGTGTTTCGCAATACCTTCGGTTTGATCCTCCTGGTCATCCTCCTATGTGTTTGCTTCTTGCTCTCTATGAACGGAACTCGGTAAAACCAGCTCTCGGCCAAAATCTAGAAAGGTGGTGGAGAATCCCGCGGACTCCTGTACGGACGAACTTAGCGCCATGGAAAATTCGGGGATGTAACGATCCCAATTTCGGTGATCTTCTTCTGCAAACCGATGATCCGGTGTATAATTAAACACTACTATTAAACACGCGACTATCATATTGAGTGCCGTTATCAGTCATCACTACTTTAGGGGTGCCAAAACGGGTAATAACATCTTCAAACAAGGCTTCTGACACCGTGCTAGCTGTCGCCTTAGGAACGGCCTTAACACATACCCATTTTGTAAAACGATCCTGGAAGGTTAGTAAATACTGATTCCCTTTACGTGAGCGGGGAAGCTGGCCCACTATGTCGGTACTAAAAATGTCCCAGGGCAACCGGTTGTGGTATAATTACATTTCTCCGGCGGATGGCTGTTGCAAAAGTTTATAACGCTGGAATGACTCGCAGCGCCGCACATATTTAGCGGTATCACGGTACATCCCAGGCCAAAAGTAATGATCTGTGATACGATTAATGGTGTGTCGGTACCATGCACAGTCAGGGAGTTTGATAGCGCAAACGTCCTAATCGGAGTGAGCTGGGGAAGGAAGGGGGTCACGGGAAAGAGCGTCAGCAACTTTATTAAGTGTACCTTTCGGTACTGAATCTCGTAGTCAAATTGTTGTAGAAAAACACTCCATCTCGCCAGCTGGCTTGATCGAGTGTAACCATCGTAGCGACTGGTGATCAGATATAACGGTGAAACGGTATCCTTCTAGGTAGGGCCACATCTTCTCAATACCACACACGATAGCTAGGTACTCTTTTTCAGTGACGGAGTAATTAACCTCGGCCGGTGATAATGTACGACTCGCATAAGATATCACCCATTCATCCCCCTGGGTCGTCTGAGTGAGGGCACCGCCTAGACCATAGTTCGACGCATCGGTTTGTGACACGAAAGGATTGTTGAAGTCGGGAAAGCGAGTATCGGCGCGTTGATTAATCGCTCTTTCAGGGCCCTGAACGCCCTAGTTTGGTCATCGCCCCACCTCCATTTCTCAGTTTTTATAAGTTAACGGCGCAACTACTTGCGAGAAGTTTGGTACGAAGCGGCATGCTACGCCATGTTTTAAGGTTATGCGGTGCGAGAATCTCTTGTAAGGCGGAAACCTTATCGGAGTCGGTTTGGATGCCTCGTATTTCAGTGACTTACGGCAAAAGTGGCACTTCTGGAAATTTAGTTTAAGATTGGCCAATCGCAGACGGTGAAATACTTCCCGTAGGTTGTCCAGGTGCTCGTGAAAGGTTACCCCTAGCACAATAATGTCGTCGAGGTAGGCGAATGCACGTGGTTCCATTTCAGGACTGACAGACCAAAAGGTATGACTTTAAATTGAAATAAGCCTCTGCCGGCGATTGTAAAATCCGTGAGAGGGCGACTGGATTCAGCCAGGGGTATTTACCAGTAACCCTGCTTCAGATCAATACTGTACCTATATGTAGCGGGATTGTTGAAGGTGGTCCAGAATGCCGTGAATGAACGGTAGCGGATGGGCATCTTTAACAGACACTTCGTTTATCTTTCGGAAATCAATACAGAATAATTTTAACTCCATGCCTAACTAAAATTCTTAAATAACGGTAAAAACAAAACATTAATTTACTTTACCTCAATTGTTCCTCTCAATCATGGACAACATTCCCACATACCAACGGTACCTTCTTTTAAGACGGACGGACTGTTACTACCTATTTTCCTAGTAAAGGTCAATTACGCGTTATCCCTCTTAGCTGTTTGTCCATTTAAACATTCGGTGACGTTGCACGCTATACTATTTTTCGAAATTTATAGTACTTTAATTAATAACTTCGTTAGATCAGAAGTCATAGATAGAGAGACGACAATTGAGCTGGTGGGGACACATTCAGAGAATGGAAGAAAAAAGAACGGTGAAACAGGTATGGGGCTAAGGCCACAGAGAGAAGAAGCAGAGGAAGGCCGCAGGAGATGTGGGACAAGATGATGAGGAAAGATACTGGAGACGATGGCAGGAAGCAAAAATGATAGCACAAGATAGAAAAGAGTGGGGGAAATTTGTGTATAAAGTTCAACGGGAGTGAGGTTAAGCGAGAGTGATAGATAGAAAACACACAAGTGATTAATAGCAAGACTCAAATAGCAAGATAAGAATACAATCTATTTATTTACTTAAATTATAGTACACACACTGTCAAAAGGGGGGGTTCAAGAACTTTTTTCGATCCAATGTTGACCCTGATTTCTATCGCGTTGAAGGCCTCCAAAGCTCTCTTACGTCGGCCCAGTTTGGTGTTCTTCTTAGCCACCTTTCTTTGAGCTGCACGCACCGATCTTCGTTTACGTTGGCCCATTCCACTGAAGAAATCTCTACGAATTTTATTTATTTATTTATTTATTTATTTATTTATTCAACGTAGCCTAAGGCTAATTTACCACTCTCACATGCTCAACAATAAACATGCAATACAAAATATGAAATATAAAACATAAAACATAAAACATCTCTTCCTAGCCAACTCGCTCCGCAAACCTCTTTTTCAATTTACGCTTAAATGCATCGACGCTCCCAGTTCTTTTAATATCTGGTGGTAGCTCATTATACATTACCACCCCTTTATCGAAGATAGAGTTTTTGGTGCTTTTTAAATTCATGCCCTCTACGTAAAACTGGTCCCTATTTCTCGTAGCGTAACTATGCACCTCTGTTATCCTCTTTATAAATATATTCAAATATTCTGGCAACTGTCCCTTGTCTATCTTATAAATAAAAACTAATACATCGAATAAAATTTGATCCTTAACGCTTAACAAGTCTAGTTTTCTTAACATATCCATAATTCTTGTGTATGGCTTTGCATTTAATATTGCTCTCAAACCACGATTCCATACTACTTCTAACTTATCCATTACATATGTATTTACACAAAACAACAAAGAGTTACAAAAACGTACCTGCGGCATAACAATAGAATTGAAAATTATCTTTTTAGTTTCTTGAGACAAAACATTTCTTAGCCTACAAATAACACCAACTTTCTTAACTAGTTTCTTCTCTACATACTCTGCATATTTATCAAACTTAAGATCACAGTCAATAATTACTCCCAAGTACTTAAAACTATCTACCCATTGTATCACCTCCTTTTCTACAATTATATCACATTTTTTAACCTTCTTTCCTATATACATGCATTTGGTTTTCTTAGTATTTAGACATAGTTTATTATGACACAGCCATTGTACAATATTTACAAGTTCGGAGTTCATATCATTAACAAGCTCTGTGCCTTCTTTTCCAGAAATATATACCAAGGCATCATCAGCAAATAGATGTATTTTACTCTTATTTACTATATTTGGTAATTCGTTTATGTACAAAATGAATAATAGAGGTCCTAATTTACTACCTTGTGGAACTCCAAATTCTACATCCTTACAATCAGAACATTTATCATTAACTTTGACATATTGTTTTCTATTTCGCAAGTAATCTTTTAACCATTTAAAAATATTTCCTCTAATCCCATAACTATATAACTTTTCTAATAATTTCTCCCTACTAACAGTTTCAAAAGCCCTTTTAAAATCTAAAAATACCGCAACAGTACAATTTCTCTGATCTCTCTCCCTTTTCCATGATTCTACCACTAGTTGCACCGCAGTCTCAGTAGAATGCCTATGCCTGAACCCTGATTGGTATATTGTTAAAATGTCATTGTTGTTTACATGTTCCATTAATTTATCGAAAATAATAGTCTCTAAAATCTTATCAACCACCGGCAACACATTTACTGGACGAAAATCTGACATAAGTATACTATTAGGCACTTTAAGTATTGGTGTGATACATGCAACTTTCAAGGATTCCGGTACAGTACACGATACTATAGAATTATTTATAATATCCAACACTTCGGAGCCCGTAATGTCCCAAATCTCTTTCAATAATCTTGCATTTAACAACCCTTCACTTGAAACATTTTTTAAATTTCTCACAATCCCCTCCACACCCGTTTTATCCACCGGCAATAATTCTATACATAGACCCCCCTTATACTCTATTTCCTTCTCCACGTAGGTACTACTAGGGTTTGGTATTGTCCTTATAATTTCCTCTATACTTCCAACAAAATACTGATTTAGCCTCTGTGACATTTCTTGACTTTCATACACAATTTCACCATTAAAATCCATAGTCCTAATTTCATTGCAACCTTTGACCTTCAATAGTGTTTTCAAAGTTCTCCACATGTTACTGGGGTCCCCCACACAGTTATCAATACTCTCCACATAATATTTCTGTTTTTCCGTTTTATTGACAACTAAAAAACTATTTCTCCTTAACTTATACTCTTCCCACGCCCTTCCCACTATAGCACTTTCTCTCCCTTTTAACGACTCAAGTAATCGAAATTTCTGATATGCTGTATCCCTTTTTCTCCTCTCCATCTTTACTTTGTCATTGAACCAAGGACAAGTTTTCTCTACACAGATCCGCCTGTCTCTCCCTTTACACTTTGAAATCACCTCATTACACCTCTGTATGAACCTATTATACTCTCCCTCTACTCCCATGTTTGACCCAGTATCTTGAAATTCCCTTTTTAATAGCTCGATGTCTACTTTTCCCCTAATTGTTTTCATTGTTTCAGATCCATCCCCCATTACCATTACACTACTATGATCTGACATTTTTGGAGTGTCCAGTACCTTACATTCTACTTCTTTGTTACAAAAGACCAAATCTAAAAGTGTTTTTGACTTTTCAGTCACCCTCGTCGCTTTATTAACCCATTGTTTTAGACCGATCGACAAGGCACCTTTATACAATTTTCTTGCATAATAATCATTTTCTACGTGTAACCAGTCCAGATTAAAATCCCCTGTGATTGTAACAGTATTCCCCTTCGCCTGCCGAGTCAATTCTTCCGCCCAAGTATTGAATGTTTCCAAAAATACTGCTTTACTACCACTTGGTGACCTATATACACACCCAATTATTCCACTCTTTTTTCCACGTCCTACTCTTATGGCCAACATCCAAAACTCTTTTTGTTGTAACTCACAGCTAACCAATGTACTATAAAGCGAACAACTTACATAAATTAGTACACCCCAGTGTGCCTAGAGGTGGAGTCGCACCTATACACTTGGTACCCTTCAATTTGCAACAATGATGTCTCATCTTCACCCAACACATGCGTTTCCGTTAGACACATAAGGCTGATTTGTTTGTCTCTCAACACTAACTTAACTTCATCTAGTTTGCCCATTGCCCCATCAATATTTATTAACATTAACTTGTTCTGCCTCTGCCTCGTTCCACTCCTTCCCTCCCCTGATTGCTATATCTCACTCTTGGCTGTATTCTTAGCTATTCTCCTTACTCTTTGTAAAATACACGGACAATTTTTGTCAAATGTAGAATGTTCAGTAACTAACTTTAGGTTATACTTCTTATTCGCTGCCTTACAGTTACCACAATCAAATTTCGCACTCTTACAGTCCTTTCTAATATGTTCTTCTGAGCCACATTTTGAACATTTCATTTTTTCATTACACTGACTAGCCAAATGTGCAAATCCGTAACAATTGAAACACCTTCTGATCCATACATGATCCACTACTTTCACTAACTGCATACCACATCTCACTCTCTCTTGACCCATTAGATTATTATAAGTCCTAGGATCCACCTCCAATATAATGGTCATATCTTTATATGCTTCATTCTTCTCCCTCCTAATCAGCTTCATATTAAAACCCCTTTCACCCACATCTAACTCATTTTGTGTACAAATATTGTTTACTATGGTCTCATCAGTCTCCTTGTCCACAGCCCAATCTACTCTGAGTAACTTCACTTTTGGAAAGTTTTGCTTCAATGAAACTACTTGATATCCATCCCCAAGAACCTCTGCCGCATTTTTTTGTAACTTTTCTCTACTCTCTTCATTATCACATCCTATCAATACGGCACCATTCGATACCTCTTTCACTGTCGAAACCCCAACTTGTAATTTGACCACATCAATACTTTTATTTATAGCCTCTCTTGTCACTTCAGCACCCTGTTCCTCCACTGGTTTCACAATTAACAGTGGCTCTTTTCTCACTCCCCTAAGAATGTCCCTGTAACTATTCCTGTCTTTTTTTTCAGATACAGATTTTTTACTATCTTCTCTCACATATCTTTCTAGCTCGTGCACCTTATTGCTAATCTTCTTGCTTTCCATCATACCATTCTCAAACATTTTTTGTACTTCCATCATGTTACTTTTCACTTCATTAATGGAGTCTCGAAACATCTTTGCAATCCATCTATTTTCCGGATTCATATCCCTACACTCCTCACAGCACCATACAGCTCCTGCAATATTATTAATTGCTTTTTTGTCCGCCGCTGAAATACCCATACATTTTAAATGAAACCATTCTTGGCAAGGCCCCTCACAACCAATGTAATTTTTATCATTTCTCAAAAATTTAGCCTTACATTTCCCACAGTTTTCATCTCCCTCCCTTTCTCCTGCCATTCTTTCCCACAAATTGGGGTAAGAATTAAAACAAATAATACAATACAAGCAACCAAATAATTTTGTCCTCACGACTTCAATGAAATAACTCCGAATGTTGCGGAATTGCACTTTCCCGTGTTTTTTGTCCCTTTTTCTTAAGCCATCCACTGATCACCCAATTCACACTACCCCTCCAAATAACGAAGAAAATTAATATTTAATTCACAAAAATCATCCGTCAATAGTATATGCGACCTCTGACATACCCGTTTATCTTATCACGCACACTAATATTGCGCTGCAATAGGTACTTACATTAATCGTTAATTAATCCTTCACTGTAGTATCACTCATTTGCAACAATACTTTAATAGAAACTAGATTTTTTTCTACTTTTGATAGCACCAAACTTTGTTTTAAACCGTGACTTTTAGCAACATTAAATTCAATTTAACCGGGAAGCGTAAATTTACTCAACTTTGACGTTCAAAAATGGTTCGAATTCGAATTTGTTTGATGAATTCCGAAATTTTCGAATTATGAGAGCAATTTACGAGGAAATTTAGCCTGAGGTAAAGAGTTGTGATGTGGAACGACAATTTTTCCTGCTAGTACGCCAAAAGTTCACTCGCCATTGGAAAATACTCGGACTTCATTTTTTGGAAAACTCGCTGTGACCACTGTATTGGTCGGATTGTTGACTTTTATATCTGAAAATTACCCCAATGAACCCTCACCGCAGTTATGCCTATCGATATCGCATTGGGGTATGCTATTTCTATTGTAACTTTGAAAGAATCGCAAAATGTCGCAATAAAACAGTATCTGTCTCACTTTGACACATCCTAGACAGCTTGAAACATTATACTTTTTGCTAAAACTAGGCATATGAGCCGTGGCATGTTCTTAGGGTCATTTTGAGACATAAAACTCCATAATCGGAGCAAAACTATGATCAGAGCGAGTTGTCCAGAAATGCATGCCAAAGTCCAATTTTAACATGGCTTTTATATGGGAGTGCGATTATGAAATTTTTATTACTTAGGACAATTGAACCCCTCCTTAAGCCTAGAAAATACTCATATTGTAACACTGTACACCAAATGGTAAAAGGGTTCTTGATTATAATATGTAATAATAAAAAAAAACACCGTCCACATGTATGATTTTAAAATCTTTTATTCGCCGATCGATTATAGGGGCGGATGTAGCCAGATTTGTGTTACAAATCACTAGTCATTTATTTGATTCCTTATAACAACACCTCTAGCCTGACATGTCTCTACATTGGATCGTATTGTTTATGATAAACAATGAGGAAGTTCTATTGCTGACAATAAGTTCTTCCGAGCTTCTAAGACAGTTTCGTTTAAAGCTCCCTGCTAGGTAGGTATAGTAAAGTTAAGTCGAACTATTCTTTGTGTATCCATCACAGTTCATCCAAAGTGACTAAAACATTATAAGTAGTGCTGATTGAATCGTTAAATCGTCTTGGAGCTCATGAACTTCTCATCATAATTCTTAGGCATTTTTTATTGTTTTATTGTTAGGCATTCATCTAATTATGATGACTATTTCAAGGAATGAGCCATCTTGTGTCGGTATTATGTGTAAGTAATAATAGAAACCGCAATTACATCTATAGTAGTAGTAGTAGTAGTAGTAGTAGTAGTAAGGTGAAGTTTGAGAGTGACGTCATCTGTTTGCTTTTGATCACGTTGACCCCATTTCATTTTCAATCGGAAACTCTGTGGAAGACTGAGATTTCACGATTTACGCGTTGGTAACGCGTGACCCATATGATTAGTGTTTTAAAACGAAACATTTCTTGGCTAGTCACACATTTCAGTGTTTGTAATGCTCACGTAGGTGTGATCCTTTTATCTCTAAATTTGTTCAACATTTTCTACAAAAAACTTCTGACTACAGGTCCAAGCTGCTATATTGTTAGCAGAATGCTGTACGTAATTTGGTAGTATATATAACAGAGGGAAGCACTTTTCCTAGTTTCCGTTGAAAGAAAGTACTTACTGAAGTTTAAATCGATACAAGAATATTAGGTATTTCCTAGTTTTTCTATATACGCAGCTCAACGTTGTAATAAAGAAAAAAATCCGGAATAATATTTGCATACGTATAAGCTAGCTGTAAGTAAAATTTTAATATAACAACTTTTTTTTTGTATTTATTTGGCAATTTACTTTTATGAAGCTCTGAACATGTTTACACAAAATGCAAATTTTCGGATACGTGATTTTCGGAGCGAAGGTAGTTTCCCGATTTAAAGGTGTTGGTGTGTAAATATTACGTATAGCAAGGTTATACGCATTGGAAGGGTAGCTTCAGACGAGTCGGGTTTAATTTTCTCCTAGAAAGAACAAATGGAGGAATATCGAGGGAAGTACAGACTGCCTAATTTGACTGTTGCGGGTTGAAAGTGCAAACAATGCCGTAGGGGTCCTGCGTCGAGGCGCCCTAATGAAACCGCAGACGTAAAACAGCCTCGATTAACGCAATTGCCCGGGGTGCCCTAAGCCTTCCGGATGGTCTTGTCAACTGCACGTCTAGTTAAACATAATTATTGCCGGTTAAATTCTAACGTAAAAGGTGGATACTTATTAAATATTTGCTAACGAAAAAGGACAGTTTGTAAGCAGTAACAAGCATACTCGACAAGAGTAATGTGGCAGGACATGTGCAATAAACAGGCAATCCCTGAGGCAAGCACGTACAAGCCTTCTAGATTGCTGTTGTTTCCCGCTTGATCACGTATGGTACGTGATGCCATCAATCTGCACGTCACCTAACCTGCCCCTGAAAAATATTTAATTCATATAGTCGGTAGCGAAATGCTACTAGTATTATTTTGCAATAAATTATTTATATTACGAGTTTTTCAGAATAAGGGTTTATCGCAGCCTAAAAAGAGCAATAAAGCACATTTTACGGCGTGTGTGTATGTGAACATCTGTTGGCGTCCTAATTTATTCGACGTCAATATTCTCAATTATTACCTACACCTTCCATTAGTTCCATATACGGAACCCATCCATTGAATTTTCTTATAAATCATACCGCCGATTACAACTCGATTGAACAAACTCTTTTTTTTTAATGTTACTTCAAACGAAAAAGGTCGAAAAGGGATAATTTCTCTTTCAACTGAGAAAATACACACAACTTCTAGCTCATTGGGAGTTCACAGAAGAATTCCCCAAGCTCTAGAGACACATTGAACATGTTTTATTAATGAAAACAACTTTATTTTTTATAGTTACGAAGTATATTGCTTCTATAAAATTTAATGCTTACAGCCTCGATACAATCGATTATTGAATTAGAAATAATATTAGAAATTTGGTTTTAGATTAAAAACAACAAATAATACTATCTACTATTTAATAGGTACTACAAACACGCTATTTCATCAATTATTTAATCCCATATTAATAAACTGATTCATTATCAGATCGGAAACCATCCCAACTTTTATTGAAAATTAATTTAGTCATCCGAAAAATGATGAGGGGAGTTGCGTTGCTTTCAATTATTATTTTATTCGCTACAAGCGTTTCGAAATTTTTTATTCTCAGTTAAATCTATTTTTTTATTATGTAAATGTACTTACATTTTAATGATATTTGATGATGGATTCATAATTATAAAAGTCTCAAAGAAATAAGTATTGGAAATTCTACATGTAAATCATATCTCCTTTTTTAAATTTAAATCCAAAAATTGACCTCTAATATTTGAAAATAGCTACTGAATTACATTTTGATCATGTGATCCTCTAAACTAGTGCTTGTGAAGAACACTAAAGTTACAAGGCATTAATACACTCACCGGTAAAATAATCGATCCATTCAAAAAATGCTCATTAATAACCTTTTTATTTTAAATTCGATTTGATTAATTTTCTTTCATATTATAAGTAAATTTATATGGAATCTAGCACATGTTTTGAATTTTAAGAATATTGGGTGACACGATGTGCGTTTTTTACACTATAACTTTAAAACCACGTGTGGAGTGTCAGAGTTGTTCCACCTTGTAATTTCTTATTTTGTTATCAAGACACATCGTTTGTTTACAATTTCTTTTTTCATTTATTACAATAGCTTAATTTTTGTGAAAGATACAAGGGTTTAAGAAAAACGTTACATTTTTCCTATGGTGATAACAATAAGACTCAGACAGAAATTCTGCAGCCTCGTCCATTTCGTTGTACGCTCTATAGCGGTGCCCTTACTGATTTTGAAGCTCTCTCTATGTACTACTACACAACTCTATTCAACCTTCTTCGGTTGCTGAAAATATTCTCCTAGGCTCCGATTAGGTATTCTAACCACTGACTTAATCATTCTAGTGTATATCTAGTGGCTCCACTTATTGTCGAACGCTCCCATAGAGGCTTTGTAGCTTTGCTCGCTCCTTCACTAGGTGTGGTTGTAATGTTAGCCTTGTTTTAAAGTGATATTTTAGTTACAATCTGTACTTTTGTTTTGTCGCCTCTTTTCTTGGTGAGGTTCGTTTTTGTTGGATTAGTAGACGAACACTCTTCTCCTCACCATGTTTCAACTAGATTTATAGCTCCCTAAATCACCACTTCCACGTACCACAATACCTATGCCATGGGCATAACCTACTGTAGTATAGTCATCGTTTGTTTACAATTTCTTTTTTCATTTATTACAATAGCTTAATTTTTGTGAAAGATACAAGGGTTTAAGAAAAACGTTACATTTTTCCTATGGTGATAACAATAAGACTCAGACAGAAATTCTGCAGCCTCGTCCATTTCGTTGTACGCTCTATAGCGGTGCCCTTACTGATTTTGAAGCTCTCTCTATGTACTACTACACAACTCTATTCAACCTTCTTCGGTTGCTGAAAATATTCTCCTAGGCTCCGATTAGGTATTCTAACCACTGACTTAATCATTCTAGTGTATATCTAGTGGCTCCACTTATTGTCGAACGCTCCCATAGAGGCTTTGTAGCTTTGCTCGCTCCTTCACTAGGTGTGGTTGTAATGTTAGCCTTGTTTTAAAGTGATATTTTAGTTACAATCTGTACTTTTGTTTTGTCGCCTCTTTTCTTGGTGAGGTTCGTTTTTGTTGGATTAGTAGACGAACACTCTTCTCCTCACCATGTTTCAACTAGATTTATAGCTCCCTAAATCACCACTTCCACGTACCACAATACCTATGCCATGGGCATAACCTACTGTAGTATAGTCTGTCTCACTTAGTCACCTCAACAGTGTGTTTTACTACCCATTGGATAGGAACTTCATGGGATTTAACTGATATTTGTTGAGGGACTCCTCCGTGATGTGTTGTACAATAAGTTTGTGCAGTACCTTCAGAAGTAACGTAAAACAGATGGGTCCAAACGACTTGGCTTGGACACATCTGGTCCACGTTTCGATATGAATATAATTTATAGGTACACCCACATCATGGGTATATATCCCAAGGCAATACATACTTTCCCTTAGTAACATATACCGTGTGACTAGTTTCAAAGCGGGACATAGCCGAATAGCATGGGAAATTACATATTTGCAGTTTGCTGGTCACCAATTATATCTACAAGAATGGTAATGATGTCTATCGAAAGAGCATTATTTTCTGAGCCAGTTTATACCAAATATTTGGTACTTATACCTATTCACTACTTTTTTAATTAGGAAAATATAATTTTCAAAAGTTAAAAATATGAGTAGCCATGACATGTCAAATTCGAATAATTTTGAATATTATCAAATCAAACATTTTAAATTATGTAATATGGCATTTTCCCGAAAAATTTAACCATGAATAATGATAGATAATAATAGTTATTATAACAAGGAACGAGTGTTTAAATAGGCAACAGGTCTAAAAATTAATATTAAACATTATTTGAATTTGACATGTCATGGCTGGTCATACTTTTTAACTTTTGAACATTATTTTTTAATTAAAAAAGCAGTGAATTAGTAAGTATACCAAACAATTTGGTATAAACAGGCTCAGAAAATAATGCTCTTTCGGTAGACATCATTACTATTCTTGTAGATATAATTGGTGAGCAGCAAACTGCAAATATGTGATTTCCCATGCTATTCGGCTATGTCCCGCTTTGAAACTTGTCACACGGTATAGCATTGAGGCGAGCAGGGCGAGGCTTTTTGTAGAAAAGCGCGATAAATTCCACCCATCCCTTGAGATTTATTTAGACGGATAGAAATTCTTCACTGCACGTCTAATTTTGGTTAAATTGACCATAAGACAGTCTAGTTCCAATCTCTTCTGATTCCCTTAAAAGACTTTCCAGGAGTTATTATTTCTTCTTCGTCAATTTTAGCGGCTATTTATTGTTTTATGGCCTTACTATAGTCGGTGTGTGTAGTTCGGTATGAACCCTATCCGCTTGTTTTGTTCACTTTATAAAGAAGCTTTCTAGTCTGTATCCGCAATCGAGGGAGTTCCTCATGCCACCCGTTTTTGAGGTTCTCTTCTCTTTCAGGTTTCCTCAAATACATTTTTGATGCTCATCCAAACTTTACTTCCATGTGCTCCACTTCCGGCGGGTTATTGACCTTGGTAGGATAATTCTCGAGTTTGTCCTTTAGGTTCTCTCTGTAGAAGCCTCAGTTGGTTCTCCTCGGATTTCTGAATATTGCTGTCACTGGCTCCTATCTAAAAAGAATTTATCTATGGTCATAGAGCGCTGCCTTTTCTGACACATGCTATTTATACATATACTGTGCTGCAAACACATGTTACATCAATTACCTCCATTCCTGGATTGTTGGATCATTGCTTATATTAGCCATTTATAGGTTATTAATAATATAATCTAAATGAAACTCATCTCTTCTGCCCGACGTAAAGCGATGCGCATTAGCTTCACATCCGAGAAGGATTTACCACCCTCTCTGCTGACAGTGTTCCACCAGCTTGACAAGTTTTGTGGCTGGCGGTTTATATAGGTGGTTGTAGGGGACATATGCGAATCAGAATCTCGCTCCCACCCCCTTCCACTGTTAACATCACTGCGAACAGGTTTCTGCAACTGAGTTTCTAGCTATCTGGAATTGATTTCGGTTGGCTCGGCACTAAACCGTTCTCCTTTCACTACCAAACCATGATTTGCCCTTTGTCATGGGCGTCAAAGTTTGTATCCTTACCGGTTTTGGGAGGCCCATCACTCTGACCTTTTCCAGTCCACGAGTACCTAGTCTCCGCATCGATGAACAGAACTTTTCTCGGTGGCAGCACTAGGTGAATTTGGGTGGTATCGCCCCAACAAGGATCCAGGTTTTAATTTTCACAGGTTGCTCTTCCGATGCCGCTTTTTCATTACCAAAACCCATTCTGAAGTTTTTTGGACCCTCACTGAAGGTTCTGATGTCCTTCTTCCTTCCTTCTTCCTTAGAAGTACTTCCCTCGGATCGGTGTCGCTTTTGCGTCTTCCCAATGGGCGGAGAACATGCTTATTCAAACCTCCCAGGTTGGCCCATTTTATAAGAGGAGGAGTCCGGTTGCCTAGGGCCTGTGATTCCTGCCTCATCTCTTCAAATTTCCGCTGCGCTGCCACAGAGAGTTTCAGTCTCTTCGGTACGAGCTACTCCGGAAGTGGTTGGTTGATTTTATTTCTTGAACACACAAGTAGGGGGGAGGGAACATCTTCACGCGCGATGACTCCTGCGCGCGTGTAAGGCAGCATAATGCAACGGAGTTGCGCCAGGTGCTGCGAGGTTGGGGCCAATAATTGCTGTTCTACTCTTCCGCCAAATATACCATGGGAAAGGCACTCTGACTCTTAGAGGTTTTCCCGCACCAATCTAAGCGCTACAGATTTCTTAATGGTTTAACATATTCCTGTTCGGGCATTCACTTAGGCTGTTCCCCTATCCGCCACTCGTCATTAACATATCGCTCAAGAATAATGGTCGAATGATGATCGCACACTACCTTTCCTCAAATTCGACTGTTATTCATATGCACCGAAATGCGCTTCATCGCCGCACGAATCTTGAAATAGAAAATTAGCTTTCTTGGTGGATGAAAATGGAGCTTTTGGAATAGGTCTTTAACTGATTCCTTTTAGGTACGTAAATCATAACTATCAATCATAACTATTGGGGACAGTTCGAAGTTTGTTGCAATATACTAAAATATACGTAATCTGTTTCTAATTTTGTTTATGATTGTAACAAGCGATGCAGGACAATTGTAAGAAAAAAAAGGACGGCCAGAAAGGGAATTTCGTGGCAAATAAACCTACGAACTTGGTTGAAAATGGAGCTGTTTAGGATGGCAGTAAACAAAGTCACAATAGCCAGGATAATCGCTATCCAATTTTAACTTTATGCGGTACCAAAAAACCTAATAGCGAACAGAGATCGAATGAATGATTGTAAAAATTAGACTCGTGAATATACCATGTCAACGGCAAAGATAAGGGCCGCCTACATTTGTCCATGCGATCTAATGAGCAAATACGATTAAAATAAAGTAAAAGAGAACTGACGGACAAAACGAAAATGGAGAAAGTAACTTCCTTAATGTAAATAATTAATAAACATTTAAGTTACAAAAACGAAATAAGAATTTTACTTATAAAGGGCCTTTGTATAAATAGCATTAAAAGCATCTTAAACATGAAATTGCCATCTATTTAATATATCAAGAAGCAATATTGGCTTTTAACTCATCATTACTCAATTCAATTCAAAGTTAAAGCTCTCTCAATTTATCAATTCATTAATTCGTCACTTAATTCATTTGTTTATAAATTGAATTAGAAAATCTACTTTTGGTCATTGTTGAAATTGTTGAAATTTTTTTTGGGTTATCGTATAGAGAGCTTCAGTCATTAGCTCTTCACCCTTCCAACATTCATATACCAGAGGGTCTTTGTCGTTCCTGTGGGAATCGGACCTGTTCACGATTACGATCTTTGAATTTAGAGAAGTTAGAAAATTGATATACGTGCATTCTTTGAGGATTATAAGTGTAAATCACGCCTTCTAGTGAAAAATGTACTGCCATATATTTTTTTCGTTTATTATGAATACCTACTCTGTATATCCAGAACATAAAGCAATTCATTTTTCTAGATGTTTACGTTATAAACAGTGAAATAAAAAAGTTAGGTTTATTGAAGCAAATGATCGATTCCATTTTTCAGTATACGAAATGCGAAGAAAAATAATAAAAAAATCAGCAGTTGTTATGAAAGAAGATAGATATTTTATTAGATGTAATTTTAAGTACCTTTCAGTTTGTTTTATACATATTTAAAACAGTTGTAAGCGTAAACTCCGTTTACTTGATGCAAAATTCAATTACTTTATAAAGTTTCGAACGATTAGACAATGTTTACTCTGCAGAAATATCAAACTGAGAGAATTTATTACATTTTCTTAGATACCCTTATTTCCTTCTCATTTCTGACATTGAAATATTTCCTACATAATTTTAAAAGTCGGTTATTTATTATAATAAAATACCATAAGTCATATGGTTCGTTTTTTTTTGGAAAAGCTAATGTTTGCATTTTTGTTACAGGCGAGGTGGAAAGACTTCTACGCGAGTATACACAAAATCAGGAGATGGTTCGTAACATCGGCGCCCATTATTATCAAATTATATATCCAGTTCAATTACGACAACATAAGAAAATGGGCATTTCCACCAGAGAGATAGGGGGGTCGCCTAAGGTACGCAAAGAGCGGAGTTCGGTATGTCACTGCACTAATTCATTCCATTCCATCGCTTTCTTTTCATAATGAGAATTTGTTTTTTTTTTGTTTTCTGTTTATATGTAAGCCTTGTTAAAATCTTCCTCATTGTTTATTTAAGATAATGAAAGAACTCGAAAAAATTCAAAGAGAAAACAAATTAGGAAAATATATACGTTAGAATTAATAATGTTTGCTCGAATTATTTTTGCAGCATTGGAGGGCGGTGTAAATTAACTCGGGAATCCGCTGGAAAAAGAATTCCTCATAAATTATTCTTGAAAGAAAGATTAATATTACGTAAAACTTTATTATTCATGAGTTTATCAAAATTAACCAAGTTTTTTTATCGTTATTGGGGAGATTTTTTGCTTACATGCTAAAGATGATGGTATTTCGTCAACGTCAACTACCTACATATTGTTTTGTTTTGAAAGAGAATTTCTTCTAAATTTAAACATTTTCAGATTTTATTTCGTCTGTCTTTCATAATATTATTAGTAGCATTTGAGTCGTAGAAACACGTTTAGTTTTCAGCAACATAACATTATTAGGTGATTGGGTAGACAAAATCCTCCTATCACTCTGAAGATGCAAGTTGCAATGTCTTACGAAACGTCAGAACTTAACAGACTTAACAGCTCACCACCATCGGGAGCTCAGAAGATGGATAATAATCCCAAAAATCCTTGTTTTGGCTCACAAGGAAAAAGCCAAGGCAAGCCTTTCAACGTAGGCTGTGGAAGAAATATAATGACGCGGTATAAGCCAAAAACTAGTTATGGGTAGACCCCAGTGACGTAATAATAGGGTGGCAGAACGGGCAAAGTGCCACGGACCCTCGATCGAAGCGGCCCCCAGTTGGAGAAATAATAAAATCCATAAATGACAAAAATGTTTATCTGAATGAGTGGCGTGGACAAGAATATGATGCTCCTAATAACCTGAAAGACACTTATGGTTGAGTTCAAAAACTCTTAAGAGATATTGAGCCAAATGCGATGAATGTCCATTGTGTTGCTCATGGTTTAAATTTGGTAGAAGTTATACAAATCAAAAAAACTGTGCCACACAATAATAATCAAAAGATGGAATATATTATTATCAAGTTTTATGTCTAATAAAGAAGGAGAGTCCGGGGAATCTTCAAATTCAGTAACATTAAATCCAACTAGAGGGGAGGGACGTTTCGATTCCATTTTTGCTTTAAAGGTTCGGTTTCTTGAAGTTCAAAAAGCGCTAAAAACTTGCCGAGTTATTAATTATAAAGATTCATTTTATTTCTTCAAGCTTTCATGAAGTGGGCACTGCATTGCTGGTATTTTTAACCACTCCTATGACTACGGCTAGTGCCGAGCGATCATTGTCAAAATTGAAATTGATAAAAACATATTCAAGAAATTGTATGGGACAAGAAACTTAGCTACTCTAGCTATCGAACAATCCATAGCCCGAAATTTGAACTTTGATAATGTCAATTTTGCTGATCAGAAAGCCCGAAAAAAGGAATTCTAATAATTAAAATTTTGTACGAAAACAAAAATTGTGATTCAGTCCAATATGCTCTTTAAATTAAAAGTTACTAGAAAATCAACTATTTATTATAATAACGTAATGATTTATTAAAATAAAATTTAATAATAAATAAAAGACTATAACGTTGGTTGAGCTTCTTTACATTGAGGAAGAGCCCTATCCGATGAATTTACTACGGGCCTCAAACGGTATAGTTACGCCACTGGTAGACCATCTTTCTTTGGTACATATTCATAACGAAGATTTCCTGCTCGTCTGGCAAAGTCGGTATTATATCATCATACAAAGGCATTCAGTAGTGTAACTGTCTCTGCATTACGTGCGTTCCTTTCTCGTTTTTCACACTGCAGTGGAAGTATTTCAACGTTTTTCAATGATACATTTGCATGTGCGTCGCTAGTCTACGTGTATAAACTTCTAACACCTTTTTTCAGATGTTAATTGCAAGAACACGTTTTGATAAAGAGATCCCATCATCATTCCTTTCATATGTACGTCTGCTCTCTATTAAGGCAGATTTCGTAATAAACATAAAACACTTTTGCTTTACACCAAATTGTCTCACTACTTTGAAGCTCATTATTGACATAACCAGAGCCAGAAGTAAGGAAAAAAGCCCTATGCGGTAGGCTTTAAGAGGCGGCAAATTTGAAGAAGAAAGAACTTTTATGGGTAATTATTATTATAATTGTACCAATGGTCCCAATTGGTTCCTGCACTGTGACCTTTTGGTCTATAATGCTCTCCGCTGTTGTCTACTCCTCGAGAATACCTGTATCTTTAACAAAGTCCAGGATTTTAGTAGGGCGGATCTTCGTTACTTCATCTTGTGTAATCTTTCCATTTCCACGTAGGTGTTCCCTTCCTTTGTGAATGCCCCACATTGGCAAATACCTCACCACAGTCCTTGCATATCGGGCTATCGGTCATTCCCATGTTATGCAGGTGTTTGTTCGGGTGACAGTGGCCTGTGAGCATCTCTGTTGCAAGTTTTATCTTCGTCCTACTTAACTTTCAGATGAACACTGCTAAGTTCCCCTTTGGGGTTTCCAGAAAGATCTTGGAATGACTCTGTCCTGGAATTTTCCACCAGTGTCTGCAATACTCTTTCGTAAGTATTGCCTGAATCTCCTTTTTGACTGTGTTATATGTAATCCCACAGGCTAGTTCGGGTCCGATGAGTGGTTTAGTGCTTGTCACTCTGGTAAGCTCCCAAAATTCAACTCAAATGAAGTTAGTAGAAACGCTGTTTAATATGAATTTAGGCTTGAATGATCAACGTCACACTATCGAGTTTACTTTGCTTTGAAAAACGCCATTGGAAACGGAAATGCACTCTTGCAGTACAGTAACTATAGCAGACTAACAGAAGAAGAAAAGAAGAAACATAAGAACACAATTCGTAACCAAGAATTTGATTTATGGAGCTTTTAAGAAAATATGGACTCTTTTTGACTTATTTACTGTGCACTATGATGGACCGGTGTCTGTAATTTTATCTGATCCTTAAAAAAAGCGAGAACCCTTTGCGTTTAGGTTAGGACGCGATATCAAATAACAAAAGCTAAATGAAGAGTCATCTAAGCATAAGCTTATTACTTCTGTTTGCGGAAGGCTGTAGAGAATTCTCTGATAAAGGAAGGAATTGACAAAGAACTATCTGCAAGGTCAAACAGAAAGTGAAAATTTTCATTGGAGAGAGATATTGCAAGGCTATTCTGTTTCATGCAAGAGTACTCTTACTCACAAAGAAAAAAAGCTTCTGCTGTAGGAGATCGTAATGGAAAATTTGATCTCATGCCCCATTGCAGTGAATCCTTTCTTCAACATATTGAGCATCCGAGAAAATGGAAAGTAAGCTCTTTTTCTCAACGAATCCAACATAAGTTAGTTACTTGACATACTTGCCAAGAAGATAAGGGATGGTACAATAAAGACAATCATTGACTGCACCTTAGACGTAGGTAATTAAAATTATGAACAGGCAATTATTAATAGTCCAGTCATTTTAAACATGAACATTGCAAAAAATCCTATATTAGGTTTGACTTCTTTATGTTGTTAGGTTCAGTCCCAGTAGTAAATACTCAATTTTGCAACTTCGAAAAACTTGTGGAAACTGGGGGGGGCGCCAAAAACCGCGATTTTTTCGGACTTTTTTCAGTTTTAGCCTCGTAGCTCCAAAACTACGAGTTATAGTGCAAAGAATACGATTATCTTTTTTAAACTAGACTAAATTTGTTACAATTTGAGCCTAACCGGAAGTCTGTAAGTATAATAGTTTCCGAGATACAGTTCTTCAAAAATAGGCAATTTTTCCCAAAATCTTTTTTCAACGTATCATCCATGTTTCGAGCCAGATATTGCCATAACCACGTGCCCTACGACTCTTGTCATGGAGAAAAAAATTGTAGGACATTTTATCACCTTTTATTTAAGCATAGATGCATTCCTGTGGGCCTAACAGTTCTCGAGAAAAAGACGGAAAACCGGAAAACTGTGAAATCCTCCACATATATGTAATAGCATTAGTATGATTAGAAGACATTTTCTGATTATTCTTATTTAGCCTAGCGAACGAACGCTCAAAAAGGGCTTGTAGACAGACTTTTTGATCCTAAAGATTTTATTTCTAAGATGTGTTTGGAGGTGTTTGGTGATAATTATACGAAAAGTCCCCGGCCCTACCGTATGAGCTAACTCCGTACCGTAACAAAATTTGCGGATTTGTTAAGTTTTCCCTTTGTATCTCTTGAATAGGCGATCGTAGTGGGAAATGGCCAATTATAAAAGAAAAGCTGCCTCGAGAAAATACTTTTGTTCTTTTCGTCAAACATTAACCCTATCATAAATGTATTTAGAAAAGACTAGAGACCATTAAACATGGTGGCGCATAAGAGTGAAATTGTTTGGCTAAGGATGCAGGTAATCTGTATTTAATACTCACATATCAGATTTAGCTCTAAACCTCCCACAAAATTAGTTGTTCTCTAGTGCCCTCTATTCCATCTTGAACTCAACGTTTTTTTTAAATAACTATAACATCTAATCTATTTGAGATAAAATATTAAACGGTATATGTATTTTATAGGAAATTTTATGATCTACAACTTTTATTTCAGCAGTTTTTGCTATAAATCCAATACTTTAGGAGCTAGGACACAATATTTGCCGAAAAACGTCGTGTAAAAGCGATTAAAAAAAAAATGTCAATTCTTGACAGGGAATATCTCTTCAACGGATAGAGATAGAGAAAAAACGCATAGAAGAAAACTTGTAGAAAATTTAATCAGCTTTTTTTTATAATTGGCCATTTCCCCCTACGATGGCCTGTTCAAGAGATGTAAACGGAAAACCAAACAAATCCGCACATTTTGTTACGCTACTTTTCGTATAATCACCACCAAACACATCCCAGAAATAAAATCATTAGGATCAAAAAGTCTGTCTACAAGCCCTTTTTGAGCGTTCGTTCGCTAGGCTAAATAAGAATAATCAGAAAATGTCTTCTAATCATATTAATGCTATTACATATATGTGGAGTCGTAGCGATTTCACCGTTTTCCGGTTTTCCGTCTTTTTCTCGAGAACTGTTAGGCCTACAGGAATGCATCTGTGCTTAAATAAAAGGTGATAAAATGTCCTACAATTTTTTCCTCCATGACAACGGTCGTAGGGCACGTCGTTGTGGCAATATCTGGCTCGAATCATGGATGATACGTTAAAAATAGATTTAGGGAAAATGCCTATTTTTGAAGAGCTGTATCTTGGAAACTATTATACTTACAGACTTCCGGTTAGGCTCAAATGGTAGAAAATTTAGTCCAGTTTAAAAAGATAATCATATTCTTTGCACTACAACTCATAGTTTTGATCTACGAGGCTAAAACTGAAAAAAGTCCGAAAAAATCGCGGTTTTTGGTGCCCCCCCCCAGTTTCCACAAGTTTTTCGAAGTTGCAAAATTGAGTATTTACTACTGGGACCGAACCTAACACCATGAAAAAAGCAAACCTAACATGGGATTTTTTGCAATGTTTGTATATTTTTGTGTTTAAATTGACTGTACTATAAGGTAAGTGGATCAAAAGCTGCTAAAAGTTTCTTGACTCTTTTATAGTAAGACGAATGTCAAACTCATGAGATAATGCAATAGGCGGAACATTAATAAAAAAACGTAGTATGATAATGCTAATACGCCCTACAAGTACAAAAGAATATGAGAGAAAATGGACATTTTGGGTACAATTCAGTTTGTTTACAGTTTTGGATTCAGGCCATTCTTAGAGATTTACCACACTATCACTGAAGTTGATGACCAAAACTAATTGATCTGCAAAAATGGCTATTGTCACAGTTGTTTATAAGCGCTTTGATAAAGTTTATGATGCTCTGAAACCTATTCAACCGTTAACATCTTAAACAAACAAACTCTAAATAACACAAAACCCCTGAAATTCATAGCATTTAGTTACCTTTGGCATGCTGTGCTGGAGAAAATATACAACACACATTTTTACAAAATGGTAGATTCTTCCAAAATATTCGGACCCTTCCTGAAAAACTTTTAGGGAATCGTGTACATTAGATGCTGCTTCTGAAGTCAAATTCGTAGTGCAAGGAAAACTTATTCAAGGATTCTGATAGATATGGAAATAGGTTTTTGGTCTAAACGACTCGACAAAATTTAGGAAGTGTACGGTTTTGTGAGTGTACGTAATGACAGTGGGCAACGTGAAAACCAAGCAGCGTAATTGGTTTTTGCCTATAAAGACGACCTGACCGAAGAAGAATTTCTGTTTGTAGTTGAAAGGATTAACAAAGACACTTTTGGCGGTTGAATCAGATCACCAGCTATTTGTTGATCGTGCCAAATAAACAATAAAGTTTTGGAAGTTGTGAAAACAACTAACATTTCTATTTACAAATATGTACAAGTTTTAACAACGCGGAATGCGGTTAATAATGGAGGTACAGGTTGGTCGGTCACCGGAGGGTAGACTGGTTCTGGAATTCAGGCTGACGGGTCAATGTAGACGGACTAGTCGGTGTTGGCTGCTTTCGTTAGCGGCTACGACTTCTAACTGATTCTGTGGATAACAGCGTTCGCTTATAAAGGGTTCTGACCGGTGTCGACGCGTTGTCATTGGTCGGCCAATGGGAATCAATCGTTGCTCTTCAGTCGCCACAACACTTGTGCTTTCTTTTTACAAAGACAGGTTTCTCTTTGGAATACCCCCTAATTCCTTTTCTTGGACAAGGACATTTTGGAAAAAAATCGAACTTCAAACATTACAAGGTTCCACCAGATTGTACACGGTGGGCTGTGGTTTTTTCTTTGGGAATACTCAACAATTGATAATTTCTTTAAATAGTTTCCTCGAAATTCAAATTTTAATCTGAAATTAATCCCAACAGAAGAACGAATTCATTGCAAAACTATCTTCCTGATGGTGATATTTTTTTCTATACCTAATTAATTATTTGCGTCTCTAACTATCTTACCTATTTCTGAGTCACATACAGTATATTTTAGTTTCAGTTTTTCACTTCTTGTTTACAGTTGATTCAATAAATTCACGTCATTCGGGCCTCGTACACCTTCATGACTGTGTTATAGCGAAATATCTCCTTCTAGGAGGGTCTTCACCGTTTCAAAGTGCACCTAGTCTTCTCAATAATACACATTTCGATTTCATACAATATTCTGATCCTGATTGGGCGTTATTATTGCTAATCGCTCCACCACGGATAGGCTCTCTAATATCTCTTTCGGAATCTTTTCATCCTCTTCAGGTATAACCATGTGAAAAAATTCTAGTGGGGGGTCATATCCTGAAGTCTTTCACATTGCCAAATTATGCTCTCATTTTCTCGCAAGCCACTATCGTCACCTTTCCTTTTATCCATTTACGGGTAAGACTGTAAGCATTCCAATGGGGAGCAAGACAATTTCATGCTTCCCCATTAATTTTGCTGATCTCACCTTTGAGTTTTGCAACTGTATACTGAACATCTTGTGCAAGATCTAAATTTCTTTTTTGGAAATTTTTATCTTGCATCGATCTTTAAGTTAAATATGCTTGAATATGTCACGACATTTCAGTTCTTATTTAGCTAATCAGCTAAATACAAAAAGTTGAGTATCTGCTTTAGGATATCGAAATAAGGATAGGATTAATGGCATTACAGTGTTCGTCTTTTTTCCAGATATGACTAAGCATTACAATAAACGTCATTTGAATAAATTTACTAATACATACTGTTTTTAATATCTCGAAATATTCAAATTTGCCAAATTGTTTATTCATTAAAATCCATGCCCTCTTAATACATATCTATATATTTGCTTCCAGCAATCGGAATACCAGGGAAGAAACGGCTGCTCTATCAACGTCGTTATTCATATCCGGAAACAAGACGCCAATTATTTCGTTCTCTTTGTAGAAAATTTAGTACAATCATAATTTAAAATAGCTTAATAAAGGTAATTTGAAATTTAAAGAGGAAGATGTTTAACATGGCATCCAATGAGTTTGTTTAAATAGATATATTTCATGTTTTATCTATTCCTTCATCTCATTATTCGTATTCTCATTTTCATTCGCTCATTCTGTTCCTATAAATTGCTTGTTAAATCCTTGTTTCAAGTTGCTATAAATAACAACCTTTATATTAGCAACGCAGTGAATGGGATTCGAGTACATGCCTTACAGTAAATTAGTGATTTCAGGTGTGAAAGCTTTTTTAAAGATGCGGTACTTTAATTTATAGTCGACTGATAACAAAGTCTGTAAAAGTTCCTGAACAAACAGTTGTAACGTTCGTTATATAAACGAGCTTCTTTAGATTGTTTAAATCTCTCGTATTTTACCTTAAATGAAAGGCATATTAAAGTTTTGACTTTAAAGCTTTTGCATTACACTTTTCAGATATGTTGTAAATTTTGTAGATAAAGTACTGACTATATATATGTTCATCTAACAGTTGCCAAGTTGTCTTTGAACGCGAAGAACTTATTAACTTCAAGTCAAAAGTTTAATGCAAAATGTAAAAAGACAACGAGACTTATTGTGCACGGAGTAAATAAATCTGATACGAATCGTTTTGTTGCTATAAACATAAACTTAGTTTCAAGTAAATTCGGCATAAATTTCAATTTAGTGCAGACTTTATTAATAATTTCTTCGTACAAAATATAATTTAAACGGATATGAAACTTAAATGCAGTAATTACAAATTTACATAGCAAATCGTTAAGCTCTTGTAGTAAATTACCTACACATTGCACTGGTATTTTGAGTAATAATCTTAACAGATGTTCAATTAACGTTGACAGTGTTCGAGATGATGGAGGCCTAAATATGACACTTTATGACGTTTTAAATATGGGTAATATAAGGTGATGATTCTCAATTTTCAAAGCAGCTATACTTCCTGTATGAAGAGAATTTGCTGTTTTACTTGTCTAAAATTTTGTGCAATTGGCTACTTATTGTTATGTATTCTTTTGTATTTTTTTGGCACGTTGGTGTACCTATCGAGCAACAGCTTCAAACTATAACCAAATTAAAGTTTGAACATAATTCTATGAGAAAAAAACATTTCTGCCTCGTTAAATCTTGTGCTAATGTGTTACGGCAAGAATTTAGAATTGTAACACAATTTATAAATAGGTATTGCACCAGTAAGCTCAGTTATATGGGCAACTTGGGGGTGGATTAGTAAGAATGAGGAAAAGTGAGTTGTATGTAGTATAAGCAGAATGAGAAACGAATACTCAATAGAAAAAATGGGCGCCACGCAAGTTCTAAAGGTAATAGCTAAAATTGAGAGTATGAACTGCGAAGATAGTCTCAATTCGGAGATGAGTAAACGTAGTAATCTGAAAGAGAAATATGGTAATGGAGCAATAATGGGAATAAAAAGTAATTTGACGAGAGTATAATAAAGACTCGGTCAAAATATGTATACAAATATCTATAACATAACGTAATTGTTCAAAATAAAGAAATACATGACTGTAACTGGATAATAATCAAAAATTGTAGTAACTTATTCGATGGTAATAATACTAATTAGGGATCCGGTTTACCTTTTAAGTAGCGTTGCAATAAACTACTTGTAGTGAATTACGTTAACATGCAAATTCAATACTTTCAGAATACGATGCAATCGTAGTAAGCCAAGTAAGTAAGTAATAATAATAAAGTACCTGTGTAACTCCGGTGAAGATCCTTGCGCAAAGACCTGCCGAAGCGATGTAATCTAAATAACGAAAATTAGTACAAATCGGGCCAGAAATAATGGTTCGGTCCCAAACAACGAGAATACTTAATTACTCACGATTCACTTAAAGGATCGGATACTGAGCATATATTAGCAACAGAGTTTGAATTTATCAACAATTTGAAAGTTAAGGTAAAAGGGAGTAGCTCATACAATTTAATGTACAAATAAATTAAAACAAACAAAATACTATTTAACTTTAAGTAACAAAAGTATTAAATGAGGAACAAATCTAGTTAGAATGAAGTATTTACAAAGTGAATGACGTCATCAAAATTGATGTAACATGTAAAACAATTTACTAAAATAAGTAATTTCGGTAAGGCAAAGTATCCACAAATTAAATTATATAAAGTTAATGAGTTTAAAGGAAAATAAAGGTAAAGTAATTTATAAGGAAGCAGAAAAGGTAAATGAAGTTTGAAGTCTTCGATGAATTTTAGAATATGGCGGCGAGTCGTCAATGTAGTAATGGAAGCTAACGGCCAAAATGGTGGTTGCAGATATTACAGTTGATAGGATCAACCATACGGGAAACGGTAAGTTGAAAGGTAGACTATACGTTGAACGCTACAATTATTACAAATTAGAGACGAGAAGTTGAAGGAAGAATGTAATTTTGAATATAGTAAACGAATAGGTACATACCCAATGAGTTTCAATCACTGACGCCAAGTAGCACTTGATAACGATCTCAGGTACGACACACAATAAATGTATTAAAACCGTAATTACATACGTTTGGGAGTGGTAGAAATGAGCAGGTGTTTTCTACACAACCAATAATTGAAGAAATTTCACTTATGACCGTTTTATATAACGTTAAATTAAGAAAATTGTGAAAATTTCACACTACAAGAATGGAGCGTTCGTACAGTTTGGGAACTAGAAAGCAAGTCTTCCTTTACATCAGAAAGGAAACCGAAGAGGATTAAGAAGTAAAAAGAGATAGTAGAGAGTGAATGACGTTTAACGAAGAGAGATGAATAGAGACGCCGGAAACGAGGTTCCAGGCTATTTACGAGACTACAACTATTTCAACCAATTAGAAAATTAAGAATTTAAGTGTAAAAAGGACACATTGCGCCACCTATTGCACAATCAGGTAGGGTCGATAATATCGATCACAACTAAGTACTAAACCATATCAAATGCCTTTGCAGAAAACATTCTCTTTCTCAAAGTCTTATGATACCACTAATACAACTATCATAGAAGTACTTAGGGATAAACAAAGAATCGTGCTATGACAATTATAGTGATTTCAACAAAATAATTTTATAATATAAAATATTTAGTAATAGTATACAAGGTGTTTTTTCGGGAGCTGTAGTTAGAAATTTCTGGAAAAGTTTTATAGATAGGTTTTTGAAAATTTGAACTTAGAGGTTACTCTGAAAACCGAATCGATGTAAAATATTTTCAAAATGGCAGCGCTTCCATAAATGCCGGAAGTACTTGGAAACTTCGTTATTTTAAATGGGAACTATTACATTTTTGGATTCTACGTGAAATTTCAGTTCTTTTAATACCCACATGTCAATAAGTACAAGTTATAGTTTTTAAGTTATTTTCACTTATTTAAAAAAAAATGGCGGATGCAGACGGTAATTTAGGAATTTATTAGGTACTTGAAAACCGAAAAATACAAAATCTTCTCCCATTTACAGCATCGTCGGAATAAAATTCTTACGCAGATTGTGACATTTAACCTCTTAGTCACACTGATTCAGAACTAATCTTGAAAGATAAAAAAATTCTGCGTTCTGCTCAACAATCACTGAGTATGATCATTTGTGGCATGTTTACTACTACTTGGGTTAGTTTTCGTGTCAGTCTATTCAAATTTGTCTTATCTAGCGGTGCTCGGATTTGGTGCCAGCGCCGTCTTAGTGTACGTTTTTCGGCAATCATATCTTTAATCTCTTTTGGATAGTTCAATCCCTTAAGCTTCCTTTTAATAACTGGTGTACTTTTCCATACTGTTTGCTGGATGGCTGTGGTAAAGTTATACACTTCATTTTCAAGTTGGTCAATTGTTTTAAGTGGGGCACTGAGGTTAATAGTGTTGTCTAACATGAGAAGTAATTCCAGTCCATGTGTTTGTTTATTAGGACAAGGTTTGGTGTTTTGTTATGATAAATTCACTTGTTAATAAGATAGGTGAATAGTTGGAGTTCAGATCATAGCCTTATTCAATTTTAATGTAATTTACTGAAAAGTTTTTGGTGACAAAGAGGTTGATCAAGTCTGGTATCTTGTTTTGGTCTGTTGGCCAGTATGTGGACTTTCCCGTAGACATGAATTCACATCCGTATTCTGTAACAGCTTGATATAGCTCTCGCCCTTGGGCCTAGATCCCCAGTGAAGTCGCCTCCAATAATGAAGCGAGCGTATAGTTTTCGGAGGAACCGTTCTGCGTAGATATTACATTGCGATGGGCAGTATATTGTACTTACCGTTAGTATTTGTTTGGTAGTCACTATTGTCACAGTTGTTGCTTGAATGTCGTGAGTCACGCACTTTTCGTCTTCATAGTGATTTATGTTTTCTCTAATTATGACAACACTTCCGCCACGAGCTGTATTAGTCGGATGTACTGTGTGGTGTGTTACATAGTTTGAAAACTTAATACATATAGGATTCACGTGTAAAGTGGGTTTCCGATATGAGGCAGATGTCTATATTTTCTATACTTAGGATTGCTTGCAGTTCATCTTTGTGTTGCAGCAGTCCATTTGCGCTCCATTCCATGGTACGTAGGGAATTAGCCATTAGCAATCTTAGGTTACAAAAGGTGTAGCCCACATAAACGTCGTTTTATGTGGCGGCAGAAGTTACGCCGAATTTGCTTAACACGCCGCATCCAAATATGAAACGGTTGGAATACTAAGAATCCGAGCCAAAACCAGATTAGGAAAGAAAGTGGAATTCATGAATGTGACTTTTTGGCATGGCAGAAGAAGTGGAGTGAGATCATCATGGACCAAGTAGGTCATATTCGACGCCGATGAATAAGTGATAATGCGCCATGGCGAAACCAGTAACTGCGTGTCACAATTCCTGTCAGTACACGACTGGTGGATTGGAAAACGAACAAAGAGAAATGTATCGACTGCGAACAGATTGACACGGAGACACACATCTTGTTGGATTATTATCCAAGGTGGGATAGACAAAGAAAACAATGAATAATCCAGATTGCGGAATTATAATAAATTATTCAGGTCTGGAATCCACCTGTAAAAAATGGGAAAACTTTTATTTGAGTAGTAATACACAGTAAATTTAAACTCTGAATCTTTTGTAGTTTTACATAGATGTTCCCTAGTAATTACTTTAGTATATTTATAATAACACAAAATCTTGTTAAATTTCCATTACCCGTTTCACCTCAGTAAATACGCGTGAAGCGCTCCATAATTACAAGAGGGACTTTAATTTATTAGTTTTAACTTGTTTGATGTTTGATTTAAATCATATATTCGTCTGTACATTAATTTAAGTTGAAAATTACTTGGCATGGCAGAGATATGGCCATAGAAATGTACGGATAGTGCTGCTGATTTATATTCGCGTGGCTGCTTTGCACATGCAAACGTGCAATCCTTCTGTAATGCGGTTTTACACAAATGGATATATTCACCGATGCAATAAATTTAAATCGAGAAAATAAAATATACACAGCATGCTTTAAAATTGAATCTTTTAACAAATTGGTTCGGTCCACATTAGGTTATTTTATTATAGTTACTTGGTCATCTTAAATTGGAACACAATTTGTGGAATACGTCAATATGCAAATTAATTTAAATGTAATGTGTGTTGATGATGATTCTCTTTAAAATCACTGTCCTTGTCCTTGCAGGCATAGTTCTGTTGTGAAGGCATCCAACTTTTGTAAATCATCTTCTTGAATAATAGTGCATTAACCCTGTATTTTAGTTGCAGTTGATTAATATAAATACCCTAATTTCTTTGTAAGTCCTATTTAATTTTGTGGCTTGTGTGGACGTGGGAGTTATACCGATAGGGTTTCTGTCATTATAGGTAATATTTTAAAGTAAAATACCTAATTCTTTAATTAATTTTTAATTATAAAATAAATTAAATAAATCTGAGGAAGGTTCCACCCGAAATCGAAATAGGTATATACCTATATATACAGGGTCCTGCACCTCACCTCCCGTCTTCAGCTCAGTTATTAATTAAATTAGGTTTTTGACACTTTGCAGACGTTTCTTGTACCTCAGGAAAATATTTTTGATTATACAGGGTGTCCCAACAAAGTGTGACGCCATGGTGATATATTTTTTTAAATTACATGCTTTACTTTTTTTACTTATGTGGTCGTATTTTATGCTTGCCTAAAATTCTATTGAAATCGGTTCGATGAAACCAGCGAAAAAAATGAAAACGAAAAAAAGTCGGTTTTGCACCATTTGTTTACAAATTAATAAAAAACGCAAATAGTACCTGGTTAATGAAATTTTACGATACACTCATTAAATAAAGTCTAGTAGTCTCGTTTACCAAGTTTCATCGATCCAAATTATACAGGGCGATCAAAATCTAGTCTCAAACTTTAAAGCACTTTATCTTTCTTATTTTAAATTGTAACCCCTACATATTTTGATGTCATTCGATACGGAATTGAAAAACAAACATTTTCTCTATGGCAATAATTCCTAATATTGTAACTTAATTAATAACTGACCACATATTACCTTCTTTAAATGAACAAGGACATACTGCCACAAAACGGAAGATGCGTTAATTATCACTGAAAGTAATCGAAAAAAACCTCACAGGCTCCCCTTAAAACTTCTTTAATTATACGATGATGAAGGTTGAAGGATGATCGATTTCAAAAATTTTTTATAACTTGCGACATGTTTCGGGCTAGTGCCTTTTGATCCTTGACATCCACAGTGTTTGTTTTACTTGCATTGTAATCGTTAATCGCTTGAAAATGGGAACAGCTGTTTTCCGAAACATATTGCACATATTTAAGGGGAGGCTGTGAGGTTTTTTCGCCCACTTTCATCAATTCTATCCCTTTGTGTGCCCGAACTCTTCAACGATGTTTAATTTATTATCACTGCCGCCAAGGTATCGCCTTGGTAGATAGTGTGCGCATCTATCTTTGGACAGTTACTATAATAGGTCGGTACTGGTACTCAGTAACGGAATAGTGGAATAGAAGACGGGTAAAAGAATCAGATTTCAGATTATATATAGAATATTTAAATAATTATGTAACAATTAACGTGAGTAAGACAAGACGATCTTGGGTCATGTGGCTTCTAAGCCAGCACTTCAGCCGAGGCAGGGCTGAAAAACTTCTTTCTGCAGAAGCCATGCTAATTGGAAAACTCAAGAAAATGTGTAACATGATAACATAATAATAATAACATAATATTTATTTGTTTTTTACATACTACGTTTAAAACAAAGAATTCGATTTTACATAATACTATTTATTAACTTCTTCCTTCTCTCCAACACTTCCTTCATTCACATCACCCCTTCTCCTCCATCGCCTAATATCACCATTCTACCTCCTTTCTCAACTCCCCACATTCCCTCATCATATGTTCCAAGCTTTCCCACTCTTCCCCACACAGTCTACATATTCTACTTTCGTCCTCCTTCCAATGCCTATTTACATCCGCACATAAACCTCGCTACTATTTTTTTTTCTTTCATTTCCATCCCTCCCTTCAGATATCTTGGTATCCCGTCTACCATTATTCCTTCATATTGTTCATTATATTTTCCTTCCCTTACTTTTGTTCTCCTCTCCTGCCCCTGTACGTCTTTATCCCTCATTACCAACTCCACCTCAACGCTCCTTCCCTCCGCCCTTCTCCTTTCCACCTCCTCCCTCGCCATACCACCTGGTCTCGTAGTATTTTTTTCTTTCCTCTTGACCCCACTTCGCCCTATTCTCCTTCACTTCCCTCCAACATTCTTGCAGTATTTTGTTATCTACTCTTAATTCCATTCCGTTTTCATACCTCACTGCCCGCCTTCCTGTCTGAGCCCTTATTCTCTCCAATTCCATCTCTTCCTACACTATATATCCCGGCGTCTCTCTGTCTAAGCCCATTGTTCATTTCCAAGATTTCTCCTGTATTCTCTCTAATCCTTCCCATTCCTTCCAACCCCACATCTCTGCACCATATATCATCACACTTTTAACTAATTTGTCGAATAGCCATTTTCTTTTTGTATATCATTTCGGAATACCCTTTCTCCCCATACCTGCCCTAACACTTTGTTCCCTTTCTTCGCCAGTTCTCTTATATGACTGTTATCCCTATTGTTGTATTTCAGCGTATACTCTAGGTGTCTGCATTCATCCTCCCTCTCTATCTCCTCTTCCTCCCCACCAGCACTTTTCCTTTGATCTTCTTCCTCTCCTTTAAACTACTATTAGCTTTGTCTTTTTCACATTCGCCCTTAAATCCTTTTTTTCCAAATACCTTCCCCTCATCTCACCCTCCTCTTTTGCCACAACCGCCACATCGTCCGTATACGCTAGTACCCACACTTTACATCTTCCTATGACCAACCCTCCTCTCTGCTACCCTCTTATGGCTTCTTCCAGATCCCCTATGAAAATGGAAAACAGGCTAGGACTCAACGGACATCCTTGCTTCACTCCTTTTGTTGTCCAGAACTGCTCTCCCATCTTCACCCCCACTTTAGTTCTACACCTCGTCTCGGCATACTCTTCTTCCAATGCCTCCACCAAATCCTCCAATCTCCTTCTCAACACCTCTGCATAAATTTTATATCCCGTGTTCGCCAAACTCACCCCTCCATAACTTGTTACTTCTTTTCTATCCCCTCCCTTATTAATCGGGCACTATCCGTTCTCTCCACATTCTCCTCTCAAAATTCTCCTCAGTGTCCTTTTTATCACTTCTCTCACCTTCTCTCCTGTATATTTCCATTGCTCTCCTTGGATTACATCCGTTCCCCCCCGCTTTTTGTGCCTTCACTTTTCTCATCGCTTCCTCCACCTCCTCCCTATCTATCTCTCCCTTTCTGCCCCTCTTCTTGCTCCAATTTCTCCTTTCATCCTCCGGTTTTTCCCCCCTACCTTCTAGAAGTTCTACACAATGCTTTTTCCATTCTTGTTCCTCTATTCTGACTACTGCTCCCTTTTTTTTATTTCCCACTCTATTCACTAGTTTCCATATTTCTCCCTCGTTTTTTAGTGTCTGTATTGTATCCTCCACTTCTTGCTTCCACTCCTCTTTTCTTCTCTCACAAACTTCTTTAAACTTCCTTTTCAGCCTCTTATATTGCTCTTTGTCCATTTCCCTCACTTTCCATCTTCTCCTACCCTTTCGTACTTCTCTTTTTGCATTTTCGCACTCCCTATCCACCATCCTTTTCTCCTCCCCACTTCCCCCTCCTTATCCTGAAGCTCTTCCTTTCCACTGCTTCCTCCATTCTTCTCATTAACCTATCCACTTCAATCTCAATATTTTCTTCATTTCCTGCCTCCACCTGCCTTTCGTATGCTTCCTCCATCTTCCTCTTATACCTTTCCACGCTTTCAAGCGTCCAGATCTTTTTTACCCCTCACTCATCTTCCATTCCCACCTTCTCCATTTGCTCCCCTCCGTTTATAAGAAAATATGTAACAGTAGTTTACAATTAGGATAAATGTCTGGGTCGCACATTCTAAACATTTCCGTAACTGATAGATAGGCCTTCCGCAACACATAATTTTTTTTTCCCTAAAGTCGAATGGAATCCTGAAACCCCTCGTGTAGTAACCTGTATATTAATTAACCAACTTAAACGGTAACCTACACAAGAAACGTAAGAGATCAACAATCCTAATCAATAATAAATTGGTTAATAAATGAAAATGATATTCAGAAAATGAATTATCAAAAAATATAGATACCGATTACGAAAAGTTCATTAATTATTGTTATACTGTCTCATTTTTTTTTAATAAGTCCACGCACCGTAAGTTTAGAGGTCTGTCAATCTCCAAAATGTAAATATTATAATCCCGTGAGTAATTAATGGATAAATATGGATTTATACGCTGTTAAAAGTTGAAAGTTGATACTATACGTTAAACTCTTATACGCATGAATTAAATAACACGAAAATGTACAGGTTAGAGTTTATAAAGGGTTGGCCCAAGGGATAACACAAACTATTTACTTTACATCCTACGTTTTCTGACAATGATAAATTAAACCATCCTATTTAAATCAAATTTGCAATAGGTATAACTTAGCCGTATTGATCTAATACCGTATACCCTAGATTTTCGTTAATAAAGATAAATTTATTATGGTTATCTGATATAGTGCACTTTGGTTCCATCAAATTTGTGGAAACAAAAATGTGATTTAAGTTACATGATTTTTAGACGTAAATGTAGAGACTGGAGAATTTATATAAAATAAAGTAGAAACATACCACCAGAGAATACAATACAAGACGATCAAATTAATTGGTATCGAAAAGATGAACGAGAAATCCATCAAAAGGCACTGAAACGTACAATGTTTCTTATTTTCTGCTGGTAGTGAAATCTGACACACTAATTACTTTTCATCTCTCACCAATACGAATTCTACATTATCCGCACATTTCCCAAAACTGTCACGGTAAAATCTGAAAAGTGTCTGAGGAATCAGTTCTTTGCCACGCATTTCGATAAACATAGAACATACTTATGAATTTTTAGCGTCGCTAACGTGGCGAATGGCTGAAAACTGAACAATTTTTCAAAACGTTGGAGTTGAAACAGGAATAAATGAAGTACAATGTCTTTTAGAGAAAATCCTTTTCAATACTAACTATAAGTGAAATTTAGTGTCACTTGTACGGAGTAACCCCATATGTACTTAAACCCTTAAAGGGTCACCTATCATAAATGACACTCCTGCAAAATTTAATTATTTTAGATAAGTTCTAACTTGAACCATTTTAGAAATATCGTAATTTTGAATTTTTCACATCTATTACTAAAACAATAATTATATGTGACTTTCAAGTTATTTAATAAAAAAAAAATCACAAGAGATGTTCACTTGAATATTAGTAAATTTGAAGAATGGTATATCCCGTGTGTCAAAAATTTAAATTTGATGGTTTTAAATACTCAAAAAAGTTAATTTCGTATTAATTTTAATTTGATCGTTTACATTTTTGAATTGTCTATCTTTTATGTGTAGTATACCTGTAGGTACCTAAAGTTAACAGTTTCTCAATGCTCATATGTTTAGAAAAAAATATGAGCTTATTCATCAATAAAGTCATCAAAAAATTCGTTGACCCTTTGTATATCTACACCGTTTCCAAAGTTAAACGTTCACCATTGCTATCTCCGTTATTATTGGAGCTACAAGGTCGGTTAAATGGCCAAATTGATGTTTAGGGTGGTTATGTATTAACAATTTTTTTTCGAAATATGTAAAAATATACAGGATGTTCCATTTAAAATATGTTGTTTTTGGGAGTATCTCGAAATCGGGACGTTCAGTTGTTCTTCTGTTGTCACCATTGTAACCAGAGACATCAGTATGTCCATTTGAGCGACCTTGTAGCTCCAATAATAACGGAGATAGCAATGGCGATCGTGATCGACTTTGGACACGTTGTATTTTTCACTGTACAGACTGTTCAACGAAAGGCGCCCAGGAGTTTGGCGACACCCTGCCTTCCGCTGTGAAAAAAATTCCAACTTTGTACAGTCTTCTTTGGCAATGTTATGCATCACCTTCATTCCTATTCTTTGGATCAAAAACGATAATTTCTCAAGTAGGAGCTCAACAAGGAGACCCTTGTGGACCAATGGTTTTTAGTCTTACATACACCCCGTCATTCAGTCATTAACATCAGATTTGAACATTTGGTTCATGGACGACGGTACCATTGCAGATCCTCAAGATACCGTCCTAAATGACTTATTGATATTGTCTCATCGGTTTAAATCATTTGGTCTAGAGATAAATACATCAAAATGTGAATTATTTTTCTTCTCCAACGAAGATCAGCAAGTGACGGAATCATTTTCTTCTATTTGTCCCGGAATAAAAACTATTAAGGATGAACTAGAATTGTTAGGCAGTCCTATTCTACAGTCTGCAGTGGATTCGGTCTTCAAGAAGAAACATTTTGAAATCAAGACGCTCCTAAATAGATTACATGATCATAATCTTCACGTTCGCTTATTACGTACTGAAGCATTGTTTCTTGATCCCTAAACTTACATATATTTTACGTGCCTCAACTCCTGGAAATCATTAGAATGTCTACACCAAATAGACAATGACATAAAGAGCTCTTTAGAATCAATTTTCTACTGTCAATTAAATGACACCAAATGGACATTAGCCTCTCTACCTATGAAAAATGAAGGTATTGGAATCCGTCGTCTCTCTGACATCGCTCTACCAGCGTTCCTCAGTTCATCATGTTCAGTTAACGATCTCGTCAAATTCATATTAAAGTTATCTTCAGATGAGCAATCATTAACTGTCTACAAGGAAGGAACTGAAAAATGTATAGCTGATGGTCTAGAGTTAGGTACCAATTATTTCTAATTTACAATCCAATTGGGATAACCTAAAAATTGAATCCATAATGAGTGGTATTTCATTCTATGATGAAAAAGATCAGGTTTGACTGATGGCCGCCCAGAATCCCGAATCCAATGGTTGGCTGACAGTCCTTCCTTCCCGTTCTTTAGGAACAATGTTAGATAACAATTCTTTTCGTATATCATTAGCCCTTCGGTTCCGCTTGTCTCATAAATGTGAATGTGCTCAGAAAGTTAATACAGATGGAATACATGGGTTAAGCTGTTTGAAGAGCTTAGGATTCACGTCATAGTGAATTAAATAATATTATCTATCGTGCACTTCAAACACCTAAACTTCCATCGGTGTTGGAACCACCTGGATTGTTTCGCGACGATGGAAAAAGACCGGATGGTATGACTTAGTCGCTTGGTCTAAAGGTCAACGTCTAATATGCGATTCAACATGTTTAGATTCTTTAGCCCAATCTTACCTTGGTTTTTCTAAATTATCTACTAGATCTGTAGCTGAATTTGGAGCAAAAAGAAAAAGAAAAAAATACCAAGGTCTTATTGATCAGAACTTTTTTTTCGTGCCTTTAGCAGTAGAAACTTTAGAATGATTTAGGAAACAAGATTCATTCAATCACAAACGAGCCCAGATCAAAAATTTTCATAAAACAAAGAATTTCAATTGCAATACAAAGAGGAAACGCAGCATCAATTTTGCTGACAGCAGCCTATACTTGCAAAAATCAACAACTTCTTCATAATTACAATAGTTTCTCCGGAAAATCCCTATTCAGAATTGACCATACAAATTGCATATCAGTGGAAAGCTCATAAAAAACTTAATCGACTCGCGAACAGAAATACAGGGTGTTCCATTTATAAAAAAGAGTTATTCAAGTTTTTGCGTTTCAGCACACCCTGTATTGTGTGTGCATACATGGACCAAAAGTCGACTATTTATTAAAATTCCAAGTTATTCTAACATTTTCTGTGGCAAGTTTGTCGAAAAACATCCATGACCTACTGGGCAGTGATCCATCAAATATAAGCCTTTTTTCGAACAAAACGTTGAATAACACCGAAACGGAGAGAGCTAGACCCATAGTGACCTATACAAAGTGCCATTATTTTTTCAGGTAAAATCTAATAATGTAGAAATATACGGGGTGTCTCATTTAAAAAAACATAACTTTGGTTTACCACCCTGTATAGGAACATTCTTTATATAATCAAAATATTTTTATAATGTGCAGTATGTGTGCTTACTAGGCGGTGAAAACCGCATGTCGATATCTTGAATAGCAAAAAAGTTATGGACCAATCACACAGCCCTGGGTCACCCTGTATGTAAGCTTCAAATTTACAATAGGTTATATCATGATGAAAAGAATAATAATAATAATAATGTATTTGCATGCTATTGTGCCAAGGGCACTTACACTAGTCATTTTAAAAGAACGTACATGAGTATAATAAATAGTACTAAATAATAAATAGTACTAAAAGAATCAAACTTCAATCTTTATTTAGGACAACCCAAAGCATTATGAACTTTGAACTGTTTTAAATAATGATTTTAGTGTAATTTGGACTATTTGGAGAAGGGTTGTGCTTAACCCTAGGATGCATAGCGTGGGTCTGTTTGACCCAGGCGCTACTTTAAAACTTCATATTTTTGAAATTTTTAATTGTATATATTTGACAGTTTATGTATGCCTTGTCTGCTTATTTTTAAATAGCCTTTAAGCGATTTCAGTTCTCAATAATATATTTCTTCTGAGAAATAAATAAGAAAAGAAATGTTGCGCCTTTTACATAGGCTGGGTCTTTTTGACCCGCATTGAAATATTCTCAAATATCTTTAAGAATTTGGATAATGAGTATTATGAGTATGTATTTATTTGTCTTATTACTTAACAAAAGATTCTTATTTTCTAACAAAAACAAACTTGGTACATTTACAAAACAAAACAAAAATAAAAAAGCACTTCCTACACTGTCTTGTCCCCTTCTCTCTACCCTTTCCCTACGGTACGACAATAAGGATGAGGCGCACATCAGGGAATTGGCAAAGAAGGGAAATAGACTAGTGGAGAAAGTGTGGGGAGTGGGGGAAAGAGTTTTTGGGAAGGATATGGAGAAGAGAAGATGGATTTTTGACAAGTTTGTAAAGAGCGTGATGGTTTACGGAGCGGAGATATGGGGATGGAAGGAGTGGGAGAAAATTGAAAAAATACAGGAAAAGTACTGAAGATGGACGTTGGGGTTAGATAGAGAGACGCCAGGGTATATAGTAGAGGAAGAAATAAAATTTGAAAAAATAAGAGTGCAGACAGGAAAGAGAGCGGTGAAGTATGAGGAAGAGGTCAAGAAGAGAAATGAAATTGTAATGGTAAATGAGTGTATGAGAGAGATAAGAAAAGAACGGATAAGGTATGGGCAAGAGGAGAGGAGGTTGTTTTATCAGAGAGTGGGATATGCGAGGGAGGAGATAGAAAGGAGAAGAGAGGAAGGAAGGGATATGGTAGAGGAATTAGTAGCAAGAGACAAAGATGTCCAAGGTCAGGAAAGGAGAGAGAGGATAGCGGAGGGAAGATACACCGTGTCCAAGATAAGAATGCACAGCATGGGGATCTTGAAAACGGTAGAAGATACAGGGTGGCTTAAATTAGAAAAAAGTTGCGCTGTTTAGAGTATGTTCACATGCTGGCCGCAAAAGTTCATTATTGTTTATCGTTTTCAAAATTCTCAAAAAAATGTGATTTTTTGGATTTTCGTTTCTTTTCATTTTTTTATTTATTTTAACTGATATTAAAGAACTACCGGCACTTTCTCATTGCCACTTTTTAAGCTCTACAAAATGGCGTGTTCAAATTTTTAATCCAACGTTTCGTATCCGAGAAACCATCAACTTTATTTTTTTATATGGCCTCAAACAAAGAGACACTCTGTATTCGGTAGCATTATTCATTACAAATTCAACGATGTATCACACATTATGGTTTTGAAGCCAAAAAATGGGAAAAACGTGAGTTATAAGGTTTTTTATTTTTTAAATTAGTAGGCGCTGGTACAATAACAGAAACACAATGTCAAACAATTATAATAATTGCTCAAATAGGTTGCCATTATTTTCTAGACACAAGTATGCTCTGTCTACAGAAGAATTCAAAACATGGTCTAACATTTCTGGTGTGATTGTATTAACTGCTGCTAAAACCAATGCCAATAACTGTTCTTCATTTTCAAAAATGGCGTCATACACTTGGTTTTTTAAATAACCCCACAGGAAAAAATCCAATGGGGTTAAGTCAGGTGATCGGGCTGGCCAGGCTACTTCACTGTGAGTTTCAATGCATTTTCCAGGAAACCTCTGGGACAAATATTCTCGCACATTTCTTGAATTATGCGCTGGGGCACCATCTTGCTGAAACCAGCAGTTGTTAACCATAAGTAATGGTAATTCATCCAAGGCATTCTCCAAATCAATCTGCAGTAGGTCGAGATATCGTTCGGAATTTAAATTGTTGTGATAAATAAAAGGTCCTATTATTCTGCCACCCAAAATGCCTACCCACAGATTAAATCCAAATCGATGTTGATGCCTTGCTTCTTTTATTAAATGAGGATTGTCTGTTGCCCAATAATGTTTGTTACGCCGGTTGAAAATGCCATTGTTGGTTATCATGCTCTAATCAGACCAAATTACTTTAAAAGGAAAATTTTGATCTTCTTCACATTTCTGGTATACCATTCACAAAAACTTGCTCGCCTTCTCTCGTCACCAGGTCTAAGACCCTGGCAAATTCTAAATTTATAGGGATGAAATTTATTCTTTTGTAAAACGAAATGGGCTGTAGATCTAGCTACTCCAGTTCGACGTTCAATTAGTCTTGTTGATATTTCAGGATTTTCAACAACCATTTGTAAAACAGTAGTCGCCTTTTCTTCGTTGGATTGTTTTTTACGAGATACAACAGGTTTTTTAAATGAGCCAAATTCCTTTAAATTAGATACCAAACGTCTAAAAATGGATTTTTCAGGTTGTCTTCGTTCAGGATAATTATCAGAGTACATATGTTCAGCAGCTACACAATTTTTGCGGCACAAGATGTAACACGTCAACATATCAAATTTTTCTTCGTTTGTGAAACGTTCTCTTTCCATGGTAACACTTGTAAATAAATTAAAGGCACGAAGCAACAAACTAACGAATAAGTAACTTTAACAAGAACAAAAATTAAAACACTTCAAATTCCCGTAAAAACAACTTACACAACACCAAATTACGTTTTCAACAATAATGTGACAGATAAAACATAAATATTGCGATTATTCCAATGCCTACTAATTTAAAAAATAAAAAACCTTATAACTCACGTTTTTCCCATTTTTTGGCTTCAAAACCATAATGTGTGATACATCGTTGAATTTGTAATTAATAATGCTACCGAATACAGAGTGTCTCTTTGTTTGAGGCCATATAAAAAATAAAGTTGATGATGGTTTCTCGGATACGAACGTCGGATTAAAAATTTGAACACGCCATTTTGTAGAGCTTAAAAAGTGGCAATGAGAAAGTGCCGGTAGTTTTTTAATATCAGTTAAAATAAATAAAAAAATGAAAAGAAACGAAAATCCAAAAAATCACATTTTTTTGAGAATTTTGAAAACGATAAACAATAATGAACTTTTGCGGCCAGCGTGTGAACATACTCTAAATAGCGCAACTTTTTTCTAATTTAAGCCACCCTGTATCTTCTACCGTTTTCAAGATCCCCATGCTGTGCATTCTTATCTTGGACACGGTGTATAATGAGGGATATATGGAGATAATGGTGGAAGGCAAGGCCGATTATATAGTCAGTGGTATGGAGTTAAAGGAAAAAAGAATGGTGGCAAGGTTCAGGTGCGGGAACGAGGAAAACGAAAGCAGATACTGGTGGGAGGACGAGAAAAGGATATGTAGAATGTGTGGGGAAGGGAGGGAAAATATATGGCATATGATGAGGGAGTGTGAGGAACTAAAGGAAGAGAAGAGAGAAAGAAAGGTGATTTTGGGAATGAAGGGGGAGGAGTGGAGTGGATGAAGGGGGTGCTGGAGAGTAGGGAAAGGGTAGAGAGAAGGGGACAAGTGTAGGAAGTGCTTTTCAACCAACTTCAAAAAGTTGGTTACCTACTAAATTCGTCCGGATGTCTGTGTGTCTGTGTGTCTGTGTGTCTGTGCGTTGGTCGATGTTACAGGGTTTAGAAAGCTGGAAGTGGCGTCATCTTATAGGAAATTCTTCACTGATTCCAAATCGCTGGTAAATTTTTTGATCGGATCACCCGTTCGCCGTCGGGACGCCATTAAAGTCAAAATATACACCCTTTAATATCTCGAGAACGACACGTCCAATTACAAAAAGAAAAAAAAACGTTTCCCTTATTTGTTGAAACCTATTGAGTCATAATACGTAAACATCACCCTCACCCCTCCTGTGGGGTGAAGCGGGGGTGAGTTTTCAAAACTTAAATGGGAACAACTATTTTTTATTACTTTTGGATTCTCCATAAAAAACGATAGTCAAATTGCAAATTTCACCCCAAACTGCAACCCCTTTTTTGGGGGTGGAAAGGGGGAAAATTGCAAGTCCGCAGAAAAATGATCTTTTTTTACTTTTTTTTCCTCTAACATTTTTTCGTGATTTACAAATTGTTCGTCACCCTCTCCACTCCCATCTCCCTTAAGGGTGGAAAGAAAAACAATTACTCATTTGTGCAGAATTCGGTGTGGTTGTGTCTGAAGTGGGGAGGGGGGTAGTTATATACATATATATTGTATATAGTATATGCCATAATAGTTACAGATTTGAAGTTGGTTGAAATTAAAATTCTATAAGAATTTGCGCCTTTTGATACTTGTTTATTTTTGTTTTGTTTTGTAAATGTACCAAGTTTGTTTTTGTTAGAAAATAAGAATCTTTTGTTAAGTAATAAGACAAATAAGTACATGTAAATAAATATATACATGTACAAAATGTGTAAATAATTAGTACTATTTGTAAATAAAAAACCTATTAAAACAACTTAAAGCCGTAATTATTCAATAGACATCTACTGGGTCTTTTTGACCCACGTTATGTAAATGTGTAGATTCCGACAATCATGCATCCTAGGGTATCTGCTTGAGTGATTTTGAAGACGAAGGTTAGCCTAAAATTGTGGACAAATTATAATCCTTTTGTGGACAAACGATGTAAAAATTTGACGATTAATGCACTGTATTTCGCTTTGTTAAAAAAAAATAGTTTACAAAATGATGTATAAAAATATATCTCGAACACATATTTCTTTTCGAAAAATCCATTATTTTTGTGTCTTAGTACAAGGGCAGAGTAATAATTCACAACAAGAAAAGATGAAAGCGTGTCAGAGTGATGTTCATTCGAAACAGGAAAACGGAAGGCTTCATGTGAACTAATCTAGAATTAAAGTATAGGTTCTGACAGAAACAGGTCAGGATTAATACCGAGTTTTGCGATTTCTTTCTTTTAGATAAATGCATTTTGTGTGTTGTGATACACCGAAAAGTTTTTACATCCCCTGTTAACTCACACATTTAGTTTATATTTGGGCACTGTGTAAAGAAATAGTCAAGATACTGTTAGAAACTTCACACTAAGTCTAACCTTTATCATGCGAACCTCTCCAAGTTCACGCTTTTAAGCTAGAAAGCTGTAATGCAAACCACACACAAACTTTACAATTTAGCATTAATTAAATGTCCTGGTAATAGTTTTAATAGTTTCGAGTCCCATTTATTTAATAAGATTCAATTAATATAACACGAATTAGTTATTACTGCTTAAAATATTATAATCGCTTTTTCTTTTTTGCAGAGAGGCCAGGGCGATGGAGGGTATACACAGGCAAGGCCACGACAAAGAGTAAGTTTTATTCTAGTCATATGAAATGGTTTAATTGACCTTTACAACAAAGTCAGCAACTTACAGTCATTGCTCTTAGAAGAAACTTACTTTTCATTCACTATACAGTCCCTTTTTTATTAAAAGGCGTACAACCCTGACATAAGTTTTTGACATGTTACCCAATATTAAAGATTCGTTTTATTGCTTATCATCTGTTTAAGATTGAATAGCATGTTTAAAATGTCAAAAAGTGAGATTGACTTGATAATATTTCAAAGTTTACTTTAGTTTCTTGGAAAAAAAGGAGAATGAAGTAGGAATCCATTTGACATTTTCGATTGACGACTATCATTTTCGTGTCATATAATATGTTAACGATTGTCATTGGAAAAAATGTCACCGGCGTGCTCATAATTCTGTAAGAAAATCTTTTGTCTCAGTATTACTGATAGAACATGGCAGCTACTGAAAGGTGAAATACAATAAAACAACATCACAGTTCTGCGATCACACATTTTATCTACGTGTTCGCGCATTTGTTTATGAGAATGTATCATAATAAATTAGATTTTATTGCTATTTATTAATTACTGCAACTGTAAATGTTAAGCAGGAGACTAAACTTACCAAAATAATGGGGTCTCAGTAGCATTAAAACTCTGTGGGAGTGCTATTCAGTGAATATTTCAACTTCGATTAACGTCATACTACCCTGCGTTGTTCCATTAGGTATTTTAAAGGGAGGTTATTATCTCGGCACCTTTGAGTACAGGAATAACCCGAGTACGACGATGAATGTCCAGAACTCCTGAAGGATTAAAAAGGTTCCTCAAACCCGTATCGTACATCCATTCAGTAGCACACTGCGGAATTTTGCATTTACATTACCATTTCTACCCTCACAAAATTATGACTTTCAGTACAACCATTTTTACAACGATTTAGAATGTTGAGCGTGATGAACGAATGAAACTTATCGAGTATTGTCAATGACTTCGGTGACAGTTTCTCATCCCTGAATTAGAACAACTATGCGCACCTCCAGAGAATCCATGGATTTTTAAGAGATAATTTGCAATAACATTACTTGGAGATGTGTCATCATCGCTAGATCTGTCGCCTGATTTCTTGTGGGGGTATTTTAAATCAAAAGTTTTTCTCCAAATGTCATGTCAACATGATGAGTTTAGGAAAAAAACCCTGGAAAAAAAAACACGGAAAAAACCCGGAAAAAAAACGAAAAAAAAAACAGGAAAAAAACCCCCGGAAGAAAAACCCCCGAAAATTGAAAAAATATATACTAAACTTGCAAATAACCTAGGCGCTTTAGTGACAATCTGCGTTTAAGTTTAGCATTACTTTTATTTCCAAACTTTGTATATTTATTTATTTATTCACAGCCATCTATAATTATTTTTCGGGGTTTTTTCCGGGGGTTTTTTTTCCTGGGTTTTTTTTCCGGGGGGTTTTTTTCCGGGTTTTCAATTATAATGAATATCTATTTACGTGGCTTCTAATAACACTAATTTACCCTTGCCGATTAATTACTTTCACGAAAATCCTGTAAATGTTCTTTTACAGTTACCTAAACCAGGAGATTTTTCTTTATTCAGTTTACAAATATTGGGAGAGCTTGGTTGGGAAGTTTTGAGGCATCCACCGTATAGTCCAGACGTAGCATCCTCTGACTATCACTTGTTCCGATATCTGCAGAACTTTCCCAATTGAATTAAGCTGGTTTCAAAAGAAGCCTGTCAAAACCACTTGATTCAGTTTTTCAACCAGAAACCACAGAAGTTATTCACCATTCGCATTGTAGATAATAATGGAGTATATTTGGTATAATCAATTCATTTTCACACTATATGAAAACCAGTTGAACCTACTCATATACAGGGTTGCCCACTTGCCCTTCGTTCTTCGATAGTACCTTTAATATTAATTTTAGGACAAAATGTCAAGAAACATTTCTTATTCAGATGCTCCTTGTTTACAACCTAAAAATATTTTCAGGCCCGCACTGCTCTCGGTTTCGTCTGTACAGGATCGTACTCGATTATTTTAAATGGAACACCCTATAGATTTTTATTTAGGTTAAAAAGGGTGATTTTTGCCAATTTCTTCATTTTATTCGTTATAATTTTTACATTACGACGTTTCGCCACAATGTGGCTTTTTCAAGTATTTCTACAATAAAAAAATTTTTTACATTAGGTTACGGTTATATAATAAAGAGGAAAGACTGATTAGGTGGTGAGAAGAATCATTTCCTTAGATTTTTATATTTTTGGAATCCATATTCGATTCTAGACCAAGTTTGTTTAGCATTTCACCTACTTAAGTCAACTCATTTAGGAGAAAATAAATGTTTTTTTTAAAGATTGTCGCCGAACTCAACAATCACTAAAAAAATCATAACTATTCAATCATTGGCAGAAGAGCAACAAAATTGGAGATTATCATAAACAAAAGAGCGTTTTATTTCTCGATATGCTGATTTTGAACGAAATTTGTTGCAAAAGGGACGTACTGAATTTTTTCTAACGACTAAGTCGACTATTTTAAATAGAACACCCTGTATGTTTTTTCATGAATGAACTGATTTTTAAGTTAGCTTTGATTTTTGTTAAATATGTCCTATATCTAAAGGTATGTAATAGTTTCCGAGATAATAACCCTAGTTTGAATTATTTAGTTTTTTCGCCCAATTCTGAAAATAAAATTAAAGGAACCAACAAACAATACAATATTTGTATCAAATATTTACTTATTATTACCTAAATAATTGTGTTGTTAATTAAAAAACCAGGAATGTGAAACCAAAAAACGTCTCGGTATTAAAATGTTATTGAGACAGTACCTTGCTGTTCTTTAATCATAAATACATTTAACATAATTGCCATGCCAATAACAATAGACGACATACGCCAGTTTAATTTCAATTAATTGTATTTGACACTTTATCGTCTTCACTTTGTTAAAAAGGCTAAATCGAATCGAAAATGTCACGTTTTCCAAATAACGAACTGGTTGATATAGTTTTCATTCTCGGCGAATGTCTCCAGGATACGTGAAGCTTTCAGATCAATCATGCGAATCATGCCTGATATCCTGGAAAATGTTAACACAAATTTTTCAAATCGTGTAAGGCCGTGTTGACACAATACTAGTGGGTTGTTTGAAACTTAATGTTTAGGTAATGTTTTGTGTTTTGTACCGTTCGATTTTATGTAAGTTTATTTATTAATTAATGTTATACATCACCAAATAATAATAAGTAAATATCTGATACAAAGAGTATTATTGTTTGTTGCTTCCTTTCCTTCCTTTCCTTTAATTTTATTTTGAGAATTGGGAGATGAAACAAAATAATTCAAAATAAGGTTAAATAGGACATATTCAACAAAAATTAAAGCTAACTTAAAAAGCAGTTCATTCATGAAAAAATATACAGGGTGTTCTATTTAAAATAGTCGACTTTTGGCAGTTCTTCTGTGGTCGTTAGAAAAAATTCAGTACGGCCCTTTTCAAATTTCGTTCAAAATCAGCATATCGAGAAATAAAACGCTCTTTTGTTTATGATAATCTCAAATTTTGTTGCTCGGTTGCCAATGATTGAATATATAGTTATGATTTTTTTACTGACTGTTGATTTCGGCGACAATTTTTAAAAAACATTTATTTTCTCCTAAACGAGTTGACTTAAGTAGATGAAATGCTAAACAAACTTGGTCTAGAATCGAATACGGATTTCAAAAATATAAAGATATATAGGGTGTTCCATTTAAAATAATCGAGTACGATCCTGTACAGACGAAACCGAGAGCAGTGCGGGCCTGAAAATATTTTTAGGTTGTAAACAAGGAGCATCTGAATAAGAAATGTCTCTTGACCTTTTCTCCTAAAATTAATATTAAAGGTACTATCGAAGAACGAAGGACAAGTGGGCAACCCTGTATAATAATTGCGAACGAACGGGTGTCCTGTCCGTCCGTAACAAATTCGCATTAAAGTAGATATACTTTAAGTTCGTGCATTAAGGTAGACATAAGATTAAAGTGGATATACATGTACTACATGTATATCTACTTTAATGCTTGGGCTTCGAAATTGTGTACGGCAAAGACAGCTCAGTGACTACAGTAACAGATGTTTACTGATACCAAGGCGCGAAACGCCGAAGAACCGCCGCAAAGTCTTCTGGTAATATAATAATTTGTTTGTGATACTCGATTGATATTTTTGTAATTTGATGATCAATGACTTTCAAATGTTTGTTTAAATTGTTGTATAAAAATCATACTCCTCATTTTTTCTTTTATATAATGTTGATTTGAACAGTTTTCGAGGGGTGACACCATCGATATCCCCGCCAGGTGTCACTCATGCTAGCTACGCCACAGTGCATTTATTATATATTCAAAAAATACCTACGTCTTTTTAAATTTCATTACAGCACGTACTGCATTGTTGATCTACAACGAGTAGAACAAATCGTTTAACCGAAATTATACAGCAAAATGTTCTCATATTAATAGCGTAAACGCTCCTTCATTGATAAAAAAAATCCTATTAAATGTAAAATTGGTTTGTAGATTTTCTTTTTCCACATTAAAGTAATTGGTTTCTTGTGGTTTGGGCTTTTAATGCGGTTTTCTCAACAAAGCCCTAATTCTCGTCGTTCGTCCATAATGTATAAGGGAATAAAAATATTCTATAGAATTTTTCATTCGAGATCAAATTCTATGTATGCTATAAAGTTATTCAGATGTGACTAAGACACGAACCGAAGCGACGAATTCTCTGGGGACACCAAATGTTATCCGCTTACAAATTGATACCGGACGGTCATCTCCATATGGAAATAGTTTCAGTGCATCTGGAGACTACGGTTACGAAATGCAACGCGCTGAATTTCGGGAAATCACAAATTTCCATACCTATATTTCGCATTAGATTGATTTTCACTGTATCTGTATATCTTTATTACGTAAATAGTTTGGGAAAGTTTTCTAATACACTGTTAATAGACAGTTAGTATTGACAACCATTTTAACTAAAACTTCTAAACTCTCGCAAATCTAAAATTTAATCCTAGCTCTGCTAGATGGATAATAATATGAAACAATGTACTGACAAAGTTACCTGTGTTAGGAAGTTTGAAAACTATGAGTAGATGATTGAGTTTCCTCTCATGAGAATTAGCAGTTAATAATACAACTTCAATACAGCCATCAATATACAACATACGGGATAATATTTCTTTCGGAAGAAATAACTTTTGGTATTAAAGAAGTTTTATTTGTAGATCCGAATTGCAAAACAACACGACGCCCTTTTGTAAAAACAACAATAATTATGATAAGTAAATAAGAAAACAAACACTAATGATGTTTTAAACAGTAAAATTGTTTAATTTAAAATAACATAACATTTCTAAATTATTGTTTATTATTATTATTAGATATTATTACCTTCATGATAGAACATCGTTTACACTACCGTTGAATTTTCATTTAAAAATAAGCCCGATGTAAATCAAATGTTGTTTGTTCAAAAGTATTTGCCTCTTGTCTGCCCTTCCCGGTCTGAACGCAGTTTCGCGGTGTTGAACTATAGTCTGCGGGGGAATTATTCTGAATGTGTTCCAGATGACGTTTAAATGTTTGTATCTAAAGACGAGGTTATCCACAAATTATTTACTTGAGATCTGTTTTGACAACTGTAACATTAATAATATCTACACGCGACGACCGATTGGTGTCAAACTATTTTTGGTAGTACTTAGAAACTCCTTGCCATACTTTAACTTGAAACTTTATACGCCATATTGGAAATTTGTATTTACAGGTCTTTCTTGGGAGAAAGTTCGAAACGTATTGGTTCGACGGACAAGAACGGACGATGGTTTTGCAACCTTAACCATGATTTGTGCTCAGGGAGGTTCAAAATTTTGACATTGGCGACGATAACCAAAAATTTTATTTATATACCAATGCATTGTGATTACACGAAATAATACCCAGCAAACACATTTATATATAAAATACATATAAATTATATAAAAGCTTTCTAGATTTATATAAAACTGGAAGAAAAATAAGAGATATTTAATTTCAGGATGTCAGCAATTTTCAAAATAATATACAGGGTTGCTCATTAGTGCGTCAAAGTCCAATATAGGCTTTATTAAATAAAACTGAAAGAATTTATTTTATAAAAAGTGGTACAGTATCAAAAAACCCACATTTTAAAAATAATTTGAATTATACAGGGTGATGCGCTAAAGCGGGAGACATTCGAGATAATTTGTTTTAAATGAAACACCCTGTATATTCTTTGATTTTTCTAATCTGCCTTAAATTGTCCTTTCAACGATACCTGGAGTTTTGGTTTCGGATGACGCATTGCTGAGTTATTAACGGAAATTTAAAAAAATAGTCGGGACAAGGTTTACCATCTCAATTCCATACGACAGTATTACGATTAGCTAAGACATAATTATTTGGTAATCATATAGCCAAGGGATGTGTTGAACCTACAAAATAATCAAACATTAGTTTTATTATACAGGGTGTATGTTCCGATGCAGTCAATTCGGCGATTTTCAAAGAGCGTTTACTGAATTTTTCAAATGGAACGCCCCGTATATTATTACATTTTTGAAATGACGTATTAATTGCACTTCATTTTTGTTAATAATGTCCTATGCCCAAACCCAATAATTTCCGAGTTATTTTTAATTATTCATTACAAACCACTAAATTATTTGTTTTCAATTCGATCTAGTGTACCATGCTTGAGCTTTGACAAACGAAAACAAATAAATGACAACTATCAAAGTGACCTCCATTTTGATTAGAACACAATTGCAGCCTTGACAGAAAGGACCTATTTATGTCTTATTGTAACATATCAATGGAAACGGTTTCAAAAGCATGTATTATGCGTTGCCTCATACAAGGGCGGATCCAGAAATTGTCTATAGGGGCCATGGGGGGGGGCAATAATTTTTTTTGGGTCTAACAAGACTTGAACCCCTTACGTACCGTTTTTTTAAATTCAGTATCGTTTTTGAAAAATGTTGAAAATTGTTCAAATTATTGTATATTGAATTGATTAGGGTCGGTATCCAGTACCCACGAGGAAAATAGAATATTTAAGTAATTATGTAACAACGTTGATTTTTTGACGAAAAACTATGTATCATTTTAGGTATAGTGCCACCAAGTAAACAAAAGCATTGAGAAGGTGTGGTTGAGGGAGCTACATGTTTACGAAGTACATTCAAATGCAAAATAAATTTGTTCCATAAAAAAAGCAATATGCGTAAACTGTCAAAATATTCTAGAGCTGAATGTACGACGCCCATTTCAAGACTTTTTATTGGCCAGTTTGAATACTTCAAATTTAGTTCACATATTTTCCGGGGTTTTTGTTTATATGGTGGCACTATGTTGGTGATGCAAAATGCATTACACAATAGGCGTTCCACAATACATACATCTTTTTTCCGTAAGTTGAATGAAATCATAAAACAAAAAATGACCCAAGGGGGGATGCGCCCCCTTAGATACGCCCTTGCCCTCATATCATCTACTGTAGTTGGAGGTGTCTGGTGTACCTACAATATTTTTTTATGTAAGAGCGTATGCACGGTAGAAGTTGAATCGAAAACAAATAATTTAGTGGTTTGTAATGAATAATTAAAAATAACTCGGAAATTATTGGGTTTCGGTATAGGACATTATTAACAAAAATGAAGCGCAATTAATGCGTCATCTCCAAAATGTAATAATATACGGGGTGTTCCATTTGAAAAAATTCAGTAAACGCTCTTTGAAAATCCCCGAATTGACTGCATCGTAACATACACCCTGTATAATAAACTGATGTTTGATTATTTTGTAGGTTCAGCACATCCCTTGGCTATATGGTTACCAAATAATTTTGTCTTAGCTAACCGTAATACTGTCGTATGGAATTAATATGATAAACCTTGTCCCGACTATTTTTTTTAAACTTCCGTTAATAACTCAGCAATGCGTCATCCGAAACCAAAACCCCAGGTATCGTTGAAAAGACAATTTAAGGCAGATTACAAAAACCAAAGAATATACAGGGTGTTTCACTTAAAACAAATTATCTCGAATGTGTCCCGCTTTAGCGCATCACCCTGTATAATTCAAATTATTTTTAAAATGTGCGTTTTTTGATACTGTACCACTTTTTATAAAATAAATTCTTTCAGTTTTATTTAATAAAGCCTATATTGAACTTTGACGCACTAATGAGCAACCCTGTATAATATGTCTATTAGATTTAAATTCTTTATTTCTGTAGTAGTGTAGTACATCAATTTATGTACGTTTTATGTATATTTTATGTAATATTCACATAAAAAATATTAGTTGTAAAAGCGTTGCAATGACCAAATGGCAGCTACTCGAGCGTAATGTAATTATTACCAATGTAAAAAATTATTTAAGCAGTTTCATACAAAAAAATGGAAAAACTACATTTTTACGTGCAACTATACTTTTAACTTTTAATTAACTTAATTCTTGCACGAACCCGTTTTTACCTGAACCGAAAGCCGACAGTTTATTATGATATTATATACTTGCTTGAAAAGTTTCCCTTAACCGGATTCGAACCGTTGCGGGTGGGTGTGCCAAATTCCGAAATCTGACATGTGCTTTCTTTGTATCCGACATTGTACCACTGCGCTAATCTGAAACATTCTTTTTTTTTATTTCGTTCTTCCTAACTTTGCGCTGTTTCGCGAGTTTAAATTATGTTTGATTATATCGTTGAGTGAAGTCTTATTCAATGATTATATCTACCTTTATGTTAAAAATGACCAGGATTTAATTTATTTTATATTTTCTATATAAATTAGACGCATTTTAGTCGATACGGATCTAATACTAAAGCTACGTGAACTACAATTTTTGGCGTTATAGAAAATACGTGCGTCCGATTAATTATGAGGCGCAAATAGAAACGGACTTTTATTTTCGACAATATAATATATGTAATGATAATTTATAATTATATTTACAGAAGGCATACGTAAAAAATATGTAATACTTCTTACATACAAGATTTTACATATAACGTACATAAATCTAATCATATAAATATGACAGCACATAAATTTCATGGGTAGTAATATGTAATTATCTATATGTATATATTATATGAATTTCTGTATGCAGAATATCCGTAAGTTTATATACTATTATGTAGAATATACATAATCTGTTACATACGCTTTATATAACTTTATTAAAGAACACTTACATACTTGATATATAAAAAAGCATAATATTTTGGGGTGTTTACTTCAATCTTCTATATGTTGTATGTATATTTTATATGTGTGTTTGCCGGGTAATTTTGTTGACTCGATAACTAGTTCCAGCTGTTTTGTTTCTAAAATCGATCTGTTGCTTTAAAAATGTTTTTGTAATTGTGACATTTTATCCATCCGCCTATCCGCTAGGCTCCATTTTTGAGGCTATGAAATCGATTAATTTTCTTACAGGAATGAAGTTTTCTGTTTCAATGCCATTATTAACTATTTAGGTATTTCCAAAAGATGCAAAATACCATGTAGACAATTTGTACTTATTCAAACATTAGATTTTTGAAGTATTGTGACAGATAAAATGGTGTGTAGACAAATAATTCTCTCTTTGATGAGTCAGAGCTGAGTTAACATGGCTCTTCTCCTTTTCACCAAATTAATCTAAGAGTTTACACATTAAATATTGTAGGAGTTCATTCTTCCAAAGGGGTGGTTTAATAAGATTACAACAAACTCTCAACCTTCCCCTTAAGCTTTTAATTAAGTAATAGTCGATTAATTACAGTTGCGACATGTTTCCCATTATCAATAAGTAAAATTCGAACAAGGAATGAATAACATAAAAATTGATTAAAAGCTAGAAATTAAACATCATTAGACTATATGAAACCAGTACAAGAACCTCACCTGAAGGCAAACACTTCAATGTAAATTACAAACGACATAACTTCAAAAACATTTTTACAAAATCACACTATAAGATCATTAAATTAAAATGGTACTAAAAAAAGACCAAAGATTGCCTGAAGGGCCATAGTGTAAAAAGATGAATTAAGTTATGGAGAAAACTAAGTGCGACGATGACAGGGAAGGTAATCAGGCAACCAACATAACCAGCGCGGACAACAGTAAACCGAAAAACCCTAAGACATTAAGTACACAGTGAACTAATCATAAAGTGTTGAAAATCAACCATTTCATTGAGAAGCCCGGGATGATGTTTCTGACGAGTAATTTCAAACGTTTCAAGGCTCGCAATAAACGATCTTCCTGTCTGTCCTATGTACAAAGAATTACAAGAATTACAGTTAAGCTGATACACGCCGGAGGCGTCGAGAGGATTGGGACAATCTTTGTTCCTGACGATGGAGGAGCGTAAAGTCTATAACACTTTGTTATCACTTGTTATCATCGCACAAAAAATGTATATAGCTAGGTAATGAGGGCATAAATCTTTTAAATAAATGTATGTGTCAATAATAGTATTGAAACTTAAAAATAATCCACGTTTCCGTATAATAATATCCCATATTACTGTGAATGACCCTACACCTATGAATTTTGGGCAAATTGACTCAAGGATGGCGAAATCGAAATTGCTATTGGATACGTATTTTCTACGGTAAAATTGATCCGAAAGTTTTGACCGAAGCCCTACTTAATGTAACCAGTCGGGGGAATTTACTACACCCTTTTAATCTCTCTTAAAGACGATGGCAAACGTTCTAAAAGTGTTTATCTGAACATTCAAGTGTCTCTTAGTCAATTCAAGTTTTCCAATATTTATATATTAAATAATTCCGATTATAGGTATGATACGTTCACCCTTACATTTTCAGTATAGTTATTATCCAAGTACAAATTTCATTTAAAATTAAGCGACCAGTCACGTCTAAAATACGCCGTACACATCTCAAATTTTTTTCTAACCATCGCATCGCCACTACCCTGTTTCGTATAAACCTTTTCGAAAAGGGACGAGAGAGATACGCGGCGCTATGTAAAGAAAATTAAGTATTTTCCTTTACCTTGTATCTTCGGATATTTGATTACAGAAAGTAACCAATTAGACTTTTGTTGACTTTAGCAGGTTCTTCAAAAAATAAACTACGTCTTCCTCCCGATGACACGCACGCCCTTGATCAACTTGAACAAAGTTCATTTTTTGTTTATCCTAAAATGAACCAATCTTTTTCATTTAAAAAACATATTTGTTATCGGACTTTCCATATCAAATTTTAATGGAACGACATCACAAATATTTGATATTTTAATGGTTTGTTTTAAACGCTTTTAACTCATACGTAGGTACTTCCTGAAATTTCATTTTAACTAGTATAGGAAAGCCCTCATTTTTTTCAAACATTACCGTACCGGTTCCCCGTATGAACCATTAAATTATCACACCTAATGTCGTTTACTTTTAGCAAATATTTAATCGAAGTTTGGCGCTATTGTGATGTTTCCGTCTTTAAGAGGTTGGCATCAATAACGCTTTATAAATTAAAATGTACGCATCATTTCTATGTTTAATACGATATTAATTTAATAAATTCAAATATTTAATAAGTAGAAATTAACGTTAATGTTTTCTTTCGTGATTCAAAAGTTTAGATGGAACTCAATTGTACGATGGACGTAATTACAAAATACCGTGTCTAACTTACAATTCATGGTAATCTCAAATGCTTTGTGCTGTGGTGGTATCATTTCCATTTGTTGTAATTATGCTAGGTAGGTGCATCGGAGTACTGCGTGGTAATAAATTTTAGTTAAAAGCTTACAACTCACTTTAATCCATGTTTTGTTATAATAACATATTAGATATAAAGCAAAAATGAAAAAGAATCTTTTTTATTATTATATTGCGTGTTTGAATAATTATTTAGTGCATTTATGTCCCTTATCCGTATGTAAAAGCTCTAGCGGTCTAGCATATGACGAAAAAATCTATTTACAACCTCTAATACGATGAAATTATTATTTTTCAAAATTATCCATAGTCAAACACTTTCACTTTGCGAGGCTAGTAAGAAGGAACTATTTGACGGATATAATTTATTCGAGTTCTATAAGCATTTCACATAGCTTTGATAACAAAAAAAAAATTCAATAAGTAACCCACTGAACACAGTACATCCATGAAACGTTTCTAAATGTTGCATAAGGGTTACAAATGAAACATTCCTAAGAAACATCTAAGACACATTACTGGTACATTCCTGTCCAAAGCGAATAAATGGTAATGTCTAATAAACGTTTCAATTGATATGTTACATAAAATACAAAACATACACATTACAACACGAACGTTTTAGATATGTATCCAAAAATACATCTTTGTGATGTATTTTTTGGAATGTGATAACGTATAACATTTTAGAAACGTTTCGTGATGTTTCGTTTGAAACAAAATAGTCATATCTCAAAGTTAACGTTACGGAGTTGTGTTTAGTGGTGTTGTACCAGAAACCTTATCAGTTGAAACATATCGTAAGAAACACATCATACACTTTTCGGTGTGAACGTTTTAGATATGTATCCAAAAATACATCTCTGTGATGTATTTTTTGGAATGTGATAACGTATAACATTTTAGAAACGTTACAAATGTGATGTTTTCGTTTGAAACAAAACAGTCATATCTCAAAGTTAACGTTACGGAGTTGTGTTTAGTAGTGTTGTACCAGAAACCTTATCAGTTAAAACACATCGTAAGAAACACATCATACACGTTTCGGTGTGAACGTTTTAGATATTTATCCAAAAATATATCTCTGTGATATATTTTTTGGAATGTGATAACTAAAGCTAGGATGCCTTTTTTTATAAATGGACAAACATATTTAAAATCCGTTTTAGAGTACGCACTTTCCACAAATGCAAACTTTATTCTGCCTTTTTTTGGTTTCTGTTAGTTTTATTGCGTTTTTTAAATTTTTTTTTGATATTTTCGCGTAAGTATTTAGTACCTTTTCTGTAATTTTTTTTTAGTTTTTTGAAATGTAATTAAGTATTTTTTAATTTTTAGATTTTATATAGGTATATTTTTCTGGGTAATTTCTAAGAAAGCAAATTGTTTGAAAGGGAAAGGAATTTGGTATACAAACTGAATATAAACTTTGTCTATAATATTTAAGCCTCTTAAATAATAACTCGGATGGGTCATTTTCCTTACTTTGAAATATTTCCCATTGTATTATTTCTACCTGCAAGCTGCACCTACATACAGTCTTTGTTGAAATTGCATCCCTTAGTCATTATGCCGAGTTAAGCGTATTTTAATTAGCCAGAAAACTTTATTGAAAAAGAATACCAGCAGATAACATCTGTCAACTGTAATTACTTTTTCAAATAAATATTTGTTTGTCTATACTTAAATTGAATATGTATGTGTTGATTTTATCTCGACAGTTTTAGCTTTTCCGTGCCATTTTTTTCCTTTTTTGTCTTTTTAGATGCTTTTTTAAATTATTTTTTATGCCTTTTGCCTGCCTTTTTTAATCTTTCATTTTGTCTAACTATCCCAGCTTTAGTGATACTGATAACGTATAACATTTTAGAAACTTCATTAAAAATGTGATGTTTCGTTTGAAGTCATCTTTGAAAGTTAATGTTACTTGTATTTAGTAGCGTTGTACTAGAAACCTAATCACTTGAAACATATCGTAAGAAACTAAAAATACACGTTTCAATGTGAGTGTTTTACATATTTATCCAAAATTACTATTTAGTGTTTAATTGGAACGAAAAATTTCCGTTTCCAAAAATAGATTTATTCATCATAAGTAGATGGGTAATATTGCACATCTAAATGGCTTATTTGCCAGCGAGTCGGTAGCTCAGGTAGTTTGCGTAGCTGTTTTCTGAATTCCTAAACAAGCGACCGATGTTCGAATCCCACTTGAAGCAAAACGATTTTTCAGCATCACCGATCTCCTTCGAGTGTACACTAAGAGAATTTTGGGGGCCCTGCAGGGCCTGCGCACTGGGAAAAGAGCCCCTCAGAGCAGTTGGGGCTCTCGATACCATAGTTTCTACCACATCTCAATTTTTTTATACTCAGGTATGTTTCAAATGAAACATATATGAGACATTTCAAATATTCACGTATGAAACATTTATAAGGACACATTTCTCCTACATATCAATAAATTACTCTCCGATATTGTTTCTTGAAACATATATAAAATGTTTCGATGTAACGTTTCTGTGTTGTTTCAAATCTAGGTTTCTGAAGGCGGACATTAAACATCTATGTTATGTGTATGATACGTTTCTGTCGCTGTTTCGGAGATGTTTCATGTTTCAGAGATACGTTTCTAAAACATTTCAGAAACGTTTTTTTGCACTGTGGGAAATATCTTAGAGAATATAAAAAATTTCATTAATTTTTGAATAAAGTTGGATAAAGTTTAAATTTTTTTCACCAGTTTTATTCCATATCAATTTTCCCATGAAATTCAGAAGTGTTAGGGCTTCTTCGCACCAGGGCCCTAAGGTCTCTATTGCAATAGGGACAAAAATGTAATTTTCATCCATCAAGGATCTGTATTTGTTCCTCTTTTTGTTAGTTGCGACTTTGGCCGCATATCCACAGATCTTTTGCTGAATGTGACAGGTAGGATGGAGTTACCGCATCCACTACGGTTGTATCCCAAACAAGATGTTTACCGCTACTCTAAGTAATGTTGGTCATCCCATCAACACGCTTACCATCCTCCCTGCACATTCCTGGTGGTTCTAAACTTGACGGAATATTAGTTATCTGCAGAGCCCGACAGGTAATGTTGTTAATTTCAGTATGTCTAGAGAAACGTCCTGCACTCTTCTTACAACTGAGTCCATGTGAACCCTTTGCAGACACTTTTGCACCACTAGTCTTAGAACAATCGATATCCTGAAACAATTGTTTTCCAGTAAAGTTCCGAGAGTTCGAGATGGAACCAAGCACCTGATTCGTTGTTACAACTTGCCTTATAAATACTGTATTAGTAGCATCAGTCCATCCTTTCAGAACTTCATTGTAAACATCATCAGTTGTCTCATCTTTATTAAATTTGATAATTGAATCTACAAGATCTGATGTGGCGTTAGTTGGGCTCAGAAATGCAACTGGTGCTATTTCACAAATTTTCCGAATCCCTATACCATCATATTTCACAGGAAGGGATGCTGTCCTCCATATGTGGTCATTGAGCTTTGTGTTGGTAATTAGCTCCAATGATAAATTTATTATTTCATCGAATTCCTGTAGCTTCATCTGATGTTTTGACATAGTCATTATTTATTTGTGAGAGAAGTGCACTCAAGATTGAACCAAGTTTTGAAGCCTTCACAGTAGATCTGATCGCCTTCATCAAGATTACTCCTTCCAGTAGGACATTCCAATTCGTCGATGTTAATATAATTAGATTAGATTAGAATCGCTCAAGTATCTCTATATTGTATGTAGATGCTGTGGTCCAGAGCAGGATTCCGTATGACCAAATTGGTTTCAATATTAACTTAAATCAGCAGCTTCTTGTCGATTTTAAGTTTAGAGGTACGTCCAATGAAGCAATACATCTTGGAGAGAGCCAGTCCGAGCTGTTTACCTTTACTCAAAATGTGTTTTCTTCAGTTGAGCCTCCTATCGAGATATAGCCCTAGGTATTTGGCTTCTTCTTGTTGTGGCGGCTGTTGATTATTTAGTTGGACAGAAGGGCAGGTTTCCCTTCGTGTGGTGAACGTCGCGTGGACCGATTTGGTTGTATTTCATTTAGATTGATTTGTAGTATCCGAGAAGATAGAACTGCTGTGTCGTCTGCAATGGTTGCTGTTGTAGGTAGGTCCGAGGTATATAATGGATAAAGCAGTGGCCCTAGGACACTACATTGTGGTACTCCAACATTTATAGCATAGAGTTCTGTATGCTTAGTATCAAGCTTGACCAGGAAGTGTCTAAGTTTATGGGGAGGAGGGCACACTTTATCAAAGGCCTGAGATGTATCCAAAAACGCTGCTGAGCTATTGCTTTTTTCATGGCTTTTAGAGATTTCGTGTACAAGTGGTCGGTTTAGTATTAGTTTTTCAAAAACTTTGGAGGCTATAGGCAAGAGGCTAATGCGATAATAGGATTTTAAGTCAACAAGTGGTTTCCCAGGTTTTAAGATTTGAAGGATCTGTGCTACTTTCCACGGAGCCGGGAAGTATCCAACTTACAAAATAGCGTTGTATGTAAGATACCTTACCGCCGTAATTTTCCCAGTTTTTTCTGGGTGTATCATTGCAGTAACTTTTTGCACTGCACTGATTTTGAAGCGTTAAGGTGGTAGATCAAGCTTCTAGGGTTTTGACTAAGTCGGCTTCTTCAAGTTAATTTTCTGAAGGGCGAGGTTTGAAAACTGCGCTTTTTCTGATTTACTTCTTGCCCAATTTCCCTGAGGTGTTTTGATGGGTGGAGAAGTTTTTGTGACTCGTTTTAATTTTCGAGCTGTTTTCCACACAGCATAATCAGTGGGCGTTAGCTCTTGCAAGAATGACTGCGTGCATTCGTTTTTGTTGCTATTTAGTGTTTTGAGTTCATGTGTGACTGCATTGAGTGCGCGTTTGCTTTCCGGTGTTCTTAACCTGGTCCATTGTCTACGAAGACGTCTTTTTTCGGTGAGAAACTATTAAAGTTATCGAAATGCGGTTTTCGCCAATCGATTGCATTCGGGCCAAGGACGAAAATGCTGATATTACCTTTGATGACGTCACTTCCGGTATAAGCTAAAATGGCGACACTCATTTTTTATAACATAAAGTTACAATTTTTTTATGTAGGTAGTTTAAAAGAGTATTCTTTTCTGAATTCAGCAATATATATTGGGCTATATTTATTTTTTGAAAAAAGTGTTAATACGAGGGAAGTCTCGTAGCAACTTGCCAGAATTTTTTACTTCCCGAGTACGAAGTAAAAGGGAAGTAGGTATTGTATTAGTGTTCCAACTATGCAAATTTTTACATATCTTTGCGTTTCTGAATACCTACGTAGATTCAAAATATGAAAAAAAATTCCGTCTGTAGTCTGTAGTCTGTCCATTGCAACGCTCTAAACTCAGAAACTATTAAAGTTATCGAAATGCGGTTTTCGCCAATCGATTGCATTCGGGCCAACGGCGAAAATGCTAATATTACCTTTGATGGCGTCACTTCCGGCATAAGCTAAAATGGCGGCACTCATAAGATAAAGTTGCAGTTTTTTAAGTAGCTTAAAAGAGTTTTTTTTCTGAATTCAGCAATATAAAACATAATTGATAATACTTGAAGAAATTAATCACAAACAATTTCCGCAATTAAGTCTACATTTTAGTTTATAAACGAAAAAAGTTGAATGTAGATGTAATTTTTTCAAGTCAAAGTAAGACACAAAGTACTTACAATCAATATTGTGCTATATTTATTTTTTGAAAAAAGTTTTAATACGAGGGAAGTATTTTTTCTGAATTCAGCAATATTGTATATATTGTGCTATATTTATTTTTTGAAAAAAGTGTTTATACGAAGGAAGTCACGTGGCAATACATGCCAGAATTTTTAATTACGGACTCGAAACAGCCAACCACATTATTTAAAAAAGATGCAAGTTGATACATTGGACACCATCTTCGTGGCATTTTTTTAGCAGCTTGCTGTGGTGCAGAATATGCTTCGAATAAAATCGTTTTTGCCACCCTCTTTTAACTTTGTGTGGAGTAATGAACATAACCGTTAGTTAACAATATCTACATCCCGTTCCTTCATGGATTGAGCCCAATATGTTCCAATCCTCCCAAACTCTCTTGAATGTCTACTTTCTATACAGTTTGATCCTGCGAATTCTATAAGACTTTCTCATGGTAACTAATTTCCTACCTATATTTGTTTTTCATGTCGCATTTATGTATTTACATGTATGTACGATCGTATACATACAGCTGTAGAATTGACCGATCCACCATAAAGATTTCAATGTAAAAATTCTTCAATTATTTTCTTCCCTAATTATTTTATACAAAAAGTCTATTTAACTTTTTTGAAGAGACACAAATCCTGAATCCACGGATGTTACTTATTTTTACTTTGAATAAGGAAATATTTAGGCAAATAAAAATTTCCACTTTCTCAAAAATCCTTGAAATTGTTGACAGGTATTAATTTAAAAAAATAAACTTTTACACAATGCAACTGAAATTGTTTAATTAACTTAATTAAAACATCATTTCAATTTTTTCGTTTGTAGAATAAACAATTCAATCTTGCTGCAACGACGCTCAACTATTGTTTTTACGTCAACCGTTCCATGATATACTTTTAATTTTCAATCTTTCGTCAAGCTATATTAAATAAAATAAAAACAAACATGTACGGATGTAGATTTTTTTAATCTACAAAAAAGATGAACAACCTTTTTGTCTAAAATAATTAGGGAAGCAAATAATCGAATATTAAGATTTTTACATTGAAAACCCTATGGTGCATCAGCAAACTCTACACCCTGTATATCTGCTACATAATTGTAACGAATTTATAGTGATGTGAACAACGCAATTACTCAGCAAATAAAACCAGGACATGACTGCTTGATCAAAAACACAAAATTACATGTCCAAACCATAATAAGTAGCAAAATCGTCCACAACAAGCAATTAGAAACAAACTGAGGTACGTAAATGTCGGCTTAATCTTTATTAAATTTTAGATGCGCTTCAGTTACATTTGAGGTAGTAACTAGTAAAAATTGTATGATTTTTCTCACATTCCAATTAAATGCAACCTAAATGCAAAAATCCCCACATTCAAAGATTTATAAGCAATACCGATAGGACGTGATTGTGAATATTCTGAAAAATATGCAAAATTTACATTTATTTACACTTTGGTGTGTTTGAGTTTGCCCAAAAAATGAGAGATAAACGAAGTAGGCCGACATTGACCCCGTTTGGAGGAAATATTGTTGCGATTCCATTTTTAATCAAATCTACAATCAGCGAAGTTCGAATTTAGTGAAAATGTAGTATGTAAAAACAAAACACTTTTTTAACATTGTTAGCAACTTATAATTCCGCTCATTGTGAATTTACGAACGAAATCGCAATCATCACAATTCATAATTTGATTAAGATGTACCTTTATAAACAGTTTAAATTCTATAAATAACCACCGTTCTGTACAAATTTTGGTTATCCCCGTAATGTAAACACATTTGCCAAGTCATCGACCTACAATTTCCGTATAATCAATATTTGATTATTCCAAACCGCTACAGTTCAATTGAAATAACATTATGGGTCGAGGCGGCCCTTGTAAAATAAGCAAAATGCATTTCAGCTGAAAATAGACAATTACGAATCATATTTATGCATCTCGCACACTTGTTGAAATTGCTCTCGAGGAAACATCCGCCCAAAACGTATAGCACGTAATTTTTCACCACCTGTTGTAGTAATTAATACGCAGGTCGGTAGCCAATTCCGCAAATGAATTCAAGAAATCCATTCAATATCTGAGAGTGGATTACGTTGCTTGTTGTTGTGCTTTAAGATTACCAATGAGCCATTTCTACAGCGGCGTAGAATTTGCGAAACGAGGTAAAAAAAGTTGAGGTGTGTACATACGAGCTTTAAAAAAAACAAATTACCAAACGAACAACGCGACGAAATTGCCTGTGAAACTATTTCGGCATAAAATGAAATGAATAAAGTTATATTTCACAGCGTAAATGTTTTTTTACATGTAATTTTTATCTAAAAACACGCCACTGCATGGAACAAAAGCTGAATTGAGATTGTTAGAGCAGAAAACTGCGAAGGCTCTAGGGAAAAAAAGCTAAATGCGTGGATCGTGTGGTAGATCTCAGAATCCATTTAATCCATTTCAGTGTAGAGCTTTTGCATTTATCTACAGAATTCACCTGATATTTAAACAAAAAAAAAGTAGTAATTACGAGATTTAATTTTAATTTAGTTTAGCCACAGTATTTCTTAATAAATAGAAGTTGTAACGTGTTTAAAAGGTGCGTGAATAATCGCCATTTTAGGGGTATACTTACAGGTGCATATTCCTATTTCCCAGTGCAATCTGAATTTATGAAGTCCTATTTTTATGCATGAATTTCTTTCTTGCATATTTTGTTGCCTTTAAACGATGTAAAGTTCACAAATGAGAATACAAGTACTCTCAATAAAGGAATAAACATTGTTTGGCCAACGATTTCAATAAACGAATTCTAGGGGTTGGTTTTATGTCAACTACAACGAATTGTATCCATATACTTTCAGTAGGGCGGACGATAAATTAAAATTGTTTTTAAAAATATTTGCTAGAAGATAGATATCAAATACTTTCTATTGATTAACATGCCATATTTTCACAAGGGAATTGAATAATTCTTGGCAATGAAAAAAATCGTGAAAAACCATTTTAGACTGGAAGATTTCACTAAACCCAGTAAAGAGCGTTTGCTGAATATTGCTATCCTTATTATAGATAGAGATTATGACGGTGTTGACAGATTCATTGCGGACACACTTGGTGAAGAAAATAACAGAAGTGTTCGTTAACAACCATACACTTCAAGTGAAGCGAAGAGATAATCAAGACAATTTCCTCTGATGGGTAGTTGAATTCGGATCTTCCTTCCCACACATGTAAATCGTGAAGCACAAGCTGAAATCGGTTAGATGCATATCAAGCACTGTAAAAGCTAGAAATTTGAAATTTTGTTCACGCAACGTGTCGTGTTCCGGAAATACCGGAAGTAAGCATCAACATCTTTATTTTAAATATAAACCAGACAATTTTTTTCACGTTCTGATATGTCATAAAATGTTTACTCAAAGTAATCGGAGTATCACTTTTGATTGTTGAGAAAAATATTTGCGGTTACGTATCTATTTTAGGTTATTTCCAAACTTAAGAAAAACTTTACAACGTCTCTTTTTTCGACTGGAGTGCCTATTTATTTATCAGTCCATTCGATGCAGAAATAAATGTCCTTTAAATTGATATACCATGTTCCTATACCTAAAATCAATGATTTACAAAGTTATTTACATTTCTCTATACAAATTTATAATTACATACTTTACAAAACATGGTTGGTTTTGAAAATTTTCAAATAAACGATAACTAAGTTATAATTAAAATTTGTAGCGTGTGTAGGGTATAACAACAAATTAATATTAAGTAAAATGTATCCGATATTTTCTACGCTGGCGTTGCCCGGATCATGGAACCATTAGGCCGTTTACATGAATTTGTATTTGATGTGGCCTCTTGACTAATTTAAACCCATTGCTTATATACAATTTTCAAAATGGGCACCATTCACTTCCATACATTTCATGAGACGTGTTTCAACACCCCGAATCATTGCTCTACATCTCTCTAAAGGATCTAAGTTATTAAATGCTGCGATAACGCGACCCCGTAGTTCTTCTCTGGTATTAACAGGAGTTCCGTACACTTTTGATTTAATAGTGCCCCACAAATATAAATCCAATGGTGTTAGATCTGGCGATCTTGCTGACCACAACCAAGGACCCAGACGTCTAATCCATTGATGACCGATTGCAGCGGTGCAATGAGCTGGGCCACCATCTAATTGACACCAGCATGTTTCTAACTGGACTTGTGGTAAAGTTTGCAAAAAATTTTGTACCTGATTTCTTAAAAAGCTTAAATATCTCTTACCGTTTAAATTCTCGTCATAATATCCTATTTGTTTTTTTTTCTACTGACGCTGCCAAACAAATGTAGTTTGAGATGGTGAAATAAACATTATTATTATTATTATAGTAATTAAGGTATCTAGGGCGTTATGAACGAAATAACGCCTAAGGTCGACAGTGTATAGCCCGAGGTCCTCTGGCCCGAGGGATATACGTCGACCGTAGACGCTATGTTCATAACGCCCGTGGTGCCTTCTTTACTTTATGTCATACTTGCAAGAAGTTGATTAAGATGATTAAAACAGATGATAATGTTACATTTACGGGCGTTATAAGCGGACGTTATAAAAAATAACGCCCGTTGCTATCTAAAATCCGGTTGTCATTTAAAGAGACGTTATTTAGTCATTAATGTTTCTTGTTTCGGAGTTGTTATGGTGAAATAATAAGGTAGTATGACATAATAGTAATTAAGGTATTTAGGGCGTTGTGAACTAAATAACGCCTAAGGTCGACAGTGTATAGCCGGAGGGCCTCTGGGCCGAGGGATATACGTCGACCGTAGGCGTTATGTTCATAACGCCCGTGGTGCCTTCATAACTTTATGTCATACTTGCAGGAAGTCGATTGAGATGATTAAAACAGATGATAACATCCTTGATGAGGCATAATTTTACATTTGCGAGTGTTATAAGCAGGCGTTATAAAAAATAACGGCCGTTGCTATCTAAAATCCGGTTGTCATGTAAAGACGCGTTATTTAGTCATTAATGTTGCTTGTTTCAGCAGTTGTTATGGTGAAATAATAAGGTAGTATGACATAAATAAAATAATACACGCGGTGGTTCATTAACATTGCAAACACGTTGAAGCTAAACTTTTGCTGATAATTGTTTGGTCTGATTGCAAATGGATTTTCATGCGATCAAAAATGTGAAAATTTTCCCGATTAATAATACCCTCTTTAGAAAATTTTGATTCATCTGACCAAATAATTTTCTGAAGAAAATTTGGATCTTCTTGAATCTTCACAAGCATCATTTCGCAATATTGCACCCGTTGAATTTGATCTTGTGGATGTAATTCTTGACCAGTCGAAAATTTGAATCGTGCATTTTATGATTATTTAAAATTCTATCTATCGAACTTCTGGAGTATCAGAATAGAACTTTCAGGGAAAACATTAAAGTAACCCCAATACATTGTCATTATCAGTATTTCAAATTATTCACAAAATTTACACACTCTTATGAAGGGTTGGATTCTATTTTCCCCGCTTCTCCAATCCAACGCTCCTTAACGTTTCTCGTGCATTCGAGACCTACAACAATTTTCTTTAATCCCGCTTATTTATTACACTATATACCTAATGTATGATTGTACGTTATGGAAATCTTTAGATGGCAGGTTATTGCACCGTCAAGTTTTTCCTTTTCCTTCTATGCCATTAAAGCTTCCTAAAACATTGATCAGAGGTTAAGAGGAACATATATCTGGGTACCTATAAAAATAGACCAATAACAATACCAACCAATTTGGAGGAAGCTACAGTAATACTAAGAATTATTTTCACATATTCAACTATATGACGGGTACTATCAGAGTAATTATCTAAACTATATACAGGGTGTCTCACGGTGACCGTCGGTTAGAAGTATATCAAGAACGGTAAAAGCTAGAATTTTGAAATTTTGCACATGCGACATGTCGTGTTTACTCTATTAAATAAAAATATTTTCCAAATGGCAGCACTTACGGAAATACCGGAAGTGAGCATCAACATCTTTATTTTAAATACAAACCAGGCAATTTTTTTTCACATTCTTATGTGTCATAAAATGTTTAGTAAGTATGCTTAAAATAATCGGCGTATGAATTTCGATTAGTATTCTCTGGAATTAACGTTGATAAATAATTAGGGCTGTCACTTTTATTGCTCACAATCTATACTTACGGGCCAAATTTTAGTCTGATAAGGAGATAGTAATGACTATGTGATAGTAACTAATGAACTAAGTGGATATTATACCATGTGGTCCATTTGAATTGAGACATCGAAATGTTTAAAAAAATAGGGATCGTATTAAAAAACTATTTAATAAGAGTCGCCATATTTTGGAGGGGGAAATCCTACCCTATGAAAATTAGCTCCCCCCTCTTTCCCCTGGGGACTGGGCGAGGGAGCAACTTTGAAATCTTAAATGGCAACCCCCATTTTTTATTGGAGAATCGGATTCTGCGGGAAACAATAATTCGAACTTGTCTGAAACTTTTTTTCAAAACTTTGTAGATGGCGCTCTATTCGACATTGAATTCGAAAATTAATGACTGATCCTCTGATACTGAAATGTTGTAGGCGGAAGACATAAAACAAACAGGATGGCACATAATTAGAAACTAAGGGTTTTTAGTTTTAGCAAAACGTCACATAATGTTCATAGCAATTGTGCACTTCACTCCATATAGATTTCGGTTTTACTGTCTTGTACGTGATAACATTGTGAACATCCATTTCTCTGCTTTTTTGGACAGCAGCAGAGATGGTTAACTCAGAAGCTTCGTATGCGCCCTTACAGAACTCTGCACTTTTTTTCATTTATCGTTTCTTCATATATTTAAGATGGTTGTGTTCTTTAGTTGCCGAATTCAAACGAAAGTATTATTCGACAATGTGTTAATTTGTTTAGCCAAATACAAATGGAATAACTTACATGACATGTCTCCTTCATTTTGGAAATTATTAATAATATGGAGAAGTATGGTTCAGCCTATCACGACAATCATTATAGTTCTCTTCTAGTAATTTATCTGTATTTTGGAAGGACTTTAAGTGGATTAAACGCAGAAAGGTTGTTCCTTTATTGCCAACTTACAGCTAACCTTAGGTCATCTAGTTTTATCAATTTTAAGATCCAATCATGCACTTTTTTGACGAATTTTCGTAACGTATTGACTTACCGAATTTTCATTATCTTTATCGCAAATTTTAATGGTTTTTACTCTAGGTTGTGGTAAATTGAGAATCGTTTTGGATTTACAACGATTTCGTCAATGACTTGAGGTCGCTGTTTTTACGGTCTAGTACAACTGGCCGCGGCCAACTGGCCGCGAGACAAGTGGCCGACAGAACAACTGGCCGCAAGACAAGTGGCCGCTTCTAAAAAGGGTCTAGGGCTATTCGCCGTCGTCGTTTCGCCGTCGCCGATTTGCCGTCGCCGTTCTGCCATAGGGACAGTTCGCCGTTGGGCAAATTCGCCGTAGGAACGATTCGCCATACAAATCGAAAATCGAAAGTAACTTTTAATCTTGAGGGACTGTTATCAATTGAAAAAAACTATACTAAACCTACCTCTAACCTAAGCGCCTGAGTGGCAATATACGGTTAGGTTGCCATTTTTTTAAGTTTCAAATGCTGTTTAGTATCATATTTCCGTTTTTGAATCAATTGAAAAAAATATACTAAACCTAAATTTACTAAGAGTAAATTATTTTGATGAATAATTCTAAATCATCTTCCAACGGCGAATCGTCCCTACGGCGAATTTGACCAACGGCTAACTGTCCCAACCGCGAAACGGTGACGGCGAATCGGCGAAAGCGAACCGGTACCGCGGTGGCGAATAGTCCCTAACCGACTTCACTATCAGTTTGTTTGTTTTCAATAAATGAACCTAGCCATTTATTTATTTGAAGCCAAGTTGTACTGGCAGCGACGCGACGCTACTTGTCTTGCGGCCAGTTGTCTCGCGGCCAGTTGTCTCGGCGGCCAGTTGGCCACGGCCAGTCGGCCATCTCGCTGTTTTTATTGCTAGTTTTCACCTACGTGGTCATAATTAGGCTTAGATCATTAATATACCTGATCTAAGTAATTAGGTTGTAAGAATTTAAATTCTAATTATCCACAAAAATTCTGTTTTTATAATTAATTAGGTATAATTTATTTTATAATTAATTATAATCTATAATTCATATTTACTGGGTATAATGAATACAATATTAAATATTCAATTTGTTAATTAATGGAAATGTTTTAATGCAAATGTTCTTTACTGATCTAATCAACTCTGTTAGGGGGATCTTTAAACGATTTTCTTCCTCTCCCACATTCTCTTCATTTTAGGGTTTCTATATTACATCAACTATGCTACTTTAACTCCACCCAGAGATCTAGGAACGGTACGGTTTCTGTCTTGATCTTAACACTGGATCTATATCTGGTCCTGGGACCTTCGTTACTGCCCAAATCTTGACTAGTACCTGTTAAAGGTGATTTAGAGTTTCTGTTTCACCTTTAACTAGTACCTGTTAGATCAAAATTGTTTATTTGTTTTTTTAACATTAATAAAACATTGTCGCTTGTCAAATATTAATAATTCTAAGTAGTTATATAAAGGTGCAAGAGAGTCAAATTTGTTTTCTTACAGATGATTTTTAAAATGGTATTTTGTGCAGACCCATTAGGTCTTATGTTTATGCGAAGATTGAAAGGTGCCTCCCCACCCAACAATACAGTACTGCAGGTGGGACTGCACCATAGCAAAATATATTATCCTCAAGATTTTAATGCTTACCGTTTTCTTCAAAAATAAAAAAGCTTGAAACATTTGTCTAATTTTTATTGTTACGTTTGTAATTTGATGTTCCCATTTAAGTCTGTCATCCAGAATTACCCCTAGATATCGCAACTGATTAACTCTTTCTAAAGCAGTGCAAGCACAAGTAGCAAGTGTACACATTTCTTCGTGAATGGATTATTTTTGTCTCAGTGGGCATATTTTTCTTTGTTAAAAAGAAAGTAATGTATTTCGACTTGAAAACCTATATAAATAAATGCATCACCAACACCAATCTATTTACTTATAGATATTAGGTGCAATAGTATGTTTGTGCCCTCCTTTATTGAATTTAGGAATTGAGAAGTATGTATGTCAAGTAGAATGTAAATATAGGTACGCTTCGTTTTGTCGATAAGTTCCTACACTTATTTAATAAGATACTACGTAAACGTAAATTATTTTATTTATTAAATATACCTATTCATAAAAAAATTACTGCCTACTTTTACGATATGCCTCAAAAATTGCATGAAGTTTTTCAAGACCATTAATTTCCTCAAATCCAGGGACTGTAGACTGGATCTTTGCGTACCATTTTGTTACGTTTTTGTAAGAGGTGCGATCAAATTTAACAGCATCAAACGTTGCAATGGTGGAGCTTATGGCCAAATCGGCTACTGTTAATGTATCCCCTGCAACATATTGCTTTCCTTCCAAGAATGTATTCAAAATCTCAACGCCGTCTTGTAGCTTTTTACACTTTTCTTGATCAGGAGTGGCGTTCGACAACATAATTGGGTACTAAAATACATGCAATTTACAATGCTGAAAGTTAGTCGACATGTTTAGCTTACATAGTAATCGGCAAATCGTTGACCAAGCACGCCCAAGTTAAAATAGAGTCGTTGATCAACAACGGACCGTTTCTTGGGGTCTTTTGGATATAATGCATCATCCTTAGCGTAAGTTTGGACAAGGTATGTGGCGATTACGCTACTTTCCCAAACAGAAAATCCGTTGTCAACTATAGTTGGAATGCAATGTTGTGGGTTTATCTAAAATTATAATTTATTATGAATTCATTTACAAGAACGCTGTTTTTGTTTATTTACCTTAATGAATTCCGGCGTTAAATGATCCTTTTTTACCATAAGATCCATTAACTTGTGATTCAAAGTTAATCCCAAAGTTTTCGCTGTTAGCTCAACGAAACGGCAGGGGCCGCTTCCAGGTGAATAGTAAAAGTCAATGGTCATCTTGTAGCTGCAAGTAAAGTACAGAAGTTAAAACAATAGATGAAAGTTCTTGAATGTACTTACTCAATGTTGTATTCGAAGGAAAACGGAATGTAACCGTCAATGTTCGCTAGCACTCTTATATATACTGCGTTTGGTTGTAAAATTACAAAGTCCTTGTATGATTTCGAGTGCGTTTGAGATAACCGCCAATTATGAAGTAGACTAATCATTATGCGATGATGACGGGAAAATTTTATGAAAGTCATTTAGATATTATACAAGCATTTTGTTAAATATAATTTGAAAAATATTGTAAATTAAAAACGTGTACCTATTAATCGCTATGAACCCCTTAGCATTTTTTTTAAATTGGAAACAATATACTAAGAAAAATAATTACTTCAAGCACCACCGGTGAGAAAGTACACTGTGTCACATATTGCACTCCCTAGTTTTTTAATAAATTTATTGTAGATACCGGCAAGTAGTAAATAATTATTCCCACAAATAATGTACTGGTTCAGGTCGGTTATTTGGAGATTTAATAACACATCATGAAGCATTGCATTTCCAAGTAATCTATTTGTGATTTTTGGAGCACCAAAGTAAAACAGTGGTTAGGAAAGTTCCTACCCGTAGTGTGCATACATCTTCAATTCAGAAATGATCTGCAAATTTTGGTGGTCATAGTAATAATATATTGACGTGGTTCGTTTCAAAACAGTTCAACGAAACCTTTGCAGTGGGAGGACCAACAAATCCTTTAGTCCGGTCAATGTAGACATCGACCCTTGCAAAAGTTCTCAGAAAGCGGAAAATTAGCATGAATGTTCGGGACACCGTTGTAATAAAATTGTGAAAAGTCCCCATCCATCCCATGTGCGCAAAAAATTTTATTCAAGGTCAAAGTTGGCAACAATGGGTTTCTTGGATTTGTCAGCGAAACGGTTAGTTTTATGATAAAATAGCTTCAAACAAAAATTGCCAATAAGGCAATTCTCTACAAAAATTGCCCTTACACTTGTTTTCATAAGATTTACCATTTCTGAGATAAAGCGATTCAAAAAATTGAAAAAGTTGTGTTCTCAATAAATAATATGCACACGTTTCCACGCCACCTGTGAGGTAGTGTACTTATCGCGGTTTTTATAACATGGTTTTCCCGGTGGGTTTATTCCGCGATATGTTATGGTCCTGTTTAATTAAATAATTCTTCTTCTTCCTGCTGGATACAAGACGATTGTTCTAAGAACAATGCATCAGATCTCCCTCGCTTATATCGTAAAAATCCTCTTCTGATGGCGATTCAACATTGGAGCACGACTGGCCTTGACAACTGGTACGAACAAAATAATTCAACTTTTTTGCGGCCGCATTTAGCACTACACCCATTTTTGCAATTGCAAAAAATTGTATTGAGAAGTTTTTCGGGCTGGCGGGAATAAAGTCTGGATTGGTTCCAATGAATTGTCAATTAACTTGCACACTTGAACTTGAAAATATAGCCGAAATAGATGTTGATGAACAGAAGGATGGATTCTGGATTACGATGGGAGGGTGGTCAGAAGTCCACGCGCACATAGGCCACCTATTCGGCCCCTTTGTGCTGCCTCCCCGATTAGAGTCGTTCGACCCCGCAACATCACTCAACCCATCCCACGCGTGAGATAAACCGGAGGATGCCTTAATTCGACAAGTACGGTACACTCATAAAGTATATGTTGCGCCGTCTCATCTTCTGTGTAGCATCCTCTACAGAATGGTGAATCTACCAAGCCTAATGCGGGGCATGTGCTTGTTAAGTTTACAGTGCCCAGAAAGTATGCCCACAAGTAGCGGCAGGCTCTTTCTGGATAGCCCTGTGCAAAAACGCGCCAGGCTACGAGATGGCCCTCTGAAGGCCTCTCTCGCGTGACGGCATTCTGACATCAAGTTCCACCTGGCTTTATGCTGGGCTTGGTTGTCTTTAGTTATAAGTTGTTTACAGTTGATACTGTAAGTGGAAGAGTCGGCTCTGGACTATAAAACAGTTGTTTTTAGGCCTGTCGGGCTAACGTATCGTCTTTTTCATTGCCTGTTGTTCCAGCATGCTCTTTAACCCATGCAAGCTCAAGGGTGTCGGCGCGTGTGCGTGCGCCGATCTTTTATTAAGGAAATGTAACGTGCAGTGGTTTAACGGTTTTTATATTAACGAGTTTTAACGAAAGAACAAATAACAATAACAAATTAACAATAACAAATTAACATGAACGCAAAGTTAAAGAACGAATGTACTTCACGCACTGTCTTCGTGGGTCGAGTAAATGCAGGGGTCGGCTATGAGGTTCACTGTAGCAGGGCCCTGTGTCGAGGTCGATCGGCACCAGCTTCCATGGTGGCCTCTTTGTAGGCGTTGGCGGCAACGGCGTGACGATAGGTGATGCCGGTGAATAACACGGTGAACTGGACCGCGGCCGCTTGACTGGCGTACGTGGTAGCGGTGGTCGCTTATCCTAGCCAGGCTATTAACAACTCCGGCGTCGGACGGTGCCCCGTGGAACCAGTGCTATTAACAACTCCGGTCACGGGGTATGAGACTTCTTCCAGTGCTATTAACAACTCCGGAAGAAGAGTGATTTCCTGATCGAAGCGCTCACGCTTTTATACCCTGTCAGGGGCGCTTCGTCGGTGCTCGGTAGCGCTTCGTCGTGGTTCGGTAGCGATGTTACTCGAACGCGCATTCGTGTCTGTCATGTGGGGGTTTGACGTCACGTGTGGGCGCGACTACCGAGATCGGGGTTCGGTGCGTCATCGTGCGGACTCGTTTTTGCCGCCATGTTCCCACATACCCCCTTCCTAGTGACGGAGTCATACGTTTGCTGTGGACACGTCGCAGTATATTTCGGTTGTGTGCCCTGGCATTCTTATTTTCTTGAGCTGAAGACTTGTATTATTTAGGCGTAACGCGTCTTGTAGCTCCTTGTTGTTTTGTTGATCTACTCCCATCTCGTTGAAGTTGATTCCTGCCGTGAGTTGACTGACTCTGGACAGTGCGTCTGCCACTACGTTGTCTCTACCTGATATGTGCTGGATATCCGTTGAGAATTGCCCTATGTAGTCTAGGTATCTGAATTGTCGTGGTGAGCATTTTTCAGGTTTTTGTTTGAAGGCGAACGTAATTGGTTTATGATCGGTGTAGATGGTGAACTGACGTCCTTGAAGTAGATGCTGGTAATGACGTATGGTTGAGTATATGGCTAGTAGTTCTCTGTCGTAAGCTGCGTATTTCTGTTCGGCGTCTGACAACTTTCGTGACAGAAATGCTAGTGGTCTCCATACGTTGTTTTGAAGCTGTTGTATTACCCCGCCAATTGCAGTGTCTGAAGCGTCGGTCGTGACTGATATCTTGGCTCCCGTTTGTGGATGTGTGAGTAATGCTGCTTCTGCGATTTGCTGTTTGCATTTTTCGAATGCTAATTCTGCTTCCGTATTCCACTGTATTGGTTGATTTCCTTTTAATTTTCCTTTTAAAAGGTCGTTTAGTGGTGCTTGCGTAGTTGCTGCGTTTGGTATAAAGCGTCGGTAGTAGTTGATCATTCCTAACACTTGCCGCAATTGTTTTGCTGTTTTTGGTGTTTCGAATTCTTGTATCGCACGGACTTTTTCTGGCATGGGCTGAGTTCCTTCTTCTGATACTAGATATCCGAGGAATTTTACTTGCTTGCTTCCAAATGTGCATTTCGCTGGGTTGATAATGATCCCGTTATCTTGCAATTTTTGGAACAATTGTCGCAGGTGTACCTCGTGTTCTTCTTCTGATGAAGATGCCACTAGTATGTCGTCTATGTAAGCGTAACAGAAATCCATGTCTCGTAATATTTCATCCATGAACCTCTGGAATGTTTGCGCCGCGTTGCGTAGTCCGAATGTCATATAAGGGAATTCAAATAAACCAAACGGTGTTGTTATTGCGGTTTTCGGTATGTCTTCTTCTGCTACTGGAATTTGGTGGTACGCTTTTACCAAGTCGATTGTACTGAAGATTCTTTTGTTATGAAGCGTTTGTGCGAAATCTTCAATGTGTGGTACAGGATATTGGTCTGGTATTGTTCGTGCATTTAATGCTCTGTAGTCTCCGCATGGTCTCCATTCTGTGTCTTTCTTGGGCACCATATGTAAAGGTGCTGCCCACGGACTGTTGGATGGTCGTGCGATGCCCAGTTGGATTAATAACCTGAACTCTTCTTTCGCTTTTTTAAGTTTGTCGGGCGCCAGCCTTCGCGGTCTGGAAGATACTGGCGGACCGTTTGTTGTTATTATATGATGTTTCGTGGAGTGTTGTGGTCGTGAAGGTAATCCTGCTGGTTTAGTGACTGCTGAGAACTCCTTCAAGAGCTAGCGATACTTCTGGCTCTTATTTACCGTGCTTACTCCCTGGTTAGTTTGCTCGTTCGCGTCGCGTTTATCGTTTCCATTTTTTTTGCACGTCGCGGATATTGTATCCATTTTTTTTTGCACGTCGCGGGTATCGTTTCCACTTTTTTCTTGCACGTCGCGGATGTCGTTTCCACTTTTTTCTTGCACGTCGCGGATATCGTTTCCACTTTTTTCTTGCACGGCGCGGGTATTGTTTAAACTTTTCTGCACGTCGCGGGTATTTTTTCCACTTTGTCGCACGGCGCGGGTCACCACTTTGTCGGCGCGTGTGCGTGCGCCGATCTTTTATTAAGGAAATGTAACGTGCAGTGGTTTAACGGTTTTTATATTAACGAGTTTTAACGAAAGAACAAATAACAATAACAAATTAACAATAACAAATTAACATGAACGCAAAGTTAAAGAACGAATGTACTTCACGCACTGTCTTCGTGGATCGAGTAAATGCAGGGGTCGGCTATGAGGTTCACTGTAGCAGGGCCCTGTGTCGAGGTCGATCGGCACCAGCTTCCATGGTGGCCTCTTTGTAGGCGTTGGCGGCAACGGCGTGACGATAGGTGATGCCGGTGAATAACACGGTGAACTGGACCGCAGCCGCTTGACTGGCGTACGTGGTAGCGGTGTAATGATAGGTCGCACCGGTGAATAACACGGTGAACTGGACCGCGGCCGCTTGACTGGCGTACGTGGTAGCGGTGGTCGCTTATCCTAGCCAGGCTATTAACAACTCCGGCGTCGGACGGTGCCCCGTGGAACCAGTGCTATTAACAACTCCGGTCACGGGGTATGAGACTTCTTCCAGTGCTATTAACAACTCCGGAAGAAGAGTGATTTCCTGATCGAAGCGCTCACGCTTTTATACCCTGTCAGGGGCGCTTCGTCGGTGCTCGGTAGCGCTTCGTCGTGGTTCGGTAGCGATGTTACTCGAACGCGCATTCGTGTCTGTCATGTGGGGGTTTGACGTCACGTGTGGGCGCGACTACCGAGATCGGGGTTCGGTGCGTCATCGTGCGGACTCGTTTTTGCCGCCATGTTCCCACAAGGGTATTGCTGTTTGTCACTTGCTCTAGTGTTTGGTGACACTCGGAAACCAGCCTGGAGGTGATTTTGTATTGACCTAGTGCCTGCAGAGCTTTTATTCTTTATGCTGTGCACAAGACTTATTCTTGCACTAAGCGTTATTCCTGCTAGTTCTGCCTGAAAGTCTATGCAATGGATCCGAATATCACGTCCATTAATACACTGCACCAGCCCATTAAGTTGCCACCAACAGAAGCAATACTGTTTAACGATGTGTTTCCAAACCAAAACATGGCTACACGCATTTGTACCTCGCCCAGAATTACCTATGATGTAAGAGCGAAAGGGAGGTACGGGAAATGTAGAGATGGATTCTATTCACCAGACTCGACCAGAGTGAAAGCGCGCACGATTTTAAAGTGAGTTGTTTTAATTTTAATTACATATTTAGTTTAATATCACAGATAAAATTATAATTCTAATAAATAAACGATTAGGGAAACTTTTTTTAAGAGCAAATTTTTTTGATTTACTCGTTACTTTATTAGATAATACGATGTAGAGGCAAAAGTTGCTCAAAATATGTCCAATTTTTAGGGACGCTGAATCGAGATAATAGCGTTTTAAGTTTCATTCTTCCGTAAGGCCCAATGTAATTGGTAACGTTTAACAATTATTTATAACTTTCACTGTAGAAAGAAAATTGTGATCTTTATACGAAAAATTCTATGCTTTTTCTTCTTTCCATAAACGTGCTTAACTCGTTTTTTGTGTTTTGTACCCTAATGCATGGACCGATTTTGGACGGCCTTAACATTTATAACCAGTATGTGATGACCTTTCATTTTTTGTGAATTTCTACGTGTGACACCAAAACCCCCACGGAAGTCATTTCTAGACGACTTTCTTTGCAAGAAGCACTCTACTACTCTCACATGGAGATCCAGTAGAGGCATACCCAGGAGGGCATCCATGACGGTTGCGGGACTCGTTCGCATTGCGCCCGTGCACGAAAGGCACGCTAGTCTTTGCACATGGTTGTGGAGAGTCTGGTTCTAGGTCACCAATTACAGCTTGTGGAGTAGAGTTGTTACTCTCTTTATAAACTTTAGCACGATTAACTAAATCTTATTTTTCAAACAATTTAAAAATAGTACGTGATTTTGGCATTTTGAAAAAGCAGATAAACTTTTGGATGAATATATTTCCGTCCAAACGATTCAGTGAGAAATTTCCCGGTCGCTTAATTCCTCGATTTGGTGATGTCAATTGGCCGCCTTGTTCTTGTGATTTGACGCCGCTGGACTATTTTCTCTGGGGTCACCGGGTTTACGTGAACAAATAACTGATGCTCAGTAAGGTGAAATTCGGCGCTGCATTGACGAGATAAGAGACGCTTTGTTGTAAAATGTGGTTCAAAATTTTGCGCAAAGAGCGGACCAATAGTTATGTATTAGTCACACTATATTATGCGTCCAATTATGTGAACAGTGTGACCACATTTCGATGGGATTAAATGCGTAACTCTCTTAACATTACAGCTATATCGTCTTGCGGTTTCCGTTTTTCTGCGCTCGTTTTTGGAGACAAAATCGATGAAGTAAACAAATGTTTGCTAACATTTTTAGTTTTAAAGATATAGGGCGAAATTCGAAATATCGCGGTTATTATAAAAGATATTTTCGTTCTGTTTTTCAGAGGATCAACGTGGCATCGCCAGATTTGCACTCCGACGTTTCGGCTCCTAGATAACATCATTATGTAATATGAATTAACAAAATTCCAATGCGGCAAAAGGAAAAACGAAATAATTTAAATGGTGATATAGTACTCAACTTGCGCAGTATCAGCTTATGCGCAGGTTTATGTGAACGTTGTGAATCAACGGCGTAACGTAACAACCTTTCTGTGATAGGGTGACAGTACATAATATTTAAGTCGTAAACTGCGTGGAAATATAGTTTTCCTTTACATTGTAAAATTATCGCAATCGAGTTAGATTACATTAGGCGATATGAGATATGACTCTAAATGCATGAATATGAAGGATGAAGTATGTGTCATGATACGCAGATTTTCAATAATATCGTTTTGAAAGTGGCACAATGACTGCTAATGTTTTCATTACCTGAAGTATGTACTCAAAGGAACGCATCTTTCTGTTCTAAGAAAGAACACAGAATCTTCTTAGAGTTTTGAGAAACTGTTAGCAGTCTTACATTTTTTATTTCTTAAAATAAAAAAATAATTATAGTCTGTTATCAAAACAAAATCTTAAGAAGAGATAAGGATTGATAGCCTCAAATTTCTTATTTTTTATATGAAACAAAAATTATACAAAAAAATTCTTTTTGGTCTCACATTTTTAATTTCTTTAAATAAAAAAACAACACTCTTAACAAAACTTTTTAAACCCGGACTACAAATGAAACTCCGCCCGGACGCCCTCAAAACTAGGATAAATCCGGGGAAACCCGGACGGATGGCAACCCTACCTGAAGGCAGCTAATTTATGGGATAAAGGGTGGAAGGGGCTAACCTTACCTTTTCAGCATGGCTTCTCCCACTTTTTATTTGTTATTTATCTTCGGGGCCCTTTGTTGGCTTGTAAGTTGCCTACACTTTCAAGTCCTATATCTTGAATTAGGCTCGATTCCCCTCCTTTTAATCAACTTTTAATTCATCGTCACTTTTTTAACTCAATAATGGGGGATAATTATATAAAGGCGAGCCAGGCGTTAGCTGCAACGTACAAAATTCAACAAAAAAAACATAAAAATAGTGCAGGGATTAAATGAATCAATTTTCTTACTGCAACATATGCGTACTGGTACGCTCGGTAAGTACGACCATACCCTAACAATAATTTTAACAATAACCCACAGGATGTAGTCTTTTGTCGTAGCCGAGCTTGAGTTGGTAAGTTCAGGAACTTAGAAAGATTTGCTTGCTATTGATAGTTGGACAGAAGTACTATTCCCACCAGGTGACCACCAGATGGCGCTGGTGAAGTGCAACAGCTTCCAAGTATTTAGAGAAGATAAGAGCTTAAAGATGGTGTACAATTATCACACACCATAATCTACATGTGCGCATTCCATTTACTAATTCCCATAACATTTTCCATTAATATTTGAAGTGGTTTACGGACTTTTCGCCCCCGCCGTTTCGCCCCCGACCGTTTCGCCCCCGCCGTTTGTTCCCCAGCCGTTTCGCCCCCGAACCGTTTCGCCCCCGAAGTTTTACCTCTAGCTTTAGCCAGCTTTAGCTGTTTCCAGTTGAACCACGGAGAGGTAGCTAGTAGGATTTCTTCAACCGTTTTGTAATTTTTTTTGTTTTTTGGTGTTTGTATATTAATTTTAGAAATGTTTAGTAGATGCATATAAAGAATTTCTTACGCGCAACCGGAATAAACTCAAAATTCAAAGTTGTACGCAATGCCACGCAAATAATCAATCACTTGACGATTTTCAAAATCTTCAACGATTCTTTTCACACGAGCTGATATTGCGACGTACTTTTTATTTCTTGGATTTCCTTGATTTCCAGCAATCAGTTGTACTATTTCGTAGTTATGAATACCTTGCTGTTTCTGCAAACATTCAATAAAACGAAAAATATTAGGAAATTGCGAGCCACAAGTTTCTTGAAAAGCGCGGTGCCATCCTTCCAAGTGATTATTCGTGCGATGTTGGCCGTTAAGAGTGCGTTGATAGACATTCCAAAGCTGAGTTGGAAAATTCGGAATTTGACGTCCACGACGTAGTCTTCGACCAATATATGCATCTTCGAAGTAATTAGCTATAGGTACAGCCTCTTCAGGAAATCCTTCGCTTTCAACTAATTCAGCGAATGCATCGCTTACGTTATCTTGAGGAATAAATGCCAAAACGGGAATCATTCTGATCCAACGAGCGAACTCGTGATCATTTTCGTATCGAGCTTTGAGACCTTCAGTTTGAACTTTTCTCCAGGCGGATTGCGATAAATGAAAAAAACATCCTGTCTTTAAAATACCTGGAAATTCCAATTCAAATGCTTGAATGGCAGCGAGTTCGAAATCCGTCATAAGTAGAGTTGGCTGCAGTCCAGGTTGCAAACGTTTCAATTCTTGCAAAAATTTTACATACTTAGCTCTTGTTTTGTTTGGTAAAAGAGCGTACACTAGAGGTGCAACGGCATTGTATTTGGTGGCGTGGATTGTGTATAGCTGATGAAACATGGCTGGTGCGGTACTAAACGTACCATCTGCAAACCACTCTTCACTTTGGCCCAAAAGATGAAGGTTGCCTCTAGTTGAAAAGATCAGAATCCTTCCAGACGTAAGTTGATCCTCCGAATCATACATCAGAAACTGTTCCACTTGACCATCAATCACAATTTCACTAAACACTCGAGGAATCACCAAGTCTTGGATATTTCTTGGAAGCGCAGGTGCTCCTTCAACTCGTCTGGCTTTACGGATAATTTTCTTCAACGAACCCTTTTTTGGTATAATTGCAGCAACATCTGCGTGTGCTTCTGCCATGACGTTTGCAATAATCTGCTGTGGTGTCTCCTGTGTCGTCGTAGCACGCTCTTTTGTAGTACCAACCAAACGAATAGCTGCTGGCCTGGCAGCTTGTGCTGCATGATTATGTTGTGTAGCGATTTTCACAACATTACCATCTCTGCCGTCTGTCCATACTCGTCCCTTGCAGCTTGACCGATGTTCGCACACCCATATCCCATGTTCTTCATTTTTTGTTTTTTTTGGAGAAAACATAAATATGGTTTTCATGAACAAGTTTTCGCTTGTTTCGGTTTGACAAAACGTACTCCGCCATTTGTAGAAGTTGAACTGAATTATATAGTAGTCGTAACAAAACACACACTAGGTTAGTCAACAATATAATGACTAATGACATCACTGGCTTTGTACTTATAGCATTTTTGAATGTAATTTACCCCGTCCACCAATGAAATCCCACTAATGGGAAATTGAGTACAATTTCTTAGAAAGTGATTAGCATAATGGCAGGTAACAGTTTTTTAATTACCTCATTAGTCATTACAAATTTCTGTTGAAGTATAGGTATAGGAAACCCTCAATACCTATGGAAGAATTTTTCAACTAAAAATAACTATTGTTGTTATGTAGTTAAATAGAGGCAATTTGAAAAGAATCGTTGAAGATATTGAAAATTGCGTGGGATTGCGTACAAGTTGTAATTTTGAATTTATTCCAGTTCCGAGTCAGAATATAGATGTTAAAAGATTTCCTTATATGTATCTACTAAAAAACTAAAATTAAAAAAAACAAACACCAAACACAAAAAGAATAAAAAATTTTAAAAAAACCGGTTGCAGAAATCGTGGTTCAACTGGAAACAGCTAAAGCTGGCTAAATCTAGAGGTAAAACTTCGGGGGCGAAACGGTTCGGGGGCGAAACGGCTGGGGGCCAAACGGCGGGGGCGAAACAGTCGGGGGCGAAACGGCGGGGGCGAAACGTCCAGATCCCGAAAAATTGCTGTGAGGGAGTAACATTTTTGCTCCTATAAGAATTTGTAATGGAAACATTAAGTGCCGTCAAAACTTTTATTTTTCCAAGCGTGTTATTGCCTAATACATGTGGAGAAAGTTTAGTCAGAATTAAGTGACGTTGGCTTTGAAACTACAACTAGATACAATTCTGTGCTATTATGTCAGGAAATTCTATCAGACATCACACTACAATATTTTATATACATATGCACATCTATAATAATATAATTATGATGCACGAGTTGCTTATTTATGAAAAGTACAATAAATACAAATCCTTATTGTATTATTATTAATATTATTATTATTAATATAATGAAATATAAATTGTGTATCTATTATAAAAATTAGTGCAATTTACCTATAACTTACAAACAGTGATAACCAAACCTTTAGCAATATTTACAATTGCCAATATAATTTTCCCAGACATGTGTTACACAGCACTAACTAATAATAAGAGGTCATTTCAATTAATTTACAAATACTTATGCACAACGTGTTCAAGGCAAAATACCACACACGAAATGGACAACCCTAATCCCAAAAATATAAATATAAAAGCGATATGCGGTAAAGTTAGTTCTTCGCTCTGTTCTTCCATTGAATCATTCCTAATAAAATATTCACGTTTAAAATCTTTTTGGAGTTTATCGCCAATACCACTTTCTACCAATTCACTTAAGAATGAGTTAAAGGTAGGTACGAAATGTTCATGTATTGGTAAATGTAAACGAATTGTAAAAACCCCAGTCATTGAATTATCGGGAATTTGGTACACGTTAATTTTCTGCGAACGAAACTTCTCTATTGTGGTCAAATCCTCGACCGATGAAATGACAGCGTAACTCCGATTATGAGTCATGTTGCCAAGTTGAGATAGTAATTCACGATCGGAAACGGGATGCAATTGTTTCTGTAATCGGATGTAAAGTGTGGAATTGGTATCATTCAGACTGAACTTAGCCGTTTTCATATCGTCTAGAATATATATGGGTAGTTCAGATTCTGCCAACTCTTCCAAGGTGCGTATTTGAAAACCATAGTGTGGTTCTGTTAAAACGGTTGCCATGTTGGAGGTGAATGCACATTGTATATGAATTACGTAAATCAAGTAGGACAACAATGTAATGCGTAAAGCAAATGACCTGGGAAATTGTGCTATGCAACCGCAAATAGTAAGTGACCAGACGTTTATGAAAGCAAGACCTAACTTATCAAAAGTAAACGTAAACCTTCCATCCCAAGATATAAGTAGAAACCAAGTTAACCAGGTAGATATAAGTGTAACGCCAACTGCTACCCAAACATTACAACTGAAAACTTGTATTATAGCATTCGTGTTAGAAATTTGTCCAGCTTTGGGTACAAACCATACAATATCTATTAGCATTAATGGTTCCGTTAATGCATCTGCATGAGATTCCATTACTGCCCACATTACTACAATGTTTTGTTGGTCACTTATGCGAGCCATAAATTTCGAAGAATTATGAACCACACTTTGAAAAGTGGCATTGCGACGATTTGATAGTTTTTGAAGGACGTACAGTACATAACGAGCAGCTGGACTTCGATCTATAAAACAAAGCAATCACATTAATAATACGATACCACCAAAACACCTCATATATGAAGGAGGGACGGATCGTGTTAGTAATAACCAGAATTTTTAAGTTACCCAGTCCTCTACCGTACCTTACTACTTCAGATTTCATTTTATATACCGTTTCCTCTAGAGAAGATGCATTCACTGGACATATTATAAAGTGGCCATCATACTGCAATTGAATACCTTCAACAGTGTTCAGATTCAAAATAATATACGGTCGTGTCGTATTCATTCCAAATATCGCGTCTTCACATATATCGTTCTCTAAGATTAAGCTCAGAGTATCGTCATATGAAAACAAGTGATTTATGGTTTTTTGAATACATACTTTTGTCGCCACGTCTGATGCATTCAAGTTATTAAGGAAAACATCGCAATGGGTTGACAATATTTGCAGACAGATCCATTCAACGAATATCGTCAATTTCATTTTAATTGTTTACAACAGTATATCTAAAAACACAGAATATGTAAAATGTGTGCAGTTGAATTAGAATACGCGTACTTATTTATAGGGCGGCAGCCCAGCGTCATTTTATGTAGTGATAAAAGCGCATCTGCAAGTCATACTACGTTGAAGATGATGTAAAATATAAGAGCATAAAAATGGTAGCAAGTTCTGAAGCTGGAGATAACATGTCAAACAACCCTTTTTTTGTGCATAAAAAGTCACTGTTTTAAATTTTTAAAGTGAGCGCGTATAATTCTTGTACGAATCGAAAGGACAAATGAAAAACGTCGTCAGAAAGGTATTTGCAGACGGTTTCGGAGGTGCAATAACCTTGCAGACGGGGTTGAAGGTGCAGTATTTTTATGATTTTAAAAAAGTAATTTGACCGTGTCTGCAATTCAGGTTAATGATTCATGTTCTTGCGTATGTCACGAAAAAAAAATTGCATACAATTCGGATGTGGATAAGTATGTTAATTACCTCCGAAACCATCTGAAAATACCTTTCTGACGACGTTTTTCATTTGTCTATTCGATTCGTACAAGAATTATACGCGCTCACTTTAAAACTTTAAAACAGTGACTTTTTATGCACAAAAAATGGGTTGTTTGACATGTTATCTCCAGCTTCAGAAATTGCCACCATTTTTATGCTCTTATATTTTACATCATCTTCAACGTAGTATGACTTGCAGATGCGCTTTTATCACTACATAAAATGACGCTGGGCTACCGCCCTGTTAGCAAATATTCTAATGAAGACGGTTTCTTACCAACAATCTTAGTACGACCAAGTTCCACGTTCTGAGTAACACAAGCGACTGATGAAGGAATATGTATCAAACGTACTTATACTTAATCCAACGAGCGAATGGACTTGCGCTCGGACGATAATTCGTCTGTTTCGGTCAAATCTACGCCTATTCAACCCCTACCTCGGCGCAATTAGCTGAGTAGTTGCCCAGGGCTAGATTTTATGTATGACGCTCATGTGTAGCTTGTTAAACGCTCTTCCCACTTTCACCGCCAATGCGCAAAGCAAGTCCATTCTCTCATTGGATTTAGTATAAGTACAAACAATCGATAATTTTTCCTTTGGAGTTTTTATTTTACCTTAATTGCATTATAATTGGTATGCACCTACGATATTTTTCAAAACATTTTTTGAAGTAAACATACATGTACTAATAATGAAATTTTTTTAACTGTTGTTGCGCTCCAGTGAGGTACCGGTATAATGTTTTTGTCAATATCGTAATGATTTTCTAGGTAAATATAAGGGTACTTAATTATATCTTTATGACGACCAACTAGGCTGTTTATAGCATAATATTAATGATTTACCTAGAACTTTTATAATTTTGTAAAGCAAGGGAACCGAAACCATTTACTCATTTCCTGCAAAATTGCAAATAAGTAAAGTATAGTTCCAAACGTGAATTACGCTGCACCTTTATGATTAAGTATGACAGCTTTACAATAAGCAAATATTCTTCTTATGGTAGTACACGATTTGGGATCCCCATTTTATTAAAAAATTCAATTTATTTTTGTAGTATAAACACAATGAACTCTATGACTACACGGTGAATGAATGTGTTTGACTGTTTGTCAAAAATTAATATTGCAACTTGCGTTTACAAGGATCACTTCTTTATGTTAGTAAATTTGCTGTGAGATTTAAAGATAGAATATCCAAATATTACAGTTTACACACGAACGGAAAGCCGAAAGTAAGGTCACTGTTACAGGTATATTTTCTTCCATGTGTTATCGTGCAATAGGAGCAGTCCTTTTCACAGTTTTCTCATCCTTTCTAATTATACTTTCAACCAAACTTGCCTAAATGGAGCATAATGCGAACAGAACTGTACTTTAGTTTCTGGAATCGATTATTGGAATTCTAACTAATTCCTTAAGCTATTATTTTGAAGGGCTAACCTCATTATTTGAAATTGCCAATCCAACGTATCTCTTTCGTACAATGGACCATCTTTTCGTATACAGCACGAATTGTTGTAACAGAAGCTCAAAAATCTAGAAGCATGCGTCATCCGCTCTCCTTTGAATATCGTTTCTAATTGAGTAGAGGTCGTCTCCTAGCGGTTGGCGAGACTACTAGACTGTTGGGACCCCAAATACTCATTCTTAAGCTTCTTAGGATAATTGATATTAACTTATTGACATGTAATGAACATTTACTGTGGTCACGTTAATCACTGTCATTATAATATTCGTCAAGAATGAGTATTTAGGGTCCCAACAACCCGGTAGTCCCGCCAACCGCTAGTAGACGACCTCTAGTAGATTGTCGTTTTAGGAGGACCGTGACTTTTTTTAAGTACTCACTCTCCTCCACTAAAGTGCTTGTTTATAGTTAGACCTATTATAAAATGTTAACATCGTATTCTATTGAAACTTATTTATTTAATATAACCACAACTTATACGAGGGGCAAGCGATTATTATTGAGAATGAAGAAATTGGATAGGTCATGGAAAACAGAAAATGTAGCATCCATAAGAGAAACTCTTTACTTGACAATTTGCCACTTTATTTGCTAATTTATCTTAATTAGCATTTGAAAAAGATAGTTTTAAGTTTCGCAAGTGATGTAAAAAAATTGAATTTACCCCAGAAGATTTTCGCATCATGATTTATTATGACTTTAACAAAGATTTAAGTGCGTATAACTGAGAAGATAGTTTGAAATCAACATGGCGATCAATCCCCTTACTTGACAACAATTTACAGGTGGTACCAAGAAATTCGAACGTGGAAGAACTACAGTTGATCACCAGAAAGGCGCAGGCCCTTCCGTTACCACTATGACAGAACAAAACATCGCTGCTGTGAAGAAGATTATTTAAGCAGATAACCGAACTAGTTGCATAGTAATAGAGACTTAACTGAGGATTGGATCCTAATCTGTGACAGAATAATACACGACCATTTTCATCTTACAGATTTTCAAAAAGCAGAATGTTGGTCAAATGAATAACACAATGTATTGACACTTTCTAAATTATCCTGGACGATTGTAGTCAACTGCAGATCGCCCCAGTGGCACCTCAAAAACGAAAAATTTGAAATCAAAGTATCCGCTTTTGATGAGCTGTCTAAAGGGGAAGGATAGTCTTTGGTAATATATTGACTTGTTTCGTTCCAAAACAGTTCAACGAAACCTTTGCAGTGGGGGGACCAACAAATCCTTATTGAAACGGGGAGTTCGGAATTGAAGATGTTTCATGAAAACAAAAATTCCACACTCATAAGTCATAACCCACAGCCGCCAATGTCTTTCAGCTGAAATCGGAATATTAGGTATACCTTCATCCTCGTCCTCGTTTAACTTTTATGCGACAATCATTACCAAACGGTATTTCACCTAATGCTCTCTCTTCGCATACGTAATTTCAAACGTAATCTGCAGGAATCTTTGCAGGGTTACCTTTCATAACTACTAACGTAACTACTTTGAACGTATCTAAAATAAAATTTTGAAAAAATTACACTGGTTCTTCTGTTCTCAAGGTACCTCTGTCAAATAATAATTTTTCTGGTGAAAGTAAGTTACTGTCAATTGGAGTAGCCCGATATTCTAATAGACACAAATAGGGTTATTTGACGCTGATGTGCCAGGAACAGATCATATTGACTTTCTTCAATTGCTTCAATATTACCTTTTGTTACTTTCACTTGTACCTATATGATTTTTGTTCCTTAACGTTAATTATTTTCCTCGCTATGTCGATTTTACTGGGCATTTAATCTTCCACATAACTTTCCTTTACAGCTGAAGAAATTTTTAATAATGTGTTTTGTACCTACTGGTTGCACTGTACATTTACATTAGTAATACAACGAGTGGGTACGAAATTGCCGAAAATTTCCTACCACCAAGTTGTATTCGGCATGACAATTTAACTCATGTATAAAAAATCCCATTAGCCGCAGTGCAATTGTCACTTTTACAGCGACAATTGCACTAGTGGTTTTTTCACTTTCAAATTCTAATCAACTATCGCAGTATCCGTGCTCGCCGTATAAATACATAGTTTGACATTTGCGAATAATTTATTGCATGATGTTTGTGTTATTTTAAGAATGTGTCCATTTGGTAAAGTTACGAACGGATTTCTAAATTTCTTGTTCGTTAAATTGTCCTGCCGAATTACACTCGAGATTTGTATTTATACCAAGTAAATTTGTGTTGTTTAAATTCTAATCTGTTTCCTTTAGCAATTTGACTCGAAAAACTGTCAACCTAAAAATGCTCCACCTTCGGTGTCGCATTTTTATTGGTTGACAGTTTTTCTCGTCTAATTGCTAGGCAACAGATTCTTATTAAACAACCCAAATTTACTCGGTAAAATACAAACCTCTTGTGCAATTATAAGTGATAATATTTTATGTTGCCGTGGTTACATTTCATTAACTACTGCATTGAAAAAAAAACTCAAATTTTCTGTCATTTTCGCTGCATTGTCTTGACGAATACAACTCGGGAATATTTTGGTAATTTTTGTTAGTCAGTACCACTCATAGTTGTTGTCTTTAGAAAATCGCCACTCGTGCTAAAACACTCGTGGCGATTTTCATCACAACAACTATTCGTGATCTGACTGTCAAAAATTATTACTGGCAATATTCCTACCACTAGTTGTATTATACAGGGTGTCCATTTAGTAGCCCGTTCTTCAAGTACGGCTTTATTGTCAAATTTACTAAAAAATAAATATACGGGATGGAAATTCGGTTGGATGAAGCACATTTGCAAATTAGTTAGACATATACAGGGTGTCTCCAAAAAGTAGGGTGCATAAAACGTATATTTTTTTAAATGGAATGACCCACTTTTTTTAAGCGCAAATGTAGGGGCCTCGGGTGAACTTTTTAGTCGTACATTATTTTTGTATTAATACACGGCGTTGCCAAGTTATTAATTAATACATATTTTTTTGCTAAAAATCAACCCTTCCATTATACGCTTGTATTTTTTTAACGTCTTGTTTTTGTTTTTATGTAAGTTTGGTGGTGGACTTGGGTTGAATGAGAGTATTCAACCGTGACGAAACATTAAAGTATTTCATACAGGATGTTCACTTTTTTTTGCTCCAAACATCGACATTTTCAAACTCATTTTTCTTCATTTTTTTAAATGGCACACCCTATTTATTATTGCATATTTGGAATCCCCGGTAAATTTTAGTGCAACTTTATTAAGCTTACCCTATACCTAAGTGCGATAGTTTTTTCGTAAATTCAGATTTTCTATTCCTTACGGCAGTAGATAGTGGCGCGATGGACGAGGCAACGCATAGGCCGGACACTCGAATCGAGGATACCATTCAAAATGTTTGCCGTCTTGTACTACGCAGGAGTCTACTCTTTTGGTGAAAGATTTCATCACTTCATTCAACATAGTATCTAGTAGTAGAAACTGTCTATTTTTTGAATTTGAGCCAATTAGGATCTGATTACACTGGCAATCTTTCCATACTAAGGAGCAGATGATTACAGCGATAATATTTTACATTGCCGTGGTGACATTTCATTAACTACTGCACTGCATTTTCTTTGGATTGTCTTGACGAATACAACTCGTGGTAGGAATCTTTTGGTAATTTTTGTCAGTCAGTACCACTCATAGTTGTTGTCTTTAGAAAATCGCCACTCGTGCTAAAGCATTCGTGGCGATTTTCGTACAACAACCTATTCGTGATCTGACTGACAAAAATTATTACCGGCAATATTCCTACCACTTGTATTATATACGATAATTTGAGGACCATACTAAATTGTTAGTGTAATTCGTGGCTAATTGGTCGAACGATTCAAAATTGTGCAAATTAATTGGTTGAAATTTTCTGAGTGGAATTGTCGATAAAATTCTAAAACGTTAAAAGTTTTTCCTTCCCCACTATAGTTACAACAAACGAACGATATTTGTAATTTTTGGTTCTTACAATTTTGACGACCAATAGATTTCTGTTATCTTCTATGTCAGTTGTTTTGAGATTGACTAGCTCATCGCACGTTCATACGTAAGAAAGTCTTATCGGTAGCTTCATTTATAAATTTCTCCGCATCTTTTTCATCAAAAATGTCTTCGGCCGTCCTAGGTTTTAGATTTACATTTCAAAACCGCAAACAATATTTTAAACCTACAAAATATTAACACTATTACATTAATTTAGTAATTTTGAAAATTCGGCTCTTTGAAACTTACTTGCGAATATCTACTTCCTCAAAAACAAATAAGGTCGATTTCAACATAGAGTATGGTTTGCAATAAAGAAAAAGGTGCGCACTTTTGTATTAAACCATTGAAGTGTAGGCCAAAACAACTTCATCATTCACAACAGATGCACACTCGACTCACATGCGTGACCGAAACTCATACTTTCTTCACTTGTACTGTAATATACTAATAACAATTAAATAGTTATTACCCGAATAATGAAATATGTCAGTAACTATAATTCCCCAGGGACCACAAGGTATTTCGGAATGTATTAATGGTTGCTTCGTGTTCGAATTTCTGAAGATTAATCAGGTTTCACAATTCAGAACATAATTTTTGGATACCAGCATAAGTATTCTCGTGCTCGTATATCTAATTTGCTTAATACCAAAGACTAATATTAGGTATTATAATCTTTGCTTATACCTAAATGATTGTAATGAATAATTTTGAGCCTTTTACTGCTAAGAACTGTTGGCTCAATAATTTTATGTCCTTCACCATTTATACTGACAATGTCATCCTTATAATTCCAATATTGTCTAAAATCTCTTTTTTATCAGGCTATTCATTTTTAATTATTTTTCGTAATTTGATCAAAACCTTGTCATTATTCGTTACTGTCTTGAACTTGAACTTGGATTCAAAGACCGGTACATTTATTTTGTTGCATCCGTTTGTAGCTGTTTTTTTTTAAATTGTATAGGTTTCTTCCAACCTATACAAACCGGTACTATTGTTTCTTCTAAATTAACTTGCATTTCAATTTCATTTTTCTGCTTCGCTACTTTCATTTAAGAAACTTCTTGATAAACAGTGAATCAATAATAATTGAGAAGCTGGTTTGTACAGAGTTAGAGAGAAAGAAGTACTTATTTTCTTCCTAATCATCAAGGGCTAAACTTTAATAAAAAAAATGAAACAAAATGTCTTGGGTAAACACGGCAGAAAATGATCGTGGAACTTTGTCCATTTTTGACAGTAGCTCTAATATACGGGGCCGATAGATTGTAATTAATGTTGTTCTTGTCATATGATATAACCATTAGTATATTCATAAAAATAGCATATTAAAAAAGATTACCTTCTTTTGCGCATACATATGACATATTAAGGATTTTGTCATTTTACAAACGATTTTGGGAATACAAAATAATGATGTGTTAAACGCATTTCAGAGAAATGGATGCACCTGAACATAATCTACCTATAGAAATAAGTGCTTCGTCACCACCAGCCCAATACTTATTGATATTAAGTGCAGCAAAAGATTTGTGCCCTCCTTTATTGAATCTGAGAATTGAGAAATATGGGTAGGTAAATCACGTAAGAGTATAAATATAGGTAGGTAGTTCCAATGCTATCGGTAAATTCTTACATTTATTCAATATTATTATCAGTAGAATGTCAATAAGATACAACGTAAACTTAAATTATTTTATTTATTAAATACATGCATTAAAAAAAATTACTGCCTACTTTTACGATATGCCTCAAAAATTGCATTAAGTTTTTCAAGACCATTAATTTCCTCAAATCCGGGCACTGTAGACTGGATCTTTGCGTACCATTTTGTTACGTTTTTGTAAGAGGTGCGATCAAACTTAGCAGCATCAAACGTTGCAATGGTAGAACTTATGGCCAAATCGGCTAATGTTAATGTATCCCCTGCAACATATTGCTTTCCTTCCAAGAATGTATTCAAAATCTCAACGCCGTCTTGTAGTTTTTTGAACTTTTCTTGATCAGGGGTGGCATTCGACATCATCAGTGGGTACTAAAATACATACAACTTACAATGCTGAAAGTTACTCGACATGTTTAGCTTACATAGTAATCGGCAAATCGTTGACCAAGAACGCCCAAGTTAAAATAGAGTCGTTGATCAACAACGGACCGTTTCTTTGGGTCTTTTGGATATAATGAATCATCCTTAGCGTAAGTTTGGACAAGGTACGTGGCGATTACGCTACTTTCCCAAACAGAAAATCCGTTGTCAACTATAGTTGGAATGCAATGTTGTGGGTTTATCTAAAATTATAATATTATGAATTCATTTACAAGAACGCTGTTTTTGTTTATTTACCTTAATGAATTCCGGCGTTAAATGATCCTTTTTTACCATAAGATCCATTAACTTGTGATTCAAAGTTAATCCCAAAGTTTTCGCTGTTAGCTCAACGAAACGGCAGGGGCCGCTTCCAGGTGAATAGTAAAAGTCAATGGTCATCTTATAGCTGCAATTAAATTACAGAAGTTAACAAAATAGATGAGAGTTTTTGAATGTACCTACTTACTTAATGTTGTCTTCGAAGGAAAACTCAATATAACCGTCAACGTTTTTACTAGCGCGCTTATATACTGCGCTTGGTTGTCGTAAAATTACAAAGTCCTTGTATGAATTCAAGTGCGATTTGAGATAACCACCATTATGAAGTAGACGAATCATTATGCGATGATGACGGGAAAATTTTATGAAAGTCATTTAGATATACAACTACAATTGCCATTTTACAAATGTTATAAATTGTAACATATTTTAAAATAAAGAACTACTTAAAATTTGCTACGAACTTTTTTTCCGATCGGTAGCCAATGCACCTACCTTCATTAATGGACGATCACTTAAGATTTCTGACCCCAACTACAGAAAATTATAACTACCTACGTATGTAATAAGAATACACAACGGACACAAGAACGAACCCAACCGTATAGCATTGAGAAGGTGCACAATACGACAGTGTAGTCCTTAGAAGTTTTATAGTAAATGTAACTACTTAGAAGTAATAAATAACTAGAATTTAAACGCGGAACATCCCCTAGTTGATTTTTTATCCACAAATAAATAAATAACGCGTTGGTTCACCTCAAATGTTTGGACATTTTATAACACGTCGTGTCTTTACATTAGGAGATCAAAGTAAATTTGGTACGGATCTGGACTTTTTGATGCTCACAACAATCTAGTGAAGTGATTGCTTTTAAAACAGTTTAACTAAGTATGTACAATATGAGGATGAGTCGTGTATAATACAGTGTGTACATACAGTCATAAATTCGTTTCTGAAATCATAAATTCCCTACAATCTTAAACTAGGCAGGGTGTGTCAAAATTGAGATACGGTGACCTAAGAGGCCGTGGTACGGGTCCACCTCTTCCAATCCACCTCTCAGGGAATTTTTCATTGAGGAAACTTCTTACTTGTATTCCATAATGTGCCGGTGCACCACCATGTTGGAACCAACAATTTAATGTAGCTGCAAATGGAACTTCATCGAGAAATGGCAGTGGTAAATTTTCGTTTAAAAAAAACTTGCTCTTTCGAATAGCACCCTGATTATGACCAAAGATTATCATTGATTTGCTGCTATTCCTAGGATCTATTTCACTAGAGAGGCCATAATGCTTCTTGAGCGGTACTAAGTAGACATTCGCATGTATTCTGCGTCTGTAGTCGATAGAGCAATTGTGGGTTGACGCATTGATCCCCATGAAATAAGTTCATTATTTTTTGTAAAAATGTATCCAGTCACCGATCTTCGTTCGCCAGGATCGCTTGCCCAGTCTGCATCGTAGAAACCAACTAACTCCGAAGGTTTGTTTCCATCGAATTCAAGTTCCCACTCTAGGGTTCCTCTTACCTATATATCTTAGTATTCTCTTGACGGCAGTCCAATGATCCTGACTAGAATTTTTATTAAACCTGCTAATCTGACCGCAAAATCCAAATCTGGCCTAGATACCTGAGAGCCTGAGAGGTAAAGAGTAGACTTCCCACTGCTTCCTAATATGGAATATTTTCCATTTCACGAATCTCATATTCAACGAACTTCGTTCGTTACTGGAATCAATATTCCGTCCGTGCGTCCGTGCGTTGCAAGAGATGCGTATTGTCTACAACCGAGTTAAGATATGGATCTTATGTGAAATTTTATGCTGATTCAAGATCCGGTCCCAATTTTTCGATATCTCAAATACTTTTCGAAATATTCGACTTTAAAGTCGAAATTTCGAAATTATCAAATTTTGTCTTTTTGATTAGGCCAGATTTTTTTATACTTTCGTTACTGCGGTATTCGAAGTTCGTTTTGTAATCCAGGGATTTCAACTAGTTATTTTTGGGTTCCTGATGTTTACATAACTTTTCTACCATTGGACTAGAAACGGAATTACAATTCTCCATATTGAAACGTTTCAAAATTTGTTCCAAGTAACTTTTTTTTGGTTTATTAACATTTTCTTATTTTTTCTGCCCCGATCTATTTTGAACCCCAAAATGTGTTTAGTTTTCCTAAATCTTTCATTTGAAATGTTTTTGCTGATTGAGATTTTAACTGATCCTTGATTTCGTTATTACTTGAAAATATTAACAAATCATGAATCCAGACTGCCACGAGTATTATATTTTCATGTGTTCTTTTGAAATAAACATATCTGTCAAATTTAGACTGCTGTAGACCAATACTTATTCTCTAGACAGTTATCTAATTTATTTTTCCACATACGGCTTGATTGGCGAAGTCCATATAGACTACGTTTTGACATGCATACTTTGTTTGATTCTACATAGCCCTGTGGTTGCCACATATACAACTCCTCATTTAGATCTCCTTGTAAGAAAGCTGATATCGCGTCCATCTGATCTATATACAGATCAAGATCGAAAGCCAAAGCTAATAAATATCTTAGTGAACTATATCGAACTACTGGGGAAAATGTTTCAACAAAATCAAGTCCTTTTTCCTGGGGCCAGCCTTTCACGACAAGACGAGCTTTATGATTCACCACTTTGCCATTTCGATCTCTTTTGGTTCGAAAAACATTTGTTGTTTAAAGGTTTCTTACCCCGAGGAAGATCTACTAATTCCCATGTTTTGGTGTTTAGTTGAGATTGAATCTCTTTATCCATCGCATTCTTCCATAGGTCTGCATCTGACCTGCATTGCTTCATTTACACTTGTTGGATCAGAGCTGTCATCAGACCCCAAAAAATATAACAAAAAATCTTCCATACCTTTTGGTGGATTTTTTACTCTTGTACTTTAGTCGTAGCGGTACATCGAGAAAATCGCAAATGTCTGTCAAATTGTGCGGGAAGTGTGAAATTAGGTACACTTATTAATTAGATCAAAATAAACAATTTGACCCGCAGCACCCCTATTTTCAACCCTTAGTTTTCAAAAGTGCCCCGTATTTAGTTTTTTCCATCCCCTAACGATAACTCCTTTGTTTACAACTTTTAGAAAAAATTATATTAACAAAAGTTTTAGGAATTCTTATAAGGAACATTTTATATAATCATAAAATTTTCACAAATATCAACCCTTATCGAGATATGTGGAAAAAACTGATTTTTGCAGTTTCATTACAAGATCGGTCACAGTTTTCTTGTTTATCGTTTCTCAGAAAAATTATTCAAGTAAAAGATGTAGATATTAATATGATCAATATTTTAGGTATATATAATATTTTCACAGAAAGCAACCTTTAACAAGTTATTTCGATATTTCTGAAAGTAAGCAACCCTTAAGTATAAAATCGCTCGTTTCATTTTTATTTGTAACTTATGAGGAAAAACACGTGAATAAATATTATAGAAAATTATCTTTTGGGAATTTTATGTCGGTGTAAAAATTTCTCAAAAGTCAACCCTTAACGAGATATATCGAAAAAACCAGAAACTGTCAATTTTCACATAAAATCGAGCATAACTTTTCTATATTTCACTACAGTGACATTATTGTTATATAATTTGGTAGGTATAGGTATGTAGAAAATATAAGTAAGGGGTAATTTTTTTACAAAAACTCACCCTTAGCGAGATATTTTGACAAAAACAAACTTTCGGCACTTTTTAGAAAAGTTTTCGTAACTTTTTCAATTACGATGGTTAATATTATTTCTTCGCGGTTAATAATAGCCAATTACAGTGTATTTCATGAAATCATAGTGATTTTGCACCATATCACACTGGTGCGGGAATTTTCAACGTACAAAGCGTAAGGTTTATTCGCGGTAATATAATTAAAAAGAAACAATCTAATTGTACCCAAAATGCAAACATAGGTGGGTCGATTTTTATATTAAGGAAGACATATTTTGATGTTATTTTCTTGGGGATGGTTCTCACCTCCAGCGCTTCACAGGGGGTGACATTGAAATTTCGTCGCGGCGTATGGTTTCGCTGGGTGTCGCATCTCCTTTTTAGTCTTCTATTTGGTCGTTCTCACTGAAATACGAGTCGGTGAAATAATACTAACTTGCTGTTGAAGTGCTTACCTTTTATTTTCGCATGTTGATGTCTAAAGGAGATGCGACACCCGAACGAAACCATACGCCGCGACGCCCGCGACGTAACGAGCTCGCGAACTTAAGCCAAATGTGTTTAAATAAATATTTCAGTATTCTACTTAGCTACTGATAGAAATAAAGTGAAAAAAATTCAGAAATGAAAAGGCCAAGGGATTAGCTTTCCAATGATGTATCACATGACCCGCCTTCCTATTTGAAATTTCAATGTCACCTCCTGTGAAGCGCTGGAGGTGTGAACCACCCCCAAGAAAATAACATCAAAATATGTCTTCCTTAATATAAAAATCGACCCACCTATGTTTGCATTTTGGGTACAATTAGATTGTTTCTTTTTAATTATATTACCGCGAATAAACCTTACGCTTTGTACGTTGAAAATTCCCGCACCAGTGTGATATGGTGCAAAATCACTATGATTTCATGAAATACACTGTAATTGGCTATTATTAACCGCGAAGAAATAATATTAACCATCGTAATTGAAAAAGTTACGAAAACTTTTCTAAAAAGTGCCGAAAGTTTGTTTTTGCCAAAATATCTCGCTAAGGGTGAGTTTTTGTAAAAAAATTACCCCTTACTTATATTTTCTACATCCATATACCTACCGAATTATATAACAATAATGTCACTGTAGTGAAATATAGAAAAGTTATGCTCGATTTTATGTGAAAATTGACAGTTTCTGGTTTTTTCGATATATCTCGTTAAGGGTTGACTTTTGAGAAATTTTCACACTGACATAAAATTCCTAAAAGATAATTTTCTATAATATTTATTCACATGTTTTTCCTCATAAGTTACAAATAAAATAGATTTCATACTTAAGGGTTGCTTACTTTCAGAAATATCGAAATAACTTGCTAAGGGTTGCTTTCTGTGAAAATATTATATATACCTAAAATATTGATCATATTAATATCTATATCTTTTACTTGAATAATTTTTCTGAGAAACGATAAACAATCAAACTATGACCGATTTTGTAATGAAACTGCAAAAATAAGTTTTTTCCACATATCTCGATAAGGGTTGATATTTGTGAAAATTGTATCCTTATATAAAATGTTCCTTATAAGAATTCCTAAAACTTTTGTTAATATAATTTTTTCTAAAAGTTGTAAACAAAGGAGTTATCGTTAGGGGATGGAAAAAACTAAATACGGGGCACTATTGAAAACTAAGGGTTGAAAATAGGGGTGCTGCGGGTCAAATCGTTTTATAATTTCACACTTCCCGCACAATTTGGCACACATTTAGATGTACCGCTACGACTACTTTTCCTTACTTCACTGAGTTCATCGCCAGTGTCCAAATTTTGATGTACCTCCCTGGTTGCCTCTAAGTCTGTCTTCTCATTCTCTGTTGTTTTCTAGGTGTTTGAGAAATAATTGAAATGAGCATTGTCTTCCTCACGAGCGTTATCGAGATAAACACTTCCCTTCTCCCCTTCCGAAAAGATGACATCTCGTGAAATGATGATGTTATTTTTAGTAGGATTAAATAATCTGTACGCTTTTTACTCAGTACAGTAACCCATAAATATGCATGGAATCGACCTCAGATCCAACTTTTGTCTTTTTGCAGCAGGCACATGCGCATAGGATTTGCAACCAAATGTTTTTAAATGAATTAATGACGGTTTGTTTCCCGGCCAGATTTCTTCTTTTATAACACCCTACAAGGAGATCTGTTCAGCAAATACACCACAGTATTTACGGCTTCTGCCAAAAAACGCTTTGGCAGTTCAGATTCTATTGGAATACAACGTCCACGGTCTAAAATTGAGCGAAAAAGGCGCTCTGCTTTCTCATTTTGCATAGGACTATATGGACATGCATAGTTGAGCCATAGTGAGTTACAGTACTCTGTACCACCGTCTGTATTTAAATATTAATTAAGTTCATTATTATAATTAATTAATTAATTAATCCTGGTGGAGCGTCTGGTTTGTCACAGACCATCATTGCGCTAAGAATTTTGGATTGTGCGCGCTGGATAATGGCAATGTTGGACTTGCTAGCGCATTCCCATTATTTAATGCTCAAATTATGGCTTTGTACAAAAGTATTTTATAGTGTTTTCCCCAACTCGGGGGCCTTCAAAGGCGGTGTCAGGTGGGTACTTAATGTAGACTGAAGTTCTTCATTAAGTGAATTGCCAACGTTTCGACTAGTGGTAGGGCTAGAACTTCAGTCTACATTAAGTACCCACCTGACACCTCCTTTAAAGGTCCCCGAATTGGGGAAAAAGTAAAAAAAAAGTAAAAGATCAAGAAGGTGAAGGGGGGGGGGGGGTATAACTGCAGTGATGAATTTCGACAGTTCTTCTTTAGCCTTGGTGGCGTTTTTCTTTAAATCTAATACCCCTTTAACAAAACAATATTTATATCTAACTGTTATGTCAGTGATAAAGTTCTGCCACCCAAAATAAATATAAGGTACCTTATTCATTCGTTAACCTAATCCTTTCGTAACCGCCACAATTACACAAACAAAAATTGTGTAAACAAAACGTGCCATAATTTAAACGTTATACTCAAATTTCCATTTTTGACAAAATCAATATCAGTTTTCATATAAATTTTCCCAGACGCTCGCTGGGCTTACGCGTGCGTATGAATATTAATATAGAGTTAGTGTTGAACCTCAGCTATAGCTTTATCAACAAACAGATGTAGTAATCACTTAATAATATTATACGATATATTCCGCCTCATTCACTTAAGAAGAGTTTAACCAAGTTTAATATACACTATTACTATCTAAAATACAACTCAAATTAAATCTTCATTTTATATGAATCGTGTCTTACAAAGAGATAGCAATTATTTAAAGAAACGCCGGTCAGCAAGTAACCATTTTTAAGTGGAACATCAGTCGTCTGTCAACGTAATGGCGTCCTAGAAGGCAACGGTTGTGTTGTGTTTTTACTTATTTGTTTTTTCCTTTTCCTGTTTCAAACTTATAGCTTTTATACACGCCTCCGCAAATATATGAGTACCGAAAAACGACTAAAACTGGATGCCTTTTATTCTGTACCCTACCTTGATTTATTTAAAAATTGTTTTCAAAGACAATTGAAAGTGCTACGCTACGTACATTTGTTTGGTTTTAAAAAAAGGTCTTAGTTACAATAATTTTGCATTCCTTTAAAAAACATTAGATATATGGTTTATAAGGACATTTGCTCTATCTTCCAAATGGCAAATGTAAAAGGCAAGTGATTAAATTAAATTTATAATTACGGTGTGTAATCTAAATGGACTTCTATTTTAATAAAATCTGGTTTGATTAAAATGGCTTTTAATGAAATTTAAAATAAATATAAAGGTAATTTCGAATTAGCGATTGCGTTTATTTTGAATAGATTATAACGTTTTCCATGTCTAAAATTGAAAAGGTGGAAAATTTACTTCTACAGCAATGCGATCAAAATAAATTTTAGAACCCTCGACGAAACATTTTGAAATACTAAAACATGAGCTATTTGTAGTAAAGAATTTCATTTTTAATTTAGTCACGTAGTCTTAATCAAATTTGCGAGATGGGGACAAATTTAATTAAATCTTTGTAGGTTACTAATTGTCAAAGTATAGCTATTCTCATTGGTAACTTTATTGTGGTTGTTCTTTTAATTTAGTGTTTTGCTTAGTTTTGTCGTATCAACTCAACGTCTTATTAATGAAATTATATACCAAAAACGTCAGACTATACTATTCTATACATTTAATGTAATTTTGTAAACTTTGTCCCCTATTACTTGGTATTCTCTTAAACACAAAATACTTGAACGCAGACGGAAGAATAATGTCAAACAGGAATGCTGTCGCAGAATTATAATGTCACGTGAACACGTATTCAACGCAACGTAAATAAATTTAATAATTTTGTTAAATTGTATTAGACTTTTCAACTATAATAAGAAGTTTTTGTCAATTTTCTTATTATGAAAGGTAAAACTACATAAAGAACAATTTTTTAAACAGTGTATTCTGTAAGATTGTGTAACATAGCCTAGCCATGCAAGTTTATACCAATGCGTCAATACGAATATAGTGTATTGCAAATCTTTCTCTACACACAAAACATTTCCATAAGCGATATTGAGAGCTCATTAGAAATTTTAACTATAGCGAATTGATACTTTGATTCACCAACCATTCCGTAAATAGAATATCGAGACCACATTATAGTAATAAGGTCAAATCAAGGTAAAAGTCAACAACTAGAACAAATTCAAGGCATAGAGAACGTACAATTCAAGCCATAATTCAAGACAGTGAATTAATTGAAGTGTAACTACTGCTGAAAAGGAGATACGTTCAGAATGATTGGGGCAAAAGGAGTAATTTCAGTCAAAAATAAAGATAATTAACTCAATGACCAAAAGAATTGACATTCTTGGCAATTTTGCAGATGTGCACTTATGCAACTACCACAGTATATAAACGAACCAGTACAATAACTCCTACGCATTTCATTCATAAATCGACAGAGCTCTTAGGGACCTTGAACGCACCCCTCCACGATTTATTTTACTTTTCACTGTGCACGTCTATGGCCGTCGGATGAGATTCTCATCCGAGCAGCGTTGAAGGTCACAGAAAGTTTAGCGCGTGACGTCACGAGATATCATACTGGTTCGTATATACTGTGCAACTACTATGTCAATGTAAAAATTTCAGGAGTGTACAGAACGACTAAAATAGATTTTGGGAAAATAATCCTTAAATAACCAAAAAAAAAAAATCGAGACACCAAAGAGACAGATAGAAGTTCAATATGAAGGAATGAAAGCTGAAGAAGCCCTCTTCCCATCGTCTCTGAATAAGATATTTAAAAATCCGTCTACAGAAATGGAAATATTACTAATTACTACTAAAAAATAGAAAAATAATTGGAAAATGACTGTTGTAAACGTCTCAAGAATTCTCCCAAACTTAGAAATAGTGCCAAATCGGTCGCTTTCAAGGTAAGGGAAGTTCCACGTGCCCTAAAAATAAGAATTGAACAATTTCTGAAAGTATTGGAAAATGAAGGAATGCGATAACCTACAAACGTTTAAAAAGGTCCAAAGGTTGATAGCTCGGTATGGCTATATCCCACACTCCATACAACACATGAATAATATTCTTATAGAAATTAATACTATTTTAGAGTATTACTACACTCCGTACTTAGTTAAAAGCTTATGTTCACATGTCATTTAATGAAAATGGTGCAAAGATCCAAACGATTATTCCATATAAATGCAGTTCTTTATTTATTAATCATCTTCAAGACCAGCTACTGATAGTTTTTATATCGTTATGCATAACATTTTAAGGGGCCTGTGCAAAATTAAGATTGTAATGTCAGATAATGTTATAGAAACTTACTTGTCTGTTTCATAAACAAAGAAAAGTTACAACAGCAAAGGTCCTAGGTTTCGTCACTAAAAAGCAAGAGGTCTGAAATGACTCAGCTAAGGTCTCGAACATGGCAACAGCTTCTTAAATGTGCTTAATACTGCCTGGTTAAACTGTAGTTACTTCTACAGAAATATCACTAATTTACAAATTTTCTGGTTCTCGTCCAGTATAGGTTGAATTGAAAAGCCTATCCGCTTCACTTCTAGGTCTTTGACCAAAACAGAAATAAAGCACAGCAGCTAACTTTAAAGATACTTTGTCAATTGTGTTCGCTCTAAAGAAATTCTATACCTAACCATGCTTTTACTTCCGTGAAACTCCAAACTTTCTATCATGACCTCACCTTGTCTGCTTGTGCCTACTACTGTCTTCTACTATTGAATTATTCGTAAACACCGAAAAAAAACATGCATCAAGATTCCCTATTCAGGAAGCCACATTTCCATAGACCTTGCTTTCAATTCAGCACTAAATTATTGAACACTATAGTAGAAACATCAGATGAACCTATAGATAATAAGTTCGTATGGAGTCACTTCTAAGCATAGGAGGCTGGGTGCAAGCAAGGTAGTGAAGAGTATTGTCTGAAACAGTACACTAATCAAGTACTGTTTGTAACAGCTCCTATCCTATGACAAAGGCTACTTTTTCTCCTCATATTACCACCATATGCTCTAATTCTATCCAATATTGACATTGATAAAAGCCTAGAGCACATTCAGCAACTAAGATTCAACCGAGAGACGATCAACCAGCCGATTCGTAGCTTTAAGGTTTCTTGGGCCCCACAAAATACTCATTTACCTCCTGTATGAGTCGAGTAATTACCAGGATTGTGGGTTGTGGTAACAGATGATAGTCCGACAGAACGCAGTGAATAACCTGAATGCGGTTCACCCTGTGAAGCGTGTGCAACTAAGAAAGGAGGCCATAACTCAGAAACTATTTGAAATTAAGCAGTGAAATAAAAAATCGTATAATAAACCTGGGAAAGAGAAAATTCTGGAAATTATTTTCAATTTCCTACCATTGCCTCCAGAGGGCGTTTCATTGATATCAATTTGAAATTCCCATTTTTTGGGCAATTTTCCTCAGTAATGGATTTAAAAAAATATATTCATTGTAAACTAGTGATCAATATGTAAAACTTTGATTAATACATTTTTACGATTGCTCTCAAAATAATGGGAGGGGGGCGTATAAAGCGTTACTGGAAAAAAAGTGTAACTTCGACAGGGGTTGATTGAATTTCTCAAGATTGGTCTCGATGTAAATACAATACTTGATATTACCAAAAAAATCCAAAAACACTTTCTTATCTCCGTCTACCAATAGAGCGCAACTTGTTAAAAGAACAAAATGGGCGACTTTTCTTAAAGAAATTCAAATGGTACCAAATATATACAGGGTCTCCCACTGCTCCGTAATCGGTCGATAACTCAATGTGGGTTGAAGATACAGAAAAAAGATTCAAATGAAGGTTGCTTTGATTTGAATTGCGCATCTTTTAAAAATATTCTTATATCTACGGTATGTTGCATTTTCACGTGGCAGGACAATGTCACTTTTTTTTAAATGGCACACCCTGTATTTTTTTCTCTTAATCTATCGACCAACCATATATCACTCCTGAAATTTTTTTTGATATTGGATGTGCGGTTGTCAAGTAATTAATTATTTTGTCAAAATTTGGTACAATTCAAGGTCAGACTATAATATTCATAACTAAGTTATTCTTCAAAAAAGGAAAAATTTATTTTACGAATAATATTACCCTAATGTCGTGTTACTCTACAAAAAAAAAAACTAAGTGATTAATTTTATACCGAGTGTTTAAAATGAGAATTCAAACTTTGTGAACTTTAAATAGAATTTATACGAATATTTTAAATGGAACACCCTGTATTTTTATTTACCATCAAATTCTCGACAAAAAACCCCATTCAAGGGTGTATTATTTCCTGGTATTATTTTTTGTACTTTTGTTAATATTTACGATTTTTAAAATTTCACGTAAAAAAAATTTGTTAAAAGTAATTTTTATTTAATTATTATTACAAAATACCGTTTAAATAGTTGTTATTAACGCAAAAGAACAAAACTCAAGTCCTGTGACTATCTTAATTTAAAAACTATCTTAACATTAAAAAAAAATGTAACTTCTATTTGCCCCTTCAGGTGAGTGTATTTGAACCACATGTTCCTTAATTTTTAATTTTGCGTTTTGTAAACTTATCATTTTTGGATCATTTTACCCATCTAGTTTCTTTTATTAAGCTTGAGAATGAGACCTGTAAGCCTCGAAATATGTCGCTTTTTAATTACTTTTATATTGTTTAATTAAGTCAAATTTTAAATGTTGCTCTTTGCACACCTCAGTTAAAGGTTAAATAACTAGGTGATTGCCCCCTACTCATTAATTCAGGTTTCCCCTACGTTAATCAAAAACGAGGTTCGAATCCTAATTAGTCATTTAATTTCATTAACGGCCAGTATTGCCATTAATGGGACTGGTCCTTCAGTACTTTGGTACGTATCTATAAAAAACATAAACCATCATCCTTCGCTTCATTAAAAATTTTGATTTTATTAAATATTCATTGTCTAAGGGGAGGTTTTAAGTTGCTTTATTAATTCAATCACTACCCCTTTTTGAGCCTCTGACTCCACCATGGACTTAAAAGTACAAAAAATAATACGAGGAAATAATACACCCTTGAATAGGGTGTTTTGTCGAGAATTTGATGGTAAATAAAAATACAGGATGTTCCATTTAAAATATTCGTATAATTTCTATTTAAAGTTCACAAAGTTTGAATTCTCATTTTAAACACTCGGTATAAAATTAATCAATTAGTTTTTTTTTGTAGAGTAACACGACATTAGAGTAATATTATTCGTCAAATAAATTTTTCCTTTTTTGAAGAATAACTTAGTTATGAATATTATAGTCCGACCTCAAGTTGTACCAAATTTTGACAAAATAATTAATAACTTGGCAACCGCATATCCAATATCAAAAAAATTTCAGGCGTGATATAAATATGGTTGGTCGATAGATTAAGAGAAAAAAATACAGGGTGTGCCATTTAAAAAAAAGTGACATTGTCCTGCCACGTGAAAATGCAACATACTGTAGATATAAGAATATTTTTAAAAGATGCGCAATTCAAATTAAAGGAACCTTTATTTGAAACTTTTTTCTGTATCTTCAACCCATATTGAGTTATAGACCGATTACTGAGCAGTGGGACACCCTGTATTTTCACTGCTATTGGAAGGAAAATTAATACCGGAGTAATTTAAAAAAAAATTATATTAATAGCCCTTATAGTACCGAAGATATAGTCAACAATGTGGCAATTTCTGGTATAAACAAATCTTACGCTGAAAATCGAAATTTCATGAGTTGGCTTCCGTGTACTGGATATTAGCCCCTAATGATTATTTCATGTTTCCATACCTGAAATTGGAATTGGTGGAAAGAAAATTGGCTCCAACGATAAGGGCTTCGACCAACTTTATTTGGAAAGATTCAAAAAATTTGGAGAAACGTTGGACAAATGTCTTTGATCTCATAGGAGACTATGTTAAGAAATCGTGGAAAAACCTGCGTTTCATGCAAGGAATTACGCATTCGTTAATTCATCGATGAACGTTTATTTACGCGCAGGAAATTTGAATTTTCCGGAAAACAATTTTCTAAAATTTATAAATTTCGCCTTTTTTGCCATTTTCGGAAAAATTTTATACAAAACACAAAATTTCTTACTTGACTCGGAGCATTGAAATACTCGGCGCAAAGGGCCTCGTATTTCAATTTACCTCCTCTTCAGTAATGTGAGATTTTCCTGACTTTTATGTAAATATCAATTGTACAGGATGTACAACTAAGAAAGGAGGCTGGCCATAAGTCAGACACTGTTTGAGATAGAACAGTGAAATAAAAAATCTTATGATAAAATGTGGCCAAGAGAAAATGCTGGAAATTATTGTCAATTTCCTACCATTGACACCAGAGGGCGTTTCACTAATTTCAATTTGAAATGGCCACATTTATTATTTCACTGTTTAATATCAAATAGTTTCTGAGTTATGGCCGGTCTCCTTTCTTAGTTGTACACCCTGTACAGTAAATGTGTTATATTAACAAAGTAATTTACATAGAGTTTTATTTAAAAAATGGAACACGCTGTACAATTGATATAGAAATCGCATAATTGTAATATATAACATTTTTTCTAAAAGTAATTGCGAAAGTGATGTAAATGATCTTGGACGCCCCGTATTTAGCAAACCATTCTTGTAATAAGCAAGTTCTCTAAGTTTATTTTAAATTAGCCGACAAAGGGGTGTTATTTATACCAGAGTTCCTCATTTAATAAGGAACATTTTCACACTTGCTAAGCGTGAAGTGTATGACATTGTGCATTGCAATCACCTTCACATCCTCAATAGATATTTACAATTATTTACACCTGAAGGAGCACTTCAACATGTGGCAGTTTCATTCTCCTTCAAGCAACTGGTATTGTGAATGGCACCTTGTTATTCAAATCTTTTTCTCAACATAAAGCCATGATGATCCGTATTTAGACATCTGCGTCATTATTGATCGAAAGACATCGCTACCTTTTGTCGTCACAAACCCCGTAAAATATCTCAACCAAACAAAATCCGTCGAAAATATATTGAGAATAGAAATCTTAAAAACAAAGCGCTGTTTCTTTTTCTTATATTTCTGTTAATAAATAAATGCAGGACGAAATTCCCTTCATAAATATATACCTCCTTGAACATAGCTTTTCCAAATTAGTATTTTAGGATCCTCATTTCAGAAAATTGCTCTTCATTATCATTGCCTCCTACGTATCGCCCACAAAACCTATATAATTATGTCGGTGAGCTTCCGTTGAAATTTCGCTTTCTATAGAAGTACGAGAATAACATAGATTAGTTTCATTTGTGAAAATTGTCTACATTTATTACAAACATGAAGATAATTAAAAGTATTGGCGTTTCTATTTCGAAACACGGACAGCGCAGCGTTTGAATAATACTAACAAAAGTATGTCAGTTTTGATGGATTACCTCGTCTTCCTTTAGAAAATTACAACAAAGCAACACGAAAGATTTTCTCAAAGAAAAAAGGAAAGACAATCATTTGAAACCTACATAAATCGGCATTAAAACGTATTGCGTCGGTGGCCTGTTGGGAAACTTCTATAAAGTGTTGCGACTGCGTACGTTTATTTGAATACCGAAACGAAAATTATGTTTACTGGACCGCTAAATGATGGATTAAAATTTGAATAAGGGGGATATACCATCAAGCCCGTATTCGTGATAAGAAATATAAGAAAAAGAAATAATTTTACCGCCGTTATCCATTAAGATGGTTCATTTTTTTTACATTTTGACGATGTCATTATATCCGAATTTAATTAATTGTGCGAATATGACTTCATTTCGATAAGAAAAATAAACTCCACAATAATGGCACATTTCACAGTGTTGTTTATTATCGATCTTTCGAATCACTTGTACATTTAATTGTTTGTTTTCGTTTTGAACGATATTCGTCAGATTGTATATTCGTTAAAAATGCCACTTGATGTAAACCAACCAGTAATTGTTTCAAGCGTTCGCAACAATGAGTAAAAAAAAGTTATATTTCATGCAGATTTAATGATTTGTGGTAGAGGGGCTTTCATAATGGTAATGCGTTTCCGTGACTGCTGAAAAAGTTGTAATTGCATCGATAGACTCGGTCATTTTCTAAATTTAAATGGAAAACAGATAAATTGATTTAGTACAAATATGAAAATAGCGTTCCAGTTGGCTATTGAACTAATAATTTATCTCTGTGTTCTTCGTTCGTGTTTGAATTGTTAATTCTTTTTTCTGCTTTATTCGCCTTTAAGCTCTAATCGATAGTTAATTAAATTAATCCATTCGTTTCATGTTCTAACTCCAGCTTTGTAACTTTTCCCATTTAATGGCAATGCATTTAGATTGATTCTTAAAGTGCAGTCGAGTAAAGGTCGAGTCTACCTAGGGAAACGAATCATCACTGTAATATATTAGCTTAGGGCAATTGTTACACTTCTTCCACGCCATTTCACATCACTCAAAATCGCACTGCATTTTCCTTGACTCCTTTATAACGTTTAAAATAATGAAAAAGGTACATGGATCAACCTTTTGGAAAAAAACTATAGCGTTTGGTTTCCATTTTTGGCAAATAATAATATTTTTCTTATAAAACACCCCTTAAACCGTACCTACTAATAATAAACAAAGAAAAATGGTAAAAAATTAGTTTCGTTGCGTGGTACTTGGGGGGTGCGGTACCAAAAATTCCATAATTGGCACTTAATTAGTTAATAATGCACTAAAATTGCCCGCTCTAACGTTGAGGCCTTTTTGTAATAAAACACTACAAACAGAACTAACAAAGTTCCAAAGAAAAGCTGCATCGGAACGCTCAAAAAGGGCTTGTAGACAGACTTTTTGATCCTAAAGATTTTATTTCTGGGATCTGTTTGGAGAGATCCAGACAGCACAAATTACGTCACCGTGCAAAGTCCTTAGTGCTTCACATTAGAACTCGGCCACACTTATGGTTCGGGAGATATATAGCCCCAAAGTCAGAGTGTGGAAGTTTGCCACAGCATTTCTTGTTATTGAAGCATAGATGTTGCGATCGTGCAGCATCCCACGGGATTCGTAATTACTTCACACCAGAACCTAGTCACGTCGATGAGGGTTCAAAATATATAGGACCTCAAATTCTATGGCCTGAAGCTGCCCACAGCTTGTCTTGTTACTGACATTTAAAACGGCGAAGAGCAAGGAAGATATTCATGAAAACAGAGACACGAACGACGAAAAATATATTTTCCTTCTGGTTATAAGAAATAAACGTACTAATATGCTAAATATAAAAAATAATCAAAAAGAATATGAAATGAGGTGAGGATTTACACGGTAATTCGAGGATACAGTCGTAACTTCTTTTGAGCAGTCGTCAAAGAGTTCCCACAGTCCATCGAGCCTTTTTGCATAAGTGGTTGCTCAAAATAGATGACTGTCCGTAGGATATAATTCCAGTCACTGCATTTCACATGGATTGGTAAACCGTTTAAACCGTTGTACCCATGGTCGCAATCAATAAAAAGAAACGGTCTTGCGGTACACTGAACCTGATTCTGTATACGTCACGTTTTGCAAAAGAAAGATTTGCTCCTCATTATAGAACTTTGCATTGAGGCAAAAAAGTCTTTTCTCTCGTCGAAATCTAGAGTTGTAAATGGGATTTGTCTTCGTCTTTGCATTCCTTCCACACTCTGACTTTGGGGCTATATATCCCCTGAACCGTAGGTGTGGCTGGATTCTGGTGTAAAGCACAAATGAATACTATCGAAGCACTAAAGATTCTGTTCGGTTACGATAATTGTAGTTCAACAATAAAAAAGTTGTGGCTAACTTCCAACCTCTGACTGAGGCTGGATATCTCGCGAACCGTAGGTGTGGCCGGGTTCTGATGTGAAGCACAATAAATCGCTAATGACTTTGGTGCGGGTTTGTTTGGTTTTCCGTTTGTATCTCTTGAACGGGTGATCGTAGTGGGAAATGGCCAATTACAAAATAAAAGCTGATTAAATTTCCTACACGTTTGCTTCTATGCGTTTTTCTCTATCACTGTCAAGAATTGACTTTTTTTCTAAAATCGTTTTTATACGCGTTTTTCGGCAAATGTTGTGTCCTATCTCCTAAATATTGGGTTTATACAAGGCCACCGAGGCCTTGGTTTATAGGAAATAAAAGTTGTACACCATTACATTTCCTATAAAATGCATATACAGTTTCATATTTTATCTCAAACAATAATGGAGCTACGCGTGAAAACGCGTAACGTAATCGGTTCTCCCGAAAATTCCTCGCCGACAATTTAGCGCGCGACAATTCCTCGCGGACAGTTCCTCGCGGGACAATTTAGCGCGCGCTACAATTCCTCGCGTGCGACAATTTCGCGCGAGGGGAATATTTTAGAGAGGAATGCATTAAGATATTTTTCTTGCGTTCTATTATGTTAAGAGCGTTATTAGGGGGAAAGGAATTTCCTATCATTTCACCTTAATTAATATGGTATTACTGTACATCCCATGTTAATTACAAATCAGTTGGCATAATGCGCCCCCCTAATAGGGTTTGACTTTTGCTAATGGCTTTATCTTAATTTGAAATAATGTAAGGGCTAATCTTTCCGAGTTCAAAATTCAATTACTTTGTTAGTTTCGTACCGTAACGATGATGCTACAGTACCGAGAGTGAGAAAGACCGCCAGTTATTGGTTATTAATGGTCACGTTCATATAAAAGAAAAAATTACTAATTCAAATGGAAGGTTAGAGGTAGGTTTAGTATACAGTGCTCGCCAAAATGTCGGCACCAAATGGATTTTTTTTTTATTTTTACTTTTTTTAAAAAACTTTTTACGGGAATAATTTGTGCTTGTCTGAAAACCTATTTAGCCCCTATCAGATAGACCGAGTGATTTTCACTTAGCTAGAAAATGGTTTTTTTCGAAATTGTCTAAATTCAAAGTGTGTTATTTTTCGTCAATTAAGCAAGATTTCAATGAAATTTTTTCCTCGTCTGTCAGTTTTAGCTTACCGAACAATCTCAAGATCAGAAAAAAATTTTTTTTCTTTAACTTCCGCTAAAACTAAATTTTTAGTTTTTTGGAATATTTTCAAATTTTCACATGCCAAGACAAGATTTCAAAATTCAATTTGACTTCGTTAAAATGGTTGAAGATTTATAATTGGAAAAAACAATAGAAATTGCTAATTATTCCTTTAGGTTTGTTATTATTTACAGAAAAGTAATGTTGTTGCATAATCTTTACGTTTTTGGTGCAACATACTTTATGGGAGAAATATTTTGCAATGAAAACTAATATCTATTTACGTGGCTTCTAAAAACTCTAATTTACCCGTGCTGATGAATTACTTTCACAAAAATCCTGTAAATGTTCTTTTACAGTTGCCTAAACGAGGAGGTTTTTCTTTATTCAGTTTACATGTCAATTAAGTAGGCAGAATATGAGACGGCTGTGGATTGTTTTACTACTTAATTGGCTGAATCATGTAAACTGAATAAAGAAAAATCTCCTCATTTAGGCAACTGTAAAAGAACATTTAGAGGATTTTTGTGAGAGTAATTAATCGGCAAGGGTAAATTAGAGTTTTTAGAAGCCACGTAAATAGATATTCATTATCATTGAAAAACATTTCTCCCATAAAGTAAGTTGCACCAAAAACGTAAAGATTATGCAACAATATTACTTTTCTGTAAATAAATAACAAACCTAAAGGAATAATTAGCAATTTCTATTGTTTTTCCCAATTATAAACCTTTAACTTTTTAACGAAATCAAATTGAATTTTGAAATGTCTTGGTATGTGAAAATTTGAAAATGTTGCAAAAAATTTAAACTTTAGTTTTAGCGGAAGTTAATGAAAAAAAAATGTTTTCTGGTCTTGAGATTGTTCGGTAAGCTAAAACGGACAGACGGTAAAAAAATCTCATTGAAATCTTGCTTAATTTACGAAAAATAGCACACTTTGAATTGAGACAATTTCGAAAAACGCCATTTTTAGCTAAGTGAAAATCACTCGGTATATCTGATAGGGGCTAAATAGGTTTTCAGACAAGCACAAATTATTGCCGTAAAAAGTTTTTTAAAAAAATCAAAAATAAAAAAAAAATCCATTTGGTGCCGACTTTTTGGCGAGCACTGTATATTTTTTTAATTGATACACAAACGGGAACATGATACTACCTCGGACCAATAATGTTATTGGTCCGAGGATACTACGCAGCATTTGAAACTAAAAAAAATGCCACTCAGGCGCTTAGGTTAGAGGTAGGTTTAGTATATATTTTTTCAATTGATACAAAATCAGGAATATGATACTACACAGCATTTCAAACTAAAGAAAATGCCACCTAAACGTATATTGCCACTCAGGCGCTTAGGTTAGAGGTTGGTTTAGTATATTTTTTTGCAATTGATACAAAAACGGGAATATCATACTAAACAGTAAAATAAAATAATGGGTTAAAATGAATAAAATCTTGGGGCCAAAAGAATGATTCTGTGGGTTATTAAAATAATAATTTTGGGGGCTAATATAATAATTCTTGGGATCATACATCTTGGGACCCAAAATAATTAAAAAGCTGGGGTCGAAAAAATGGGTAAAAATAATAATTCTTACAAAATTACAAAAAAATTAAATTATAAGACCGTTTTTTCTGTAAAATATTTACCTAGCGCGCAATTGTCGCACGCGAGGAATTGTGCAAGCGCGAAATTATGCCGCGCGAAATCGTCCGCGACGAATTGTCGCGCGTTGAACTGTCGGCGAGGAATTGTCGTAGAAGCAATGATATGCATGAGACAAGCATGAAACCGAAGTGAAGCAGTTTTTATTAAAAATGAGCGTGCACACCGATCCAAAAGGCAGAGACTGACTATCACGCGAACTGGGGTCTCTTTACTTGTTCTGTTTACTTTCTGTTCCCTACCCCCAAATATAGACCACGTTGCCTTCCTGGAGGTTTCCCAGTTCCCCCAAATCAATTTCTACACAATGTTAGAACGAGTGACCTACGAGTTTAATATGTGATTTTGTACTTTGCAAAACTTATTTCGCCGCTATGACTAAGTGTTTCCTTTGTGATAATGACATTGACGAATCTGGTGGTGATGTCTCACAAGTTTCTTTAAATAAAATCGCTTACTGGTTGGACTGAAATCCCCAAAAGTGCACGCCACCTGTAGAAAGGGCTACACTCGACCTAGCAGCATTGCAGCATATGAAGCCCAGCAAAAAATATAGGCTGTCTGCTCTTCATGAGAAGCTCAATACGAATCCATAAATGTAACTTTGAAATCCTTGACATTAGATTTTGATTTCAAAGCCATGTGTTTTTTGTGTCGTGAGTTTATTTGTAATGTGAAACTGTACAGAGAAAAGGGCGAAAATCCATTTCCCCTACGAAAAAGAGTGTGCGAAGTTATGGCGAAGGATGTCGAAATAAGTTTTACAGAAAATATGAGAAGAAATCTGATAAAGACTATGTGAGTGAGACTCCTTTTAGTAGGTACATTTTCGCTTGTGGGAAGCATCTAGAAGGTCTCTCTGAAGCGTCCAACAGTAGTCTACCATCATTGAGACGCTCCATCTTCCTTGGTATCTCTTTTCCATCTCCTTAATATCTTGGTGGAATCGTTCACCTTGCTCTTCACTCACATACCCTAAATTTTCTGGCAAGTAGTCGAAGTGGAATGAAGAAAATGTATCTACTTTTAAACTCATTAGGCAACCTAAAGCTTGAAATGATTTTAACATTCTTTTGACGAATTGTTTGTAGTTAGGGTCTTTGTTATTGCCTAAAAATTTCTCTATGACCTCTTTAAAGGCAATCCACTCTTCTCTTTAAGAATCCGTCATGGTTGTGATGTGGATCAGCCATAAGCCGTCTTGGAAGTGGCTTTACAAATTGCTTCATTAATCCCAGCTTTATGTGAAGCGGTGGTAAAAGAACTTTATGAGGAGGCACCAAAGCTTCATGCAGGACGTTCTTTTCACCAACTTTAAGCTCCCTAGGAGGCCAACACTTTTTAGTTCAGTGTTTGCTTGGTCCCTGCTATCCCATAGGCACAAAAGGGGAGGGAATTTGGTAAACCCAGATTGTTATCCGAGCATCATGCCCAAGATTTTGAAATCACCGCTCACATGCCAACCGTGGTCTTTATATTTTAATTTACAAAGAACCAATTCCAAGTTCTTGTAGGTTTCCTTGAGGTGTACGGAATGACCGACAGGAATGGAAGCATAGGAACCGCCATTGTGAAGCAGAACTGTTTTAAGGCTTCTTTTTGAAGAATAATCTATGAAAATACGCCACTGTCGTATGAGATCTTAAATGTATCCATCAAACCTTCAATATTGGTACAATAAACCAACTCGTCCTCTTGGGCAAAGTAGGAAGTGAACTGCTTCTCACGATATCTAAACCAGGAGGGAGACCCTCCCGGCAAAAGTAAGTTCCTGCTTTTGAGACTTGATCCAAGCAACTCAGCAGCGTTTTTGGGAAGATTCAAATTTCCTTTAGCAATTAGACTAATTGCTAGGCAACAGATTCTTATTGAACAACCCTTTACTCGGTAAAATACAAACCTCTTGTGCAATTATAAGTAATAAAATTTTGCGTTTTGCACAATAACCTGACGTTCTGGAATTTGTGAATGAATATTTTTTTAGTTTTCAGAACACCTAAATACATGGAAATCAGTTGAAAACATCCAGGCAGCATTTTTTTTGCAGACCTGTGATAATTTATTGGTTGATTGTGTATTAAGTGTGATCAAATTTATTTAGTACAAGGACATATTGGTACTGCTTTTTTGTGACATATGTCGTATAAAATAATGAGATCCATTAAGAATTTTATTAGTGCCTATATGTAGAATGTTAGTGCCTAATGTGGTTATGAATCTTATCATATTATAATTTTGTTGAAAAATCGAAATATAGCTCATTTATAAGTACGTTTCTTGGGGAAGATTGGCACTCCATTCAAAAAGAATTTAGGCACATAGAAATTGTTGACAGAAACAAACACTTTTTTGCTACAGTAGCAGGTTAGAGTAAAAAGTTGTGGCCTTTGATTGGAGCTCTCTTGGAGTGCTTAGAATATTATGAAATCAAAATTTAATTATTGCTGAGGACGTAGGAGTTGATAGTAATAAGCCATCATCCAGTTGAAACGAAATGGGGCACTTTTTACCGCATTTAATACTAATTTAAGAAACGTACGATATCCGATTTCAATAATAATAATAATCATAAGATAGATTCCTTTACTAAATGAGGAAAGTACTGAGCCAGGGAAAAAGTACAAAGGGGCGATATGTATTTACCAAATGGTGTAATTTGTAAATATGTATATTGTGTCAAAAAATTGTAGCAAATAAACGAAGGTTATTTTTGAAATCATCTGCATTATGGGGGAAGATTGGGGGGGGGGGATTTATTGCAATAAACTTTTTGTTGAAGAAATTAGGTAAGATGTAAGTCTACCCCACACAGATACAGTGTGGAACAGCCTAATAGAATAAATTCATTATTTCGGTTACTGTACAATGTACATATTTATTGAAAATCCCGAAACACGTCAAACTTAAATTATAAATTGACATTCTTCAACGTGAAAATGTGATCCGTACCTTCAACCCCCTTCGAGTAACAGTTACAACCCCTAATTTTTTAAATGAGAAGTATGGGCTTGTGATTATATCGTTTGAAAGGTCTCTTCATTCTCTATTCAAAAATGTTGTCGTTTTCAAATTTATTGCCAAAATTAACACTAAAAAAAATCATCTGATTACCGAAATTCGCTGCAACACATTCAAAAACTAATTATGTACCATTATGGAAAGGTTCGATCACACAAAGGGGGATGTTGAATAATAAAAGTACAAAACCACTATCTGCCCTTAACTTATTTATTATTAAATTTGAATGAATGATGAGAGTTACTCTCATTCTCATCAGATGATTTTATTTTTTTTTAGTGTTAATTTTGGCAATAAATTTGAAAACGACAACATTTTTTAATAGAGAATGAAGAGACCTTTCAAACGATATATCACAAGCCCATACTTCCCATTTAAAAAATTAGGGGTCACTCGAAGGGGGTTGAAGGTACGGATCACATTTTCACGTTGAAGAATGTCAATTTATAATTTAAGTTTGACGTGTTTCGGGATTTTCAATAAATATGTACAGTAACCGAAATAATGAATTTATTCCATTTGGCTGTTCCACGCTGTTACATACATATACATATGACACATCTGTTGCACTAAGCACCACTCCCCATTTTGAAACTTTCGTTGCTCCTACTTTTTATGATACTAAATCAGGCACCACTTTCGTTTTTTTCTCCGCCCATCCTGCGGGACATTTCTTCTTCTGTGCTCTTGTTTGAGCTTTTCTCATGTTTTGTCTGAAAAAACAATCAACAGAAGCAATCGGGTAAAGGAGGTTTCTTAGTTCGGGAGTAAAAAATGACACTTTCCAAAAATATGGATTTTTACTCATAAAGATTACTATCCTAGTTTATTAATGTACCTCTACTTCACCTCCCCCCCCCCCCTTCACTGTCCATTCCAAATTCATTTAAAATGAAAGCAGGAAACTACTCGTATGTAATACCAGGATTGGAATAAAATTCGTGTACCTATAATGAAATTACTATTTGTTGAAATGAAGGGTGCGGATATCCTTTCATTTACTACACGGACCATTGGTAATATTTACATAAGAAAACAATTTAACACATTTAGGTGATTAAACGTAAACCAATTTCATCATTTTTGATGAACCAGAAAATCCCATATTTGTGTTAGATTGGAAACTTTTATGGAATCAAGTTTCACTTACAATAATAATACCCTCATTGAAATTCTAAAAGAGTAGCGTCGTTTAACCAGGTTGACTTCTATACTTAATCAGGGTTTGATAGACGAGACGTTACGATTGTTCCCGGCAACGGAAGTCGAAAGAAACAAGGTTGATGTAATTAAGGTTTGTACTAATAGCTCACATTGCCAAAATTGAATGAATGTGGAATTTCGCTGACGTCCCTTAATTTTCACTTCTGTAACTTTTTCCCACTCCCTTCAATTTATGACATTTCTCATAAAAGTGTAAGTAAATTTTTTTATATTACTATGAACGAACTTTTTCCCGATTATAAATTTGTTCGAATTACAAATATCAAATGGAACTAATTTTATGTAAATGACATGGACATTGCAAAGCGCGTCCACTTACTCGCTGAAATACATTCAGCACACATTGACAAAAGTGAGTAGTAACAGACAGCTGTTCATTAAAATCGATGTTACATATCACACTTCCGCCTTTTTCTACTGAACGGAGTGATCAATCAGTCAGCGCACAAAAACAAAACTATATCCAGCACAGTTATGATTAACTGTTCTACCTGGTAGATCCTTTTTCACCAAAATTCTGAAACAGTTAAGTAAAAAAAACTCTGTACTTCAATATCGTCACAAATGAACTGGGCTACGTTTTGTAATTAATTTTTTTTGTTACTCAAGCACTGTTTAAAAGAATAAGTGTAGGTGAAGTAAGTCAGCAGGAGTTTTAGAGCAGGGCGTGGTAGAAGTTCTCTTTATTGATTCGTCATCAGGTTGGTTTTCAATTAAGAGCAAGTGGTTACCAGGGGAACGAGTGCTCGCGGCTATGCTGCCGCCAGAAGGGTGATTTAGAAACATCCACATGATTTGCATGCTTCACCTGTTACCTCATACGTATACGTTCTTGTAGTTATTTTTCAGCAGATAATAAACAATTGCTTTACATATCTCTACTCTAAGGCCTAGGTAGATGACGTCAGCACGTAATTGAAACATGGAGAGATTGATTTTTTACTCACAAAACGTACCCTGCAGCAAAATATTTTTAATTTGTGCACATTGCGTATTGAAACTGTAAATTACACACAATAGAAAAACTAAAAGGACGGAAAACATTTTGGTTTATTAAATCAAGGAACTGATGTTAGGAGCGCCTGTTTTTTCAGACTTTCTCTAAATCAATACATGAAAATAAAGTAAACGTCAATTTGTAACATAATTTAATATTTCCCGAAACATAAAAAATGAATGTTTCATTTTGTCATATTGGTATCAATATCATTTTTCGCCTTGTCGTAAGGTTTTTATCCTTCACTACGTTCTACTAATTATAGGTAACTAGATGGGTTCTACGAACCCATCGCCGACGTTTTCGCATCACACGCCGGTTTTTTATTAAAAAAAAATCAAAATTTTCGATTCGGATGGAAAGGCCAAAAAATTGTGCCCGAAATTGTGTGTTTGCAAAAATGCTTCGCATTTCAAGTCTCCGCTAGAATCCTTCGATTTCCTTTCAAAATTTCTCTTTTATTCGCAGAGGTGACGTAAGGGTGAAGGGACAAATAGGTATAAAAACACATCGAATTCGTTTAAGTTGACGGAAATGAGTGTGAGACGATATGCGACATGCCATGGCGGGGTGAGTTGATACTTTGCGGCAATTTGAAAACTGCACCTTCTTTCATATGGGGAAGGTTTTGTGATTATGATTACTATTTCCAAGTTTCGCGTTACCCCATTTTGCGTATTACCAAGGAGTATATAATAAGGTATTACCTACTTCTGCTCAACTTATATGGATCCCAGCAACTTCTTTCTTTCTCCTACCTCCAGTACTTATTGCCATTTTCCTCATCTTGTAAACCGTGCTATTCCTCCACTATATGTTTCTCCCCTGTTCCCGTTTTCTCTCCACTTCCACCCTTGCCTACCCTCCTCTTGCATAGTACAATCTCCTTTCTTCCTGTTTTCCTGTTTTTATTTTCTGTCTCCTCAATCCTTCCCAACACTCCTTCAACAAATTTCCTTTCTTTTGTCTATTCCCTCTTCATATTTCATCGCCCTTCTCCCCACCTGTATCCTTATTTTCTCTAACTTCATTTCGTGTTCCACTATACATATATCCCGCAGTCTCTCTTTCTAACCCTACGTACATCTCCCATACTTTTCTTGCAGCCTCTTCAACTTATTCTACCATTTCCAAGCCCACACCTCCGTACATCATAACGCTCTTCACTAGTTTTTCGCCCACCCATTTCCGTTTTCTCCATCTCTTTCCGGAACACTCTCCGCCATTCCCCATACTTGTCACACCACCCTATTCGCCTTGCTTGCCAGTTCTTCAATATGCTACTCATCTTTATTGTCGTACCTTATCGTGTACCCCATTGATCAATACGTTGTATCTCTTCCTTCCCCCATTTCCATTTCTCCACCTTCTTCTTTTTCCTCAATCTTCTTTTTTGCAATATCATGATCTTGGTTTTCCCCACATTAGTTCTCAGCTCTTTCCTTTCCAAGTATTTCTTTACTACTGCTATTGCTCCTCTCATTGCCTTTCATCCTCCGCTAACACCGCCACATCGTCCGCATACGCCAGTACCCAAACCTTTGACCTTCTTATTACCACCCCTTCTCTTTATTGCTGTCCTTCCATCTCGTCCTCCCATTCCGCTATGTATATCGAAAACACACTCGGGCTTAAAGGGCACCTTTGCCTCAGCCCGTTATTCGGCCAGAACACTTTTCCCAACTTTCCTTCGCATCTGGTCCTGCATCTTGTCTCTTCATATATCTCCTCTATCGCCAGTTTCTACCTACTAACACTGTCAAAAGTCGCTTTCAGTTTAAGGAACGCGTATAATGCGTATAATTGTCCCCCTTTTATTTGCATTTTCTCGTTCACTATCTGTTTCAGTACATGAATATTATCCGTCGTCCCGCTTTTCCTCCTAAACCCCGTTTGCCTATCCCCCACCGGATTTGCTTCCAACCTCATTCTTAACACGTCTACATAAATGTTGTACCATTTGCTATGCTTATTCCCAATGGTTTTTTACATTCTTCCTTTCTCTCCCTTTGTATATCGGATGTATCACAAAAAACACGTATCAAACAACTGTTTATTTCTGACAGACTAATTAGACAGGTTCCATTCGCGCAGGCCACCCTGACGGGGCGATTTCGACAGGAGCTGTTAACTGTTTTGGATTTGGGTTCTTTATGGGGACTATTTTGGCGTAGGCTATTTGAACGTGTCACGGATATTTACATATATGTATAATGCGAAAGGGTGAGGATATACATATTGTGGGATGGAGGGGGAGGGACATGTTGGAATATGGTAACGTTGTTCGAGTGCAAAAAACCGTACAATCCTAACGAATCGTAGTCGTTTACAGGAAGAATTTTTCTATTCCTTCAAATTGTGCTTTAAAACATTCATGAAAATATAGTTCTTTTTAAGATAACTTCAGTTTTGTAAACCTGTGTATCATGCCACTGTTTTAGTTTAGTATCAATTGAAAAAAAAATATACTAAACCTGCAAATAACCTAGGCGCTTTAGTGGTAGTCTACGTTTAAGCTTAGCATTTCTTTTACTTCCAAACTTTGTTTAGTGTCATGTTCCTGTTTCTTTATCAATTGAAAGAAATATACTAAACCTGCAAATAACCTAGGCGCTTTATTTGCAGTTACGTTTAAGCTTAGCATTTCTTTTATCAGTAGGTACATCATTCCCAACAATGTGGCACCAAAAATTATTTTACTTAAAAAAAAACTCATATGTATAACATATAAGTACATGGCGGGTATTCCTTCCATATTTACACACACAGGAGCCAAGATATGTACGTGGTAAAACACAGAGAATTGCAAAAAACACGTATTAACTAACTGTTTATTTCTGACAGACTAATTAGTCGCGCAGGCCATCCTGACTGACGGGGCTATTTCGACGGGAGTTGTTTTGGATTCGGGTTCTTTTGTCGGGGCCATTTTTTGGCGTAGGCTATTTCAACGTGTCACGAATATTTACATATGTATAATGTGGAAGGGTGACGATGTACATATTAGTGGAAGGAGGGGGGATGGACATGGTAACATTATTCGAGTGCAAAAGGTGCAAATTCGTTCACAGGAAGAATTTTTCTGTTTCTTTCAAATTGTGTAAACCGAATTTGCAATTTATATAAAACGAAAACGGATTTTGTCGCTAATGAGCCTACGGTAACTGCTATTGTCGCGATTCGATTAGGTATGTGAAGTAGTTCACAAATGATTGAAAGCTATATTGACAAAGATTGAACCATTTGCATGATTTCAGAAAAATGAATCGGGACAACGAAGATCTCTAGAAGTTCGCATATCTTTATAAGTTATGAACCGATTATTGTAATTTTTATACCAAATGAAAGCACATTTAGTCCTTTATTTTACGTACATTAATTAGCTGCCACATTGGAAGTATCTAACCGTGGGAAAATCAAACAATGTTCAAAAAGGTAAATTTTTGTAGTTAAACCTCGAGTTAAACCCCCCACAGATGGCCTAAATATTAATTTTTTTTTAAATAATCGTCAGAATCAAATTCTACGGGAAAAATGAATGGAATTTGATGTGCAGCTCGAGAAATTTGTTTTCGATCGAAAAAAGTGAGAATTTGTCGGAAATTTGCCGTTTTCGGAAAAATGTTATTTCGACGCATTTAGAGGGAATTTGACGGAACAAAAACTATGGAAACAAAAGTCCTTTCAAATATCTATCTTTTAAGGGAAAAAAAGTGACAACATTCCTTCGGAAAGTGCCTCATTTTGGCACTCCTTTTCAAATTTTTGAAAATCGACTTTGACTCCTATTTTTAAAGGACGTGTGTATGTATCCGTCGCGGCAATCGCTTTTTTAGAAACTCACGTTACTTGACTTTGTACTGCCAAAAGATTTCGCCTTTAACTCTCTTACCTTCGAAGATACGAATTTTTCTATGAAAACGCGCGAAAAATTGTATTACGAAAAGGACCGATATCTCCAAAATGGTGCAAATTCGCATAAATCGAGCAACGTTATTTGGAATCGTCGTCCCAAAATCTATACCAAAACGTCTTTGTTTGGTTAAATTTCGAGATTTTTTTTTGTTTCACTGAAAATGTCAAGCATCCTACCTTGAAATTCGAATTGATTGTCCCAAAAAATTAAATCCTTTTTTTCCGAAAAAAAGTTAAAATATGTTAGTTTGCTTTATAAAAGGTCGATTAATTGTAAAAAAGCGATACGAAATCAACAATTAAGAATGTAAAAAAAAATATTTAACATTGCCATTCATTGGTATTATTTAGTGTAAAAAAAGAGTAAGCGACCGAAGGGAACGGAACTCATGCACAGGACTACCGTTAGGGCGCGAAGACCTGTTCTCTACCACTCGGCCACATCCCTTGGAATGTTAATTGATATGTAAATAGGTTATATAAATGTATTCAGTTAAAGATTTTCCAAATTTTTTAAAGTTATGACTAATATTTTCGCCACATAACCGAATAGAATACGGATATTAGTTAGAATATAGAATAGAAAAAAGCGAAAAAGTCGAAAAAAAAACTCGTCAAATTTGGCTCACACCGCTGTCGAACATTTTTGCGCCCTTCCCAAAATTTGCACGAATTCCTGGGAATCGCCGATTTTCGGAGAAGGTCCCTTATATATAAATTAAAAAAAAAAAGTAGACACCGCCGCGAGGACTTGAACTCTATACCCCTACGTAGGGGTAGTTCGAAACCCTCGAGCTTACCGCTCGACCAAAATAACCGGGGGTTGTATGGAGAACGTCCATCGGTGGTATAAAGAACGTCTTAACTAACGTCAAACGCCAAAACAAAAAGTGCCTTTTGATACCGACGCGGGCCTCCGATCCGGACGGGACCACGCGCGATCGTCACGAATTGCGAATACGGAGCCGCCAGCAAAATTTCATCAAATCGCTAGGTTTAGTTTCGGAGATCCGGACAAGTTGGCTTATTTCATTATAGTATATATAATCAGAAAGGTCTGTCAACAATCTTCCATTTTCTTTTTGGTTATTTCTTTACAGCAAATTGTCATAAGTCTACTTAATCCTAGTTCATTTCCCACGACGTTTTATTTCTCTCTCTCTCTCAACTAATCATCCTTCATATGTGAACTTTTGTCCTAAATAAAGGATGGTGATTTGTGTGCAATTTTCATTATTTCTCTTCTTTGCTGGGATTTTCTTTGCATTTCTCTACGTACTTTGCGATTGCAATTTTCGGTATTCATTCCCCATTTTGCTTACTAGACCATCGATTCCCAAAAATTTGGGGGATCCATTACCTATTGTGCTCTATCATTCATTACATAAGGTTAGTGACCTTAGAGCCTTAAGTCACTTACCTTTAGTAGTAGTGTAGTATAACATAGAGGAACCATGACACAAATCTCTGATATATTGTGAATATTAATAATAAAAATAGTAATAATAATATTCAACTGTTGTCTAAGATCTTATGTTCTGATAAGATGTAAAACGTTTCCGATGCGAACAGGTTCAGCAGGTTAAAGGTTCCTCAGATAAGGCAAAATTGTAGTAGAGATGCTTGCGAAAAATCTGCTGTTTATAGAATAAACCACAAGAACAAGGAATGCAATTGCAAGATAGGGCTTCGGCATTTATCTTTGGGGTTGGGTAAGATCTGGGACATCCCATTAGACTAGACGAATTGCAGACAACCTTAATTTCGTGTTTCCGAAGAATCTTCTCAATGCGATCTATAACTTTGTGAACATAGGGCAAGAAAGCAATACTCCTGGCGACCTTCTCCTCGGTGTTGCGAGGTTTTGGGATTTATAAACTTCCGGATTTCGCTCGCATGAAAACCGTTGTTGATTAATCTGTCGGTGATGTACTGTAATTGTTTTCGAGATTGGAGATGGTTACAGCACGATGGACCAGTAAATTGATGACCGACCTTTTTTGGGAATGCGACCATCGTGCAAGGTGGCATGTAAGTACGTATCGGTGTGAGTAGATTTGCGAGAAACTGACTGACCAATACTTTCATGAGGGTAACAGTGCTGAAGTAAGAGGTTGTGGAGACTCAGTATTATCATAGACTTACGTTCATTCATAATGCGTTCCACTACCAACAAAATACGTTCCTTCTTATTGTAATTTAAGGTGGCCGATCCAATACTTCTTTTTAGGAGATCTCTTATCGAACTTTCTACTTGAGATATTTGTCAATCTCTGCTTCAATTTCCTTTTCCGTCGCTTTATTAACGAAGAGGTAACTTCGCGTGAGTTTTATAAACCAATTGGAATTTCACATTTAGCTTATCCACTTCTGAAACATTCGAATCCATCAAGTTACTGGGCTCCTTTGGTAGAACGCGTCCTCTCCTCTTTCCTTTTAACTATGAGTCGGTCCATATTTTAAAACACTTCGGTTGGGCACCAGTAGGAATAACAGTAGAAATGATGATGTTACAGGTTTGTGCATAAACATTAAACATAATACAACTACAACAGTACAACTAAAAAAACCGGTCGGCCAGAACTCAGAAACTACACTCCTGGACAAAAAAAACAGACACTAAAAAAAAATGGAAAAACTTTTATTTACTTCGCAATAGAACCAAGATATAAATTTTTCGTAATTTTCTAATTAATCTTACCCAACTCGATTGTTTTTAAGTATACATAGGTGGCTTTGGAGCTGAACAATAAAGAGTTTTGCGAAAAGTATCATTTTGTATCGTTTCGCGCGATCAACGTTTTTTTAACATTATCCGTACTCTTCGACGTCAAATGGTATCGCTAGTCGTTTGTTAGAGACTCGAGGAACTTCAATTTCGTCAAGAACTGTACGAAGAATTCTCCACGCAAGTGATTTGAGCTCTCATAAGACTGTAGAACACCTTTTGGCGTCAGTGGATTAATGGTGGGGGCCGCTATTTCTTTTCACGGGCGCACAGACTTAATTTGTGTTGAAAGAGGGACTCTAACAGCAGACATATACATTTAGACATGCCGAAAAACAGGCTAGTTTCACGCAGCATTACGACCTGGTGTCGGTTTTGTATAGCAAGGCTCCAGAAGTGCACACATCAATTTTCAGCTCGATTCGACTACCAAGACCCGGCCGATAGCCCAAAATGTGCACCGCCCGACCAAGTGCGTGAGAGCTTGTTTGCCACTATTTTCTGTTTGCTAATTGTATTTTGAGAACACTTGTGTTTTACTAAATCAATGCTACTGAATTTGAACAAATTAAAATTTTTTGAATTGTTCAGCTGTTTGTGCTGCGCATGTGGTGAAAGTCAGAAAATAGCGTAAAAAACAGCTTTTAGACGACAGGCCGCATAGGACGAACCGCGCAAGGTATTTGAAAAAAATTTTATGGATTTTGCAGCTTACCAATTTACACACTACACACTTTCTCTAACATGGTTCTCGGCTGCTAGGCAGAACGCGCTTGGCGCTTGGGTCGCAAGTGTTCTATTTTGGTGAAAATAGCAGGAAATACATAAACCATGTGTTTGTTTTGCTTACATTCGAGTAGTGTTCACCACAGTTTTTCTGTTTTTCCACATTCGAAAACAGTGTTTTGTTTACAATCCACCTCACTTCTTGCGTGTTTCCGATCAGTTTTCATCAGTTTCATCATATTTCGTCCATTTCCGTACATTTCTGTGAATTTCTTTGTTTATTAAATTTAAAAACATTGTGTACAAAACGTGTACATATCTGTTTTCTTATGTCAGCAACAGACAACAAACTGTGTTTCTAATTCGATCACACACAATAAACGTCTACAATGGATTCACAGCGCACTTCTCACACAAATTTCATCTTCAAATCTAAGCAACACTTTCCCACCAACAAGCTACCGCATATAAACGAAGTGTTAAATGAAGAAGACAACTTTGATTTTTCTTTGTCTTTTTTCTCTTAATTTGTATCTTGAATCGTTGTTTTTCACCCTTTTTTCCACAATTTTTTCTAATTTTCTTTGTTTAATGAATTTTGCTGACAAAATAAAGGGAGGGGGAACCATGTAATGTGTTCCTGGAAAAAATGGAGTAACTTCGAAATGGGTTGTTTCAATTTGTCAATATTGGTCTCGATATTAAGAGAATACTGTCTTCATGCGTGCCTTTGTTCCAAAGCAATAGCTATTGTGGCATCATAGGTATTCGACAGTTTATTTTGTATCATAATATACGATCGCCGTCTCGTTCAGGTAGACACAATGTATTCAAATTGCATAAAACCTATATAAAAAATATGGTATTATTCTCCTTTATTTAACAGTTGTTGCAGGGTTGTACCGGTTTAATAAAACACCAGGTGCTTCGTTATGCCGACGTTTCGGCTAGTTCGCTTCTTACACTAATATTCTTCGGATGCTTAGAAAAAGCTACACTTGAACTATCTGAAATACCTTATACCTGATGCTACATTAAACCGGTATATCCATCTCCTAGAAAAGACTCCCTCACAAAGGAAGCAACCCTGCAATAATAATTGTTTATTATGTTATCCCACTTAGACCAGTGCAGATAATATTTTTAGAGGAAAATAGTATATTATTCAACGAGCGTATAATGATGGCTATTATTCACGAGGTAAGTTTATGGCCACGAGCCGCCGGCGAGTGGCATAAATTACCGAGAGAATAATAGCCATTATACGCGAGTAGAATACTATACTTTATCCACGACTATAAATGTTAATTCAATTTAAATATTTATTTGAAAATTCTCTAATTGACTGTATTGGACGGTTACCATGGAAATATATAAAATAACAGTGAGTAATATTCATTACTCACGTTGCTAATGACTAGACTGCGGATTTACAAGCAAATGCATATTTGCCTGGGATTAATATTCCTTAATGATAATTGAAAGATACAGGTTTCATGCAATATTAAAGCGATCGAGCCACATTTATAAATGCTTATTGTGCTTATTTTAGCGTTTTTGTGCTTATATCTTTGTATTTGATTATTATTGCTTATTTTGCTTTTTTAATGTTTATATCTGGTACTTTTTGGGGTTAATTTTTAAACAGACAAAATCTACAACGACAAGTTTCTTATGAAATCAAAGAAAATTAACAATAGGCACAAGTATTGTTAACGTTCATTGGTAAAACCAGTAAAACCAAAGATAAGCAATGAAACTAAAATATTTTCCTAGTAAATTCAATTGACTTATTTTGTAAGAGGATTAACAACAGTAGTTATGTAGGTATACCCTAAATCCTTGAATAGATTCTTGTTAAGAAGGCTGCTTACTGACAAGTCTGGAATTTTCCATCCCTTTGAAATTATTGTTTTTGGATGTTTGTGGAGGATTAAATTTTTAACAAGTATTTTCGGCATGGGATTCTTTACAATTGTACAGTGCGTACACAACCGAATTATCAAATTGCAGTTGAAGCAGAAAGTTGGGCCCGTGTATTTCCATATTGAAACATAGTGTTGTGTTAATTTAGTTATGGGAAAAGTCAAAAGTGCAAAAAATGTTTTAATAAAACAATGGATAAAGGACAACCCGTGCTTTTCATCCGATGGTGAGGTGGTGTTTTGTAACCCGTGCAATAAGGAGGTAAATTAACTTTTAAATATAACACTAATTTGGATTTTATGTAGTATTTGAAGTAATTAAAAATTAGTAAATTAATAAAGCAAGTTGTCCTTCTTGTTAGATAATTGTGTAACCTTTCAAAAAAAATTTATTGTTTGTGCATCTGCATGGCACTTCTATATTTCTATAATTTAATTAAAGGATAACGATTTTGACTAATAATTATTTTTTGATCTTATAATAGGTGTCCAGTAATAAGAAGCATCAATTGCAGCTTATAAATGCTTATTTGTGCACATTTATACATATTTGTGCTTATTTATACATTATTTTGGTGCTTATTTAAAAATTTATACTGCTTATTTTAATTGTTATATGTGCTTATAAATCCGCAGTATACTAATGACAATAACTTATTAATCACTGATAGACGTGGATAAAATTAATAACAGCACGGCGCTAGGTGGAAATGGTAGCAAAAAGTATGTAGAATTCGGGAATAAAAAATGCAACACGATCAGAGGGGGGCGGGGGAAATGGGAGGGTGTTTTAGGGGGTACACACGGTTTTTAATTATTTACAGCGAAACCAAGCCTCGTATCGAAAAACTTTATATGGAAAAGTTGTAGGTATTAAAAAGTTCTGCAACTTTTGTATACAACATTTTTTTACATAACCTCAAAATTTCCTGGAAAATAGAAAAAACCGCGTTTTTCGTTTTGAATTTTTTTCTCCGGCGAAAATGAATATTTTTTCACCATGTTTGGTGGAAACATACCTTCTTATGTCCCAAATAAGCTGGAATTTTTTCAAATGAAAACATTAATTTTTACGTCTTACATCGCCCGAAAACTGAAAAAAGTACCTCAACTTCAGTCAAAAAGTCTGGTATCAAAACTCAATTTTTGTGGCAATTCCCGTGTCGTTTTTTATTCGTTGAAATGTGTACTTTTAGATAGTTTAATCAAAAATTGGCATCACTGTAGAAAAATTTACCAAAAAATGCGAAAAACTGAAAAAACGTGATTTTCAAACAGCATTTTTGTCATTTTCCGTTATATGTAATTATTTATTAAAATTTACAGCAACAATCCTTGAGAATGATAACATTTATTGTTATATCAATAAATAAAGCAATTACAAACCCTTAAAGTATGGCAAGTTGCAAAAAAACATGAAAATATACTTATTTATCCGACTATTATTGTAAGGTTTTACGCGGTTTCACAAAGAGAGAATGGTTAGTGCAATATTTTTCCATCTAAAAAAGTAGATTTATTCATTTATTAAAACATTGTTTTACAAAAATTTACATTGAAAATCTCCAGCTTGGTTGAAGCAGACTTACTCCCCCTTCCCCTTGCAGGATTAGTGGCTCAACCTCGTCAGTACATCGTTGGGGGTCAGTTTTGGCCTCTTTGATGGTAGTTCTTCATCGCCGGATTCGTAAAAACTGTCAGAATCTGTTGGATTTTCGTCATGGTCATCATCATCTTCAAATCCAACGTTCTGTTTGGTGCGATTTGGTCCACCGTCGTTAATGTCTTCGTTGTCGCTGAAAGAATCATATGGTTTTGTCTCGTAATTGCAGCATTTTTCAGAACTATCAACAGTTAGTGCATAAATGACATAAACGTGTACAATGTACATTTCAAGCCGTGCTTGTTACAGCCACATTTTTTATTTTTGCATCCAGTTTCACAGATTTTGACAGTTTTTATGAATCCGGCGATGAAGAACTACCATCAAAGAGGCCAAAACTGACGCACTTTTTTAGATGGAAAAATATTGCAGTAACCATTCTTTCTTTGTGAAACCGCGTAAAACCTTACAATAATAGTCGGATAAACGATAAATAATTATATTTTCATGTTTTTTTGCAACTTTCCATACTTTAAGGGTTTGCAATTGCTTTATTTATTGATATAACAATAAATGTTATAATTTTCAAGGATTGTTGCTGTAAATTTTAATAAATAATTACATATATATTAACGGAAAATGACAAAAATGCTGTTTGAAAATCACGTTTTTTCAGTTTTTCGCATTTTCGGCAAATTTTTCTATAGTGATGCCAATTTTTTTTTATTTGAAAAAATTCCAGCTAATTTGGGACATAAGAAGGTATGTTTCCACCAAACATGGTGAAAAAATATTCATTTTCGTCGGAGAAAAAAATTCAAAACGAAAAACGCGTTTTTTTCTATTTTCCAGGAAATTTTGAGGTTATGTAAAAAAATGTTGTATACAAAAGTTGCAGAACTTTTTAATACCTACAACTTTTCCATATAAAGTTTTTCGATACGAGGCTTAGTTTCGCTGTAAATAATTAAAAATCGTGTGTACCCCCTAAAACACCCTTCCATTTCTCCCGCCCCCCTCTGATCGTGTTGCATTTTTTATTCCCGAATTCTACATACTTTTTGCTATCATTTCCAACTAGCGCCGTGCTGTTATTAATTTTTTTCTTTCTTGGCTGTTTTTGAACCTAACTGCACTGGTCTAACTGTTCGATAATAGAAGGTAAACCTTGATAACTACTGAACTTGAAACGATTCAGAGGAACTGGATATCTGTTTCTGCACGACGAGCAGCTTTTTTGGCACGTCCACGGAAATCTCATACAATCGTTTTTGTAACACTGAACTCCACAAGGGTTTTCATCCTCTTTCTTTAACTAATACAATTTAATATACACTCAAATTATTGTAAGCATATTGTTTGTTTTATTGTTTAGATTGTCGATGTGGCGCAATACTGATCGATAGTACTGGTTACTGGTCACTATAAGGTTTCCAAGCTCTTTTTATTGAAACGTACGCGTTTTATGGTTTTCTCAAAGAAATAGAAAAAATCTAAAACGGGAGAGAAAAAAAGAAAAAAGAGAAAAGCAATAATCTTCTATTCCAATATTGTTAGAATTGGCAAACAGAATGCATATTCCGTCAGTTTTTAGAGTCTGTACAATGTCTGAACAGTATTTCATAAAATCAATGCCATAAAATATAAATTACAATGTAATTAAAGATCTCACCAAATTTCGATTTAGCAATGTATAGAACTGAAAATATTTGAAAATGTTCGTTGCATGTGAAGACAATAATATGAAATATTCGCTAAGTACGACGATATGAAAAATTCCTCGCGACTCTCACCAAATAAAGATTTTGAATATTAGAATTTTTTAATGTTACACGTAGATAATATATTGTTTATTCCTTCTCCATAATTTGATTAATTTTATATACCTACCCAAGTCTGAATTTTACTGAATATAGAAGCAAACATATTTGTCAAAAAATTTGAAGTGTCTCTCTCATTTCTGTATAATCCACCTTGGGGTTTTACAACTTTGGTGATGAATCAGTTTATATACCTTAGCAAATCTAAAAAAAAATCTCTTTTAGTTTGTCCTTTCAAGCGATTGCTTACTTAAAAAGTAATCCATCACAAGCTAACTTTATACTTTTTGTGGTGGCGTTCCTTTTTACTGAAAGTTTTTGGCATAATTTATTCCTTAATTATCAAATTTGATTTTACGTTCTGCATTTTGTAGGTAATATCGTACTTGATTGCATTCATTCAGTCATTAGTGCACATTTACTATCCTCATTAACTCGTAAAGTTCGGATCTTTGTTGCTTTGTTAGTACAAAATAAGGAAATCTTACATTTGAAATGTAAGAAACATAACTTTTCGAACGGAAGATTTGCAAAAATAATAAACTTAATGCCCTAACAAAGCAAATAAACGTTTATGTAGCATTGTCAAATGTCCTAGTTTAGCTTTTAGGTACTACAATAAATGTTTATTCCGTTTAAAATTACACTACTACCGTTCATATCAGATGAGACGGAATACTGTAAATCAATTAGGAGTTTACTACCCAAGAGTTATTTCTTTAAAACTTGCAGTTACGTTAAAACATAAACTCTATATAGAGTGAATTTGTCATAAAGTGTTTTACAACTCTTTGAAATAAATAAAATTGGAACCGTTCAGTTTATTTTCTCATTCCTAGAATATTGTCTATTTTCAGCGAATGACTTATACTTTGTTTTAGTTTACGAATATCCCACTTTCAATCTTTTTTTCTGTTTGGCGCCTTGAAATTACACTGGGAATTCAGGCACAGACACCGCAAAATACACGGGGCTCTGTGACTATTAAAGAATCTCATTAAGTCATTAGGAATGACTTCCGGAGTTGGACCGTGTCAAAATGTTAAAAAAGTCAACGTTTCGCCCACTTTCGTAAGAGGCTCTATCATGAGAAGAACAAAACAACAATAAACAGATAAAACAAACTCTTAGCAAATGAAATTGTTCTTTTGTTCTGTGTTATAATGTTATCCCACAGACATAGGGTCCTATAAGTGGTTTTTTCGCTTGCAGCTCCCGCAAGCTCGTCCTTAACCTGGTTTTCTTGCGATTTCTGCATGCCCAGGTACCACACTAGTGTGACATTTGTGTACATTCAAGGACTAACCTTCAATTTAACACATATAAATATACTGCTGCAATCACTGTTTTGCCTTTTGTAATTATCGGAATTTTTTATAACATCTCGGCATAATTGCTCGTCGATCTCATCAATGTGCCGTGAAATCTCGTCTTTGAGTTGCTGGATGGTGATTGGCTTGTTGGCATAGACTTTACTCTTCGGATGGCCCCAAAGGAAGAAGTCTAACGCAGTGGCGGCTCGTCAGGTGGTGACACAAGTGAAGTGTTGCTTCACTAGACATTTACGGATTGCATAACGCCCATAAATATATTACCATCATCTTTAATATTAAATGTACATTATGGTGAGAGACGAATGTGTTTGTATAAATTCTGAGTCACCTATTTCTAAAGCCACGAGCCGCCACTGGTCTAACGGTGTCAAATCGGAACATCTCGGTAGCCAATCGACTTCGCTGTTTCGGGAGATTATGCGCCCGGCAAACTTCTCATATAGTAGGGCCATTGTGGCGTGGGCTATGGTGCCATCCTATTGATACCACATGTCATCGATGTAATAATCATCCATAATTGGCCACACTTAAACGTTGTTTAACATTGCTCACTAACGCTCGCCATTCACTGTGGTCCAGCACAAAAAGCTCACCATACAGTGACTTTTTTTAAATGCATTAGTGTTTCGACAATTGCACTTCCATTTTCATTTCATTTCAATTCTGCTTGTTGACGTAGCTATTGAGATGGAACGAATCCCATCGTCGCTGAAGAAAATTTTGGTGGAAAATTTGTTATTCACTTGTCTTTGTTCGTGTATCCAATCGGAAAATGTACGGCTCTTGAAATGGTCCGTCCGTCGTTTTAAGTTCTTGCGTTAATTGAATTTTGTACGCGTCCCAGCAAACACATTTATATATAAAATACATATAAATTATGTAAGAGCTTTTTAAATTTATATAAAACTGGAAGAAAAATAAGAGATATTTAATGTCAGGATGTCAGCAATTTTCAAAATAATATATACGTCTATTAGATGTAAATTCTTCTACATGAATTTATATACGTTTTATGTATATTTTATGTAATATTTACATAAAAAATATTAGTTGTAAAAGCGTTGCGATGACCAAAATGACAGCTACTCGAGCATAATGTAATTATTATCAATGTAAAACATTATTTAAACAGTTCCATACAAAAAATGGAAAAACTACATTTTACGTGCAACTGTACTATTAATTATATTTAACTTAATTCTTGCACGAACCCGTTTTCACCTGAACTGAAAGCCGACAGTTTATTATGATATACTTGCTTGAAAAGTGTCCCTTAACCGGATTCGAACGTTTGCGGGTGGCCGTTGCAAATTCTGAAATCCTACATTGTACCACTGCGCTAATCTGTAACATCCCTTCTTTTTATTTCGTACTTCGTAACTTTGCGCTGCTTCGCGTTATTAATTTAAATTTTGTTTGATTATACCGTTGAGTGAAGTCTTATTCAATAATTACACCTACCTTTAACTTTATGTTAAAAATGACCAGGATTTAATTTATTTTATATTATTTATTTTCTACCGGGTGCTGATTCGGCCGCTCGGTAATAGCATTTTACATGTAAAATCTTGTCTATGCAATTTCCTGCTCCCCTAATTGTTTTAGGGCCAAAACATAAGAGTACAAAAGTCTTCAAAACTAAAAATACTACCTGAATGGTATATTCTTTCCGACCAAAATTTTACTGTAAGAAAGAAAATGAAGAATTAAATGTTGAATAAGAATTTGCAAAAATCGCATTGCCATGACGGTGGTCATGGCAACTTCCAGTACTAATGAAAACGTCAAGATTCTACACTTGTTCATAACGCAATTATTTTAAAAAAGCATGGCAATGTGATTTTTGCAAATTCTAATTCAACATTTAATTCTTCATTTTCTTTCTTACAGTGCAAGTTTGGTCGGAAAGAATATACCATTCAGGTAGTATTTTTAGTTTTGAAAATTTTTGTACTCTTATGTTTTAGCCCTAAAACAATTAGGGGAGCAGGAAATTGCATAGACAAGATTTTACATGTAAAATGCTATTACCGAGCGGCCGAATCAGCACCCGGTATATAAATTAGACGCATTTTAGTCGATACGGATCTAATATTAAAGGTACGTGAACTACAATTTTTGGCGTTATAGAAAACACGCGCGTGCGATTATACTTATGTGGCGCAAATAGAAACGGACTTTATTTTCGACCATACAATATATGCAATGTAATAATAATTTCTAGTTATATTTACAGAAGGCATACATAAAAAATAAGTAATATTACATATAATATTTTACATATAACGTACATAAATCTAATCATGTAAATATGACAGCACATGAACTTCATGAGTGATATGTAATTATCTATATGTATATATTATATGAATTTCTGTATACAGAATATCCGTAAGTTTCTATACTATTATGTAAAATATACGTAATTGTGTGACACACGGTTTATATAACTTTATTAAAGAATACTTACATATTTGATATATAAAAAAGCATATGTAGGGGTATTTACTTCAATTTATATATGTTGTATGTATATTTTATATGTGTGTTTGCTGGGGTACAACGACAGATCTTTCCTCAATATCCGATGTAAAGTGGCCGTGGACAAGTACAATTCCTGTGCTCGATGTTGAAGAGGTGTTTGGGGTCTCAGCCACATTCTCCCTCGCGGCAGCAATGTTTTCGGGTGAGCGTCCTGCGTCTTAACATCTGCCATAGACCTACTTTCTTGGAATTTATTCACAATTTTGCCATAGTACCCTCGGTTGCTCGATTATGCGGGTCGAAAAAATCACGAAGAGCGCGAAATATACTTTTGTTTGAACGTCCATTTTCGTAATAGGCTTCAATAACTTTAACACGTTCTTGAATGCCCAACTATTCCATGATTACATTTCTTAACGACTGAAGATGTCAAAACAAAAAACTACCCCCAAAAAACAATTGACGTTTAAGCTCCATTCACATTTAAGATGCGTCCAAACTATTCTAACACACTTTATAAAGATTTTCCTTTTAGAGAGATCCCTATACTCCACAACCGGTGCCCTTACTGGTTTTCTTTATTTTACTTTACTGGAATTATTCTCCCAGTAGTATCGAGTAGGGTTGGTTTCTTCCCTCATCTGAGCGTTTTTGAATAAAAAATGTACGATTACGTCTTTTAGGGATTGTAGTTTATTCTGTTTACATAGATCTATTGTTTACATTACGTGGGACGTAATAATTAATTATTCCTGTGATACAAGGTGCGCCATGGGAAATGGACGTTCTTGGGATAGGTAGTACTAAACTGGAAGTGGTCGGAGAAGGGAGCCAAGGCCGTCGGCGTCTTCCCCTGACCTTGCAGTTTTGGAATGGTTATTATTTAGTTTCAATCATGCCGCTGTGGAGCGTGGAACATCGCGTTTTCGTGTGTGACAGTTTTGTGAGGAGCGGCGAATCAGTCACGGAAGTTCAACGTCTCTTTCGTTGAAGGTTTAACGTTCCTCGTCATGGAGACCTACCGAGCCGGAACACCATTTTGCGATGAGTTAATGCCCTTCGTCGCGGAGGCAGTTTAGTGAAAAAGAAACCACGTCGCACAGTTTGTACTCCAGAGAACGTGGAACGTGTAGGGCACGCTATGTTACGTAGTCCAGCAGCTCGTACGCCATTCTGCAGCACTACGAATGATCGATACTTCAGTACCTACGGCGAATTCTCCACCAAGATTTACGTTTTCGTCCCTATAAATGGAAGGTGTGCACCTGTTGAAGGAGGTCGACTACCCAAAACATGCAGCTTTTGCTGAAGCGATGCTCCAACTTTTGGAAGATGAGCCTAATACGATTTTGATAACGTGCAACGAGGCTCATTTTCATCTCAATGGTGTTGTGAATCGTCAAAACTTCCGATACTGGGCCCCTGAAAATCCACAAACTCTACATGAATTACCACTACACAGCCCTAAATTTACGATGTGGTGCGGCATCGGGAAGTTTGGTGTCATAGAGTCCTACTTTTTTGAATTATCTCCAGATTCGGCCCTTTCCATGTGTGATTTTTTTTGTGTGGGTATCTAAAGTCTCGTGTCAATAATTTCTGCCAACAATAGTGGAGTGCCGTTCATTTGTAAAACGTCCGTTTCCCTTGGCGTTGTAACCCTATGAGGTTAACAATGCTTGCAACGATAAGCACAGTCTGAGCATCTTTTGAGGTCTTTGTGAAGAAAAAGAGGTCGAGAATGATTATTAACATCACCAAACTTCAATTATAAATATGAAGTTGTTACTTTGTTGTCCTTCTACCTCAATTCGGGATGTTCTTCTACATGTAAAAGACAAAAAAACATTGAACTTTGTTGATCCTGTTATCACATTTCATTCCCAATTTTCCGTTATAATTAGTTACTATACAAAATAACGATGACGCTGAGATTAATTCGCATTCTTTATAGAATCCGTTTGCACCTCATTTTATTAGAATTTACAATTTCCTGCCCGTTAATTCACATTTCACTTACCAAAGGGAAAAGGTACATTGAAGGGGAAAATTGAAACGATCACCCTTACTTATTACAATTTAAAATCATTATAAATGTACTAAGAAAAGTTCCCACTTTATTATTCATGAAGCTCCGAATTATGAAATCATTATAAAAAATTTAACTTTTCAAAACTTCGTTACGTAGAAAACAATAGAACTTGAATTTACTTTTGAATACTGTCAAATTGACAAAAAGAATTCATACCTTAACCCTTTTAAACAACAGTCTAAAAACTGTTTAAATATTCATACTTTTCATAATTTCTCAAATATTCATTGCGTCGTTTTCAATAACATCTTCCTTTTCAAAAACTCACATTTCTAAAGAATTCGTTTAACGTAAGCGTACACTGAATTAAATTATTTATGATTTGTAAAACGATGAAGATTTTAGTGCAAATTAATTAATTAAAAATTAATTTGCTATTTATCAGGCAAAGTCTATTAAACTTACATGGGGCGTTTTCTCTTGTGTTTTGAATAATGATCTAATTGCAAACTTTAAATGAATACACTAACCAACTATTTCTATTAAATTGTACGTAATTTAGTGCTTCGTTTACTAGGCAAAGCAAAAAACTTCTTCATTTATTGCCTGAAATTGTGATGATTAATATAATTCGTGCTTATACTACATCTCAAATTCATTTTTTGCTAATCAACAAAGAGCACTTCCCTCCTTTGTCATTAGCTTGCTTTGTCATGTTCATTATGTAAGTAGGTACATAATTTGTACCTTCAGCCATTGACACTTTGTACGTAAATCAATAGTTCATTAGTACGACTACTAAGGTCCTATTTTCCGATGTGTATAACGCTTCTTCTAAACAGCTAGAAATAAGTCCGTCTGCTGTAGCGCATTTGTTTTAGATTATAATAAGTTTTAACTTCGAGTGATTGACTAAACATGAGTCTTGCGAATCACCGGGAAAAATAATTACAAACAAGCTACTTATACCTACTGTTTTATTGCTGTTTTAGAAGTGAGGTGAAAGCTGTCATAAATTATATTTAAAATTTAGATACATAAAGTCTATTCTGTAAGTGGAAGAACTGGCGCTGGACCCATAACACACATGTTTTGAGACCAGTCGAGCTAACGTATCGGCTTCCTCATTGTCTTGGTTCCTGATTGTTTTTAACCCATACGAGCTACTTGTTAGGAAACTAACCTAGAGGTTTTGCAGTGACCAAGTGCCTTTAGAGCGGCATTGCTGCTTTGTTATTTATGGTATACATAAGAACTTCTTGCACTAAGCCTTATTCTTACCAGTTCTGTGTGAAAAACAGTCCGAAATTCGCCTAGGCGTTGGCTGATATGGAGGTAATTATCATATCACGATGATATGCCACTTCAGCATCATGAAAGATGTGGTGGTTCCTCCCTACGGTACAGCCTTACCAGAGGTTTATAAGGTTCAAGATATTCTTAAAGAGGATACCTACGTCATCATTCCTCGCAATCCCACGTGCAGAATCGATGGGATCGAAGGATATCCAACGTCGTCTTGTCCCTAGCGACTCCAAACCGACGAGGTTTTACGGTCTTCCTAAAATTCATACAAGCTCGCTAAGTATCTGGCCAATTATTTGAAGATGGACTTCACAGGTCGCACGTCATCACATATTCTGAACTCCGGTCATTTCATTCAACGCATCTCCGATCTTCGCTTGGGCCTACAAGATCTTCTGATCAGGTTCGATGTTACTTCCCTATTTAGCAAAGTTCCCATTAAGGATTATCACCATTGAGCAAATTCTAATGGATAAAGATAAGGACGTCGGATTAGTTCCCTTGATCAACAAGTGTTGGTCTTCCACTTATTTTCAGTTCCGAGGCAAGTTTTACGAACAAGTTTCTGGCGCTGCTATGGGTTCTCCGCTCTCAGCGGTGGTAGCCAACATTGTCATGGAGTCTTTTGAATCGGTCGCTCTAGAATCTTTTCACCTTCGGCCCAAGGTCTGATATAGGTACGTCGATGATACCTTTGTAATTTGGCCACGCGGTTATGACGCTTTGTTGGAATTCCAGGATCATCTTAATACCCAAATCCCGACAACAATTTTACCATGGAACTCGACGAGAAGTAAACACTAAACATTCCCCATGTGCTTTATTTTATTATGATGTAAAACGATGAAAGTTGATAATGAAGTTGAAAATAGAAAATTACTGATGTACATTCATAACTAACGACATGTTTCGATAATACTATAGATTATCATCTTCAGGTAATTATTAGGGTTAAATTTGGAGACTTAAAATTATTAAATTATACCATTGTGAAGGAGTACCGTATAGGCCCAAATCACAAATGTGGGAAGCAAACTTGTAAAATTAAAGACATGAATAATGAACCATGGGGAAAAAAGGATGATGAAAACTTAAATGCAACGGTCAAAATGATCGTGCATGATGAAGAACAACTGGGAAGCCAGTAAATAAAGAACTGATGTGTCTCAAGAACTGAGAGCCAAAAGTTAAGTGAAGAAGTGACATGGAAGTTGAGGCTAACGGATCACTCCCTTTCCTCGATGTTTTAGCCACTCGTCACCCTAATGGAAGTATTGGTCACCCAGCTTATCGTAAACCCACTCACACTGATATGTACTTAAATGCCACCTCGTAACTAGTGGTGGCAATTTTTTTCGAATATTCGAATATTCGAATATTCGAATGTATAATCGGGAATTATTCGAATACTTAATAATACCACTATTCGAATTAGAATAAAAACGAATAAAACGAATAAAACGAATAAAACAAATAAAACGAATGAAACGAATAAGCGAATGAAACGAATAAAACGAATGAAACGAATAAAGCGAATGAAACGAATAAAACGAATGAAACGAATAAAACGTATAAAACGAATAATGGCCAGAACAAAAAAAATTGTTAAATTAAGAAAAAAGAGAACGTCGTTGGTTTATTATTGAGAGATGACAGACGGCAGAGGTATGCCTACTACTTTTCATTTCATGGAATTGTTTCTCATTTACAAATTTCTTGCGACCCACAATATTTTATGAATAGGAGATAAAACGTTGTAGGTACGATATTCGTATTGTAAATAGCTATTTCAGCATTTCTTTTCTGTCAGCTTAAAGTCATTCTCTATTCAATAACACCCTTTTACAAGTCGTAATGAACTGTAATTTATTGTTTGTTAGTGTAAAAGGTTTTCGGTAAATCAGTGAACACATTTCTCTAAACATTAGGTACCTACAATAATCCTCAACCACGCAGGGTGATTTTAACTGGAATTATTTTCATGGTATTGTAAAGCTTGGACTTTGTTTATTTAAGTTTTTATTACTTTTTACCCGCCTTTGATGATAATTTATTCCTTTAAACTTTTAAAGGATTATCTAAGCATTTAAATATAAATTTTTACTTTAGTTCAAATTATTTCTCAGGCTAGACGACTACATTACTGTGATTTATGAGTAAAGTGTGGAAATATTTCGTGAAGAATACGAGTGATGCGGTAGTTACTTGCAAAATTTGCAATAAGTGCCTTAAATTTAATGGAGCAACAAGTAATTTACTAACGCATATTAAGGTTAAGCGTGGTTTCAAATGTTTATGCTTAAATGAAACTTCCATTGGAGAATGCTCTACTACGTTTATAGTATAAAACTAGCCCAACGAATAAAAGGAGTAAAACGATAAAACGGATAAAACGAATAAAACGAATAAAACGAATACAACGAATAAAACGAATAAAACGAATACAACGAATAAAACGAATACAACGAATAAAACGAATACAACGAATAAACGAATAAAACGAATACAACGAATAAAACGAATTTTTTCTGACTGTTATTCGAATTCGAATAATTCTATATTCGAATATTTTTTTAACGAATATTCGAATACGAAAAAAATTAAATTTGCCACCACTACTCGTAACCGTCATCTTGCCCAAAAACGGTGGGTCATCAATTCCCTGGTCCATCGTTCACAAGAGCGAAATCCGCATCGTCATCTAATCCCTAAACCTCGCGACAACGAGGAGAAGCTCGCCAGGAGTATTGCATTCTTGCCCTATGTCCACAAAGTCGCATTGGGAAAATTCTTCGGAAACGTGAAATCTAGGTCGTCTACAATTCGTCTAACAAGATGTCCCAGATCTTACCCAACCCCAAAGATAAATTCGAACCCCTATCTTGCAAAGGTGTGTATCGCATTCCTTGTTCATGTGGTTTAGTCTACATCGGCGAAACGGGTAGATCGGTTAGCACTCGAATTTCCGTGCACGAACGATGCATATCTTCAAAAGTAGGTTCAATTCACGAACGACACAATCTTTTATTTGTTATAAAAAATGAGATACAAATTTTATCTTTGATACAGTTTGTCCAGCGAATCTTTGCAGATATGGCCGCCGTCCAAAGTGTATGAATCAAGATAAAATATTAAATCAGCAACTACTTTCATGACCTGTCACAAAATATAGTAGTTTGTCAACAACAAATTTAACCCAAAAAATCAAGGAACAAATATAAACAAATCAAACGTCAAAGAATGGTAATGACAAATGTCAATTTATTCGGCGGAAGTGGTGTGGTAACACTACTGAAGTCAAAATAGAAATGGTATCCATACAGCGTAAGTTCAGACAAACTAATTAACTTATGCTTCTGCACACAAACTAAACTGGTATCAACGTATTTTGAGGTTTGAACACACGCATATAACAAATTCTGTAGCATCTATCTTTGTTTTTGTTGCGTAATAAGAACCTAAATTGTGAGGACGTATATTGTTGTATATTTCATACATCGGCAAACATTCACTGGACAAACTGTACACGTCAGAAACTCACTACTTGTCCATGGCATCGAACCTTATATTCCAATCAGTTGTTACTATTTTAATATTAATAATAATCCATTTATTTAGCTACTAGCTACATATTTGACCATGACTAAAATATATAAATATATAAGGTATAATTAGATATAAATAATACATTAAAAGAGTGTCTATATAAAACATACAAAAGACAAAACAAATAAAACATATTTACCACACAATCATTTACAATATTAATATTTATCATACAAAATTTGAAAATTTAAAAATCTAAAGTCCAAAATCTAAAATCTAAAATTGGGACATAACATGTTTACGAAGTAACTTTTTAAAGATATTAAGTTTGTCACAGGTTTTTATAGCAGTTGGCAGCTGATTGTACTCGTATAAGCCTTTGATGAGTATTGTATTCCTAAATATATTTGTTAAACATCTATCATTTAAAATGAAGTCGTTTGATTTCTGGTAAAATACTTATGAGTGTCTTTAAATAGCTTTACTTTTTCACAAATATATTCAGGTAACATTTTGTTCTTAATCTTAAATATAAAAATCGCCACATCAAACATAACTTTTTGTCTCACAGACATCATATTTAACACTTCTAACATTAATTTAACAGATGTATATTTGCTGCACTTTAAAATTGTTCTCATGGCCCTATTTTGAACAATTTGTATTTGGTCTTTTAACCGCCACACGTTTTTGTGTTTTGTTCTTGTCTTGGTGGAGCCCCTTACAAAAGTGGGCGAAACGTTGACTTTTTCGACATTGACACGGCCCTACTGCGGAAATCGTCCTTATCTTACAAATAAGCGGTTGTTTAAGGCGATGTGTGAGAGCTTGCATTGTTATGGTGAAGAATGATTCTTCGTCTGCCCTTCTTTTTTCGTATTTCACGATATACTTCTGGTAAACAAATCGTTGTGTACCATTCATAATTGATTGTTCTGCGTTACTTTAACGGCACAGTTGTCACCTTTGGAGCTATTACGGAAAAACAGGGGACTTTTCTTAAGATATTTTGTATTAATTTTTGTCTAAAGTCTAATCCATTTATTCTTATTTGTGATAATAATTTTCCAAAAAAATCTGAACGTACAACCAATCTAAATGTTCGCTTGTTCTAAGCAAAGTTATGTTAGGTACTAATTCATTTCAGCACTCCATCGATTCCACACTGCTTTGCATCCTCCAGAACTTGGAAGAAAGAATTTTACTCCATAGAACACGGATATTTTCTGATCCTAATTACTGCACTGTTTTTGCTTTGCTTCGGTTCATCTTTTTGTACAGTTATATCAATGTCCCCAACACCCTACGGTACCAACACCGAGGCGGTACTTGTTGGTTTTTGGAAATACTAAGTCTTTAGAGCCCTGAAGATGACTGGACACTTCTCAGTCGAAACGTCGGTTTAGAATGAAGCACATGTGTTTTCATTAACCTATCCCACACAACCAACTCCCCAAGAAGGTCTCCCACTTGGGAGAAACCAACATATTACGTACAATATTTTTTTTAAAACGGGCAGAACAATTGACCGTTCTAGGCCGGAAAGTAAAAATGAGTCCGGTAATAGTTATTTACGATACAAGTGTCGTAACGTATCATTTTACGATACGAGACGGCGGTTTAGTAAACGAGGCCGCAGGCCGAGTTTAATAAGCCGTCGAGTATCGTAAAATGATGTTACGATACGAATATCGTACAACGTTTTATCTACTATTCATAAAATATTGTTAATCGAAAGAAATTTGTAAAAAATTAGAAATAATTTAGTAGGCATATCTGTCATCTGTCACCTTAATAAATGAGTGCGGTAAAATAGTTCATTACGATACTCATTTGAGTGTCGTAATGTTGAACTTTATATATGAATAGTAGATAAAACCTTTTACCGGACTATTACAATAACTTTCTGGCTCGGTCCGACAAAATGAGATTTTCTGACCTATAAATAAACCGGAAAGTACTACTTTCTGGCCGATTTTAAAAAAAATAATATTACTGTCTTAAAGTTGATCATTCATAAGTAATACGAATAGAATGATGAAAAATATGCGTAAACTACAAACGCGCGTAATAACACGTAAATTGTTGTTACTTTGTTTTTATACTACGAGCCCAGAATCATATCATTTGGCCCAGTCATTGTTTTATTATTAAATTTAGTGTTCTGTGCATATCTCTAGCTTTCTAATATTAGTTTTAATAAAAAATGTTTACATGAATGTTTCAATTTACAATAATAATAGATGCATTCAATAGATTTTTCTTTTCGTGTTCATCAAAGTCTTCTAAAATACAATAAAAAAGAAAAAAAATGACTGGGCCAAATGATATGATTCTGGGCCGTAATAGGGGCTGATTAAAAGGCTTTGATCATAAAATAAATGATAAATGATGCTGATGCACGCATGTAAATACGGACACCGCAATGCAAATATTTTCAAACAATTATTAGAAGTATCCATACATTTACGTTCAATATGTAGAAATTAGTGGCGCGTACCCGGCGTACCCCTACAAATGAATCATTCTATACCCCCAACCCCCGCTACAGGCGCTACAGCAGGTATACCTAGAGGTTGAAAAATGTTAGTATTGATCTATTGATTCCTTGTACAATTCTGGTCTGGTTATAATATATTAAATCACTAAGAGGAAATACTCGGTGGTTTTATTATAAACGGTGCAGCATGGTGCTTCTAGCCGAATATATTTGATCGCAATCGTATCTATTAATTAAAATTTATTAAATCGGATTGTTACAAGTGCACGCAGTGGTACCACATAGAAAAATCATCGAAAAAATTATTAATCATTCCTCATTCACGTAAGTCTCCTTTCTTTTTTATTTACATACGTCCTTTAGTTCTTGATTCACGTACACGTTCTGTGCTATACATCTTCGCAAAATGACAGAATTAAAATTATTAATTACCAAGCGCGGTGCTGCAAAAGAGATTTTCCACATTCATAAATGCCTATACGACAACTCAAAATTAACAGAATTTAAAGTTAGATTCGATAAATTATTAGGAATTTTAGATGAATTGAACATTTTACAGGTACAAATTGATGTTTTGTGCGAAAAGAAAGGGAAAGTTTTGAAAATGAATAGAACTACAAACTCGTTGCATTGGCTAAAGAATAGTTAGGAAACGGTTACAAATTTACGTCAATCCAGAAATAACCCTAATGAATCCAGTAGTTGCCGTTCTACGAAACTTTCAAAAGTTTAATTCATAAGTAATGGGCTAATGGCAATATTATCACATACCTACATATTTACAAGTCGAGCGTTTACCATAACAAAAAATTAATAATTAAAAATCATATAAGTCCGTTTTTTCTACCGTTACAAAGGACAGTTTCACTGCAATACGCCAATTAATTGATAAATCTAAAGGTTTTACATAGGGTTGCCCATCGAGCAATGGGATGTTTTAATTATTTACTTAGTTGTTAATAAATTAGATTATACTACCGCTCGCGATTGAGAAGATAACATTACCTACCACATTTGATAAGGGATGTAAACTGATCTCTAATCAAGGGATCAAGGCTCAAAAACCTACATATGTATCTACGTTAGGTAAATAATGCGCTCAGTACAGAAATAATCTCAAATTAAGTGTTCTTATTGCAATCAACCCTATTTCATATACGCATGTGAAAAATTTAAAGGATTAACCACGGAAAATGACTTTCAAGAAGTAATACGCTTAAAAAAATATAACCTCTTGCAATCATGTTCGAAAAGAATTTAATGCAATGGTGTATACCTACGCTTTTATCGGCCGCGTGCTTGGATAATTTAAATGCTACACTGCTACAGGCCATGCATAGCTTTATTAGATGCAGTTGGCCAGTCAAAATTTATTACAAATTATCTCACAAACAAATTACAATTACCCTCGAATCACATTGATTAGAAAATTATTGGCATTAATCAAAACGTATCCTCCGTGAATAAAATTGTAAACGTTATTACTTATTATCAAATCAAAATTTAACAACTTTAGGTCAAATATCGACTGCTTAGCATTACCCAAAATTACGGAGCAATTACGGAGTTTCGATCTTGATCGTACTTTGTTCAATCTTCCATCGGGAATCAAATTGGCGGATAACAATTTTAACAAAGTGCCCTCTATCTAGGAGCAGGCTGAATATTCGGTGAATATGCATTATTAACAAACCCCTCAAATGATCGTACGAACCGTACTGTAAAATAAATTAAACCGCGATATGCTCAATGGCAATATCAAACGGTTTTGGGAATCAGAGGAAGTGTAGTACTCTTCCGAAGAGTAGTTATGAAAATCATTGTTTTCTATTTTGGTACTCTAAAACAAGTAAATAACTCGTTTGGGTTGTCTAAAGTAACACTTTATAGCACCCAAACTGTGGTTTTTTAGATTGGCAATGCTGTTAACCTACATAATAACAAACTGTTAGTTGAATTTTGATTATGCATCACATTCTATTAGAAATTAAGTTTGAAGGTGTAGGCACTTTAGTTGCCAAAGTAGCTGTTATAGTTATTTATGTATCAAGGGAATTATAAGGGTCTTAATTACCGAGGGTAAAGTTTGCGTCCCGAGGGCCTTGCGCCCGAGGGACAGCAATTACCCGAGGTAATTGAGACCCATTAATTCCCGTGATACATAGATAATTTTATTTCTGACCGAGTTTAATAAAATTTGTTCATTTCCGGTATATTTGATTCAGGTATCGTCGATTGCAGTTTTGGTTGTTGCTATGTTACTTGTTCATAAAAGAGCCGTAGAGGGAATTATAGCGTCTTTATATCCCAAGGGAGTTATGACACTCTTTATTGGTATCGTAACTATGACAATATAAGCTTATAATATCACTGTCAGAAATAATAGTATATTATACACCAAGGTGGTGAAGACTGTTATTATTGACCGAGCACCAAGATTATTTCGCGAGGGGCTTTGCCCCGAGCGGAATAAGGTGCGAGGTCTATAAATGGCTTCACCACCGTGGTGTATATACAATTTTTTCCACTACTAGTCAAATTTAAGACACAAATTAAAAATAAAAAATTTCTTGTAAAAATCAAGTAGGTAGCACAGGAATGCAAATTCCCATTATTAACCTAGGTGAATAATATAATAGATTATTGACCACTAGGTAGAGAAATTAAACTTCTCAGTTGTCTAGGATACGCAATAATTCTCAACTTCACAGCTAGTAGTGGAAAAAATAAATTAATACAATCATCAAAACTTGATTTATTACAAAAAGTTGTCAATTTCAAACATTCAAATGTTAAATTTGAAATGTTATCAACAGACAACTTTGGTCTCGTGCGCTAAAGTTGTCCCTTATGAATCTAGTCCTTTAATATACTATTAAGCACCTCTTCGCGCAGTACACACGATGCCTCATAAGATAGCAGTGCACTTATAGCAAAAAAAATTACATAATTTGTTACTTATTTGTCGCTAATTTGTACCGGTAAAAAATTTGTTGTAACAACAACGATTTTTAAAAAAACGGTACACTGCTGATTTAAGTTTAAATTGGCAGTCCACTAGATAGCACCTCAAGCGAATGAAGCATCAATTATAATTTGGTACTTATCCTGTATAATTTAAAATAACATATGCCCTTTTTCTTTAAATGCGTACAAAAACTTCATCTGCACTGACCAGCGAGATATTTTCTTTTTACAACTAACACAATTCAGTAACAAATTCAATAACACAATTTTCTAAGTTGATGGTAGCAGTTTATAATATACTGGGACAGCCGGTAGTCAAGGGTATAAAATTAAAAAATATTTCAATTTGTTACTGAATTATGTGCGCGTCACTGCGTTTAAAGAGATCTTTTCATCAGATCACTTTCCGCCCTGACAGTACGTATGTATATTACCCGATTTTATTTTTCTTATACTTGCTCGCCGACGGTAAAAGTATGTAAACTTCTGTTATAGACTTAGCAACTTGTATTTTTTAATTTCTTACTGAATTGTACACGCGTGACGATCTTTTTCGTCATATCATTTTACGCTCTGCCAGTACCTGGTCCATTAAACGATTTTATTTTTGTTATACTTTCCCACCGACGCGCCGGTCAAAGTATTTAGTTAAACTTCTATTATAGACTTGCTAACTTGTTTTATTTATATGTAGAATAAAATTGATCGCAGCCGGTGGTTATACATTTATTTTATTTTATTGTAACGTTTCACCGAACATGTCAGCATCTTCAGACTGTACAATTATGTTGCGGTATACTGGTATACAAAAGAATATTATGTATGGAATGAGAGTTAAAAATTACTTGCGATGAAGTGTGGTAAGAGAATTAAGTTGCAATTACAATTATTATATTTGAAAAAACTAAAGGCTAATAAGATAAGTACCAAATCCATAGTCTCAAAGAGCATGCTGCATAAAATTTAAGGTTAACTTACATTTTTAGAATACATTTGTGATAATTGGTGAATAATTTATATTTTTAACTCTCATTCCAAACATATTCTGTTGTATACCCCAACATAATTGTACAGTCTGAAGAAGCTGACATGTTGAGTGAAACGTTACAATAAAATAAAATAAATGTATAACCACCTGCTAGGATAAATTTTCTTCTACGTATAAATAAATCAACTCCAGCCAGCACCAACTAAATTTACCCATAATACTAGTAACTTGTATTTTTTAAGTTGTTAAATGTATTATATGCACGGAACTGCCGTTAAAGAGATCTTTTTCATCAGATTATTTTCCGCACTGCCAGTACGTGGTCCATTATACGATTTTATTTTTGTTATACCTACTTGCCCACCGGCGGTCAAAGTATGTAAACTTCTACTATAGACTTAGTAACTTGTTTTTTTAAATTTTTTTAATGTAGGAACTGCCGTTAAAGAGATTTTTTTCGTTAGATCATTTTTCACTCTGCCAGTACGTGGTCCATAAAACGGTTTTCTTTTTTTTATACTTCCCACCGACCGACGGTCAAAGTATGTAAACTTCTATTATAGACTTAGTAACTTCTTTTATTTGTATGTAGAATAAAATGTATCCCAACAAATGAGTCATTCTATACCCCCAACCCCCGCTACAGCAGGTATAGAGGTAGAAAAATGTTAGTATTGATCTATTGATTCCTTGTACAATATTCTGGTCTGGTTATTATTAAATCGCTAAGTGAAAATATTCGGTGGTTTCATTATAAACGGTGCGACATGTCTACCCGAATATATTTAATCGCAATCGTATTAATTAAAATTTATTAAATCGGATTGTTACAAGTACACGCAGTGGTACCAGTGAAAATCATCGAAAAAATTATTAATCATCCCTCATTCACGTAAGTCTCCTTTCTTTTTTATAACATACGTCCTTTAGTTCTTGATTCACGTAGGTACACGTTTCTGTGCTATACATCTTCGCAAAATGGCGGAATTAAAATTATTAGTTGTCAAGTGCGGTGCTGTAAAAAGTCAATTACTTAACGAGATTTTCCATATTCATAAATGCGTATACAACTCAAAATTAACAGAATTAAAGGTTCGATTCGATAAATTATTAGGAATTTTAGACGAATTGAACATTTTACAGGTACAAATTGATGTTTTGTGCGAAATAAATCACCTAAGAATTTAGAAGAAAGTGGCCGTTTTGAAAATGAATAGTACTTACTACAAACTCGTTGCATTTGCTAAAGAATAGTTAGGAAACGGTTACAAATTATCGGATAACAATTTTAACAAAGTGTCCCCTATCTATTGACGTACTGTTAGGAGCAGGCTGGATATTCGGTGAAAATGCCTTATTAACAAATACCTCAAATGATCGTACGAACGGTACTGTAATAGTTATTTACGTTATAAGTTCGGGAAATAAGATTTTACAATAACGAGTGAGATGTTTCTGGACGAGGCGACGAAGGAGCCGAGTCAAGTATTTCGAAACGAGTACTGTGGAAATATTTACCGGACGTATATAGTATAACGTTTTATTTCATCCTATGAGCAATTTTGTTTGAAAAAACTAAAAATTTTTTTAAATGTCACAACAATCATTAAGTCAGTGAATCACAATTTTGTTAGCAACGGTTTCATTTTGTTAGCAACGGTTTCCAGCAATTGTGTAATTTGTTGATATTCGTTAGTTTCATTTTCCGGACTGAAATGAGTCCGGAAAATCAAAGAATGTGACACAGGATGAAATAAAATAAATTAAACCTCGATATGCTCAATGACAATATCAAACGGTTTTAGGAATCAGAGGAAGTAAACTCTTCCGAAGAGTACGAAAATCATTTTTAAGCACCATTTCGGGCAGTACTCACGATGTCTCATAAGATAGCAGTGCACTTATAGCAAAAAAAATTACATTATTTGTTAATTATTTGTCGCTAATTTGTACCAGTAAAAAAATGGTTGTAACATCAACGATTTAAAAAAAAAATGTCACACTGCTGATTTAAGTTTAAACTGGCAGTCCACAAGTGACAAGATAGCACCTCAATGCCAGCAGTTATGCGAATGCAGCATCAATTATAATTTGGTACTTATCCTGTATAGTTTAAAATAATCATATGCCCTTTTTCTTTAAATGCTTGCAAAAACTTCATCCGCACCGACCAGCGAGATATTTTTTTACAACTAACATAATTCAGTAACAAATTCAATAACACAATTGTGTGAATTGATGGAATCAGCTTATAATATACTGGGACAGCCGGTGGTCAAGGGTATAAAATTAAAAAATATTTCAATTTGTTGCTGAATTATGTGCGCGTCACTGCGGTTAAAGAGATCTTTTCATTTTCTGCCCTGCCAGTACGTATATTACCCGATTTTATTTTTCTTATACTTGCTCACCGACGGTAGTAGTATGTAAACTTCTGTTATAGACTTAGCAACTTGTATTTTTTAATTTCTTACTGAATTGTACACGCGTGACGATCTTTTTCGTCATATAATTTTGCGCTCTGCCAGTACCTGGTCCATTAAACGATTTTATTTTTGTTATACTTTCCCACCAACGGTCAAAGTATGTAAACTTCTACTATAGACTTAGTATCTTGTTTTATTTATATCTAGAACAAAATTTATCCCAGCAGGTGTTTATACATTTATTTTATTTTATTGTAACGTTTCACTGAACATGTCAGCTTCTTCAGACTGTACAGTTATGTTGGGTTATACAAAAGAATATGTCTGGAATGAGAGTTATAAAAAATCTTGCCATGAAGTGTGGTAAGAGAATTAAGTTGCAAATACAATTAGATATATTTGAAAAACTAAAGGCTAATAAGATAAGTACCAAATCAATAGTCTCAAAGAGCATACTGCACAAAATTTGAGGTTAACATACATTTTTAGAATACATTTGTGATAGTTGGTGAATAATTTATATTTTTAACTCTCATTCCAGATATAATTGTATACAGTCTGAAGAGGCTGACATGTTCAGTGAAACGTTACAATAAAATAAAATAAATGTATAACCATCTACTGGGATAAATTTTTCTTCTACATATAAATAAATTAACTCCAACCAGCACCAACTAAATTTACCCATAATATTACTAACTTGTATTTTTTAATTTGTTACTGAATTATGTGCGCGTGACTGCCGATAAAGAGATCTTTTACGTCAGATCATTTTCCACCCTGCCAGTACCTGGTCCATTAAACGATTTTATTTTTGTTATACTTGCTCACCGACGGTCAAAGTACGTAAAGCTCACCGACGGTCAAAGTACGTAAACTTCTACTATGGACGTAAAAATTTGTATTTTTTAATTTTTAACTGAATTATATACGCGTGACTGCCGTTAAAATGATCTTTTTCATCAGATTATTTTCCGCACTGCCAGTACGTGGTCCATTAAACGATTTTATTTTTGTTATACTTGCCCACCGACGCGCCGGTCAAAGTATGTAGCTAAACTTCTATTATAGACTTGCTAACTTATTTTATTTATATGTAAAATAAAATTGATCGCAGTAGGTGGTTATACATTTATTTTATTTTATTGTAACGTTTCACTGAAAATGTCAGCATCTTCAGACTGTACAATTATGTTGCGGTATACTGGTATACAAAAGAATATTATGTATGGAATGAGAGTTAAAAATTACTTGCGATGAAGTGTGGTAAGAGAATTAAGTTGCAATTACAATTATATTTGAAAAAACTAAAGGCTAATTAGATAAGTACCAAACCCATAGTCTCAAAGAGCATGCTGCATAAAATTTGAGGTTAACTTACATTTTTAGAATACATTTGTGATAATTGGTGAGTAATTTATATTTTTAACTCTCATTCCAGACATATTCTTTTGTATACCCCAACATAATTGTACATCAGTCTGAAGAAGTTGACATATGTTGAGAGAAACGTTACCATAAAATAAAATAAATGTATAACCACCTGCTGGGATAAATTTTCTTCTACATATAAATAAATCAACTCTAACCAGCACCAACTAAATTTACCCATAATATTAGTAACTTGTATTTTTTAAGTTGTTAAATGTATTATATGCACGGAACTGCCGCTAAAGTGATCTTTTTCATCAGATTATTTTCCGAACTGCCAGTACGTGGTCCATTAAACGATTTTATTTTTGTTATACCTTACATGCCCACCGGCGGTCAAAGTATGTAAACTTCTACTATAGACTTTGTAATTTGTATTTTTTAATTTTTTTAATGTATTATATGCGCGTGACTGCCGTTAATGAGATCTTTTTCGTTAGATCATTTTCCACCCTGCCAGTACGTGGTTCATTACTCGATTTTATTTTTGTTATACTGGCTCACCGACGGTCAAAGTACGTAAACTTCTACCATAGACTTAGTAACCTGTATTTTTTAATTTTTTTAATTTATTATATGCGCGTGACTGCCGTTAAAGGAATGTTTTCCATCATATTATTTTTCGCACTGCCAGTAAGTGGTACATTAAACGATTCTATTTTTGTTATCCTTGCCGTCCACGACGGTCAAAGTACGTAAACTTCTACTATGGACGTAGGAGTTTGTATTTTTTAGTTTTTTGCTGAATTATATAATCGTGACTGCCGTTAAAGAGATCTTTTTCGTCAGATCATTTTCCACCCTGCCACTACGTGGTCCATTAAACGATTTTATTTTTGTTATACTTGCCCACCGACGGTCAAAGTATGTAGCTAAACTTCTATTGTAGACTTAGTAACTTGTTTTATTTATATGTTGAATAAAATTTATCCCACCAGGTGGTTATACATTTATTTTATTTTATTGTAACGTTTCACTCAACATGTGAACTTCTTCAGACTGTACAATTATGTTGCGGTATACAAAAGAATATTATGTCTGGAATGAGAGTTATAAAAATTGCTTGCGATGAAGTGTGGTAAGAGAATTAAGTTGCAATTACAATTATATTTGAAAAAACTAAAGGCTAATAAGATAAGTACAAAATCCATAGTTTCAAAGAGCCATGCTGCATAAAATGTGAGGTTAACTTACATTTTTAGAATACCTTTGTGATAATTTGTGAATAATTTATATTTTTAACTCTCATTCCAGATACAAGCGTACAGTTTGAAGAAGCTGACATGTTCAGTGAAACGTTACAATAAAATAAAATTAATGTATAACCACCTGCTAGGATAAATTTTCTTCGACGTATAAATAAATCAACTCCAACCAGCACCAACTAAATTCACTCATAATATTAGTGACTTGTATTTTTTAATTTGTTACTGAATTATGTGCAGTTGACTGCCGTTAAAGAGATCTTTTTCGTTAGATCATTTTCCACCCTGCCAGTACGTGGTCTATTAAACGATTTTATTTTTGCTATACAGCTATGCTTTCCCACCGACGCGACGGTCAAAGTATGTAAACTTTTATTATAGACGTAGTAACTTGTTTTATTTATATGTAGAATAAAATTTATCCCAACAAACGAGCCATTCTATACCCCCCACCCCCGTTTCAGCAGGTATAGTGGTTGAAAAATGTTAGTATTGATCTATTGATTCCTTGTACAATATTCTGGTCTGGTTATTATTAAATCGCTAAGTGAAAATATTCGGTGGTTTCATTATAAACGGTGCGACATGTCTACCCGAATATATTTTATCGTAATCGTATTAATTAAAATTTATTAAATCGGATTGTTACAAGGGGACGCAGTGGTACCACGTAGAAAAATCATCGAAAAAATTATTAATCATCCCTCATTCTTTCACGTAAGTCTTCTTTCTTTTTTATAACATACGTCCTTTAGTTCTTGATTCACGTACACGTTCTGTGCTACATATTTTCGCAAAATGGCGGAATTAAAATTATTAATTGCGAAGCACGATGCTGCGAAAGAGATTTTCCACATTCATAAATGTCCACGACAACTCAAAATTAACAGAATTAAAAGTTAGATTCGATAAATTATTAGGAATTTTAGACGAATTGATCATTTTACAGGTACAAAATTGATGTTTTGTACGAAATAAATACTTAAAGATTTACAAGAAAGGGAAGGTTTTGCAAATGAATACTACAAACTCGTTGCGTTTGCTAAAGAATACTTAGGAAACGGTTACAAATTTACTTCAATATCAGTGTCAATCTTCAATCCTACCTTTAAATTATCTGCTATAAATTTGCCTTCCTTTAACGGTTAACTACGACCTACGACCAGTTCTACTAAACCTTCCAAAGTTTCACAGATTTCAAGTCAAGTGTTTACCATAACAAAAAATTTATAATTAAAAATCATGTAAGTCCGTTATTTTCATTACGTACCTACTTATTATTATTATTATTACCGTTACAAAGGTCAATTTGAATGCAATACGCCAATTAATTGATAAATCTAAATGTTTTACATAGTTTTATAGCAAAAAAATTACATAATTTGTTACTTATTTGTCGCTAATTTGTAGCGGTAAAAAAATTTGTAACAACAACGATTTTCAAAAAAACGGCACACTGCTGATTTAAGTTTAAACTGGCATTCCACAAGGTAGCACCTCAACGCCTGCAGTTATGCGAATGATATTATACTAACATGATTCAGTAACAAATTCAATAGGTAACACAATTTTCTAAGTCGATGGAAGTAGTTTATATACTGGGACACAGCCGGTGGTGAAGGGTGTAAAATTAAAAAATATTTCAATTTGTTACTGATTATGTCCGGTGACTGCGGTTAAAGAGATCCTTTTCTCAGATCATTTTCCGCCCTGACAGTACGTACCTATACTATGTATATTATCCGATTTTATTTTTCTTATACTTGCTCGCCGACGGTAAAAGTAGGTATGTGAACTTCTGTTATAGACTTAGTAACTTGTATTTTTTAATTTCATACTGAATTGTACACGCGTGACGATCTTTTTCGTCATATTGCACGAGTTACAATGTTACATAGTGGCAGTGTTAAAAAGGTGCGTGTCTTCTTCTTTGAGTGTCTTCTCCTATCGGAGGTTGGCGATCATAATAGCAATTCTCATTTCGACACTCCTGCCCTAAACGAAGTTCTACAGAGGAGCCAATGTGCCAATTCCGTAAGTTGTTTAGCCATGATGTCCTTCCTCGTCCTACATTCCTCCGTTCTGTTATCTTTCCTTGTATTATTAACTGTAGCATATGATATTTTTCTCCACGCATAATGTGTCCCAAATACAGCGGCGTAACTACATAAGTGCAAGTTCGTGCAGTGCACGGGGGCCCTTAAGCTCAGGGGCCCTTTAGCTGAACTTAGATGACTAAAAACCTCTCCAAATTTCTCAAAGAAACTGTTTGCATCATAATCATTCTGATTGTAAATTCTTTCAGTTCAGATTTATGGTATTGAATAAACTATCTTCTTACACATATGAATTTGTGAGACAATTGTCTGGATAATGAAAAGGAAAATGCCCCAGAGCATGTCTGTTGGATTCACGAATGGATGGTTTTGAGTTCTCACAAAGTTCAAATAACTTTTTTCCTCTCTGGAGTTTTAAACGATAAAATATTTTCCCAAACCTTATCCTGATGTAGAAACAGGGGCCCCATTTTCGACTTGCACGGGGGCCCTTGATGCCCTAGTTACGCTACTGCCCAAATATTCTAGTTTTCGTCTTTTTATTGTATTGACTATAGCTCTCGTTCTTTGTGTAAGGTACGTGTAGTTTCGTTTAAAACCAATAATGGTGTAGTGTAACGTGCCATTAACAAAATATGTGTTGTACCTTTTAAAAGACAAGACAAGTAGCAATAGAATGTAGACTGATTTAGTTTACTATTGTGTTGATCGTTTGTATAATTACATATTTCTTGTATTAATAGTTAAACACGTCAATTCACGGTAGTTTGGTATTTTCACTTATATTGTTATTAAGATTGTTATTTTTTAATTGTAATTGTTGTGTACAGAATCAGTTGTGTAAAACTTCTTTACATTTTTATTAATTTTGAAAGTGCGGATACTTTCAAAGGGGACGACGCGACGTGTAGGCGCGTACCCTAACATAAATGATTCATTCTATACTTCAGGGTTGGAAAATGTTAGTATTGATATATTAAATCGCTAAGAGAAAATACTCGGTGGTTTTATTATTAACCCTGGAACAGAAATAACAAACGTTTTAAATCAGAAACAGTATGTTATTATACCATACCCCCTTAGAGATTATCGGACCCTCCAGGATAAACAGTAGGTAATTGGATAAATTTGCACATATAAACCAAGTGCATACTTAATTGTTTTTAAAGTTGACGATATCTAGGCGACGGAAATTTAAAATAACAATTACTTAGAGTTCTCTAATCTCTGGACAGCGGTGTCACGGCGTGCGGAATTATATATTAAATATATGAAAATTTTATCTCCGTATCATGCGAAAAAGCAATAAACTCGTCAGTTGCAAGGAAATGAAGAAACCCCCACTTTATGGCAGTATTTTCTTAAAAAAACAAAAGTTATAAATTCCTTTGATAAGAAAACATTTCCATATTTTTGATGAATATTTTACCGCAATGACAAAAGCAAATGCATATTATTATCTACATTCGCCTTCATCCTTTCCTTTGGAATATATCGATACACTTTGGCATAAAGCCTCCTTATTCCACCCTCGTCAAACTATTCAGCATGTTTGAATAGAAATTGAAACCATAATCACCATTCGTAGAGTGATTTATATGAGTCGATCGAATACGCCTTCCTAATGATGTACGCACTTCGCATAAAAATTTTTGTGCAGTTGTGCAAAGAACGTCTTATAAAATTGATGTTATTATTGTTTCAGACTGGTAAACATTTTCATCGCACCTCGCTTCTCATTAAAGCCTTCAACCACAAGTTTCGCTTGGATCTTGAACTCAACACGTAAGTCAAATTTACTAATATTTAATAACGTAATTGTATTTATGTACTTAAGTTGAACGTAAATTGAATGTAAATTTTTTCGAGCACGTTTTTCGCTTGTTTGTGCTTAATATAACTTATAGTCTACGTCATTTTTCAAAAGTTGCGCTGAAAGTGTGGACACTGACAAGTTGAAACGTTTTCAGAATTTATTATTGTTGAAAATTGTTTATATATAACTGAAAAATATGTGAAACGATTCGCGAAAGTTGTACAATTTGTTTTAAAAGAACATGACGTTATTCATCATTCAAATCTATGCAACTAAAGCTCCTGCTGTCACCATTAAAACGGGAAATGCATTCATACTGAAGTAGCTACTCTGTACGTACATAAATAAATTAGAACTCTACACTTTAAAACAAATAAAAATGTAACTTAGGCATCAATTATCTAATGGATATTTCCCGTCGTCTTTAGTTTGAATTCCTTGCAAGAGCTTTCAAGTACTAAATAAATACTTTTAAGACTTTCTCACTTATATATTACGAAAAATGCAACACAAAATGATTGAAGGTATTATACTTATGACCTCTTGTAAGTCTTTTCGTGTTTACAGACGAAAGACAATTGATTGATGTTTAAAAAATAAGTCCTTTCAAGTTGTTATTTAAAACAAACGGTTTTTTTTTCTCTAAACTTAACTACTTTCAGTAAACCTTTGCGAAGTTTATTATATAAACTACGTATTTATGACATGGACTAGCTATACATGTAACAAGGGGATACGCTAATGACTTCGAAAACAATCTTAACAACTACATTAAAGTTATATCGACTTCACTTCTTTGTGGTCTGCTTCAGACTTTATGAACGGTTTTGGTTTGTATGTAAATTTTGTAATTAACCAATACTTTTTAATCCACTTAATTTGCAACCAACACCCCGTAAGCATTGATTGAAACGGTGCCTCCTAAACACTAATTAATAATAATATAATAAACTAATATGTCTCATATAATTAGAAAGGGATAAGGGAATTTTTTTAGGGGCGGTGTCACAAATTTATTTTAACCGACATTAAATATTAATATTTTTTACTGCGCTCGTTTCCATGGAGTTATAACAACTACTCCCACCTTAACATTTAAAAGAAAAAGGTTAACTTTTTAATTTTAATGGGCAGAGTCACTGGAGCAGTGAATCCAATGGGATCGAAAATCCGATGACATGCCGATAGCATATTTCTCTTTGTCGGTATATCGTCTTTAATCTTTTGAATTGATCGAAGATCGATAGCTAATTCATCATTGGAAGGAAACCAAAATACCCCGAGTACTGGAACGGGTGAGGATTATTCCATCTCCAATCTCGAAGCTCAAACTTTCCTTCCAGCATGATTTTAAGGGCTTCATTAATGAAATTATTTATATTTGTTTCATTGCTAAGACTTTGTAGGGATAGCGTGCATCCACGTGCGTGCACGAAGTCGCATCGGACACCCGAAGCGCGGTTGAGTGACATTATTTCCCCACGCCAAATACAAGCGCCAATGAGATTTCACCTAACACATAAGCGCGGTAGACACGCCCGCTCAAATGGGTATAAAAAAGCGTGCGCGCGCTGTTAAGAAAATGACTTATTCTTTCGACGTTGATAATAGCACGAAAGAATCAAATACCCCTGTCCGACGTTGATAAAAGCACGGGCAAAGGGTCAGCTATCCTACGCCGACGTTGATAAAAGCACGGCTAGGATAAGCAGTCACGGTACAGTACACCACATCGATCGCCGGTACCATCCGTCGTCTCACCGTTGCCGCCAACGCCGACCAAGAGGCCTCCGTGGAGATTGGTACCGATAGAACTCGACAGCAGGCCCCGCTACGCGGATCCTCCAAGTCAACCACTGCATCAGCTTGATCCCAGAAGGCAATGTGTTACGTACATCCGAGCCATAGCACTACGTTCAAGTTCTTGTTTATAATAAATTGTTGATTTCCGTTAATAATATGTTATTTATATTCATGTGTTAATTGAATGTTTACATTTATGTTCAAGTATTTACTTTTATGTTTATGTACCCAGTGGATATACCGTTCATAAAAAATATCAAACACGCGACAAAGTGGTGACCCGCGACGCGAGTGAACAATACAAAAGTAGCGATCCCGGACATACAGTGAACAGTATACGAGTGACCCGTGATAAAACATTGAATAATACGAGTAACTCACGAATAAACAACACAAAAAATTCGCGTGTGCAAACGAAAACAAAAACGTTAAGAGTGCAAAATGACTGATCAACAGGACGCTACCCAAATACAGCGTATCCAGACACGAATACCACCATTTTGGCCAGATGACCCGGACGCACGTTATCTCTACAACTTGTTATGCAGTTATCAACGTAGAAACTTGATTTCGGTAAAAGAACTGTTTGACTATCCTCATAGATATCTTTCTCCAAACGATGCCTTATTGTGGCAGCGAGTAAGAAAAGAGATGAAGTCCAAAAATAACTCTCGAGTGGCGATAAACTTTAAAACTTCATTTTTCTTCATCCCATCATAAAAATCTAAGGAAATTCCAATCAGCTTCCTTCACAGAAATTATTTCCGAATGTCGGCTATAACATCATACTTCTCATGGCGAAAATTAACAAGCAAGTCTGGAATCAGCTCGATGAGGTTTTCACCTTTTTCTAAACACATATTCAGAGATGGTTCGTCTTTTGGGTGGGCAGAAGCGTCGAACACAGATCTGATTGGTTTACTTGGGCTTTCTTTAACTACTGGACAAGAGCAATTCTCCAACCTATCTTCGACTGTTTCGATTATTCCATCACTCTCCCAATCCTGCAAAACGGCATCGTATTTCTGAAATATGTCCATCGATTCTAGTTTCTGTATCGTCGTGTTGAACAGCCGTTTTTCTGAAAGCTGGCGGTTGATTGGAATGGGAGAGTGATCTTCGATCCGCGGTAGAGAAACTTCATATCTACCGTCTTCCAGTTGCTTATCGTACGGTTAAAGTGTTCAAATGCTGACTTAGCTAATTCTAAACGAGATTGTGGTTAGGTGAGGTCAGTTATTCCAAGAACATCGAACTTCCACAGTTTCTGAATTTCAGCATTATTCACATGAAGAGTAAGGAACTATCTCCTTCGAGAGTTTCACTTTCGACACTTCCTATGATTGTCTAGCCCAAGAGAGAGAGAGAATAAACTATCTTGCAATAAACTTCTCTTCGCGGATGATCTGAAGCTCTATGCATCTATTTCCAGCTCTCAGGACTGTCACGTCCTGCAAGAGCATATTAACACCGTTGACAGGTGGTGCGCTTTAAACTATTTGTCTCTCAACATTACAAAATGTTATGTCACCTCTTACACTCGCAAGACGCATCCAACATTATTTGGGTACTCCATCAACAACCAACGACTGAAGCGTTGTTCAGTCATCAAAGATCTGGGCGTTTATTTTGACGACAAATTCACCTTCTCCGACCACATACACAAATTACGCAGCTCCTCTATGTCTAGTCTGGGTTTCATATTACGCAGTTGTAAATCTTTTTCAAATATCGATGCCCTAAAAATCTTGTATTTCTCATTGGTACGTAGCAAGCTTGAATATTGTTCCTTAATCTGGTTCCCTACCTTCCAATACCAAGTATCAAATCTGGAAAACGTCCAAAGAAGGTTCCTTAAGTTCTTAGCCTTTAAAATTGATGGCATATATCCCGAAAGGGGTATTCCTCAAAATCATCTCTTGTCTCGTTTTAACATATGTTCTTTACAAAAAAGAAGAGAAGCTACTTCTCTAACCATATTATTTAACTAGTTACACGACAAAATTGATTCGCCCTACCTCTTATCCTCGATTGGTTTCCACGTACCTGCTTCTTCCTCTCGTAATCGTTTTGTTCTACATCATCCCATCGCTCACACTAACATTCTATACAAATCACCAATGCATATACTCGGTCAAATATTTAACAAAATATCAGCGGATTGTGACATAAACAATTGTTCATTGCAATCACTATTATCGTATTTAGATTAAGCTCTTAGATTAGATTAAGCTCTTTAGTGTCAACATTAGCGTTTGTATGGGTATTTAAGCTGACATTTAAGCACCGATAAGTAACTATTGTCTTTTTTTTTCTCATGTATTTATACTACAGTAATTTATATTTAATTTATACTATTGTCCTATAATTGGATTGGATATCTGTTGGGCAATAAATTCATATTATGTACTTCGATTGTTATCGATACTCAGGCCAAGCCTGGTTAACTAATCGCACGGATCGAAATCAAGTAACGATTAGTCCTACTAATACATACAGGGTTTTTCAACGAAAAGGAGCCACCCTTTATAACTTCTAACAGAATCAAAATTTGAAAAATCGGCGATACCCGTCTATAATAATATCGAGGGGGACACTTTTTGACATAAGTTTGAGATTTCATACCTTAACCCCCTGGGTCCCACAAACATACCCTTAATTTTTTTAAATGGCAACATGGGTCATGTGATACGTCATTTGAAAGGTCTTTTGATATCTTGCATTACTGCGTTTAAAATTTTAAAATCGTTCAATTCGTTTGTGAGATATTTTAATTTAAAGTTTTAGAGAACTGATATAATTTTCTTCAAAATGGTTGTTTTTTATTTATTTTTTTGCTTTTATAGTCAAGATAAATTGATACGAAATTCATTGTATTAAACTTTTTTTATTTACATGGAAATAAAACTTAAAATAAATTAAAAAGTCAGTAATACTTTTATATTGCATTATTATAACGACAAATTATATCAGTTCTCTAAAACTTTAAATTAAAATATCTCACAAACGAATTGAACGATTTTAAAATTTTAAACGCAGTAATGCAAGATATCAAAAGACCTTTCAAATGACGTATCACATGACCCATGTTGCCATTTAAAAAAATTAAGGGTATGTTTGTGGGACCCAGGGGGTTAAGGTATGAAATCTCAAACTTATGTCAAAAAGTGTCCCCCTCGATATTATTATAGACGGGTATCACCGATTTTTCAAATTTTGATTCTGTTAGAAGTTATAAAGGGTGGCTCCTTTTCGTTGAAAAACCCTGTATAGGTATCTATACAATATAAATTTGAAGTTGCTGTTAAAAAGTGAACATACTAAATACTATACACATATTATGTTCATTAAATTATTATTATTATTATTATTAAGAGAGACTCGACCAGTTTTAGTATCTATTCGATTTCCTGTCATCAATGCTCCGTAGTATGCTCCTATTAAAACGTGTACTTCCTTTTTTGAATCTTCCCAGTCTGTCAGTAGAATATTCTTCTCTTTTATTTCATCCAACAGCTCCTGATTCGTGACGCTTGTTACGTAACCACAGATAGGTTACTGATCTAAAACCTTCATTTGAGTTGAGTAACTTCTGTCATAACTTGAAATAGGTGGTTATGATGAGAAAACATTTCCTTTCCACCTCCAAACAAGTTGTGAACGAGCTTGTAATACGTGACCGGCTCCAAACCAAGGGCGTTCACTGCTTTCTTACTGATATACGAACGTTGATTCACTGTCAAATATAATTCGAACTCGATGTTCTGCCTTCGGTCGGTTAATCCGGACAAGTAGAGTTTGAAGGGAGACGCTAGCAGAATTAAAATTAGAGAGCGATGAGTCCAAAGTGTCAATAAGTTCATTTTTGCATTCGTCATTCTCTAAACGAGGTTTTCCCTTTTGGTCTCTGAAACTTCTTTGTTGTGATAGGTCAGGACACATGATAGGAAAGTGTTTGTTCCCACAAATAATACATTGCAACTTAAAATGACACTTTCTGTGAGGATGTCCAACTTTTAATCAGTGGTTACATGCCTTTTTCTCGATGATTAATTATTCGTTTGATATCTTCCAACGGCATTTTCTGAGCTATGAAGTAATCCGAACTGTTGTGATTGGCTTTATCACAAAAAATACAGTTTCAAAACGATGTATTTAGCCAACTTCGAAACGCTAGGGAATTGTTCATTTGAATGACTGTTGTTCCTTTCTGCTGGTGTTGGGTTTTATTTTCAGACTTGGCACTTTCAAATCCATTTTTAGCTAAATTGACTCGAACTTCTCCTCAAACTTCTACACGAAGGAATTCTATGAGACGAGAGAGCTTGGCTTTATCTTCGATACTGATTTGGCTCTGGATTCTTTCCCAGGTCCTCACAGTTTCTTCTGGAGGAGTTGATTCCGCTAAAGGATAAAAAATGTTCGCTCAAAACTTCCAGCGCACGCAATTTGGTTTCTAGCCTTTCATATATTTTGACGATAGATTGATTTCTTCCACTTTTTTAATTTCCTTGTGCGTTTAGAATAGCTCAAATGTTTCAAAATTAAACTTGCTTTTAGTCGCTAAACCTGCCCTATTAGTTTTTATATTAAAGTTAAACTAAAGTTTAGTCAATTTTAACTTTAATAGATAAACTATGGGGAAGGTTTAGACACTTATTACTATCATTCTTTAATTAGTTCACCCCATTTGAAGCACTGAACCAATCGAGATTATTTTTAGTCAACAAAGAGACGTTTGCATACTCGTAGGTTTTTAAGTAAATTTCACGAAAAATTGCTGGGTTAAAGTGAACGTAAACCCAGCTAACCTTAATCTTCGAGGTTTCCATATTTGAATTGTTTCATCCAAAAACCTTTCTAAAGGAAACAAAACCACTGTGTCCGAACATTGAACTTGCTCACGTTCATAAGATATCAGCGTACCATACAGAACATTTTCATCATCTAAGGAAGGGTTGACTTTTTTCAATTTTTGTGAGTGGGGGATGTTAAAGGGTTGCTTCTTTCAATTAGTGGTCTACCGAAGACTTTCTCCCTCTACACTTGTCCTCTAATCTTTAAAGTTTGTCATCACGATTCAAGGTTATTGCTTCTGTGTATATCGTTCTCGGACAAATTGCCGGCGCGGCGTTTTCAGATGGCGATTATTGATCAGAAATAGAACCTCTGAGCTTTCACATGAGTGTGATAATAATAACAATAAGGTACGAGTTCCGTACTCAGGAACCCGATAATTATAATAGTGATCATGATATAAGACTATAGAGTAGACCAAGACAAGTTCATTAATACCTCACGTATGGTGCGGAACCCTAGGGATCAAAAGGTATGGGGTTCCAAAATTTAACATGGGATTATATGGGAAATACAAGTCATTAAAATCAACATTTTTGGTGTCAAATTATTGTAAATGATGCCGTGAATCTAAGTAAAGTGGTTTTAGACCGCGCAAATAAATGTAGAGGGCACGGCGGGTTTCCTCTTTTTGTACACATAAAAAAATATACCTACTAAAACTGCAAATAACCTAGGCGCTTTAGTAACGAGCTACTTGTAAGTTTAGCGTTCTGTTTTACTTAAAAACTGTGTTTAGTATCATTAGTGTCAAACACCTAGGCGCTTTAGTGGCAATCTACGCTAAGTTTAGCATTTTGTTTTACTTACAAACTTTGTTTGGTGATATGTTTCTGTAATAAGGTTTGCGGGAAACGAGCGCCGCCTAATTTCTGACAAAATCAGTATTTTTCGAATGACATAACCATGTTAAATTTCCCACCCCCATATCGCAGAGGGTAGCAAGGGCAGATCCAGAAATCCAGAAGTCATAGCCGCCAACGGAGACAGCCAACACCAACCAGTCCGCCTACATCGACCCGTCAGCCTGCATTCCAGGAACCAGTCTACCCTCCGGCGACCGACCAACCTACCTACTGCCTGTACTTCCATTATTAACCGCATTCCGCGCTCTTAAAACTTGTACATATTTGTAAATAGAAATGTTAGTTGTTTTCACAACTTCCAAAACTTTATTGTTTATTTGGCACGATCACCAAATAGCTGCTGATCCGATTAAACCGCCAAAGTACTTTTTCAATAATGCGCTTCGATATTTCAAAACATTAGCCAATTGAAAATGGCGCTCCTTACAAGAATTTGTATCTTTTGCCTTACTAGCAGGTACAATTACATTTTTTCATACTCTAGGAGGAATAAATTAATGATGGGAAAATAAATTAGTCCCCTTTACTCTTAATGTATGCATCGAAATCAAAAGCAGAACTAAAACCACTTCCCAACTACACATTTACTTACGTAATAATTTAAATAAACCGATTTAATTGAATAATTTTGACTAAATTACACTTTGCTATTTACTCAACTCTTTAAACATCAAAGTAAAATCCTGATAATAATCTATCATCTCTTACAGGTACACATTTAATTAACGTCACTCATGATACCACAAACGGAATTCTAAATCCAAAAACTTAAGCGGTAGGTACACCAACCAGGTTGGAACAAAATTGCTCACTCTTATTCATTATACCTACGATATGCAGAAGAAATTAATAAAAAAAAATTATGACTGAATAATTTAATTAACACTATCCCTTTGTTGTAGGATTTTACGTTTTTTTATTCAAATTATTACTTACTTGTGAAAGTTTATTACGTTTTTCATCCCATTCTTGCTTTGAAAACAATTTTTAATATCAGTTAATTGTCTTCTTTATCCACTTGCAAGAAAATTTTTAATTAATTAGAAACTAATTTACAGAACATAAAGGAACATTTTCGTAATACTTAAAATGGAATTTAATTCTAAAATGGAGTGCAAATTGCGTTGCTCCTTTAAATGTAATGCGATTATGGAATTTTATTGAAACCAGAGACAGTTTGTTTTAGCACGTGATTAAAAATTTGGGTAGATCAAAATAAATTTTTTAACGCACTACAAGATATTCATTCTTTTTTATTAAGAATTGAAATGGTATTGAGCATGTTTCCTCCTTGTTTACATTATAGAAAGAAAATGATACATTCAGCGATGTTGTCGTAGAATTATATTTTACATCCTTCATATCTAAATCTTAAATTTGTTTCATTGCTTAGGCAATACATCCAGACGCGTTTTGTCGTTAAAATGTCATTACTGGCATCCTTTACGTTAGGTAAAGGATATTTATATATTTTGTCAGTAAAGTACCCCAAAATTTCCACGATTTCAATATAATTATCCCATTTTTGACAGGAAAAATGCAAATTAAATTCATTCCGTTATGAAATATGTACCTAAATGCAATACTAATAGTAAATAAAACTCTCAACCTCCCCTTACCGATGATTTAATGAAGACGATGATGAAATTGTTATGTTTTTTAAATTAAGTACCAAAGTACTGAAACTGCTCCGATGCAAAAAGCAGGTGTGAAATGTTGAAAATTGGTGGGTTCCGTCACAGCAGTTTCAGTACTTTGGTACTTAATTTAAAAAACATAACAATTTCATCATCGTCTTCATTAAATCATCGGTAAGGGGAGGTTGAGAGTTTTATTTACTATTCCTTCTACCCCCTTTGAGAGTCAGAACCTACCACAATGTCTTCATAAATGCAATACTACAATTTCTTAGTGTAACCTTTTTTTCACAATTATTATTTATTAAGCTGAGTGACGAAAATTTGTGATAAAATGCTGCAATTGGTCATTAGTCTCATATTCACCGAACAAAAGTTCAGTATACAGGGTGTCTCACGGTGACCGTCGGTTAGAAGTACCTATATCAAGAACTGTAAAAGCTAGAAATTTGAACTTTTTCACATGCGACATGCCGTATTTAATCTATTAAATAAAAATATTTTCCAAATGGCAGCACTTCCGGAAATACCGGAAATGAGCATCAACATCTTTATTTTAAATATAAACCAAGCAATTTTTTTTCACATTCTGATGTGTCATAAAATGTTTAGTAAGTACCTATGCTTAAAATAATCGGCGTATCAATTTTGATTGTTGAGAAAAAAAATTTTTTTCACTGAAAAATGTCAAAATCTTGTTTAGGTAATAAAATTGAAAGTCGAAAGTGGTAAAAGTTAGGGAAATGGGATTTTAGGTTCTCAATGTCAATAAATTGAGACACAAATCTGTAATGGATAATAAAAAATTGCCCGCGGTTAAGTATCTATTTGACGTTATTTCCATACTTACTTAAGAAAAACTTTAAAAAGTCTCTTTTTTCAAATCGAATGCCTATTTAATTATCAGTCCATTCGATGCAGAAATAAATTTCCGAGAACACCGTCAAAATTGGCGGTCAATATACCGGGTGAGTCATTTAACTTTGAATTTGAAATATCTCGGAAAATACGCATTGTATAGAAAAATTTGCTGAATCAAAACTTGAATTTCTCCGAGGGGGCAATTCGTTAGTACTAAATTACCCCCTGTAGGCGGAGCGGGCGGAAAATTTGACATCCTAAATAGGAACCCCTATTTTTTATCGCAGATTCGGATTCTACGCCGAAAGTCACATACGATTTGTCAAAAAATTTTACTTTACTTTTTTTTGTAATTTTGCATTTATCAATCACATCCTATAAAAAATCAAAATAAAGTCAACATAAAAGGAAACTCTAAAGCCAATGATCAAAATATTTGCCTCCAGTTAAATCAGCACATCTTATGAGAGACATTCTTATTTTTTCGCATACAGTAGATACGTTGCGAATTTAGATAAAACCATTTTCACTACTACTGTCGACCTTAGGCGTTATTTGGTTCATAATGCCCTACTTACGTTAATTACTATTATCTCATACTACCTTATTATTTCACCATAACAACTGCTGAAACAAGAAACATTTATGACTAAATAGCGCCTCTTTAGATGACAACCGGATTTTAGATAGCAACGGGCGTTATTTTTTATAACGTTCTCTTATAACACTCGCAAATGTAAAATTATGCCTCATCACTATAGATACGGTCAAGGATGTTAAATGTCAGTCTATACTGATTTTATTGCTATCATCTGTTTTAATCATCTTAATCAACTTCTTGCAAGTATGACATGAAGTTATAAATGCACCACGGGCGTTATGAACATAACGCCCTAGATACCTTAATTACTATACTTTCTACAACCAAATACAATAAAAATTTAAAGAGACGTTTGCTTGTCAAAGGTAACGCGATGAAATGTAAGTAAGTAGTAAGTTTGATGAAGAATTTAAAATCATGAATCAGTAAACGTCAAACAATATGATTGAACGAATCACGAACGCTTGTGACCAGGTTGTTCAAATTCAAGGTCACCATTTCGAGCATCGACTTGATTAGTGAGTGGCAAGGGGATTCACGTTAATCAAGCAAACCGAATGGAACATAGAACTATTACGTCCTGGTCGTTGTTCCTGGGTTTCGTTAAAAGCAGTTCATTCACCAAACACCACCCCCACACACAGCAGGAGGGGGGCAACCCTAACATCATTGAATAACCTGTCGAATCTTACTAAATACGTGCTTATCTGTTTTTTGACTTCTGCTCCATTTCTTGCGGTTACAGGCCCTCTGTCGCAGATCGAAAATATTTTTCGGTGGGACACGCGGGACTTACGTGTATACTATTATTATTCCTCTAAAGGTGATCCTGAGTGGTTCCCGCACTGCAATCTATTGGTCTGATGTGCCCCCTCCCTTCAAAAATTCGTGAATATTTAACAAAGTCCAGGATTTTAGTGGGACGAATCTTCGTTACTACTTCTTGTGTAATTTTTTCACTTTCGAGTTGGTGTTCCCTTACCTTTGTGTATGCCTCACATTGGAAAATGACCTGGTATATCGTTTCGTCTTCCTCAACACAATCTCTGCTTAATTGACTATTGGGCAGTTCCATGTTGTGCAGGTGTTTGTTCATCCAGAGGTGACTTGGAACTATTTCTATCGTAACTGTTATGTTCTTCCAAGGTGAACACTACTAGTCCACGTTTGGGTTTTTCAGAGAGATCTTGAAGTAGTTCTGTCCAGGAATTTTGGACTAATGCCTGCAATGCTCTTTTGTGAGTATTGCCTCAATCTCCTTTCTGGCTGTGCTATACATATACAGGGTGGTGCCTGGGAACGGGCGATTTTGAATCAACAGTAATGCAACTTAAACTGAGTTTTATTTATATTTATACATGCTTATCAGAAAGCTAAAACCATCCTTTCTCAAAGCTAAAACCATACCATTAAATGAAGCAGCACTGCACAGCAGTCATTTTTTGAAGATAACCTTCATAAACATAAATCACACATTGATAAATCAAGCGACCCTGAACTCGTTGCCACTATTATCTTCACAAAAAAATATCCCGTTTGCTGACACTCGACACTCTCACTCTCACTTTTTCACCGTGTAACGGTCTCTGATGTAAGAAGCGGGTACCAAAGTTTTGTTTATTGACATAACCATTTAAGCAGAAATGTGCTTCGGCAGATATCCAGACCTTGTTTAGGAACATTTCATCTTCTTCTCATTTTGCTTGGAAATTTTGAACGAAAGTTAATCGATTATTGGCATCACCGGCTTGCAATTGTTGAACGATCTGAAGCTTATATAGATGCAATTTGATATGCGAAAACAATATTCTGCCGGGAGTGCGACGAGACTAACATGTCCTCGTGCAGAACGCTGTGATCTCTGCTGGATGGCGGCGTTGACTGCTTGGCTTGTCTCTGGCGTTCTGCTTGGTCCTAGGCTCTTCTTATTTAAGGCATGTTGTTTCCAATTTTCTAACCGTATCATGACGCCCACGTTGGAAGTGATGACGAAAGTCTCGTCGCCCAGCTTCATACCAATCATTGGTTTTCCCAATAAGCTTCCACTGCAAAAACACGTTGCTGATGGCGGACAATAAGGAAAAAAATGGCGGTATCACAGAGCCGGCTTTTCCATTTACAGTATCAACTGTAACCAACTTAATAACCCAAGACACCCAAGCCCAGCACAGGGCTAGGTGGAACTTGGTAAAAGTAATAGGAAAACTGTAAACCTTATTACTTTTATCATTTACCCCCTTTTTGTGTTTGCGAACCCCATCAAAAATGGAACTTGATGTTAGACTGCCGCCACGCGAGAGAGACCTTCAGAGAACCATCTCGTACCCTGGCGCGCTTCTGTACAGGGCTATCCAGAGGAAACCTGCGGCTACTTGTAGGTAAACTTAACAAGCAGCTGCACCGCATGGGCTTGGTCGAATCACCATCTTGTAGAGGATGTTACACAGAAGATGAGACTTGTCGAATTAAGACGATCTATGTTGGGGGGCCCTTGGCCGGACATGGCTAAGATTACAGCCGCGTCCCCGTTAAGAATTCTCAGATTTGTCTCACGTGTGGGATGACTTGAGTGATGTTGCTGGGTCGAACGACTCGAATCAGGGAGGCAGCACAAAGGGCCCGAATAGGTGGCCTATGTGCGCGTGGACTTCTGACCACCCTCCCATCGTAATCCAGAATCCAGAATCCGGGAACGATTCCAAATTTTTTTCTAGGAATTTATTGAGCCAATCTTGTCTGTTATTGACCTGGACAAAACCCGGTTTTGGAATATGAGTGTACTGGTTTATTCTTTTCTAGCACATCCAGCCTAATTAATTAATGTAATGTTAAAATTCTTGTTCTAGTGATTTACTGCACAACCTAAATAAAAAATCGATGGAAACCTATTCCGTTCACCTATTGTGAGCACTATCTATTTTGAATGAGAAAATATTCCTATATTAAATTAAACCTTGTTCGTTGGATAATAATAATAATTTCCGTTTAGATATAAACGCTACACTTATGCTTCAATTTAAAATTGATAATGAAGTTGCTTTAAAAAACAATGCAAATAATAACAAATGTATTATAAATATTTAATTAATGTTTCATTTAAATCAAAACTTCATTCGTGGTCAATCCATCTCCCAACTAATGCTCAGTATGGTTTCAAATTCGTGCACACCACAATTTTATTATGGAATCATTAGCACGCATTTTTAGGTTTTTTGTATGATTTCGTAGCAATCAATTTCTTTAGGATCAAAGAGAAATAGTGTGAAGTTCGTCACTTTCTGAACGTTAACGAATCTTCTGTCTGTTGAAGGGATCTTTGTATTTGCGAAAAGGTTCTCAGACAATCGTCTGCAACTACACGAGACAACGAGGTCAAAGTGAAAGCTCAGTGTATCATCCCGCGCCCAACCCAGTGGAAAGGAAAATGAGGCGACTAGGACAGCTTTTTAGAGCATATTGCAACCAGAACCATAAGAATTGGGCCGGTTAAGAAAACAGATTGAAATATTATGGTAGAATGAAGTAATAGGAGAATGCAATACCAGGTTACTCAATACCTTTAAATAATATAGGTACACGGTGGAAATGAATTGAAAACTTCAAAATACCTCCACCTAATAAAACTTCAGAAGTTTGAATTATTTAGGACTAAATTCGATAACATAAAATAAACATTAATAAAGTTTTAGTAAAATTTGCAATTTGAAGGTTTGTGAAATAAATAAATTTATAATGCTGTTTAAAATTCTTGATATATAAAGAGAATCAATTACAAAAAGTTGAAATAAGTTGAAAACCAGTAATCGTTTTTGAAATAAGATTATCTCGAAAGTAATCAAAGAGAGATTTTCTTTTGATTACAAAGTAATAGGTTAGCCAAGATGATTGTACTTAAAACACAGTGGATTTCGCGTAAAATGAAATCGGAGAAAACGTTATAAATATGTTAATTAAAGGGCTTTAATGCATCGCTCCGTAATAAAATAAAGGCGTAGATTCAATTTTTTTGGTAACTTATATTTTATCATCTTCAAAACATGTTTCTCGTATTTTCCCTTATAGTGGCCAACTTAATTTACGCAGGTGGTGAGAAGGGTAAAAGAGGTTAAATCTGAGTATGCATATTAATAGTTACTAAAGCTTCCTCATCACGTCTTACTATGTTTTGTCCCTAACGAGCTTTCGTTTCATAAACTGTCTGCTTATACACAATATATGTAACATTCGCCAAAAATTACCTTACACTGTAGACGACCTAGGACCACCCACCGAATTAATAATGTTTAAGTCATAAAGGGTTATCATTTAATGAAAGGAAATTTGATTTAACGCAAATGTAAGCCGTATCTATTTATAAAAGGGTCTTTGATTTTGCTTCCGACTTTTAGAGTTTCTAGGTCATAAACTAATTTTATTAATTATTCATGGTTTTAGAAGAAAATACCCCGAGGCAGATATTCTCTGGGCGTTTTCATTGCTTCCTTGACGGTTTTTAAAGCGTGAAATTTTCAAAGCAATAATTCTTTGTATTTTTGACCTCTTCAAAACCTTTTTTTAAATAATAACATAAAAATTGTTGCTTTATAGAATTTTTTCGTCCTTCATTCGCTTCACATAATGTTGTTTAATGCACATATGCACTTAATATTTTCATTTCTTTCCCGGTCTGTTTTGTTTTACTTGTAACGGCCGTATATACGTATAATAAAGTAGGTCTTACTATGAATTTATGAATTCTGGATTTTGTATCTTTTCTAACAGATTTGTTTCTCCAAATTGTGTCATTCTTCGTTATTGTTGCATCCGGATAGTATAATTCACAAGAAGTAGGTACTGCATGATCTGCTATTTGTTGTTTTCATCTAAGTGGATTAATATTCAGCATAGTATTTAAATTGACACTTCTATCTTCAAATCTATCCTTTTTGTGTTTGTAAATATTATTCCCAAAGAAATGCTTCCTGGTCGTTAGCAGGCAGATTGTATAATGATCAGAAATGCACTAAAACTTCAAAAATTCGAACGCTAACAGTAGAAAAACTGAAAAAAATCAAAATTTCAAAAAATCGTCCAGTCGCAAAATCCAGATGTTCTTATGGGAATTAACATGGGGAAATGAAAACAAAGAATGGTACCCCTACCAAAATAACAATTTACCCGTGAACATCAATGAAATAACCATTGTTATGAATTTTTTAAGCTTTTCCACTGTTAGTGTTCGAATTTCTGAAGATTTAGTGTATGTCGCTAAACTACATTAGTGGTACTTGGATTTGAGCCTGACCTCAATTACAAGGTGTTTCAGGTTTCTGGCGACAGACTTTGCAAAAATGGGCCTATTTCGCCACTTTGACCTGAGCCTGCTGTTGCAAAATTGCGAATTTTTAAAAAATATTTGGCAATGTGAGTTAGGGTCATGGATCCAGTACAATTGCCAAATTTCCGAATCAAAATAGTGTTTTAGTGGAAGAAACACTTTTTATCATAAAAATGTACACAAGTTTGAGTTCAACACGAACAGTAGTCAATATAGTGTTTGGAAAAGAGTATTTGTAAGCTAATAAAATCCAGCTATAGGGGAAAAGAGAGTCATATCCGAAAGGGGGTAAATTTAAGAAAAGCTCAGGAGTTTTTGGAGGTTAAATAACCCACCCCAAAATTACGATGATACGATTTTCCACGATTTTAAACATTTTAATAACTTCAGTCCCCAAAATTATTAATTTAGCCCACATCATTTTTCTTTGGGCCCAAGATTTTATTCATTATACCCCATGATTTTATTCATTTTACCCCAAGGTTTTATTAATTTTACCCCAAGTTTTTTTTTATTGTACCCCAAGATTTTATTTATTTACTTATTTTATAGAAGTATAATTTGAAACTAAAAAAAAATGCCACCCTAAACGTATATTGCCACTCAGGCGCTTAGGTTAGAGGTAAGTTTTGTTGTATATATTTTTTTAATTGATACAAAAACGGGAATATGATACTAAATATTATTTGAAACTAAAAAAAATTTACAATGACTACATAGAAGCTCTTACCTTGCGTACTTTATTTAGTAAGTCTCTATAACCTTCGGCGTACAACGTAAGGCTGGCGTGAAAATGGAAATCTTAGGTAAAAATGTCAAAACCTTGGGGTAAAATTAGTAAAATCTTGGGGTAAAATGAATAAAATCATGGGGTAAAATGAATAAAATCATGGGGTAAAATGAATAAAATCTTGGGACCAAAAGAATGATTCTGTGGGTTAAAATAATAATTTTGGGGGCTAATATAATAATTCTTGGGATCAGACATCTTGGGACCAAAATAAGTAAAAAGCTGGGGTCGAAAAAATAATTCTTTGTGTAAAAATAATAATTTTTGGGGTTAGAGTTACAATTCTTGGGGCCGCGAAAATTACCACCCTAAATTAATGATTACTTAACGGTGAATTCACGAAAATCGTACTGTAACTAGAACTTTTTAGAACAGTAAATAGCACCACAAGAGGTTTATCTCAGTGCTAAGGGCGAAGTTGAGAATTACAATAGGTAAGTTCATACTGTACATTTTTGGAATGGTTTATAGACTACCACTTGCCAAATTGAGGGTATCCTAAATTTTTATAATTACATTAACTTAACAAAGGGATGGTGAAACTTATTTGAATACGATTATCGGAATCTTTCACGCACAAACGAAATTTGTTCTATTTCAAGAAGAATTGTAAAAATATAATATAATAAAGATACTGAAACTGTGTTTTATTCAGTAATAAGTTATTGATAGGATTAAAGTGTTGTTTACTAACTTTACTTACTTCACCGTTGTTGACTTCATGTTCTTCGGTAGTTTCATTCTCACTGGTTGATTCTGGATAGTTTGTTCTTTTTTTTTCGTAGTTTCGATTTTTAGTAGTTTGCTCAGTTGTTTCTGTACTTTCTTCTGTTGTTTACTCAGTTGTTTCTGTAGTTTATCTCTCAGTAATTTCTCCTGTTTGCTTAAAACCAAAATGTTACACAACTTCCTCCCAAAAAAATTCTGCCTGATTCTAATAGATGACATGTCAAATGGACCATCTGGTTATTGCGGTGGACTCGGAAGTGATCTTGTGAAGCAAAATTTCATCTGAAATAATGATTTCAACATATTTCAGTTAAAAGTGAGGAGAAAAGGATAAAGTCCAGGCAAATGTCTGTATCTCGGTTTGTACAAAACATAAAACGTGAGCCAGCAGTGCCACACAGCTATAAAACCTATGCAAGAGCAGTGTTTTGTGAGTCCAATACCGAAGCATATTAAAATTAAATAATTGTAATGGTTTGGGCCATTTAGTTGGGATAGATGAACGAGGGGTGGTTAGGCAGATTTATCAAGCAAAGCATGACCAAAAGAGGCAGAGAATGCCAAGAAAAACGGAGGGCAACGCATTAGGCAGAGGAGTCGGCAGTGGAGGTAAGCCAACAGAATGACTGCAGGCAGGCACCTTTGTAAGCCACTCCCTTCTGCACCGAAGGGTAGATGGAAAAGGTCTATATGATGAATATAAAACCGCTGGATGATTAACTAACATCGTTGGTAATCCAGAAATTTATAGTGTCTGATAAAACAAAGCATATTTCGTCATTTTTGGCACTACCGTATAAGCAAAGCATGACGAAAATCATAGTTAAACGACTCGTCTATTCCATACGTGCACGTTCACACTTCTTCATCCCTTGTCAGCAGCACTACCGTAATCAAACTACAGTCTCTATATTTCCTGTATTTCCCCTTATACGCGCCGCTCCGGCATAAAAGCAAGAAAATCCTACAAAGTTACCAATAAAGTAGATAACCATTTTCCATTTAAAACATTCTATTGAAGAGGTTGAAATATTGCCCATTTCGTCAGGGGCCCTACAGTGAAATGGTACCAACCCTTTGGGGGGGGGGGGGGGCGGGTGAATTCTGTAATGCCCACCAGAAAATCGCGATACAAAAGTTTATGTACGTTTGGGAGAATATTGTAAAATAATATTTAGTCATAAATAAAAGATAAAAACAATAGGAAAATAAAAGAATATTTATTATTATTGATGGTGACATGATTATAAAAGTAAACAAAATTCAAAACGGCACATAGGCAGTAGGCACACGACACAGCTACAGAACACTACTGAACTGAAACACAAGCTCAACTGTTGCTCAAGCTACGAACTCGGAATTATCGAATGATAGAGGACTCAGGACGCCGCCAGGCCCCTCGCTTCACTCCACTCACCTGCACCGGCGCTATACTCTTTTCTCTCTAGACCGTCCAAGCTGGACAGACGCCAGGGCGGGCAGCGTATACGTTGAGCCGCTGCATGTTGGCACTTGGTACGGTTCAAGAAAACACGTGTTATATGCAGCTAAATATAAAATACAAATTTGATGCAAAAAATATTGGATGGATTCCAAAGGCCAGGGGGCCCCCTAGAATCCGGGGCCCCCCTAAGCTCCCCCCTACACATCTTCATTGTAAACAGTTCATTTTGAAGGTAAAACGATTACTGGGGTAGGAACATGTTAATGTTGAAAAATATTACTTTTCCAACATTGACACAGTCCCACCCCGGCAGTCGTCTGTGTTTTACTGACTCTGGCCGTGAAAGCCTCCGCTTTGACAGTTCGATTTGATATTCAGAACTTCTAAGTAGTTCTTCTTTGTACTTCATTATGAGAGCGAACGTTAGCACAAAAGGGCGCTAGACTAGAGTTTTTAGACAGACATCGAATGAGGTTTTATTGTGATCTCAAGATTCACAAATCTTACTATCTTACTATCCATTTTCTGCTCCAAAATCATAATTAGGGGATTTTGGAAAAACTTGATTACCTAATACAGCAAACGGTAAGAAATTGGAGGTTTGGATGGAGTTTGAGATGTAATTTATAAAACTATTGAAAATAATAGGACCAAGTGTGATTCTTTTGGAATATTACACATAACTGAGAGGGAAAGTATATTATCATAACTCTCTGCTGTCAGCCCGAAAGATATTTAGATAATCCATTTAATAATAGATCCATTTAATATTAGTATATTAAAGTATAAGTGGATAAACAGGTCTTTAAAACACGCGCGAGTTTTCAAGCACGACGGCGCGGCCGGAGTGCTTGAAATAGAGCAAGTGTTTTAAGACCAGTTATCCACGAATACTTTACGCTATTTTTTTTATTGGTTCACTTTGAAATCTGGTATTAAAATGGAAATAAGAACTAATAATGTGAAATCAGTATACCTTTCGTTGTCATGGAAATGACAAAAACTTGCAATCTGTCACGTTATTTGACGTAACAAAGTACTCCTGTCAGATCAATAACCAATAAACGGAAATTAATTTGCAATCTGTCATTTTATTTGACGTAACAAAGTACAGATCAATAACCAATAGAATTTACGTTTTTCAAATTTGTTGATGTTGGCATGGCAACTTTAAAACACGCGCGTTTTAAAAAGTGCGATTTAAACACGCTGGGGCTAAAATAGGACACCAATAAATAAAATAATTTATGTATTCGCAGTGTCGCCTTAGTGAAATCAGTATAGATAGCGTCGGCTTGCTAGCCTTTCTACGCGGCTTCTAAAACGGGGTAATTTTATCAACCAAAATTACGGGAAAATGGGAAATGGAAATCCAAATGTCACTTAGTTAGTGGAAATTGGGTATCAAAAGTATTGCTGCTTTTTGAAACTCCAGTTTAGCTAAATTTTGATTAACCCACTGAGTATAAGTTACGATTGCAAGTATTACTGTTACGATCGCACAGGTGTAAAACACATTTAGAACAAAGTTCATTAATAGCAACACCATCTTATGGCCACGTTTTAGTTAGTACATAATTAACACATAGAGATTTTCCGCTCTTGACCTTTACTATGAACAGTACATCCTGCTTTCCTACACTATTCTCGGACTTTGCAGACATTAATCAAATTTCATGATTCAGATTGCTCATTTTGTGATTTCCGTTGCAGCCTGAAAAATCGAATTACAGGACGCAGTTCGTGTATACAGGGCGATTCTAGTGGAATGGACATATTTTTAAACATAAATGAAAAAAGTCACAATATCCACCGACCGACGAGCGTAACTAAATTCACGCAACCACAGAACATTTATTTATTTAGAGCATCACATTTTGATATGTAGGTACATTATTGACAAAGGCAATATGATTTATTCCCTGAACACATGATTGTTTTTCGAGAAACTATATGAAAATGAACATTCGCTTTTAGATTTTAGTTTAACGTCATCCGCCATAAAATCTTTTCCGTAGATATAAGAAATAACAAAAATTCATATAAATTGCGCTTCATTCCTTAGATTCCCTGTTACGTTAATCATTTTTTCATTATTCTAATAACATAATATGATGAGAGTGTGAGGGTCCAAATGCAATTGATTGAGATTTTATTAAATTTGCAGCAGTCTGGCACTCATAATGTGAACAAACCTATAATTCCAGTAATTTCCTCTATATGCGCGGTCAATGATTTGAAATTAGTGTTTAATTACAGTTAAAATTTTATATTCCTGTTTTACGTATTTGATGGCTTTGGTAATAATCTGCAAACGAGTATCTATAGAAGGGGGTCACTCACAACACAGATTTGTTCGCTTATTAGTGTCACAGATTCAATAATTTTTATTTACACTTCAGGCTGCATTGCCAACTGATATCTTCTGCTTGTTTTTCTTTCGGTCGACTCGCTTATAGCACATCTTTCAACGTTTTCTAGTTGGTTTCATCGTTGGTAAGGGATTTAATGAATTTTAACTCTTTATTAACAAATTTAAAAATTTGTTAATTTTCAACAAATCGTAATAGAAGAACGATTTTCCAATCCAACAAAAAAAAAAAAAAAAAAATTTGTTAATTTTCAACAAATCGTAATAGAAGAACGATTTTCCAATCCAACAACACAAAAAAATACTGGTACTTCTCTTCTACCAAATATTCCTTTAACTCTTTATGATCAATATGTTTAGCACATCCCACACTTATCTCAAGGGGTCTTACCAATTTTCATACAGAAATCTGTCGACCATTGCGAATGAACTCCATCGGTTCGCTGAATATTTAGGAGCGCGTCTGGCACACGTTAAGTTTTCTACACGCTCTCGCCCTTCACGAAATTGTTTGCACCAAACATGACCCTCTGAACGAGTGTTTTCTCCAAACTGTACAGGACTCCTCCTCAAAATTTGGTTTGGATTCACATCTTTGCTAGAAATTTGACCAAAGCTTGGGTATCATCTGTTTTTACGAACAAAAATCATGACAACGTTATTGACAGATCATCTCTATTATGAGTATATATAAAAATATGTAACAGCGGTTTTTTATTTCATCAACTATTTGAGTGTCTTTCCAGAGGTAACACGCCATCCACATTCGGATGTTCGTTGCTCAAAAATCGAATTAAAAATGGACTTACCTTGTTACTGCATTGAACGCTAAGCTTAACTTTCGTACACTTCTTCATTACTTTTTTAACGTAGTTAACGTTGTTGAGGACAAAAAATACTTGCGAATGGGCTGTTCTTTTCAATACCTCAGAGAGTACAGCCAAAATGGTAATGATTTTGTATTACTGACAACGACACTTTTGGTGAAGGGCCTTTGCTGATAGAGTTTACAGAACATAAAGTGAATGTTAATACAAATCTGCGCAATAAAATTCTGAAGAAGCTTCATGTGTTTCACCACAATGTTCCGCCTCTTATCGCCAATGTGGTAAGAGAAAATTGAGTATTTTATTAGCCGACTTCTACATTATTCTTTTTATTTCTTCTATCCCTGGTTCTTGTACTTCATCTTCGAAACCTTGCTCCTCTATTGCATTATACCTTAGAACAAAAACTGATCGCGATGCATGCCAAACCAGGTGGTGTGTAACCTGAGATACTTATTTGAAGAACGTGAACTATGATATTTCCTTGCAGGGACCAAGGTATGTCTCTAAGGGGTTACCGCAGGGTTCAATTCTAAACCCTCTTCTCTTTAACCTGCATACGTGCGATCTTTACTCGATCCTTAATAAGAACATTAAAGTTGTTCAATATGCGAATGATACTCGTCTCGACTAAATTTGTCAGAATTAATAGAGGGATTGAAGAAGGTAGTAAGGTCGGAATGGTGGTTGTCGGCTAACGGTTTTGAGTTATCGGCCGAAAAGTCAGCGAAAAGTCAACGAAAGTATAAGATTGCGCAATAGGTCCTTCCGCATTACAAACTGTGTTAAATATCTAGGGATAAAACTAGATAATAAACGTAATTGGGTTGAGCACATAAACGACTTGTGTGGGAAATGTGAAAAGTCTTTGAACTTACTTCGGATGCTGTCGCATGCGCGATGAGGTATGGACTATTATACGGCAATAAAGTTATACAAATGTTTACTTCGCACTTTACTGGACTATCGCTGCGTACTACAGATGAGTGCATGTAAGTGAATGCTAAAACGGTTGGACATTGTACAGAATAGAGCACTGACAGTCTGTGTGAGTGTTATGAGATCTACTTCAACAAATGCACTTCATGTTGAGGCTAGATAGCCCCCCCCCCCTCCTTGTTTTTAAGGAGGAAATACTTAGCTGTTAAGTACAAGGACAATTAAGCTTGTACCAATTTTTGGAAACATTCAACGTCTGGCGTCCCAAGTAAACTGGTCAAAGAGAAAAACAGCTATATTAACATAGGCATTTCGTAGTATCCAAAAAGTGTCTTTAATGACTCATAACGACTCAGCGATAAGTTACAGGCACTCTCTGAGGATTCCCTCCATACACTGACTTGGGGCTGTATGACCCCATACGATTTAAATCTATTATGGACGAGTGTGGGGAATTCATCTGTTTTTTTCACGGATGGTTTCAAAACTGAACCGGAAGCTGGGTGTGCATTGTACAATCCTTTAGACAATATAGAAAGGGCGTTTAAATTAAATAGTTTAACTTAAATTTTCTCGGGCGAAGCCATTGCCATTTTAGAAGTTCTAAAATAGGTAAAAACTTGGGACCCTAAGTCAATCGTGATCATGTGCTTCCTCTAAAAGCATCCATGTGCTTACCACAGAAAGTCCAGTGGTTTACCATCGACACAGTAATAGGCCAGATACTCAGGTTGAACGCACGATTAAGCTCACTGGGATTTAATATTAAATGTACTAATTTGGGTTAAAGCCCATGTAAACATAAAACCCAACGAATTTGTGGATAAATTAGCAAAAAAGGCGGTGGAATCTGCCGAGAGTTATGATAACGCAATCTCTCTCAAAAATGAGGTATTAGGCGTACACTGAAGAGTCCTATGCTAATCACCCCACACAATACGCGATAATTCATCCAAAAATCATGGAAAAACACTGATCAGAGCATCAGAGGGGTATAGGGTTAGTAAAGTGTTCACCAGTACTATTGCAAGAATGAAATTCGCACATGGTCAATTCCCGGCTCACCTGTGCAGGATAACTATTGTGGACTCCCAAAACTGTACATATGGTGATGTGGTGGCGGATTTGAACCATATCTTTCTGGCCTGTAATAATCATCTACAGCAAATCGAAATAATGACAAATAAATTGGTAGAGCTGATCATACCATTGCCTATAATGTGGGGGTGTTACTGAGCTCGGGAGATATCAGAGTGTTCAGACTGTTGACGGAATATTTAGCAGCCATTGAGAAGTGGATATAAGGAAGTGGCATGACCCTACCTAGGTCACATGAGATAAGCTCCCGATAAGGGCAATGATTAACAAAGAAAAATTCTTTATCACTTAGTACCCAGCAGCATTCCCAACTTTTTTCTTCTATCGTCTTGCATAAACGGAATATTCGTTATCTATCAGGCCGATCATTAATGTTACTTGTACTATAAAATAGTCGCTGTCTACATCTGCTCCCCTGCAGGTTCTCAGTATTCTTTTTACGTGTAATCTCCATAACACTCTACTGGTCTATTTAATTGCATGTTGCTGCATCTAAGCTGAATCTATCTGCGAGGGCTGTTTTTTTTCAACCTCCGATTGGCTATAAAGGAAAGACGAGTGAATATAAAAAAAATGATTTTATTACCAAAAGTAGTGTACAATCAAACAATCATCTTGATGATTGAGGCATTTGTCATATTTATGTGAACACGCTTTGCAATAACCTCTTCATAAAATGTTACTGAAAATGATTTGAAGTGAGTTTTGACGGTTTCTTTGAGCTCCTTGTCAGTTTGGAAGCGCTGTCTCCCAAGCCAATTCTTCAATTCAGGGAAATGATAGAAGTCCCTCGGCGCTAAGTCGGGTATTCGAAAATGTCCCATTTAAATTGCTCAAGGAGCCGTTTCGTTTCGGGCGTAATATATTGAACCCAGGTCACAATGGATTTCAAAAAACCTTCTCCATCAGTATTGTAACGGTCAAGAAACACCAAAGCTGCAGCCATTCGGAGAGTTTTGTGATTGTCAGTCACTGTTCAGTAAGAATAAAGTGTAGGGAAGATTTTGAAACTTCATCGACAATTTACTTATGGAGAACCTACGGTTTTCCTTAACAACTTGGTCAACTCGTGGAACAAGGTCCTTGACCCCCTTCATCATGAACATCAGTTCGACCATCTTTAAACTTTCGGCACCATTCACGAGCAATACTATCACTCATAAAGCGGTCCTCATTCTTCAATGAATGTCTGCTGCACTATTCCCTTCTGCTGGCAAGAAAAGAATAACACTTTGCAATTTATAGTCGTAGTCGTGTTTACGTAACTGCGGCTCACCAACAAATGGCATGTTGAACTTGGCGGTGACAGAGCGTGTGGAAGGGGGATGCGCAGTCGCTTAGTGCGCACACCAGTCGCCTGCCGCATGCCCGGCCTTCATACTGTGCGATGATAGGTTGACAAAAAACAACCCTCGTAGTATTTTTGGGGATGAGTTGTCTTTAATGTTCAATTTCCATTCTCTATTGCTGTTTGTAAATTAATTTTTCCTTATGTTACCGTACAGAAACACTTGTACGAGTATTAGGAAATAAAAAACTTATTGTGATACTATAACGCCGCAGGGATGCCCAATACGTAGCTCGCGATATTGATGTGGCTCTCAGGCATGAAATGTCTAAAAAATTATTGCTCTACAAAATATGTACAATAGCGCTGTTAATGGCCATAGTTGTTCAAACATTTCTTTAGCCAAGGAAGTAAGGAGGGGGATTATAATATAATATAAGAACATCATCTAGCGATGAAACAATATAACACCTCCTCCTTCCCATTGGCAATGCATCGGATGAACACTGATCTGATATAGACACAAGAAAAATTCACTTATTAGCTCCAGCATATACTTTACCGAGGGAGAGTAATACAAGAGGCCATTGAGATCGAGAAACAACCAGTTGCATTAAATAAGAGAAATGATGCATTCAGGATTCCACCTATATGGAATATGGGTATAAGGAAAATAAAAAAAAACTGCATCTGGTGACACTGTGAATTCACCAGTGGCGTAAATAGGATTTGAATTTATGGTGTGATGAATCTCACGCCACGCGGGGTATGCAAAACCTTGAAGGGGTGAGGGGGATCCCTCGGAAAATATTTTTTTTCGAATTATTATTAGTCTCTGGGGGGTGATTGATCGCCCTGATCACTCCCATTATTTACGCTACTGGAATTTACCAATATCTCCCAATATCTCTCTAAATCTGGTTAGGTATATAAACTCAAAAATGATATCTCGATGAAGGAAGTGCAGTATAACTTCCGAAACGTAGAATTTTATGAATTAAATCACACGAGATGAACTCTAAAATGAATTTTAATATATGTGGCTCGCCAAAAAAGTTTAAATACTTAAGTGGCTCAAGCCAGGTTAAAGGTTGGGCACCACTGCGTTAACCACATAGACTGGATAACAAAAAGGATTTGTACACGGGTATAATTACCAATAACAGAAAATCTCCACATTCCGTACAATGATGACCAGAATCTGCTTAGGAGGAAAGTTCAAAAATGTTCTTCTCCTTTTGCATTTAGTTATTAGCAATTACATCAGAATTTTTATTAAAAATGTACCTAATTCTTCCATTAGGTAACCTGTAAGAACTGAATCACACTGACACAACAATAACATACCAAGTGAAGTGAAGAAGTGCAAAAATTCACAATTTGAAAAGGTGTCGTGTACCTACTTGAGAGGTGTGATAGATTAAACCAAAACATTAATTCCGAGCCCTTATTGTTTCTTAGAGATAGTAAAATTTAACGGTTATACAAGTGTAAACTAATATACTATCAAGACGGTGACTTGAATACCTAATTTAAATTTTCGCTAAATTACTAATCCATATGGCAGGTTTAGCGGCAAAGATGTACTATGCTTACATAATTGCGTATTATCAATTATTCAGATGTTGTAGAATACACAGAATACGAAACTAAATTATTAGTTTTGATTTATGCATGTATATTAGTAATTGAAACATTAGTTTGCGTAAACATATTGAGCTATAGAAAATTATGTAGAGTAACACATTCGCAACGTAAATAACAGTTCTGATATTATGGTAAACATCGAAATTTCATTAATGATATAACCGCGGGGCATAAAGGATTCAATTTACAAATTAATATGTAATTCGTATGGACCGCGTGTATGCGAAATATTATTTATATTTTGAATTTAAAAAGCATTGTTTGTGTATTCATGAAGCTTTTTACTTTTCGTGGATAACGAAAGTCCTACATGTTTTATCTCGAAAGCGAATTTTTATACTGTAACATCTGCCGGAATTTTGTGTCACGGTACATAAATTATTGCCTAACAAAGTCACGTACGGTTAAGAACCTAAAAATTGCCATTACGTTTAAAATTTCATTGGAATTGTTACATGGTTTGCGTCCATGTTATGTATAAGAAATACGATTCGTCGAAATATATAATTGACGGTTGTAAATGGGAAAGACAGAAAGACACTGGAATCGTCAGTTCTTCACCCAGCAGGGTTACACTCTCTTCAAAATGGTGAACATTCAAAGAATTTAGTAATTTGGAGATGTTCCCAGCATTGAATTAAAACTCATTTTTTTATTGAAACGCGTGATGCAATTCTGTTTCAATTTACAGCATTTGATTTTGTGGCGATTGTAGAATTTTGTGTTGTAACTTAATCTATTATTTATTAGAATATTTAATGTATAAACGGGGGTACACGCGATTCTCGCGTTTTGCGTGCTTTGGGGGGGGGGGGGGGGGGCATCTGTGAGATTGTAGGTTGTAATAGCTTTTGTTTTAAAATATAACACCTTGTTGAGCTGGCATGAAAAAAGAAAAAAAATGTACATTTTTGTACCTTTTCAGATTTTTGACCCTGTAGGTATCTGTAATTTAGCAAGTTATTAAAGTAACTAAAATAAAGGATTACATTTACTTACATTTGACGTAAAAATCACAAGAATGGGTTGATATTTGGTAAAGATATACGAATTCATTCCTACCTATAGTAAATTTTTACCAATTATTAAAAAAAATGTAAAATGCAAACTTTTTGGCGTAGATTTGAGACCAAAAATACATAATGGCCCTTTGACAATGTTAATTACGTCTTTGCACATAGTCTGCCCAAAAATTAACGAAAATATAACAAATTCCGTGTGAACTCCATAAAGATAGTTTAGAATGAATTTTGAATGTAAAAGAACTCAATTTGGACACTGGCAGCTTTTTGGGAATACGAATGGCCTTAGGGAGAACGTTTTAACGTTTAACATTCATCTTTAACAATAGTAGAACTAAAAATACAATAAAACATAAAATGTACAAATAGAAGCTGGTCTAACGTTGCATAACATCTGTTTTATAGAAACACTTTCTCTACCTTAAACAGTTTCAAATTTTTGTTTATTTCACTAACTAAAGGCATCATTTACACGTATACATATGTACAGCAGTAAATATGGATTTTACTTCCTCGTAATTACAATATAAGTTGTATATTTAGAAGTATAGTCAAAGTGTAGGTATTCTCTTTGGTATAGTGTAACGTAAGAATACACTTGCCACCTACTTTCATCTATAGAAATTAAGTTAAATATGTAGACAAAAACATTTTTCTCGGTGAAAACATACGACTATATATGTTACCTACAACATCGTCCATCGTTCAAAATCTCTAAATTCGAAATAAGCACACAAACATGTACATTTCGAAAGTTACCGAAAGAAGGTATCGGGACACATAAATTAGTCTACGATGAATGCTGTTACTATTTTTTACATCATTTTAACGATGAAAATGTTAACGCGAGGTATAATAGAATCATTTTTCATCATTTGAATAACTTTTCAACTTGAAATAATTAAATTTCCATGTTAGCGAGAAAAAGTTTCCGATACTTGTCATTTTGAAAATTTTCGCGAAAATACTTTCTGCTATTGTTTTAATGTTCGAAATGGGTTAAGGACCTCGGACAGACAAACTTTGCATGTTTACACAAAATTTTCACCCAAAAATAAGCACAAATAGCGAATTCTATTTACACGTAATCTCCATAAGGAAACTTTGAACGTATTTTCTAAGTAAAGAAAATATATTTAGACACCGCTTGAATAAGATGACGGACTTTTATACTAAAATGTTTAAAACTTACTTTGAAAAAAATTAGTGCAGATATTTACGTGGTTTGCGGGGGTATCTATAATTGTAGCATTAATTTGTAGGTTATAAATTTATAATAGCTTTGGTTTTAAAATATCACATCCGCATTCGTCAGGATTCGGCGACTGTCGGAAAAGTGCACAGCAACACACATATACACATCTTTCGGTTATTATACAGGGTATCTCACGGTCGATGGTACGTTAGACGTTTACGGAAAACGGCACATTGGATTATTCTGAAAATTTGGATACATCAGTAGTTGCTCCTGATCTAACGATCTAAAATATTTTCAGCGATGCAGTGTTGCCGCTTATACCAAAAAGTAGTATCAACTTTGTTATTTCAAATGAGACACCCTGTATATGTTAGCATTTTTCGATTCGTAATTACTTTTTGAGCCTTTTTGCCTAATAGGTTCCTATACCTATCTCCAACGGTTTTCGAGTTATTAATTATTTTCCCTATTTTTTATTCAAAACATAGCTCCAATGTAATGATTGTTACTTTGGTATTGGGATTCGTATAAACTTGAAATTTTGTATAGCATACCAAGGTCCTGCGTATTAGTTCGGTAAGGAGAAGTTTGTTTTGCATTATACAGGGTCGCTTCAAATTAATGATTTTGCCGCTAGGTACAAAAATGGTGAAAAGTCAATTTTTTTAAATGGAACACCCTGTATATTATCAAACAACTTGAAAGACAATTAAAAATCCTTTCAAATGATATATCATATTCCTATACCTAAATAGTAAGGTTCCGAAGATAACATGAAGTTTCTATAAAAATTGGGATTTTGGCAGGTTTATCGTAGATACCAATGAAGTGTCATTGTCAAATTTGATAATTAATAAATAATTTGTGTATTAATAATAATTGATTTGTGCATTTCAGTGAACCTTCTGCATATTCTTGTTATCATTTGATTACATTGTCCATGAAGAGTCTAGTTTCCTTTGAATAGCGATTTCCTTCCATTTCAGTTACTTTCGAAATGCACAAATGCACAAATCTATTATTATTAATACACAAATTATTTATTAATTATCAAATTTGATAATGACATTTCATTGGTATCTACGATAAATCTGCCAAAATCCCAATTTTTATAGAAACTTCATGTTATCTTCGGAACCTTACTATTTAGGTATAGAAATATGATATATCATTTGAAAGGATTTTTAATTGTCTTTCAAGTTGTTTGATAATACACAGGGTGTTCCATTTAAAAAAATTGACTTTTCACTATTTTTGTACCTAGCGGCAAAATCATTAATTTGAAGCGACCCTGTATAATGCAAAACAAACTTCTCCTTACCAAACTAATACGCAGGACCTTGGTATGCTATAACCAAAATTTCAAGTTTATACGAATCCCAATACCTAAGTAACAATCATTACATTGGAGCTATGTTTTGAATAAAAAATAGGGAAAATAATGAATCACTCGAAAACCGTTGGAGATAGGTATAGGAACCTATTAGGCAAAAAGGCTCAAAAAGTAATTACGAATCGAAAAATGCTAACATATACAGGGTGTCTCATTTGAAATAACAAAGTTGATACTACTTTTTGGTATAAGCGGCAACACTGCATCGCTGAAAATATTTTAGATCGTTAGATCAGGAGCAACTACTGATGTATCCAAATTTTCAGAATAATCCAATGTGCCGTTTTCCGTAAACGTCTAACGTACCATCGACCGTGAGACACCCTGTATAGTGATTATTACTTATTTGAGGAATTTACCTGAACGGTCTATGTTTACCATGACGTATGTTCTGGGCGTAGCTTTAATTATAAAAAAATGAAATCTTTGATTGGTTATTAATTGAAGTTTATTATTGCAAATACAAGAGAACGTTATTACAACAGCTAAAAAATCAGTACAAACATAACAAAGTTTTCTTAACTTTTGTTTGGCTATAAGTACCTGTAAGTTATGTGAAAGGAACAATGAAAATGAACTAGTCTTAATAATATAGATAATAATAATTCTATGATTTTATCATTAATAGGTTCTATTTGCAGGTATTGTCTGAATGTTCCATTACTAATTTTGTCCTCCATTGTATTGAATATGCTTCCCGCTTTTCCCATTCTATCGTTTAGTTCCATATCCAATTTCCCATTTTCTTCTATTATTGCGCCTAAATACTTAAAATGTTCCACTTGTTCGATTTGGTTTCCGTCCAGATTTATTTCATGTGTTTGCTTGTATTGAGATTATCATTGTTTTTTTTCTGATATTAATTTTCATATTTATTTCCTTTAGTTCTTTCTCTATTACTTTAAGGTTGTATTGTAAGTTCTCCTTCGTGTCTGCTATCATCTACGAACATCAATTCTGTCAGCTGCGTTTGTCTCATTTGCCGGTATCCCAGTGTTAGTTTCTTCATCATATTCTTGGTTTTCTTTATAGCCCCATCTAGTAACGTTGATAATAGTAGTGGGCTTAATACACACCCCTGCTTGTCTCCTTGTCTTATTTCAAATTCCTTAGATTTGTCGCGTTGTTGACGCGACTTTGATATGCTTCATGAACAGAACATATTTACACACGGGGTACAAAAACATAAAGGTAAGTAGGTATGTACATGAACATAAATATAAAAATTAAATACATGAAATGAAATAATAGATAATTAACAAAAATGAACAATTTACTCTAAACAAGAACTAGAACGTAAAGTTACGGCGCGTATGTACGTAATACATTGCCTTCTAGGATCCAGCGGATGCAGGGGTCGTTTCGGAGGGTCCGCATAACAGGGCCTGCTGTCAAGCTCAATTAGTACCAATCTTCACTGCGGCCTCTTGGTCGACGTCGGCGGCAGCGGTGAGACAATGGTTGGTAACGGCGATCAATGCGGGGTACTGGACTGTGACTGCTTATCCTAGCCGTGCTTTTATCAACGTCGGCGTCGGATAGTTGAGAGTTTAACCATTACCAGCGGTTTATCCTAGCCGTGCTTTTATCAACGTCCGACTAGGGTAGCTGCCGCTTTGCCCGTGCTATTATCGACGTCGGACTAGGGGTACTTAGTTCTTCCGTGCTATTATCAACGTCGAAAGAATAAGTCACTTCCTACACAGCGCGCGCACGCTTTTATAACCATTTGAGCGGGCGTGTCTACCGACTTATGTTTAGGTGAATTCTCATTGGCGCTTGTACTTGGCGTGGGAAACTAATGTCAGCCAACCGCGCTTCGCGTGACCGATGCGATTTCGTGCATTCTCGCATATGCACGATTCCTACAGATTCTTCGTTTTTTGTTCTTACTCTATTTGTATTTCTTTTGTACATGTCTTTTATAATTTCTATGATATTTTTATTCACTCCCCTTATCTATAGCGCTTCTTCCCAAATGTCTTCCCTTCGTATTCTGTCAAAAGTGTTTTCCAGGTCTTATTTAGTAATTTTTCATTTGCTTGTCTAATTATGAATATGAGATTTTGTGCACTTCTGTTTTTCCTGAATCCACATTGCCTGTCTTCCAACGTTTGCTCAACATTGATTTTTATTCCTTTTTTCATTATTCTAGCGAATACCTTCCGTGGAATGCTGGAGAGTGTTATTCCTCTGTAGTTTGCACAGTTTCTTTTGTCACCTTTCTTATAATCGGTAGAATGATATCTGTTTTCCAATCCTTCCGTATTTTTGCGTTCGTTAATGCATCGTTCATTATTTCCATTAGTTTATGTATTCCTTCTCTTCCCAGGTGTTTTATTATTTCCGGAGTGATTTTATCTTGCCTAGTTTTAGCTTTCTTATTCCCTCTTCTATTTCTTCTTCTCTTATAATTTTTATTTCTTGTTTTTCCTTTTCTGCCTCTTCTTTTTCCATTTGGTTTTAAACATCTTCGTTTGTTAACTCTTCGAAATATTCTTTCCATCGCTCCATTATTTCATCTTCTTTAGTTAGTATGTTTCCAGCCTTATCTTTTATATTTGGCATGTTATATTCCTTTCTTTTCTTTAAATAGCTTTTGATTCTCTCTATAGCTTTCTGTCATTTTATGTCCAAATTTCTCCCATGAATTCTTTTTGCTTTCTCTCTTTTTTTTCCTCGTACACCTCGAATCTTTATCTCTTTTTGTCCTTACATACTTTTTCCACACCTCTTTTTTTATCTTTATTTTTTTTAGTATTTCCTCTGTCCACCATTATATATGTACAATGTACATACTAGTGATATTATTAGAGCTATATTTGAACGTGGATATAGAGGTTTTTCTGAAGTATTGGTGTTTGTAAATGTAGACGGAAACCACTTGTGAATAGAATAGAACTTGTATCGAAGTGCGCTACAAAAGAGGAAACATTTTTGGGTCGTTGATCTTTAATTGTTTCGATATAGAATTTGATCATCCCCTGTAGAGGCGAAGTAACAATAACCCTACAACAGGGGCAGTGCGTCATGTAAAAGTTAACTAATCAATCGCGAAAGGAAGTAGAAGTAGTGTATATGTTGGTTGTGCGGGATTTGTGACTTGTTTAATTGATTTTGACTTTATGCAATTTTTTTAACCAAGGGGCTGTGTACGTTTTGGGTTAAGTCGGCTTTGAAACAGACTACTTGGTATTAAAAGTGCAAGGCTTGTAACTTTGAGTGGTCTTAAAAAAATACGAAAGGGGGGGGGGGGGGGGATTTGGACAGTATATTAGTCATTTATATTCGTTTAACAGTGTAAAAATCAAAATGGTAGAAAGAAGCAATTGTTTTACTATTATTTTAATTAATAGTAATAAAAACACTGTATTTAGCATTTTCCTGGCTGACGGTCAGTTTTAATTTAATTTATCATAAAATTGTCATTGTTCCATAAATTGTTACCAAATTTAAAAATGTAGCACACATTTCTCAAAAGTCGAAAGCCCATAAATGTTGATTATTGATATAATTAACTGGTTTTATGAGTTATAACCGAAAATTTACTATTTTCCAATATACGGAAACTAAAGAAAAAAATCTTGCTTTAAATGCCAAATTTGTATTACTGAAATCAAGCTTTATTGAAAACAAAATTTGTTTTCTTGTAATTCAAAGTAAATGTTATGATTATCGTGAAAGAAAGAGGCACATGTTCCCGCGACAGGTAATCTACCACATCTTAAACCTAAACAGCGAGCGGCAAACCACAACAATGTGATTATTCTTTTGCATTGTACAAAACCATGCGCTTCATAGCAATAGTGTACGACAACAGCTTCCCTGCGCACTGCACTTCACCGCGCGGACGGAAGCATCCATCCTTTCTTCCAAATTTCTTAAAAAAAACGATGTAAATATCTGATACAAATATTGTTAATGTTTGTTGGTTCCTTTAATTTTATTTTCAGAATTGTGCGAAAAAACAAAATAATTCAAACTAAGCTTATTATCTCGGAAACTATTACCTTTAGATATAGGACATATTTAACAAAAATCAAAGCAAACTTAAAAAGCAGTTCATTCATCAAAAAATATACAGGGCGTTCCATTTAAAATAGTCAAATTTTGGCATTTATTCTGTGATCGTTAGAAAAAATTTAGTACAGCTCTTTTGCAACGAATTTCGTTCAAAATCGGCCTGTCGAGAAATAAAACGCTCTTTTGTTTATGATAATCTCCAATTTTATTGCTCTGCTGCCAATGATTGAATAGTTATGATTTTTTACTGATTGTTGATTTCGGCGACAATCTTTAAAAAACATTTACTTTCTCCTAAATGAGCTGCGGGCCTCAAAATATTTTTAGGTTGTAAACAAGGAACATCTGAATAAGAAATGTCCCTTTTGTCAAAATGGAGAAGTTATCATGGAATAAAAATGAAAAAAGAAATGGTAAAGCAAGCAAAGTGGATGTATAAATTCGAAAGTAATGAAGAAGAGAATAGATACGAATTTTGGGGGAAATCTTAAACATCAAGTAAAAAAGACATCGTAAGGAATGGGGAAGTACTTAGAAGGATTGGAAAAGAAAGAGCGAAGGTGAAAACGATAAGTAAAAGGAAATACACCACTTTCCATGTTCGGAGACCTGAATTCTTGAAAGCAACTATTTACTTCAACTTCAATAGGCTGAACTTTAAAATTATATAAAAGTTATACAATTGACTCTTGTAACCCTTCCATGCTTCTGTACGCTTTGCTATATTCCTTTTAGGCTAAACATTTAATTTGCATTTTTTTAAAGAAATTACTCTGTTATTTTAAAAGAAAAATAGTAGCGCTCAGAAGCAACGTTCAAAAAAAAGAGACAGCTTTTTGCGTACGTTAGTTACATTTTCCATTATCTGACCCTTTTTATACTGTTTCGCTTGTTTGCAGTAAAGAAAATACGAAGTAAAACAGATTTTGTACGTGTAGTTAATTAATTTTGTTCGGTGAAAATGTCGCAACTTTGTCAAAAAGAAATTCAAAGCAAAGTTAGTTCTAAAAGAAAATTTACCATCAATCACGATCGATATATACTAACTTGCACTCACTCAAGCTGGCGAAGTGTCTGATCCCTTTTTTCTGACCCTTAGTTATCCCACTTGCTTTGGTATCTCTTTTTAAAAGAACCGAAGAAAATTGTATGTAGATTAGCTTTTCCACCTTTTAGATTAATTGTAAATTTTTAGTTTTGATGTTTAAATTTACGACTTTTATTATGAATTTCTCGAAAAGTTATCATTTTAAGTGCAAATGTATCTTAAAGGAACGAAAGTTTTCGAAGAACATATATTGCGAGATACCGAAGGCATTTACAGTTACTTTATGGTTATTTTAAAGCAATTTCTTGCTACCCCATTCAAGGAAGAAAAATACTTTTAAAACCGGCAATAAATTGCTGGACTTACAATATCACCCTTACTCATCAATGCCAACTTTTTACGTCATGATACGCGATCACCTGCGGATTAAATTACATTGTTACCGTCACTCAGTGCTGTCAAATGTCGAAAGCTTTTCTCCTTTTACGGCCTTTTTAAGTTTTACGATTCGCTCCATGTTTCTCACACAGTTTAGTAGGTAACTTTTAGTCATGACTTCACGTTAATAAATATTGCAATAACTTACAGTAAATAAAGAAAAAATTAGCTTTTAGCGTGGTTAACTATTGTTTAAAACAATTTTATTTCACAATACTAGTTAATTTAATACACCCACGCTTTTAAAAATCAATAGACGGGCTAATCAACACACAAGTAGGCCATTTTTAAAATCGATATTTTCCTTTTTCCGGTGCACTGATGATGTTCGAATTTTGATCTTGTCCCTTGTCCCACGATTTCTCCTTTTATGAGAATTTATATCGCTTTTCTCCTCCTTTTCACCTCCAAAAAAGGGGTGGCTGTTGGGGGTGAAATTTGCAATTTGAGAATAGTTTTTTATGGGGAATCCAAAAGTGCAATAAAAAATAGATATTCCCATGTAAGTTTTCAAAACTCAGTCCCGCTCCACCCCACAGGGGGGGTGAGGGTGATGTTTACGTATCATGACTCATAGGTTTCCTTTTTTCCTTTTTGTAATTGGATGTGTCGTTCTCGAGATATTCAAGGGTGTATATTTTCACTTTAATGCTGATCTGATCAAAAAATTTACTAGAGATTTGGAATCAATAAAGAATTTCCTATAAGATGACACCACTTCCAGCTTTCTAAACCCTGTAACATCGATCAACGCACAGACACACAGACATCCGGACGAATTTAGTAACCAACTTTTTGAAGTTGGTTGAAAAAGATTAGGTACGAAAAAGCACAAATTGGTGTTGTGGCAAAATTGCCCTGCATTAATCAAAACTGAAACGACTTGCTAGTAAAAACTAAGGAGCCACATTGTTAATAACGGGTGTTGCCCCCATGTGCTCGAATTACTGCCTGTGTCCTCCTTGGCATGCCTAAGGCGAATGTCCGCTTGTGGAATAAGTTCCCATTCCTCCAAAAGATTTTTTCGCAACTGATTTAAAGTTAAAGGAGCAGGAATACGACTTCGCATCCTTCGCCCAAGAATGTCCCAAACATGCTCTATGGGTTAACATCTGCACTTAACGCTGGCCACTCCATAACAGGAAATTTTTATCTCGTGTAAGTACTGTTGAGTTATTCTCGCGGTGTGATGTCGGTTATTATCATACGTCAGAAGAAAGTCATTTCCAATCAAACCAACATAAGGAACAACAAAATCTTGGAGAAAGTCCTCTACCTGGCAGCAGTTAAGGAGCGTCTCGGAAGGATGTACCTACAATTCTATGTATGCGTCCAGATAAATTCCGGCTCACACCATAACTGAGCCCCCTTGGTATCCTACTGGAGGGCGGACAGTACATTCTGTAAAACGCTCGTGTGGTCTTCGCCATACTCCCTCACAACCATCTGGAGACCGCAGGGTAAATCTGGACTCTTCGGTAAATAAAATGTGCCCCCATTCATTTTCACCCCAGTGCTCATAAATTATGGAAAACTGAAGTCGTGCAATACGATGACGCCTGGGTCTGTGGCAGGTCTACGACTGGTAAAATTGGCTTCGCCGAATCTTCCTCTAACTGTCCGTTCGCTTACGTTGCGTTGGTTTGCCGGACGCGATGAAGTCGATTTCTCATTTCAACAACTGTACCTAGACGATTTCGCAGAGTTTGTAAGATGATAAATTGATCATCACGATCGCTAGTTTCTGCGTTGGGAACCAGTTGCAGGTCGACTGGTGTAAGCTCCAGTTTCCAAAAAGCGTGTAAAAATACGGTGTCAGTGCTATTGGATACACGATACTGTTGGGCAACATATCGCTCACTTTTTCCATCTTGAAGCAACACAACAATAGCAGCCATTTTTTCGGGATTCAGCACAACTTTAACACGTTTTTCGATCTGTCAAATTTCTCAAAACAATGAAAACAATAACATTGTTGACATGCGGGTTCATGGTCAACTATGCACTTTGAAGTGGAATTTAGGATTTTTCTTAGATTATAGGAAGGGATTTTTAGTCAAAAACACTTTTTTTCTTCAAATAATGGTTCAATTGTTAATATTTGAAGCTTGTTTAAAAAAATTTAACTGCTCCGTTTTTCGTCCCGGCGAGTGTATATTGATCCAAAAATTCTTGTGCCGGAGAGACTGTAGAACTGTAGAAGTAAAAAAGAAGGACTAAAACTTGTCTCGAATTTAATCTGCTACTTATACAAGCCCAAAACAAAGAAAAACAACTATTGAAACTAACTTAATGGTTATTATACTGTGGCATTGGTGAAGGAAATATGAACTGCTAATAGACGAGTACACAAGGCACAGTGCAAATTCGTCGTTTAAGATATGCGCATTGAGACATTCCGTTATCTGGCTGAAGGGCCTTTGCAAAACATAAGCGGCACGGCGCACCCCTATCACACCGGTTGTCAGGGGTGGCAAATCACCACTTAGGCACGTGTTTTACAGCTAGGTGGTACGATTTCGATCACCAAAGTGGCGTTGTCAAAATGTGCACAAGGCAACTACAGGCGTAGTCACGTAAGAAGGCGAGCGCGGCAATGCGCAAACGACGAATTTACGCTGCTTGTAAAATTTCGTGTATCAATAAGTCAGTGTCGTTTCACGTTGTTGTTGTAGATATGTTTATTCATCACTAAATATGAACATTAATGTTATTTATTGAATTATAATTACAGGATAATTACATATTTTGGTTATATATAATCAAATTTGAATTAAGTTATTGAAAAAAATGCACTTGTGTGAATGCATTTATTATGATACGCAACTGACTTGTATTTTTACAGTAATCGGCTTTCGGAGTCATGAATCGGGTTGCGCCGGTTCTCGCCTTCTTATGTGACTATGACTGTAGTTCAAAATAACGTTCAAAAATCCAACCCTTGAAATTCGTAGTAATTATCTATGTGCGTTTCGAAGGTTTTCAAGGTCCCTAAATGCTGAAATAAGTATGAAAACGTTATTGGGCGAACCTGTGGTCATACAGCTACGAGGAAAATTCGAAAATTTATTGATCAGTTCGCTGTGTTTGATCTCCAAGTCGGTGGTGACGTTGAAACTTTATGTAAAATCGGGTATTCACTGCATTGGTCAACAGTGTTTCACTTAGTAGTCAGTGGTCAATGCTCTGAAATCCAATGTGGAACAATTATCAAGGATGCAATTTATATCTGAAGGTGTTTTTTCTATACGAAGATCAGATTTGTGCCCCTCACTACATCTGGATGAATTAATGAAATCCGGGAACAAAGACCATTTGATACACCTTCTAGACTATCTAGAGAATCTAATGGTAACAACGGGCTTTCCGAAATTTTTTTATTAATTTACATAGGTATAAAAATGTTTAAAAATGTCTTTAATCTCGCTGTTTATTTTTTTGACTGGACGAAGAAAGAAGATAAAAACCTGAATGTCGACATGGGTGGTATAATACCTGTTCATAACGAAGAAGTTTCTGCAGAAGTCCTAGTGCTTTACCGTTAAAAAAATACTGTGCGAGGTTAATGCAGCGGATGGGCCGATTGAAAAAACTGGGGTATAAAATAAAATCCAAGGAAATATTATCCCATTGGCATAATTTTAGATTCATGTGACATGTGGGCTATAAATGAACCTGGTGGAACCAAGATGACTTCGCCTACAGGCAGTATTTTTTTTAGCGTATTACAAAGTTATTTTTATTTCAATTATCATCTGAGTAATGCAACAAATCATCGTCTTGATTATTATCTGCATCTATTACAACGCATCCCCATCCAAAAAAAGCAAAAGAAGGACCATCGCAATCAATTATGAGTTCCATCGATTCTTTTATTTACTTGTGAAGTGTTCAACAAGGGTTCAATTTTGTTGCTCTTATCCTTGATCCATCCCCCCCACAGTTCTGGTGTGAACAGCTTGACACCTCGGTCGCTTGTTGTGCGGCACCAATTCATGGCGAGTTCAAAGGATTTCCTCACGCCTGCACGCCTCGTCAACTCCGGAGCAAGAATTCCTATAGATCCCTACAGCTGATCCGCAGACATCTCCAGTGAGTGTCACCATCGAGTTCCTTCGGGAGTGAGATTGAATGCTACGGCGGTCACATTCTGTTGCTACGTAGTTCACACAGTTTTTTTGCCTTTGTTACCCTTGGACAGTTACTGCAGCCATGAATGCCTCTCGAAGTGACTAATCTGCTTTCACCAAGACCCTCAGTAGTTCGATGGAGGACATATAACGGCGTGTCGGCTCGGATCTAACCAGCAACCTTTGCCATTTCCTAGAGTTGATGGTAGCACAAACACTGCTTCGTATGAGCACACGTTCGGCCTTATGCTTCCTCCATGTGAAGACCGGAAGAGCCAAGGTTTGATGACAAAATTTGGTTTTCTGATTTTCTTCTGAGGAAAACAGATTAAGATCTAGTAGATCACGGACAGTACTAACAATAGCTAAACATCGGACTTCAGAATATTTATCACTGAATCACTGTGAACCAACTAAGTGAATACCTAATCTACAATGCACAGTGTATTGACTCAAAATCAACAACTACCTCGGAAGAAAAGACGTTCGCCCAATCAGGTTTACACGTTCATTATAGTGTTTACGAATCACGAAATATTCGAAACGTTGCCCAAAACATAGAAATTATCTCGAAACGTTACAACTTGGATTTTCGCGCAACATGTTGACTTAGCATGACTTTGGACGGGTCACGTGTACATTTTGACAAAGCATTACTGTCGAGATGGACAGATGCAGGGCTCGCTAGGTGTACCTATTTGAAAATTTTCATTTTTCCATAAATGAGAGTAATTCTCCGCCGAAAATGAATCCTAATGGTTTCTATACAATTACTGTGCAAAGCGATTTACTTGGATCATGAAATGCGGTTTTCCACCGATATTTCAGTGTACCGCAGACACTAAATGATAGCATACGCATTCCACTACCGCGCATTGATTAATATACCATTCAGCGTATCATTCTCCGGAACGCTTGGTATCCAAACGTCGAGAATAGATGCATCACTTTACTTCTCGTGAACAGAAACGGCTCAACTATACTTCTATATATTCTGGTCAACGTCGCATTTTAACTGGGTACCTTTTCAAATTTAAGCACTTCTATAATACGGAGTATGCCGTAGATGCTACAAATAAAGAGAACCTTCCACCCTACTTTTTTTGTGTAAATTATTAGTAGTGGATTCGTTAAAACAATAAATTATTATGATCTATCACCGTATGGGAAATACTAGATTTGACATGTTGCCTAGGAAACACGTTCGTTGAACTCAAATTTTGTGAATATTGTCCAAATATGACCGATCCCCGATTATTTATTAGAAAACAGAAATGTCGCGACGAGTTAGTTTCAAAGTAAAAGAAAGAATTTAATAAAAAAATTTGGATTGATGCAGAAAGGGGTGAGAGAGAAAAAAAGGGATGTTCAGTGATACAAAATAAATTGGACGAAATAAATAACGGTCTGTACATATTATCTGCAACTGAACCGACAATTTATCTAGATTAAGGAAAGAAGTCAAGCATTCTTAATTGTTAAGCATCATATCAAAGTAAAACCGTAAAGCGGAAAAATGAATTGATCAAACGTAATATATATTAAGTCTAAAAGGGTGATTAGAGGGAAAAAGATCAAACGTTCATTTTATTAACTTACATAAAAAACCCAAGGACATTTCGAGCTTCATTCTTTTAGAAAAATTTTATGCTTTCTTGAACAAGAATTTTATTTGCATGATATGATGCTCAAATTTTCAAAATTATGTACCTACTATAGAACGTTTTGTTAATTTTAAGCGTTTGTGTAGCATTCATTAGCTTCCGCCTTAGTGTAACAAAGAGAATGAAAATGAATGAAAGTTGCACACAAATAAAATTTACTCGGTACGAATAAAGGCGCAAATATTTATTGCATTGTGCTACGACATGGTCTAATCTCTAATGAAGCAATTGTAATTTTAGTAGTATCCGATTGTAATTGTAGAATTACGTCCATATGTTAATTAATGATAATCGTTACCGTCGCGTCGGCGTCGGTGCAATTATCGGCGTGCATGTTCAGACGTCTATAAATGAACTGTTATGAATATGTCCTTCCAGAATTTATAATTTTTCCTTGCCATAGCTCATCGGTTCAGAATAAAATGTACCACAACACCATTCTGAAACAGATCCTGGACACAACGTCCACTGGTCACAACACCCACCGCCTTGGTCACAACTCCACTTTTAAATTTGGGTCTACTTTGGTCGTAACTCCCACCGCATACTATGCCATACTGGTCGCAACGTCCACTTTTAAATTTGGTGATAACCTCCACTCTGCTGTCTGGTCATACCTCCACCGACGCCTTCTGGTCATATCGCCCACCGACGTTGGTCGTAATATCCATTTTTCCTTTTGCGGTCTCTATGAACAAATGGGTTCGGTGAAACTTTCAGTCGAATCATTTTTTTAGATTTTTTAAGATAAGAGAGCATAGGCGCGGCACTCTGTGTGAGTAGAATCTAGAATCTCTGCTATTGGTCAGCGGACGATGTGGCCCTAGTGCATTGGTGGAAGTTGTGACAAGTAGATCCAATGAAAAATAAAAAGGACGTTACGACCAACGTCAGTGGAGGTTGTAACCAGAGTGGAGGGTATGACCAAATTTAAAAGTGGATGTTGTGACCAAGATGGCGGTTTAGAAGGCAGTGGGCGTTGTGACCAGTGAAGATTGTGTCCCAAATCCTTCTGAAACTACCTACCCCTCATTTCAAATTTTAGGGCCTATGTATGCATAAAGAAAAATGCAAAATTTCAACAGAAATAGAAAAACTGGTTTATACAAAGTATCGCTACTCGCTAGTTACATATTTTTGCCATATATCTGGCAATGCATGAATACCGCGATGGACCACAACCATTCATCCAACCAATTTTGCACTTCTAGAAATTAGCCAAGTGTAGGCAAGTCAGGGTATACACCATCAACCGTAACAAATGATAATCGAAAGGGGCAAGGTCTGGTGAATACGATGGGTGCACTAGCGTTTTGATGGTATTCTTTCGTATCTCGTATCTCATTCTAGTCGTTTTTCGAGCAATGCACTGCTCAAGTGCTCAATTATTGTCGCTAGCGATACTCATTCAAAGTTTCGCCTGGTTTCGGCACAATGCCTTTCTGGTCTCACCAAACGCAGAGCATTGCCTTCTTGTCGAAGCGATTTGGCCGTGCCGTGTATGTTTTCGCCAGATGAAAACCACGATTTTGAGCGTTTGGAATTCTCAAAGTATATCCAATTCTAATCGCCAGTAACAACGTAAAAAAAGGGAAACTCCTACCGCAAAAGCAAAATTTCGGAAGTGGCTCTCCGATTTTCTATCTATCTCTCAGTCAACTGATACGACACCCATTTTCCTTCCTTTCGAATTTTTCCCATGGCATGAAAACGTTTGAAAATACCATGGAATAAATTTTTGCAAATCTCGAATAGGAAAAACTTCGTTATTTTAAATGGAACACCCTGTATATTATTATGTAGGTCGATGAAGCTTTTCAATCTCTCCAATTCATGTCGGTACTATGTGTCTTCTAAAACTAGTAGTTTTTGCTCGTGTTCCATTTAAAATAACAAAGCTTTTCCTATTCGAAATTTACAAACTTTTACGAATTATTTCAAAATGAATTTTCAAATTTTAGTCTATGGCTGTACTGTCAAAAGGACTAAGCCCACACGTTCTAAAGCCATTCGCCAACATTTTTTGAGTAATCATATTATCCAGACCAATTTTCAGTAAAGGTGAAAAATGTTCTTTTGTGAGTTTCTGCGCATTGTGTCTTATTTTCCACTTCATAATGACATCTTTCCAACGCATTTTGAGAGGATGGAAAACAGCGACGTCCATAAGTTGCATAACTTCTTGAAACCATAGCCGAATATGATTTTCCGTTACTTTCGATCGACTAGATGTTAAGTTTAGTAATATTCTCTCTTATCCAGGGTGCCTTTTTAAAAAAAGGAGTATACCAATGGCGATCAAGTCTGTCATTGGTGAAGTTTCCTTTTTTAACAGTTACACTATAAGCTGCACGTACGCTTCCTTATTAATTGGGAAACCATTTTTTGCCATATGCAAAACCCATTGGACCAAACCATTTTCTTCTTCACTTGTGAGATAAGTTGGGAACCCATTTTTCTTTTTCCAGGCTTTTTAATATGCTTGTAGTATAAGGTGCTACATGGAACATTATATTGCTTGCTGGTCTCCGATAGGTTCATGCTATTTTTTACTGCATAGAGAGCATTTTTCATCGATTCTTCAGAGTATTTTTAAGTATTTTTTTGTTCATTCTTTCTAAAATGAACAAAGAAATAAAGCAACATTGTTTTATTTGTGCAAAAATTGAATATCGCAGGGATCACACAGCTTAGAAGGCCATGACGATGCGATATTACTAAAACATGAAATGTACTGTCGTAAACCGGGCGGTCAAATCCGAAATCTTCTTGTGTTCGGAGAAATTACTACGTCATTGCCAAAATTTCTATAAACGGTAAATTGATTTTTCAAATAACTACCAATTTTTCTTTATTACGTTTTAATTTTTGAAGTATGAATTTACAAAATTATAATTGCGATTTTATTATTTCCAATTTCAATATTGAATTTTTTAATCTTTTTAACTTTAAGTAGCAGTAATATTATGCGTTTCGAATTTTGAAATTTGAATTTTCAAATTATAATTTAGTATTCATTAGCATTAATATTTTGAGTTTCAATTTTTTATTTCAAATTTCTATTTTGAATACGAAATTTTTGAATTTTATGTGGATTTTTTAAATTTACATTTTATATTTACATCTTTGAATAACTTGATAACTTTGAATTGTGAATTTTGAACTTTCTAAGCTACGCGTTTTTTTATTTTCCTTTTATAGTTTCAGCAGTAAAAAAGGTCAATACCGGGATCCCGAAAACCGGTATTCAAAATTTCTTCCGGTACCTATTGTAAGCCCTACACATAGCGCGGTTTTAAATAACGGCCAAAAATACAGATTTCTTTTCTATAAAACCATGCGTATATCAAAATATTCCAAATTAATCAAAGATACCACTACAGTATCAACATTAGATTTCAACCTACCTGTATTCTTATTTTTTGGGAATTATGATCAAGACTGTCAGCTTGTGGGACAGTGTCGGGCATTGGTATAATATACCTTACCAACATGATGGTGTATCTGCCCATTCTTCAAGAGTAGCTTGTTTTGAATAGACAATTCCGAACACGATCTTTAGATTAAAGTCCCTAAACTTCTTTCTGTAGGGTAAATGAAGAAGAAGTGTCCGCTAGGAATATAACAGTTACAGAAGAAATTCAAGATAGTCGCGTCTTTGTTCTGTCAGTATGGACGCTCAAGAAAATAATTTTCACCACATTAATACCCATATATTTATGAATAATGTTTGACTAATTACCTTGTTTTGTAAAAGGTAGTTTTTAATTACTTATCTTTATCCCTCTACAGTTTGACTAATTTGTAAGACGCTTTTCCATTTTCAAAAATATGTTGCTGTTTTACACTGTATCTCCGCACATTCACGATTAATTCTATAAATACTTGGTAAAATAAGTTCTTTCAAATCTTCAACTTAGAAGTAACTAATACAGAAAAGGGTTAAAATTAAAACGTCAGCATCAATCTTTTTTTCTAATTGGAAGGTCTTAATTAAGTTCCTACTTTAAGCCTAAATTAATTTAATTAGAGGTTCGACAGAAAACACTAAAAGAAAAATCCTACATTCGTATTTCACGTAACATATACCTAATAACTTCAAAACTAATTTATCTTTGCCAGTGTGCCTACACAGGTTTCTCATAATTTAGTAGTATTGATTTACTGGTACCCTGTTTCTTAACAGTACATATTTCGTTTGTAAGGTAGTCAGTAATTTGTAAAAATGTTCGAGGTGTTTAAATTTGAACAAAGTTTTATGAAAATATTTCATACATTTTAAAACAAATTTTGGTTAGAATGTACTATAATATTTATTATGCAATTTGAACTCTCTACAAGTTCTGTATTTTATTTCAGGCAACTTCTGGCCCCTAATATCATGCAAAAACATTTCTTAGCAAATGGAGCGGAGCAAGTTTCGAAACAGGTAAGCAATTTTTATTTCTAAACTCATACGTGAAGCGTTTTATGATTTTCAGCAGTTTAAGATAGGAAAATTTCTATTATCTCCTGAATTGTAATTTTTGAGATTAGTCTGAAAAAATACGGCTATAGCTTAATTCGCGTAATGAGATCAAATTTTTCTTTAACGGTTAGTCCATTTTTACAACAAAAAAACTTCGATGGAGTGCATAGCTCGTTTAAAAGTAAGAAGAGTAAATTTCAAGATAGGTAGTTTCTAAACTAATAGAACAAAGTAGGTCAGAGTTTAACAAGAATGGAAGTTTTTACCATTATATTTACAATCAGGTAACTATCCATGTAACACTTTGCAGTTTACTGATTCAACACTAACAAGAAAGAATTGTTATAGTTTGTTAGTAATCAGAATTATTTCTAAAAGGACTTTTAAGCTTTTTTAACTTTTATTTTTATTACGGAAATGTTATAGACACGTTTTCACGAATAAATTCGAACTAGGAAGTTAAAAGGATAATGAAATTATGTCAATTACTTATGAAGTATTTTTATTCAATTATAAGTACTTACTTATTTTTATTTATGAAAAGGAAGGATTTGCTAAGTAAGTAACCTTTTTGTGACAGATATCAGTTGTTTTTTGGTACTTTTAGCACTTTAACATTATGTATTTAGATTTTGTGTAATACTTGAATAAGTTAATGAGGTCTTTCTACCGTTAGCCCTTGTTCTTTTAGCATTTTATAGTAACATGTCTTCTTGTGTTCTTGTATGATACCTTTTATGAAATACATGTTTGTATTAATTACTAAATTTTTGGGGACGAATTTCTTTGTATTTATATACAGGGTTTTTCAACTAAGAGTAGCCACCCTTTATAACTTCTAACAAAATCAAAATTTGAAAAATCGGCGATACCCATCTATAATAATATCGAGGGGGACACTTTTTGACATAGCTTGAGATTTCATACCTTCACCCCCTGGGTCCCACAAACATACCCCCAATTTTTTTAAATGGCAACATGGGTCATGTCATATGTCATTTGAAAGGTCATTTTACATCTTGCATTGCTGCGTTTAAAATTTTAAAATGGTTCAATTGGTTTGTGAGATATTTTAATTTAAAGTTTTAGAGAACTGATATAATTTGCTTCAAAATGTTTGTTCTTTATTTTTTTATTTAATTTTATAGGAAAGGTAATTTGATACGAAATTCATTGTATTAAACTTTTTTTTATTTACACGAAAATAAAACTTAAAATAAATTAAAAAGTCAGTAGGTAATATTTTTATATTATATTATTATAACGACAAATTTTATCAGTTCTCTAAACCTTTAAATTAAAATATCTCACAAACCAATTGAACGATTTTAAAATTTTAAACGCAGTAATTCAAGATATAAAATGACCTTTCAAATGACGTATTACATGACCCATGTTGCCATTTAAAAAAATTGAAGGTATATCTGTGGGACCCAGGGGGTTAAGGTATGAAATCTGAAGCTTATGTTAAAAAGTGTCCCCCTCGATATTATTATAGACGGACATCGCCGATTTTTCAAATTTTGATTTTGTTAGAAGTTATAAAGGGTGGCTACTCTTAGTTGAAAAACCCTGTATAACTTATACGAATAGTACATGGTGCCAGGTTAGTACAGCATATATTATTGGAATCCTTGGGGAGAGACACTTGTTACCGTTATGCCACAAGAAGAAACTACTTAGGTCGTTGTTCGCCACAGAAACTATTAATTTTCAAATAAATTCCTGCATTGATCAAATCTTATGTAAAATGTCACAAGCAAGTTATATGAAAAATCATATAAGCAACAAAAAAAAACTAAACCCAAAAAAATGTGCAAAATGGACAGTTTTCAGTGAAGCAACGCAACAGTTATAAGTGTGAATTATATGTAAGTTTCATTGACATGAAAAATGAATTATGAGCAAAACAAAATAAATGAAATGATTATGTGAGGCGTTTATACTCGCTGACATACCCTTAGGTCCCTTAAGAAAACTAAAAACGAAGCTTTAAAATCTTTTTTGGAAAAATACGCCAACCAGAATGTTCCCGATGACTCCACTATAAGAAAAAATTATTTACAACCACTACATCTCACCATTTTAGAAAAGTTGCGGAAGAAGACAACATGGTAACAATATTTGGGTAAGATACACTAGATGAAACAACAGATGGGATTGGAAGAAGAAAGGAATAAATCGTATTTACTGACGATGAAAGTGTTAGAAAAAGTAAACCATTCAACAACTGCTACATTTTTAACGACCTGCAGGAATCTATTATGTACGTGTGCAACTTGTATATACGGATGCAGCAATATTGTATTCTAAAATGTTACATGCAACTTGTTTAGTGCTTGGGTTGCACCTTGTTTCTTAAAGAATTTGCCTATTATTCAAAAGTAAGTTTCCTTGATTACTTTGCAAATTTGTCAGATTTTGAAAAAATACAAACTTCATTTTGTTTCGAAAGAATCGGGGTTTCTTTTGGTGGCGCACCCCCTTACATACACCATCCTGTAAAAGCACCATTAAGAAACACATTTGGTGATCACCAGATCTTAATCCAGCTGACTATTGGTTATGAGTTATAGTGTTTCCTCAAAGAAAGGATGTTTCTTAGTAGACCTACTACTCGTGAGGAATTGAAATAATCCATATCACGTATCATTCAAAACAATCCACTGAATGCACTGGATCTCATTGAACAGAATTTTTTCTTGTTTGGTCTTTCTTTCTTCTTCTTCTTCTTCGTTCGATTTTGGCCGACTATGGACCCCGTGAAATAACTTCTGATTTTTCTCTCTTCTTTCTTCTCTTCCAGTATTCTTTCAATCTTTCACTGTGTTGTTGCCTTCTTTCTTCTGTACCATTTTTTTTTATTTGGTCTTTATTAATAAACCCCGCTTTTTACAAACAAAATGGTGTTGAATCTCTTGATTTTTGGAAGTTTCGCAGTTGGTTAGAGCGGTACCCTAGCGAGGTATTGGTTCCTCTTGTCACAGGCCAAATTTTTAACGCTATTGACTTTTCTTCATCTATAAAAATTAAAAAGATCAAATATGAGAATTAGATATTTCAATACCTTCTAAATATATTACGATGCGAAATACGAATTAATTTTTTTGATTTGTTTGTAATTAGCCAAAAAACCATCATGACAACTTTTCACTTTCATCTAAAAGTCACAAAATTACGTCATTTCTGAGTAGTTGTAAATTGTAATAAATACTAATAATTAGGCCTCGGATTTTAGGCAGTAAAAAAATCAAAATAGTCGCCTAAATAGGCGTTTACACTCTTCACAATAATCCGTAAAAATACCTGTTTAGGCATATTTTATATTAGGTAAAGTAAATATTTTGGAAAAAATGGTTGGGATTATTATTAATTTATAGAAAATTTATTTAAAAAGCATGAACAGTAAATTTTTTATTAAACACACACCTAGTTTGCGCTAACAATTAAATACTTTTCTAAGTTTTCTGATGTGAACCTTTGACGATTATCATCTAAAATATTTTTATATCTCGAAAATCTTTTCTCCACATCAGATAATGTAATTGGTGCAAATTTAAACATTAGGTCTTTCGCTGAACAGTTATTCTCGTCCGCACGTTCGCCTGCTGTGTGGAAGAACCACCAACCAGCTTCGGAACAAAAAATAGGCACTTAAAATCAATTTTAGGAATTTTAGGCAAAATTAAATGGGGTTCAATTAACCCATGCAACGTAACAAGCAAAAATACACAAGTTTCACATATGTGCCTAAAAAAGTCGCAACAGTCCATTTTGCCTAAAATCCGATGCCTACTAATAATGTGGTGATGGGAATCAGTAGGAATTTTCGAAAAAGCTTCACAACGCCTACAAACAACAGCTTTCCATACGTTTATTGGTCCGACATGTCATTTGTAAAGATTGACTATAGAGGCGGTCTAAGGGTGGACCCTTGGGGGAATACCAGAGGTTACAAACTGACTGATTTGAACAATTCATATGGGTCACATTTTGTTAAGCTATTGTAGCTAAATACAAAACGAATAATTACCAAAATCGCCAATGTCCTCTATGAAATTTTCAATAATTAGCCACTAATTTTAGTGCTTGATTTGCGGATTTGAATGCTCCTGTGCTACGTGATAGTCCAGATTGATTGTCTCGACGTCATCATCTGCAATGTCCTTATGGCCAATCATTCACGTAACGTTTTACGAAAATTTTTAGGTCAGCAATGCTTTTGATGCGGAATTATGTAAATTACAAATATGCGACCGTATTTTTGGCAGGTACATAGAAGATTGTCAAAATTAAGAAATTACCAACTAAATTCGTCCGGATGTCTGTGTGTCTGTGCGTTACAGGGTTTAGAAAGCTGGACGTGGTGTCATCTTATATTATTCCAAATCGCTGGTAAATTTTTTGATCGGATCACCCGTTCGCCGTCGGGACGCCATTAAAGTCAAAATATACACTCTTTCATATCTCGAGAACGACACGTCCAATTACAAAAAGAAAAAAATACGTCCCTTTATTTTTTGAAACCTATTGAGTAATACGTAAACATTACCCTCACCCCCCTGTGGGGTGGAGCGGGGGTCAGTTTTCAATACTTAAATGGGAACACCTATTTTTTATTACACTTTTGGATTCTCCATAAAAAACGATCCTCAAATTGCAAATTTCACCCCCAACTACAACCCCTTTTTTGAGGGTTGAAAGGGGGAAAATTGCACGTGCGCAGAAAAACGATCTTTTTTTACTTTTTTTTCCTCTAACATTTTTTCGTGATTTACAAGTTGTCCGTCACCCTCTCCACTCCCATCTCCCTTAAGGGTGGAAAGGAAAACGACTCATTTACGCAGAATCCGGCGTGCTTCTGTCTGAGAGGGGGGTGGGGGTAGTTATATACATATATAATATAATCATAATTCAATTTAATACATATAGAAAATTTTACACCGCGGCCGGGATTCGAACCCGTGGTAGCTCAGTTGGGAGAGCATCACCCTAGCGAGGTGGAGGCCCGGGTTCGAATCCCGGCCGCGGTGTAAAATTTTCTATATGTATTAAATTGAATTATGATTAAATACATATGACATTGACAATTCAGTCATTAGTCTGTCGAAAATGACAACTAACCTTATCACCTTATAAATCATATACAGGGTGATTCACCACTATTCCCTCGGTCTCTTATGCCTAAACGGTACAAGATATCAGCTTCATTTTTTGGTGACATATGTAAATTGATAACGACTATTTTTTAAAATTATTTTCACTTATACAGGATGCTTCACAAAATTGTAATATATCAAAGTTAGGTTTTTTTAAATGCAACCCCCTGTATTTTTTTACATTTTTAGATTCTACGTTAAAAACGAAGGTAACTGTATTAAACGTTCCCTATACCTATCGCTTACCAATTTTGAGAAAATTGCGATTTTAAGAAAAATATTCAATTTAAACAACCCCTAATAACACGGAAACCACTTACTTTTAGTAACGCAAATTTATATCGATTTATCTTGACCTTTAAGGCTTTCATTTGCACTACGTAGGATTTTGATATTTTGTACAGGGTGTTTAGAAAAAGGATTCATATTTTATATTTTTCAAACATCAAAAACTCACTTAACTTAAATGGAACACCCTGTATGTTTTTATTCTATGTTGAATAACTTTTCATTTTCTATCAAAAACTATGAGTAATTGATATGTCTAAAATCAACGATTAAATAGTTATTAAGATTTTTCTCTAAAATTTGTGTGGAAATGGTTTTGTTTGCATTCTAGTAGGCTATGATTTTTTAAATTGTAGTTGATAATTAGATATGGGATCATAACTTAATTAAAAATGAAATTAATAACAAGAAGTAATCATTTATGGAAGAAAATGGTATAGTAAATGCTCAATATGATGACCATTTTCTTCCATGCACAACCGCACTCGATTTTCAAAAGATCTAACGTTCCTCAGGATATCTGGTGTTACAATAGCAAACGCAGTGGTAGGTGGAGTGTTGTGGACCCCTCCTTCCAATCCGTTTATTGAGGAATTGTCTATCTAAATATTTTTGAAAAAAAGATAAATACCATCCTTATCACATTCAACTTCACCAGAATTTATATGGATGAGGGTTTCTACGAAGGTTGAATTTTTGTTTATGGAGCCTCGAAAAAGTTGGGAGATGAAGATGAATTCTTTAAATATGTTTTATTTACCGACGAATCCACTTTCCACAACATAACGGCTTGGTAAACCGACATAACTTTCATTACTAAATCGTCACCTGTATCGCACTGTTGACCGCCAAAACCGGTGGAGCCTCAATGTATTTGGGAGAATTTTGATTTTTTGATGGAAACTTGAACGGAGTAAAATTTTTACGGATTTTAGAACAACACTTTTTCGAGTCTTCTTGATGAAGTTTGTTTAGATATTATTATTATTATTATCATCAAAAATTTAGTTTGCAACACTCCACCTACCACTGCTGATGACATGAAGATTAGAATAAAGGATGCGTTTGCTACTATAACACCATAACGTTAGAAGATCTCTTGAAAACGAGTGCGGTTATGCATAGGAAAAAATGGTATTTACTACAGTGTTTTTTCCATTGCTTTTAATTTTTAATTAAGTTTTAACCACATACCTAATTATCAACTACAATAAAAAAATCATGGCCTACTAGAATGCAAACAAAACCATTTCCATACAAATTTTAGAGAAAAATCTAAATAACTTTTTAACCGTTGATTTTAGACATATCAATTACTCATATTTTTTGATAGAAAATGAAAAGTTATTCAACATAGAATAAAAACATACAGGGTGTTCCATTTAAGTTAAGTGAGTTTTTGATGTTTGAAAAATATAAAATATGAATGCTTTTTTCTAAACACCCTGTACAAAATATCGAAATCCTACGTAGTGCAAATGAAAGCCTTAAAGGTCAAGATAAATCGATATAAATTTGCGTTACTAAAAGTAAGTGGTTTCCATGTTATTACGGGTTGTTTAAATTGAATATTTTTCTTAAAATCACAATTTCCTCAAAATTGGTAAGCGATAGGTATAGGGAACGTTTAATAAAGTTACCATAGTTTTTAACGTAGAATCTAAAAATGTAATAAAATACAGGGGGTTGCATTTAAAAAAACCTAACTTTGATATATTACAATTTTGTGAAGCATCCTGTATAAGTGAAAATAATTTTAAAAAATAGTCGTTATCAATTTACATATGTCACCAAAAAATGAAGCTGATATCTTGTACCGTTTAGGCACAAGAGACCGAGGGAATAGTGGTGAATCACCCTGTATAATATATACAGGGTGTTTTTTGGGAGCTTTAGTTAAACGTTTCTGGGGAACAATGCAATTTTATATCGAAAATTTTTTATCTTTCACAAGAGTCGTTTCACCTATCCGGGGACACACTGTATATTAGTATATTAAAAAAAAGGTTCATAAGACCAATCGTGAGGCATGAATTCAAGTTTAAACAAGTACCAAAAGGCGCAAATTCTTATAGAAATCTAATTTCAACCAACTTCAAATCTGTAACTAATTATGGCACATATATACAGGGTGTTTTTTTGGGAGCTTTAGTTAAACGTTTCTGGGAAAGTTTTATAGGTAGATTTTTGAAAATTTGTACTTCGGGGTTACTCAAAAAGCCGAATCGATCTAAAATATTTTCAAAATGGGAGCACTTCCGGAAATGCCGGAAGTAGCTACCAACTTCGTTATTTTAAATTGCAACCCCTATTTTTTATTGCATTTTTGGATTCTACGTGAAATTTCATAACTTTTGATACTAACATGTCAATATGTACAAGTTATGGTTTTTAAGTTATTTTCATTTATTTAAAAAAAATGGCGGATGCAGACGGTACTTTAAGAATTCGTTACGTGAAAACGGTTGTAGCTATGGCCAACCGAGTTTTCACCAGCGCTTAAAGGAAGAATAGGGCTTTCTTTTGGTATTTAAAAAAAAGTTATGTTGCGTACGAGGTCACCTATGAGGCTCCAAACTTAAGAAAATTCAAAGACTGAAAACTAAGTTTTTTTAAATGAAATGACCATTTTCTTACTATTGCATTTGATAGAGAATCAAAATGGGCATATGGTGGTATTACATGTTCCTATCCCTATCTTTAATAGTTTCTGACTTATTCTCATTTCATTGCAATGATACCATTTTTTTCGGATTTTTTAGTAGTTGGCCTTATGGCAAACGAATTTTAAACCTATCAATCCGTCACCTGTTAGTTTCAAATCAATTTAAAACCTTGTCTTCTTCAACACATGCTTAAAATGAGCGCCTTCATGTTCCAAACACAAGCTCTTTTTCGTAAATGTTCTGGTGTGGAGTATTGTATGACTTGTGATTCAGTATTGAGCATATTCTTGCAGAGGCAGCTCTTTTGTTGCAGGAACAACAATATTGCGTAAAATTTCCATATCTGACCAAGTAATGTTCCCCAAAAAATAGTCCTGGTTCCTTAACATGTGCCTATTCGTAAAACTCTTACTGTAGGTAAGGTGGTACAAAGCTTCCAAAATTCAAACAATTTCATTCCAGTGTTCGGATGGTACTTTCACTAGAACGTGGTCTTTGTGGGTATCTCTCAATGAACATATGACAGGCATGTGACGCAATTCTGCTCATTTCACCATAAATAACAATTAGATTCCAAAAATCTTAATATGTAAAACCATTGCGAGCCATTTTTCATTTTTTTCGATTATTGAAAGACTTATGAACCTATTACAGGTGACGGTTTAGTATCACTTGATTTGTTCAAAACTGGATTGCCATGGTCCATGTCATAGTCGACTACTACAATAAATTCGAAAAAATGGTATCAATGCTATAAAATGAGAATAAGTCAGAAACTATTAAAGATAGGGATAGGAACATGTAATACCAAAATATGCCCATTTTGATTCTCTATCAAATGCAATGGTAAGAAAATGGTCATTTCATTTAAAAAATTTGAGTTTTCAGTCTTTGAATTTTCTTAAATTTGGAGCCTCATAGGTGACGTCGTACGCAACGTAACTTTTTTTTAAATACCAAAAGAAATCCCTATTCTTCCTTTAAGCGCTGGTGAAAACTCGGTTGCCATAGCTACAACCGTTTTCACGTAACGAATTCTTAAAGAACCGTCTGCATCCGCCATTTTTTTTAAATAAATGAAAATAACTTAAAAACCATAACTTGTAGATATTGACATGTTAGTATCAAAAGTTATGAAATTTCACGTAGAATCCAAAAATGCAATAAAAAATAGGGGTTGCAATTTAAAATAACGAAGTTGGTAGCTACTTCCGGCATTTCCGGAAGTGCTCCTATTTTGAAAATATTTTAGATCGATTCGGCTTTTTGAGTAACCCCGAAGTACAAATTTTCAAAAATCTACCTATAAAACTTTCCCAGAAACGTTTAACTAAAGCTCCCAAAAAAACACCCTGTATATATGTGCCATAATTAGTTACAGATTTGAAGTTGGTTGAAATTAGATTTCTATAAGAATTTGCGCCTTTTGGTACTTGTTTAAACTTGAATTCATGCCTCACGATTGGTCTTATGAACCTTTTTTTTAATATACTAATATACAGTGTGTCCCCGGATAGGTGAAACGACTCTTGTGAAAGATAAAAAATTTTCGATATAAAATTGCATTGTTTGGGGTTCAGCCCTGCTTAGTTAAAGACTAATTTCTGGCATAATTTTAGTTTTCTAAAATCATGTATGCCTTGGATATTTTCAAAAATCTGATTTTTGGTTCTAGTAAACTACCTTTGTTAGTGAAGATATAACAAAATTTGATTAACAAAAGTTGTTTAGAATCATGAAAGAGTCCCACTTCTAGAATTTCAAGCACCTAGGCCAACGTTGAAATTTTGGCAATTTACAGTAATTTTCAACTGATTGGTGATATGACTCTTGTAAAAGCGATAAAATTCTAAATAAACAAAATAAATAAAAGAATTTCTTTAACAAGAGTCATATCACCTATCCGGGGATAAACAATATTAACTATCAGATAAAAATTATTGTAAATTGCCAAAACATCAACGTTGGCCTAGGTGCTTGAAATTCTAGAAGTAGGACTCTTTCATGATTTTAAACAACTTTTGTTAATCAAATTTTGTTATATCTTCACTAACAAAGGTAGTTTACTAGAACCAAAAATCAGATTTTTGAAAATATCCAAGGCATACATGATTTTAGAAAACTAAAATTATGCCAGAAATTAGTCTTTAACTAAGCAGGGCTGAACCCCAAACAATGAAATTTTATATCGAAAATTTTTTATCTTTCACAAGAGTCGTTTCACCTATCCGGGGACACACTGTATGACGCGAAATACCTTTATTAATATCTCGAGATTTTTCTCAATTATTTTCATTCAAAAGAAGTTGACTAACGTTTCCCTTTAAACTATATAGCTTCTTTATTGTCGACCAAAAAATAGCGCCTTTTTACATAGCATAGGACTTGGAAATTTTTCGTACTATAGCCGAAATTAGAGAAGAAAAGATTAAAAAGAACAAGAAAGAAAATTCATTGACTGTGTCAATGAATTGTATAGTTGTCGTTTCCTATGTCATTCAGTGCAACGTTCAAGTATTGCAACAGACGCATAAAATTCATATAGGTACGATGTGTTCGTTTGAAAAGGTTGCACCTTTAATATTTCAGAAATGCGCCGTGTTAAAAAGAAATGCCGAAACACGTCAACTTTCAACTTGAGGGGGATACTTTGTGTCGCTAATATCATAACGTCAGATTCACTGCCAACCCTTAATTTTTTTCAAATGGCTTTAGGTATCAAGTCATACCTCATTTAAAAGGTCTGGTAAATCTCTATTCAAACATATGTTTTTGCATGATTAAATAAGAGTATTTGTAACATTTTTATCAGATCCTTTAAATATAACATAATACGGGAGCAACGGAAAAGTTTAACGGATTCCATTTTAAACAACGATTAAACAACAATGGAAGCCTGGTACCAAAGGCAAAAATATATCATTCAATAGATTTACTAGACCTTTTGAATGAGGTATGCCTTTGATACCTAAAGCCATTTGGAAAAATTGAAGGGGTATCTTCAGTAGGAGAGGATGAATCTGACGTCTATGACATTAACGCCACAAAGTGTCCCCCTTCAGTTATAAGTTGACGCGTTTCGGAATTTCTTTCGAATACATATTTCTGAGATACTAACCATGGGTCCTTTTTAAATAAACACAGTGTATAATGTTTGTTATAAGGATAAGTAAGATAAGAATTAATTATGAAACAAAACTGGATATTTATTATTAACATTTATAAAGTAATCACCTACATTATCAGATCCTTCTTCTCGGTTTCCAAATAAAGCAATAAATCTGTTGATCCCTTTTGAAAAGAAGCTTTTAGAGAATTAATTTTTGGACATCAATACCAATAGAATTTCTACTGAATAGGCGTATTATATGAGTTATACAATTGAAAATCAGAATGAATTTGCAAATATTTTATCTACATTAAACTCAATTATATTACGTCTAATAGCGTTTAAAGGGTTTATCCCATTTTTGACTACTTATAGAAAATTTTGTCGAAACTGAAACGTGAACTAAATACACGTCTTATCCGGAATTAGTAAAGATTATTTTAACTTGCTACTGAGTAGATTGTAAATTTATTGTGGAACTTCTTTTTTTTTTCAGGAAATAGAACATTGTTACTATCATGGAACCGTACAAGATTATCCTGGTGCAACTGCTGCGTTTCACACGTGTAATGGTGTCAGTGGTGTTATTCACGTAGGCAACGAGACGTTCGTTATTCATCCTTTTTATGGTGGCGATCTTTCGGTCAGTATTTATTTAAGATATTCCTTATTCAGTTGGAGATTATTTTTGGTAGTACGGAAAAATAATAATCATTCATAATAATTTTTGAGGCAACGATACAAAAATTATAATTAATTTGAGAAGGCGGATGAGCGAATAAATTATAATTTAAACATTCGCTTTATAACTTTGCGTATATAAAGTTTTGGAGATCTTTTTTACCGTTTCAGTTTGTAATTAATTAACAGCCTTTATGCCAGATACTACAACGACAACACGAACAAAGGCAAAAAGTTATTAATTCAAGCATTCGGGTATGAATTATTTAATGTAACTCAAATTTTTTCTCTGTTGTTTTCATTTCAATTTAATATATGAAAATGATCGAATATCAATGCATTTTAAGAAATAAAGTTACCTCATTTCACATACTACTGCTGTGGAATTGTGCACTTTTATATTTATGTAGAGAAGGATTCGCATCTGTAATAAAAAAACTTAAAAAAACTTAAAAAGACTTAAAAACTTAAACCACAAGTTTATGCAATGAAAAATGCTTGCTTTTTTGAAGTTGATCTGGACCTCATTGTTTATATAAATTAACTGTCAACGAAAATCAAGTAACATTTGCACAGATCAAATTTGTATACACTTCCGCAAGAACAACATGGAAAATCCAAGATCCCCGTTACACCACAAAATCTAAAAGCACAACATGAAGTAGTCACTGTTAATATCGATTTAAAGTCAAAACATAACGCAGGATACGTTTCATGTTCCAAGCCATTGTTGTTTCTTAATAACTGTACATGAAATATAATTTTGTAATTTAAATTTTATCGATTGATAAAGCATTTATATATACCGCGGCTTAATGCTAAAAAGAAATGTTTTCAATGAGAAAAATTTTGTTCGTTGGTAAAAAGTTAGTCATTTTTGATATACAGGGTGTCCAGAAATGAAAACGAAAATCCCAGTTAGTAGACATTATTTTATGTCGATTTAACCCAAATTACCTTAGTCCAAAAATGCTTCTTAAGCGAGCTGAAGCTCCTTATAGATGGTGGCATGAAGTACATACTTTTTTTTGTCATATCTCAAAAACGTTTCGATCGAAAATGTCCAAGCTTTACACAATGACTTACCTTCTGATCGCTGTAAATAATACTCCCTTGCTGCGGCCATTAGCGTCCCATGTGGAAGAGGCCGCAGACATTTTGGATGGTATTTTTTTACATTTATTTTTTTGGCATTTTTTGTGTCAAATTCGAATTCTCTAGGGTCTTTTCTAAAAATAATGTGCTCTTGTTTCAAATCGTTAGGATGCACCCTTCTCGAGAAAAATAAATTTAAATAAATTACTAATTTATTAATTTATTTAACTAAATTACTCTTATGTCAAGTTATATCAAAAACAACAAATTTTACAGTAAGTGCTCTACATGACGGCCGCCTGTTTCAATACATATTACGAAAAAAAGTACTTCATGGCACCATCTATAAGGAGCTCCAGCTCGCTTAAGAAGCATTTTTGGACTAAGGTAATTTGGGTTAAATTGACATAAAATAATGTCTATTAACTGGGATTTTCGTTTGGCACCTCATTTCTGGACACCCTGTATAATTAGTTCTTTTGTATTGCACGAAATGCCACTTTGGCGATCGAGAACTGATTTTTTTAACGAGGCGCAACCGAGTTAAAAAAATAATCGAGACCACCAAAGTATTTCGCGCACGAGTTGCAAACAAAAATTTTTCTACAAACGTGAAAAAGTTGACAATTATTTTAAGGTTAAAATACAAAACTCTCATATAGTTTACATGCAGTAGGCGAAGTAAGTATTTCGCGCACAGTGTCATAGTAACGTAGGAATGTGAAGAAAAGGGTCACTTCGCGTATTGTTATCAATGCGCAAAACTTGTCATTTTTTAACGTTTGTAAAAAAAAGTGTTTTTATAAATAGAAACGTTACGTTCCTAAGAACAGTTGAATGATTCATTGTCGATGCAAGAAAAATAGAATTATTCGGCGGTCCTGTTCCTTCTTACCAAAGTCCGTTAAGAGAAGAAGGAAGGCTCTGCAATATAATTGCGGCGCTAAGACGCGCGAAGTCCTTCCTCCATAAAATTCTGAAAAACTTCCGATTTGATTATTTCAACAACTACTTTTCGAATGTTACCCAAAAAAAATAATCGGAGAGGGTGAAATTACGATACCCTGAAATCCAGTCGGTATTACCACTTTTTGACATTCTTTGGAAAAATGCCTCTCAAAATTTGCATCATATCGGTACCGTACCGTTGAAATCACATGTGATGTAGACTGCTGTAGATATGTTGCTCGTGCTCATTATGATTCTGCATTAAGTAGTATATAGGGTGATTCACGACAATTCCCTCGGTCTCTTGTGCCTAAAGGGTACAAGATATCAGCTTCATTTTTGGGTGACATGTAAATTGACAACGACTATTTTTTTAAATTGTTTACAATTATAGAGGATGGTTCACAAAATTGTAATACATATATCAAAGTTAGGTTTTTTTAAATGCAACCCCCTGTATTTTATTACATTTTTAGATTATACGTTAAAAACTAAGGCAACTTTATTCAACGTTCCCTATACCTATCGCTTACCAATTTTGAGGAAATTGTAATTTTAAGAGAAATATTCAATTTAAACAACCCCTAATAACACGGAAACCACTTACTTTCAGTAACGCAAATTTATATCGATTTATTTTGACCTTTAAGGGTTTCATTTGCACTACGTGGGATTTCGATTCCATGCACAGGGTGTTTAGAAAAAGGATTCATCTTTTATATTTTTCAAAGATCAAAAACTTACTTGACTTAAATGGACCACCCTGTATATTTTTATTCTGTGTTGAATAACTTTTTATTTTCTATCAAATACTATGAGTAATGCATATGTCTAAAATCAACGATTAAAAAGCTATTAAGATTTTTCTTTAAAATTTGTGTGGAAATGGTTTTTGTTTGCATTCTAGTACGCCATAATTTTTTTGTATGGTAGTTGATAATTAGGTATGTAACAAAACTTAATTAAAAATGAACCCTTTAGGCACAAGAGACCGAGGGAATAGTCGTGAATCACCCTGTATATAGTTTAAATTTATGTAGACTGGTTTCTTTTGTTCAATTATTTTTATTTTGAAGAGTGATACCAGTTATTTCTTGCTGTTTTTTATGGGGAGTTGAGGAAAATTCCCACTTGTCGGGTGTAATAAAACGCATAATTCAATAACGTTTCGCAGATCTTTGTCTGCTTCTTCAGATTTTATCTAAAAAATTTTTTACAATTGTTAAAAGGTTTTTTTAAAAAAGAACATTTATATTGACGAATCAAATTTTTGTACTATGATGATTCCGCCCTGTATATATTTAAAAAAAGTTTGAAGGGTATTTTCTAAACACAATCATTCTGTGTCCATTGAGTTATTATTTTCTTCTTTACTTTGACTTATCCTACCATTAAAATCTTCTAGTACAATTATTCTATTTTCGCTCTGTTTTCCCACCATATCAATAATGGTTGCATTTTTGTCACTTTCTGATTCCCCTCATCCTACTAGGTATGTTTTTTCGGTTCCTATTTTCTCGATTTCTGTTAATCCTAAAGTTCCGATATTCGCGTTCCAAATTTATCTGTTAGTTCGAATTGTTGGCCCTTTTGACTTTGACTTTTATTGCTATTGTGATTATTTTTCTATTCTTTATCTTGTGCTATTGTTTGCGTTTTGGCCGTTCGTCTGTCCGTCTGAATTAACTTCGATAGTTTGAACTACTCTGCGGTGAATTGTCTTAGAGAACTCAAACTTGATGTAGTAAATAGACTATACCTTGAGAGTGTATCCGACGTTCTTCAAGTGTTTGTGAAGAGGCGCTCCCATAAATTAACCGACTGAAATTATCAGGGATGCCCCAAATCATTATTATATAAATTTTTTGAAAATTTTCAAAGCCAACCATGTTTTGTAAAGTATGTAATTATAAATTTAAATAGAAAAATGTAAATAACTCTGTAATCATTGATTTTAGGTATAGGAACATGGTATATCAATTTAAAGGAAATTTATTTCTGCATCGAATGGACTGATAATTAAATAGGCATTCCATTTGAGAAAAGAGACTTTTTAAAGTTTTTCTTAAGTCTGGAAATAACGTCAAATAGATACTTAACCGCGGGTAATTTTTTATTATCCATTACACACAATTATGTCTCAATATTTCGACATTGAGAACCTAAAATCCCATTTCCCTAACTTTTACCACTTTCGACTTTCAATTTTATTTCCTAAACAAGATTTTGAAATTTTTCAGTGAAAAAAAAAATTTTTCTCAACAATCGAAATTGATACGCCGATTATTTTCAGCATACTTATTAAACATTTTATGACACATCAGAATGTGAAAAAAATGCCTGGTTTGTATTTTAAATAAAGATGTTGATACTCACTTCCGGTATTTCCGGAAGTGCTGCCATTTGGAAAATATTTTTATTTAATAGATTAAACACGGCATGTCGCATGTGCCAAATTTCAAATTTCTAGCTTTTACCGTTCTTGATATACTTCTAACCGACGACGGTCACCGTGAGACACCCTGTATAGTATATACCCATTTCTATGGGCAGACGAACAATGCATTGTGACGGTCAGAAGTAAGTAAATATGATGGTTCTGGATGGTTGGGAATCCTTTTGATAACTCGTTCTTTAAGAATTAAAACATCAGAATGTGTCATTGCTTGAACACTGATCCATTTGCCCGATACACCTTTGGCAGTCAAAAGTGTTGACCTGCGGTACTAAAGAGTCCACTGGAGCAGACGATGGAATAGTGCAATTATAAATACACAACTAAGGTCCTGAATTCGTAGTACATCTAGAAATTGGGAATGTCTAAGTAAACACCCATTGACATAATGACATCAATTTAGACGCCAGTCGTGGCAGTCGGTATCGAAATTAATAAAAATCAAATCTATTATTCGTAAAATATATTTAGAAGACACGAGACAATTGTTACCCCACTGATTGCCTTTATAATTTGTTAATTATGTAAAAATTATTTGTTCTCTGAATGTATCTTGTTTCAGATACTCCAAAAAATACAGGGTGTCCCACTGCTCCGTGATCGGTCGATAACTCAATGTGGGTTGAAGATACAGAAAAAAGCTTCAAATAAAGGTTGCTTTGATTTAAATTGCGCATCTTTTAAAAATATTCTTATATCTACAGTATGTTAAATTTTCACGTGGCAGGAAAATGTCACTTTTTTTTAAATGGCACACCCTGTATTTTTTTCTCTTAATGTATCGACCAAGCATATTTAAATCACGCCTGAAAATTTTTTTGATATTGGATGTGCGGTTGCCAAGTTATTAATTATTTTGTCAAAATTTGGTACAATTCAAGGTCGGACTATAATATTCATAACTAAGTTATTCTTCAAAAAGCAAAAATTTATTTAACGAATAATATTACCCTAATGTCGTGTTACTCTACAAAAAAAAATTAAGTGATTAATTTTATACAGAGTGTTTAAAATGAGAATTCAAACTTTGTGAACATTAAATAGAATTTATACGAATATTTTAAATGGAACACCCTGTATTTTTATTTTCCATAAAATTCTCGGCAAAAAACCCTATTCAACGGTGTATTATTTCCTGGTATTATTTTTTGTACTTTTATTAATATTTACGATTTTTAAAATTTCACGTAAAAAAATTTTGTTAAAAGTAATTTTTGTTTAATTATTATTACAAAATACCGTTTTAATAGTTGTTATCAACGCAAAAAAACAAAACTCAAGTCCTGTGACTATCTTAATTTGTAAATAATTAAAACGAAATTTTTAATAAACGGTACTTCTCGAATTTTTAATAAGCGGTGTTTCTCGAAAATTAAAATAGAAAATAAATACAATATCTCTCATTAAAGTAAATGTTCAAAATGTCTTCCACTTTGATCAATGCACTTTTGAAGCCTAACCCTAAATTGAGATTTTAACAGTTCCCCAAAGATAGTAATCCATGGAACTAGTTCAAAGAAAGTTTCTGAAATATCTTTTCTTTAAAAAGTACCGGGAATATCCGGAAAGAGGTTATAGCCAGCTCCATCTTTTAGAGTGCTTCCAAATGCAATCTTTACAGCAGCGTAGGATTAGATTAAACCTCACATTTTTGTTTAAACTGTTACACAACAAGATTGATTCCCCGTCGTTACTGAATTTAATTAGACTTCATGTACCGAGAACCTCTTCTCGATCAAACCATCTGTTTTACTTGGAATATTCCCGCACTAACCTGCTGAAAAACTCGCTAATTCATACGATGTGCAATTATTTTAACACTATTTGTAATAGCGTTGATATTTTTGAATGTTCTTTGGTTGATTTATTGAACTTTGTTGTTTAATGTTTAATGTTTATGCTTGTATATTGTCCTGTAATTGGGTCCTCTTACCTGTTGGGCAATAAATTATTATTATTATTATTATTATTAATCCATAAAGGTAAGGTCCGGTGACCTTGGCGGCCAAGGAAAAGGACCTCCTCTACTTTATTACTAATAAATCCAATTCTCGCGCGCACCTCTGACTGTTGCTTTGCTTTAATTATTTAGAACTTAAGATAGTCACAGGACTTGAGTTTTGTTCTTTTGCGTTGATACCAACTATTTAAACGGTATTTTGTAATAATAATTAAATAAAAATTACTTTTAACAAATTTTTTTTACGTGAAATTTTAAAAATCGTAAATATTAACAAAAGTACAAAAAATAATACCAGGAAATAATACACCGTTAAATAGGGTTTTTTGTCGAGAATTTGATGGTAAATAAAAATACAGGGTGTTCCATTTAAAATATTAGTATAAATTCTATTTAAAGTTCACAAAGTTTGAATTCGCATTTTAAACATTCGGTATAAAATTAATCACTTAGTTTTTTTTTGTAGAGTAACACGACATTAGGGTAATATTATTCGTCAAATAAATTTTTCCTTTTTTGAAGAATAACTTAGTTATGAATATTATAGTCCGACCTTGAATTATACCAAATTTTGACAAAATAATTAATAACTTGGCAACCGCACATTAAATATCAAAAAAATTTTCAGGCGTGATTTAAATATGCTTGGTCGATGCATTAAGAGAAAAAAATACAGGGTGTGCCATTTAAAAAAAAGTGACATTTTACTGCCACGTGAAAATGCAACATACTGTAGATATAAGAATATTTTTAAAAGATGCGCAATTCAAATCAAAGCAACTTTTATTTGAAACTTTTTTCTGTCTCTTCAACCCATATTGAGTTATCGACCGATTACGGAGCAGTGGGACACCCTGTATATCTAAATACAGATACTGTATCTCATGTATCATGTATTTCGATACTTAACAAGCATCTAGATACTGTATGTAGATACTTTTATCTCGATACATTACAACCCTAGCTGCTTGTTTGTCTATTTTTCGCCTTTTGGTCAATATTAGTTGATTTTACATTTCACTTCTACTTAGTGTTATTTATAATTAGGTACCTTATTCAACGTAAGCTGCACTACCCTTATGTACTTATATTCGAAGGAGAGGGGTCTCGTAGTTACCTAATGTCACACGTGACCGTCGCGTCAGTAAAATGCATATCATCATAAGCAAGATCAAACTATTATTTGCAATACCACCTTATTTCTTGTGACGAGTATTTTGTGTTCTTTTTCACTTCCATAAGGTTACGATCAATTTGTATTGCAGTAAACGTTACATTTTATTACTCCATAACTTTCGATCAATAGGAAGTTAGTGCGAGCACACAACTAAATAAGTAAAAGAAATGTGTACATTTCCACATTCGATAGTTGCTCGATATAATGTTTCCTACCTTAGAAACTGTTAAAAAAATAATTAGTTATTGTACTACTGATCTACAAATATTATTATTATTATTATCAAATAATGGGATTATTCAGATGTGCCTGTGTTGGAAGTGTAATTCTAAAATCGTAGTCATTGTAGCAAACACCGAATAGAGTAGAAATTGGCAAAGTTAGTTAGCTAAACTTTATATTTATTACAAAGCGTTGTCGCAAACGTGAATCGATTTTCCGCAACTGAGGTGATCTGACTTTTAGTACAACTTTGAAACTGAGATTTGCAAATTAACATCTGATTCTGCGAAAGTTTTTGATATCGTTTGGTGGATTTTAATCGGAGGCCATGTTATCGACAGAGAGATTTAGGCGGTTGGAGTATGGGGTGAGATGGTTTGGGTAATTGGCTGTCAGTTGTCATCAGTTACCAGACATCTGTAGATTCAAACAAGGAGGACGTGTTCATTAAAACTTACACCAATTAATTTTAATTAATGCTAACGCGCCTACGTTGAGTATCAGCAAAATGCATAAATGGAAATTTCCAAATGCAATCATCTACCTACGTGTTTATTACCACTAAATTATTTTCTTTCTTTTAGATTACCCTTTCATTGATTCATCTATTATAATTTGTGTTTTAAACTTGAAAATTAATTAGGACATTTTTATTGTTTTCGTATTTGATTAATTAATCTATGAGCTTTTCAAGGTTCAATTGAATTAATCATTATTTTTTTCTTTATGTGTATCGTCATTTTCAAATTTCCATCAGTGCTACATCTTTTATTTACTTAATAATTAATGCTCTAAACTTTCAAATAATCTTTCTGTGCACTTTAAATACGCACCACAAATGCTTAAAACACTTAATTTATATGTAATTTTAAAATAATCAAAATATGTAATTTTATTTCAATACCTATACAATACATTTGAAATTATAGATTGATGTATATTTTTAAATTTAATTAAATGTAAAATTGTGTTTGTGAAAATTATTTTGTATTTAGATAAACTTCGCTCCAATTCGCTTGAAGTAAGAAGTGCGTACTTTGACTCTTTTAACTCTTCCAATTAGCAAACTTCAAAATTGGCTCGTTCAGTTAATACATTGTTAATAACTTTTAATTTAGTCAAAAGTTACGTTTTTTGACTTTTGTTTTACGCTATAACCCCTTAATTATTAATTGAAAGCTGCATATTTTTTAATAAACTAATACTTTCTTGGGAGAACATTTGCCATATGCTAGGGAAATGTGAGGAAAGAGTTGAAAAGTGATACTGGGAGATAAAGGGAGGGGTTTAGGATGAATGGATCAGGTGGAGAATAGAAGAAGGGTGTGTATGTTTTAGTAGGAATCCTTTGTATAAATTTTTTCTTTTTTACAAATAAAGTATACATACAACTAATACTTCCTTCAATTAGGGTTACCGCCTTTCACTTTTGTTAGGTAACGAATATTTGAGAAAATAACCACTTTTACCGTAAACTCTTACCACCAATTGCCTTTTGAACATTTTGAAATTGAGGAATTGCTAAGTATCATGCGTAAAAATTGATAAGCTGCACCATGTTCTTTAAAATACAACAGTTTCAGGATATAGATTCGTCTATAAAATCGTTTATCCACGACTATCAGTGATTAATAAGTTATTGTCATTAGCAACGTGAGTAATGAATATTACTCACTATTATTTTATATATTTCCATGGTAACCGTCCAATACAGTCAATTAGAGAATTTTCAAATAAATATTTAAATTGAATTAACATTTATAGTCGTGGATAAAGTATAGTATTCTACTCGCGTATAATGGCTATTATTCTCTCGGTAATTTATGCCACTCGCCTGCGGCTCGTGGCCATAAAGTTACCTCGTGAATAATAGCCATCATTATACGCTCGTTGAATAATATACTATTTCCCACGACCATATACGAAACCAACACAATTACGTATGTGCGAAAATTGGCAATATCGTCCTAGGTAAAAAACCAGTGCGATTTGTTTTCGCGCTGTGTGTTAGAAATATAACGCACAATTCACAATCGAATAGGCGGCTGGGTCAAACAACTAAAATGACAGTTTGAATTTATTCGCGCTGTCACTAATTTTGTTAGCAAGTAGTTCATTGGTTTTTTTTATGGTCGTGGGAAAAATAGTGTACAAAACTCGCAGGAAAGTGTCTAACTCACTCGCGGGATTGCGGGCACTCGGCTAACGCCTCGTGCGCAACTTTCCCGCTTGTGCGTTATTTATCACTTTCCATACTTGTTATGTAATATACTATTAAAATATGCATTTTCAAACTTAAATATGTGACTCATAAGATAATAAAAAATTCAAAACTTTAACTGAAATAATGTTTTCCAAACACCTGTCTTGAGTTTACTCAATAATTACTTATAAGTTGTGGTGCAGATATCTAACCTTTCAGATTCTCGTCGCTGCTACTGTAATAAACCCTTATTACACGTCATGAGATTTTGAAATTAATTTTGAATTTATTCACCTTGAAATTTTTGACTAGTTTTAACTGGTTTGCACTAGCAGCGTGCTCTACTTATCGATATGTTCCGAATATTTCGAATGGGAATCTTCGCCCTAAGTAACGTATCGAGGGAAACTGTTGACGTATTTTCCCTAGTTAGTAAGTTAAAGGCAGTTTCCATGTTTGCATGACAGTCTAGTTCTTATTACGACATTAGTGATTAAATATCATATATCTATAGACCTTGAAGCCTCGTTCATTGGTTCCTTCTCCAATTATGGTTTAAGTCACCTGAGTACTTAACAACTCTCACTTCTCATCATTTTTCATCGTATATCACTAGGATTTTTTACAGTCACTTTATTACAAACAGTGGCGACAAGCGTGGTATCGATTTTTATTGGCCGTGGTATATTTTACCTCTTAATGGCGGCCGGACTAACACGTGGTAGTTTACCTTTGATCGGCGTATAACTTTTATTTGGATTTAGCAAGCTGCTAGGATACCACCGTTGAGTTCATATAAACCCGCCCAAAATTTTGCCTCCTAATGGCGGATGGGGGGAGCTGCTTGTCGCCACTGTTTGTAATAGAGTCATTGTAGGATTTTTAACTCTTGCTATAGTCTCTTATCTTTTTTTATTTTAGCCTTTTAAACCCAGCGTGTTTAAATCGCGCTTTCAAAAACGCGCGTGTTTTAAAGTTGCCATGGCATCATCATCAATTTGAAAAACGTGAATTCTTATTGGTTATTGATCTGACAGGAGTACTTTGTTACGTCAAATAAAATGACAGATTACAAATTAATTTCCGTTTTTCTCATTTCCATGACAACGAAAGGTATACTGAGTTCACATTAGGAATTCAACCATTTCACATTGTTAGTTCTTATTTCCATTTCAATACCAGATTTCAAAGTGAACCAATAAACAAAAATAGCGTAAAGTATTCGTGGATAACTGGTCTTTAAAACACTTCCTCTATTTCAAGCACTCCGGCTGCGCCGTCGTGCTTGAAAGCCTGCGCGTGTTTTAAAGACCTGTTTATCCACTTATACTTTAAAATACTATTAATATCATTTTTCTACTAGATTTGGTGCCCTCTCCATCATGTTTTCTTCAACTCGACAATATAGTTATGTTATAACTTTCAACTTTTAAACACTTAACTTAAGCTCTGGAACAATATCTTATATCAACATAGCATGTACATGTACATAGGGTGGAACATTTCCACTAGAAAATTTTTTGATTTTTTTTTCGATTGTCCTAGGGTTTCAAAAGATGTTCGATAAAGAGAGATTAATATAGGCAAAGGCCAATCCGAAAATAAAAATTCAATGATCTTGCGCAAGTCACATAATGCCAAAACTTAAAGATTTTCCATGCGCAGCATGAAAATGTTGCTTGATATGGCTAATTTTTTTTTCTAGCCCAATCTTTATAAGTCTTATAACAAATGGCAACTTTTAGAGCTCTAAGTAATCATAATTATTATTTAGAAAAAAATTCACACATTTTATTTTTTTTATTTCAAACAAGGAAACCAATTTGCATACCTATCCTATATAATAAGTAGAAAAGTGAAAATAGTTATTGTGTGCTATAGTGAGATTTGGTTTCTAAAAATGGCATTATGGATCTAGACCCCGAAAAATAATAAACGACAGCCGAAGCTTCTGTAACCAATTTGACACTCCTTTCTACCGCCTGAGTGTGGCAGTTCTTCTAAATTGTCAATATGAAAAGTCAGAGGCGGCTCGGTTAAGATTGTTTCTTCTGAGTTCCATGAAATGAGATCAGTATGATGTGAAGCTTGAAAATTGAATTTTGGTATAACAAATGATCGAATTTCTTTTGGACCCTTCCTTTCTGAAGATCTTATTTTTACCAAACAACTATATTCCAAACTTCGCATAACTGGTCTTTCATCCGAAATCATTTCAATCAGAATGTTTTCTGGGTGGCCAAAGTACCCATTTCGTTGGATGACGGGGTCTATAATGTTTTTCAATTCGTCATTAAGATAAAATAGAGAATAGAAAAAAGATAAAATTGAAATAAATGATTGGCTCCATTTGCGGATGACGAATTTACTTTGATATTGAACCAACTTGGTGCATGAACTTTCATTACAAACTCAGCCAGCGTCTGCAGATTGTCAGAGGGCTTATCGGTGGCAACATACAATACATTTTCATGTTGCGCAAAGCTCTTATTTGTGTTATGACGTCATTTACCTTGCGCAAGAGGAAAGCAATTTTTTTCCTCAAATTTTTTTACGTTACTCTTACCCTAAATTGCAACTTTCTACGGTCAAGGCTTTCCAGTTTGAATTTTTTTTTACATAAAACAGGCATGAAACGGATACGCCAATATAAACCCTTGACTATTAACTTAAAAAGCACTGTTTGCAATAAATCCAAACACCTCATTTATTATACCATTTCAACTAGGGGTAGGGTTCACAATACCGGAATTCCGGTATTTCGAAATCCGGGATCCCGGACAAAATTTCTGCAGTATTTAAAACCGGTATTCGTACGTAAATACCGGTATTTCGGTATTAAATTAATTTTATTTTTAGTAGAAAATATTTTGGATTAATTATATTTATAACTAGTGCAAAACATTGTATGTATACAGGGTGGGCCAATAGTATGTGGATGGAAGACTGGCGGATTATTAACGAACATTTCGAAAGTTTGTTGATGGGATATGGTAAGGCTACAAATCTAAAATATTTTCACTTGAATCGCAAAGTTTATACAGGATGATTTATATCAAAGTTGAATTTTTTTAATGGAACCCCCTGTATATTCCTTGGTCAATTCTAGTGCGACTTTATGTGCCGCAGATAGTACTTAAAACGAATCGTTTGGCCGCATGTGTCCAAAAAATTGAATATCGCAGGGATCACAAAGCTTAGAAGGCCGTGACGATACGATATTACTAAAACATGAAATGTGCTATCGTAAACCGGACGGTCAAATCCGAAATCTTCTTGTGTTCGGAGAAAATACTACGTCAATTGACAAAATCTCTATAAACGGTAACTTGATTTTTTGGCTTTATTAGGTTTTAATTTTTGAACTATGAATTTACAAAATTATAATTGCGAGTTTATTATTTCCAATTTCAATTTTGAATTTAATTTAAACTTTAAGTAGTAGTAGTAATATTTTGCTTTTCGAATTTTTAAATTTGAGTTTTCAAATTATAATTTAAGATTCATTAGCATTAATATTTTGAGTTTCAATATTTTATTTCAAATTTCTATTTTAAATACGAAATTTTTGAATTTTATGTGGATTTATATTTAATTTGGAGCTCCTATCGATCATTTGTAAACTCCTCTTTGAGTTGTACTATCTGTATAGTTTTTGTGTTGATAAATGAACGGAAAAGGAAAAAGTACACACATTTTTTTCAATTTAACTTAAATTTTTTTAAAAGTAGTGACGAGATAAATAACCCAAACGGAAATACAAACATATTCACGATTTCTTTACACAAACCATAGCGACGCAACCCATAGCCACTATGTTGATTTACATTAAATTAAGAACTTTTATTAATAAAATTAAATATTTTTGTTAACATTTCAAAAGCAGGATTGAACAAAACGCTATACAGTACTCGTGAAGAAACGAATTCGTTCACTTATGTGCCTTTTTGCACATTCGGCGAGCACTTCGCGTGCGAAACTGGCACATGCGTGAGAGAAACTCGTAGGTTTTCAATTGACTTAGCCTCATATGGTCATTTGCACAACAAAATTTAAGTTATAGGTACTTATCACTAATAACGATTGCTTCAAAAACAGTTACTGTGGAAATTAAACTTTCGTTCATGTTATGTGGGGCTTTTCTTTTATGGTGCAAAATAGCACCAATTTTTTTGATGAGGTGATCTTAGGTAGCTATGGTAAATTACTTGTGTACTATGTCTTCAGTAGATTTGGTGGATAATGTTTTTATTGAACCATTATTATAAACGACATATCGTCTGGAAATCTTAATTGGCCAATTAATAAACATGTTATAATAACGACACGTAATTCCACTCAATTTAAAATTGTTTGAGTGGAATTACGTGTGATTACCATAATATACTTATGCAGTTTCACAAAGTTTAAAGTTTACATAACATTAATGAAATTAATAAACGTTCTAAAATAATATTTAAAGTTAGTTGTAAATGATTTCAATTTTTGATATTGGTACTTCATAAATTGAATTCTTCACTATAATAATCTCTAATCGAGAGGGTCGAGTTCAATTTTTTATGGCAGTTGATGATCCTAAGAAAACATTATATAACCTTGCAGTTCACAATCAAGATGTCTTTAAGCAACCCCCAAGAAATTATGTACAAAAGCATTCGAGTAATTTAGGTGCAACGTCGATTAATACATTTCATCCCTTATAAAACTTACCTAAACGTTAATTTTATTAGACCCCTCACGTACTTTGTATCGATTCCAATCGATACGTCAAAGTCTTTTATCCAATTCCCAGCAGACTTTGGGACCACTTTCTCATTGATCCTTAACTTTGAAAAATACATTTGATTCACGGTCCACCGATTTGATATTCAAACATAATTGCTCTAGACTTTAGCAAATTGCAAAGAACTTTCAATTACGAGAGAAAAAATAGTACCCATCTTGTTTCATTTCTAACCGGAGATTGCAACATTAATTGATAAATACGTTCGTCCATCAATACAATTTATCTGTACGTGTTTAGTATCTAAAGGGTTAAAAACCTACCCTTTCTCGGATGTTTAAGTTAAATTTTAAACGAAAAAAATTGTAGACGTCAACTGGACTAATAAAATTCAATCACGTTTCGTGCTCGTTCCAATTTAAGAACGTCTGTATTTGCAGCAACTTTTCGAAAGTTAACGAAAATTAAGGAAGTGTTATTTAACAAATTTGGAAAATGTTATGCTTCCAAAAAGTTTGCTAAAAAGGTTAACGTAACTAACAACATCAAAGTTTTCGATTTATTAAAAATTGTGGACCGTTACAAATTGTTCGTTAAAACGATTGCGAAAAACGGTTCCTTTACCTAATTGTTATTAACGGCTAGGGGAGAATTGTTCCGAAAATAAAATTATCATCCATCGACAGCTTGAAGCGATTTCGATTAAATAAGTGTTTATGTACTGCGTGTCGAGTGTCCAAACTTTGAACCAAAATACATTTGGGAGTGTATTTCACTATAGCTTCTCATCAAATCGAGTTGTAATTAAAGATTCGCAATTACATGAATTAGTTTGTCAATTAGGGTCCATAATAAAGAACTAATTGATATTTTCCTTTCTTAAAAGGGAATTACGATCACATTTACTTTACATAAACGACAATGAGGATTTAGAATTAACCGATTTTTATGAATTATTGAAATGTCTGATTGTTAGACTTCAGCACTTTATAACGCATCTTTCTTCCGAAAAAGTCATTTCTTCCAAGTTTTAATTGCCCAGTGAATCACAAAAGACTACCTTATAGATCTTGTACATACATATTCAAATGTGTTTGCACTTCTACGATAAGTAAAGTATACTACGCGATTGCTGGAATGCAGCATTCTAACTCCAACTTATCCCCGTTCTCTGAATTAAGAGGCTTTGGAAACTCAGAGTCGCCCGCCTCTGTCACTTCTGTAATCAGGAGTGGCGGGGAAGAAACTGCCATTCTGTTTATCGTAGATTTTTTCTCATGTTGTCATTTTTCCGATTCGAATCCGCTTTGACCTTGATCACTACTAACTCAGGTTCTGAAGTTGGCCAAGGTCACAGGTTCTAAACTTGAACAAGGTCGCAGCTTCTCAACTTGGTCGCCTATAAAGCATGTCCACGGTTCTGAACTTGGTTCAAGGACATCGAGTTCCTCGAAATAGTAGTATAGCTATCTCACTTCTGGATATTGGTCAAGGTTACAGGTCCTGAAGTTGGACAAGGTCACAGGTTCTGAACTTGATCATGGTCGCAGTTTTTGAACTTGACAACCAAATTTCCGGTTCTGGACTTGGCCAGGTTAATCAGCTCCCCCTTATCAGATCATCTCGATTTAAACAGATTTAATTCCAAACAGCTTTATACAACCAGAGATGGAACAGGGTAAATGTAACATATGAACCGCTATACCTGTTTGTATAAAGCTGTTTGGAATTTAAATCTGTTTAAATCGAGGTGTTCTGATGAGGGGAGCTGATTAACCTTACCAAGTCTAGAACCGGCAATCTGCTTTAGTCAAGTTCAAAACCCGTAACCATAACCAACTTCAGAACCTGTAACCTTGACCAATATCCAGAAGTGACATAGCTGATAGCTATACTACTATTTCGAGGAACTCGATGTCCTTCAACTGTAAAGAGTAATTTATATATTTATTATATAATAAATTTGATAATCAAATTGTAGGTGTGACTCCTTCCCACCCATTTCCAAAACTGCCCGCCCCAGTCAAAATAGGGGGAACAAGATTTGAAACTGTGGAAAAACTTTTAAAAGGACCGCAAACCAGACAAAGGGGTCTTTTGCTTATTTTTGCTGTTCTGAATACAACCGTTTTTCCAGTCTACCGATTATCCGTAAACCGTTCTTGATTCCTGAAAACCTTATTTGTAAAGTCCTATTATATTCCTGATTCATTTACCTGAAAACCTGATATTTCCTGAACCGTTATCCTGCTTATCCCTTGGTGTAAAATCCCGTGTGTGTCGTTCCTGTGTGCGTACCCACCTGTGGGGTTAGAAACCGTTTTTAGTTCTTTTTGAGGTAAGTCCGTTTATATTTTTCTTTTTCTTTATTAATGCATTCACCTGTACATACTTTAACATGTAAGACACCGGTAATCCGTGATTCACCTGATGTACCGTTTACACCGTTTATTTGTTTAATTGCATGCATTCAAGATTCACTCTAGTTAACCCTGTATACTTTTCAACAGTAATAAACAATCCGAAATAGCATTTATATAAAAAGGTTTGTGATACTACGTTGTTTGGTATAACTGGAGTGCGACTTTTCAACCCGTTACACTGCATAATAATTTAGCAGGAGATTCCGTAGCTAATTACACACAAAAGATTAATTATCGACCAATTGTACAGTTTACTTGGCTCCTTTAGAAGACGACAAAAAGGCTAATTAACCTGTATGCTTGTAGGTAGGAGCTCTTAAGGGCATATTTTCTAATAATCACTGGTTTTAACCAACCGACTCGTTTTAACCCTGAACATCTAATCTGGCAACGCAGATAAAGTTCGTTTAAATAGGGTAACTTGCTAATTGAGGTGGAAATTGAGAGTACTGTTGACAAGTTAAATTTGTTTATTTATTGCATTACCGTAAATTTTCTCCTTAGTCAAATTAGTTCTCCAGACGTTGAAACCTTAAAGGTGAATTAATTAATAAGGGAAAGAATAAGTATTTGGACATACGTACCTGTAATTAAAACCTGATTACGAACGGATTGTCTAGCTACACCTGTTGCTACGCCATTTTGTTATTTTGAAATATATAGCCGAGAGGGACTCTAGCCGAGATAAAGCAATTGAGCCACCTGTATTCCGAACCGCCAATTATTTTGTAACAAAATATTTAATTTTCATTACAGAGTAACTAGCGGGCCGATAGAGGGCGACATCTGAGAAGATTTTAAGTTCGAATTTACTTGTATTTAGAATCCTGTTTTTATTTTAGTTATTTTGTACATATTTACTTTATTATATTTCCTTTATTTAACCGTTGTTGAAACTAACAGTGCTTTACTAACCGAACTGAGCTATCATAAAAACACCAGGGCAGCCTATAGAACCAAGTTTAGAACCGTCGACCTGCTTTATAGGCGACCAAGTTGAGAAGCTGTGATCTTATTCAAGTTTAGAACCTGTGACCTTGGCCAAGTTCAGAACCTGTTAATAGTGATCAAGGTCAAGGTGGATTCGAATCGGCATAGCTATACTACTTAAGTCTACTACGCGATTGCTGGAATGCAGCATCTTAACTCCGACTCAGTCCCGTTCTCTGAATTAAGAGGCTTTGGAAAGTCAGAGTCGCCTCTGTCACCTCTGTAATCAGGAGTGGACGGGAATGATACTGCAATTCTATTTATCATAGAAAGCAATAATTCTGCACTTAAATATTCTTAAATTATCTACGGTTTAGCTTTCTTATCATTCTTCATAAAAGGGTTGACAGAGACCTGAAAATTTCAACTAAACCTACTCTACAATTATCTTTTTGAATTACTTACCACAAATGAACTTACATTGTGTACACGTTAACGTCACTTCACGTTTTATGATGCTGATTGTGTCCTTACTCAGCAGGAAGTTTATTATTGAATACCGGTGCCGACATTACCGTCTCGTTTGTGTATCACTGCAATGTAATATTTTGGTGGGACACAATGCAGAGAATTGGATTAATAGAAAAAATGGCAAGTTTCTTAAAATTTATAGTAAATTCGAATGCAATGTGGCTCTTAAATATAAATTAATTTAAATAGCATTTAGCTAAAGTGGTGTTCATTAAATTAATTAATTAAAGTAACTCCATTTAGTCAAACATATTGTCCTTACATAAAGATGGCAATTTAATATAAGGTTAAAGCAACGTACAGGATCTTTTTTTTTTTAATTTTGCAAATATCTCAAGCATCCTTAAAGAAGTCCCCGGAATTAACGCCGTAATCCTTTTTTAATAGCTTTGCCGATGTCGTGTTCCTAACCAAACGATTCTTACTTCCGTCAAAATATCCTTAGGGAATACGTTGGTATTTTGTTGTCGTATTGTTACTTGTAAGCCTTTCTGCCAGTTAAAATCATACAGTACACACATGTATAAAAGGCATAAATATCAAAGTTTCATTAAAACGTGTATCTAGTAGTTGTAATCTACATGGTTTTCGTTTTATTTTATTGCTGCTGCAATTGTGTAATTTCATGTTTATTACCATTATATAATTACACTTTTATTTATGCAATTTTGAGCTCATAGAATCGAGCAATTAACTGAGAATTGAAATCTACCGTTATATTCGAACGTTCAATGGGAAATGGACGTGTTATTTTTCAATTGGTCCAATCGTTCTGTGGTATTCAAAAACGTTAGTCTTTTAATTCAGTTTTATTTTCTGGTTTGACCATCGTCAGTTCGATTGTTATTCATTGGTGAAGCTCTCTACAGACAAAAATCTAACTCCATTGAATCCTAACTCGAAATAAATTATACACTTGCGTTTTTTAATATGAACATTGTGCAAAACATGGATGATAGAAGGGACCATCATAATTCAATTGCAACATGGTATTAGCGCGAATGAGTATCTTACAGCATCCCAAATTTAATGTGAATGTACTTTGACAAAAAAAATATTTTGTTGTTTCTCTAAAACAACTTAATGTAAAACTCAAATATTCACCCTCTATAAGACAAGTTCTGATTAGATTATAATAACTTTTACCCCCCTCTGACGACTCGAGCGTTACATTTGTTTTTACCTGAATACAGTAGCTATTATTATTCGAACTACTTCCTCTCCCTACTCTTTGAACCTTATGCCATTAACTAAATATACAGGGTGTCTCACGGTGACCGTCGGTTAGAAGTATATCAAGAACTGTAAAAGCTAGAAATTTGAAATTTGGCACATGCGGCATGAAGTGTTTAATCTATTAAATAAAAATATTTTCCAAATGGCAGCACTTCCGGAAATACCGGAAGTGAGCATCAACTTCTTTATTTTAAATACAAACCAGGCAATTTTTTCACATTCTGATGTGTCATAAAATGTTTAGTAAGTATGCTTAAAATAATCGGCGTATCAATTTTGATTGTTGAGAAAAAAAATTTTTTTCACTGAAAAATGTCAAAATCTTGTTTAGGAAATAAAATTGAAAGTCGAAAGTGGTAAAAGTTAGGGAAATGGGATTTTAGGTTCTCAATGTCAAAAGATTGAAACACCATTATTGTCTGTAATGGATAATAAAAAAATGTCCGCGGTTAAGTATCTATTTGACGTTATTTCCCGACTTGAGAAAAACTTTAAAAAGTCTCTTTTTTGAAATGGAATGCCTATCTTATTATCGGCCCATTCGATGCAGAAATAAATTTCCTTTAAATTGATATACCATGTTCCTATACCTAAAATCAATGATTACAGAGATATTTACATTTTTCTAATTAAATTTATAATTACATACTTGACAAAACATGGTTGGCTTTGAAAAGTTTCAAAAAATTTTTATTCAAATATTTCTTATGCTTTTATGATTATTTAAAATTCTATCTATGCAACTTCTTGACTATCCAAGGTCTCTTTCCGCCGAACGAACAGAACTTTCAGGGAAAACATTAAAATATCCCAATACATTGGTTTCTGCAGCGTCATTGGGGACAATTCGCTTTGCCAAATTTCGGGGCGCATTTACTTCGCCCAAATTTAGAAAATTCTTTTCAATCATCCTGATTTTTCGTTCTGTCATTGTAGGTAAATGCGGATATGTTTCGTTAAAGTGTTGAGTGATTCTTTATTCCATGGTTAAAGGTTCTGCAGGTCCGAAAAGTAATACGAGCAGACTCGCCATGAATGTAAAACAAATGTAGAATATCAGCGTTTGTGTATTCCATATTTCCCAATTAAAAACAAATATTAAACGCAAAAATCAAAATTCAAACAGATAACACTGATAACAAACGTAAATGTAGCGTAAACTTTCAAACTGATAGCTAACTGACAACTGTCATCATAAGAAACAATTGAATAAAAATTTTTTGAAAATTTTCAAAGCCAACCATGTTTTGTAAAGTAGGTATGTAATCATAAATTTAATTGGAAAAATGTAAATAACTCTGTAATCATTGATTTTAGGTATAGGAACATGGTATATCAATTTAAAGGAAATTTATTTCTGCATCGAATGGCTCGTAATTAAATAGGCATTCCATTTAAAAAAAGAGACTTTTTAAAGTTTTTCTTAAGTCTGGATATAACGTCAAATAGATACGTAACCGCGGGCAATTTTTTATTATCCACTACAGACAATTGTGTCTCAATTTTTTGACATTGAGAACCTAAAATCCCATTTCCCTAACTTTTACCACTTTCGACTTTCAATTTTATTTCCTAAACACGATTTTGACATTTTTCAGTGAAAGAAATTGTTTTTCTCAACAATCAAAATTGATACGCGGATTATTTTAAGCATACTTACTAAACATTTTATGACACATCAGAATGTGAAAAAAAATTGCCTGGTTTGTATTTAAAATAACGAAGTTGATGCTCACTTCCGGTATTTCCGGAAGTGCTGCCATTTGGAAAATATTTTTATTTATTAGATTAAACACTCCATGTCGCATGTGCAAAATTTCAAATTTCTAGCTTTTACAGTTCTTGCTATACTTCTAACCGACGGTCACCGTGAGACACCCTGTATATTGTGACTGACGTCTTTTTTTATTACGAAACCAGAACATCATTTTTGGGAGCCATCATTGGATGTTTAAATTTCTCATGCACTTGAAATTTGAATTTTAGAGACTTCAAAAACGATATGAAGATATTAAAGCCGTATTTTGTATTCTTTAGCACCTACAAGCAAGACCCACCAGGGCTGTATTTACAGGGGGGTGGGAGGGGGCCTTGAGGGACTATAAACCCTTATTATGATCCGGATTAATTGGATGTAGGAATGATCTTCAGATTGAAATAATTTTACAAAAGGTTGTCGCTTTGTCAGTTGTCAAAGAAACATAAATGAAGAAGAGCGAGGATTCTATCAGAATCATACTGTATTATTCTGACAACACTATTTAATTAGCAAAAAATGAAGACTAATCTGCTGCTGCTGATAAAACTGAGACAATGGGTCTGAAACATAGTGAAAGAAAGCTGCCCAGAAGCTTGAGGATGGGTAACATGTATCAAAATTACATTATGTGTAATCAAAAGGAAGGAGACTTTGAATACAGGTTTATGCCTGTGACGTCAGAACGTCAGTATAGTTATTTGTTCCAAAATTTGGAACTACAACCTATGAAGGTCAGTTTCAGAGTAGTTTTGGACGAAGCCATGGCATAACATGAAACCTTTCTCTGTGAACCGGTTTGATAAAAAATTGTTACATTATTTTCTCCACCAAAGTGAACTCATTGTTTTTAATCGAAGCCCATAATTTGAATAGTTTCTGTAGTGATCTCCCAAAGCTCCATTTCCAGTAAAATAATGACCAGAAAAAGTCTATAATGGGAATGGGACACTTCATTGTCGCCAGCTCATGGTCACCAACTCACTACCGCCATCCCATCGCCATGCCGACACTCTGACTGGCAATTTCATTGTCAAGCCATCTAAATACGAGTTGACTTTTTACCAACTCAACTGAATGCCCAATGTCCGGCAATGAAATGGCGATAGTGAGTTGGCAACCATGCAGGGAGATAATGAAGTGTCCAAGATCGGTTTATAATATCAGCTGCAACCCCTTCATTGACAGTGGTTTCATAATACGAAAAAATGGATTACTTCCTCGCCAACATTTTTGATGTACGTATTCTTCTATTACATAGACACCTGTTGTAGAAAATGATCCCAGTGTTCAATGTTGTCAATAACAGGGCACTGGTACACAGGGTGTTTTTTGAGAGCTTTAGTTAGACTTTTTCGGGAAAGTTTTATAGGTAGGTTTTTGAAAATTTGTACTTAGGGGTTACTCTAAAAGCAGAATCGATGTAAAATATTTTTGGATTTTACATCAAATTTTATTTCAGTTGAAGATAATTAATGTACTTGGATATTTCACGACGTACCCCACTAATACGTTGCGAGACGCGGAAATTGCTTTAAGTTTAAATATTAATTGCATCCAAAAAATCCTAAAAAACTATCATTATCGCCCATTTTCTCACTATAATGGGCATTCGATGCAACCAGGCGAATTGAGTTTATGAGTAGCTAAATGTTAGGGGACCAGGAAACATTATTTGGTCAGACGAGGCTAAATTTAGTAAAAATTTAATCGCCTTAACTAGCATTACTGGTGCGATTAAAATCATTGTTTGTGTCGAGATGAACACTTTCAAAAATGCTACAGTTTATTGTATTTTGTGCTTTTAAAAACAACAAGATTTTGTGTTTCCACATTTATTCAGAAAATTTGAATGCAGATCGTTATTTGGAAATTTTGCGTAATATTTTTGTTCCTACAACAGAAGATCTGCCTCTGTAGGAATATACTGAATCACAAGTCATACGAAACTTCACACAAGAACATGTGTGTGTGAGCATGTGTTGAAGAAGACAAGGTTTTGAATTGATTTGAAACCTATAACAAATGACGAATTAATGTTACTTGATTTGTTTAAAATCGGTTTGCATGGCCAACTACTAAAAAAATCGAAAAAAATAGTATCAATGAAATGAAATGGGAATCAGAAACTATTAAAGATAGGTATAGGAACATGTGATATCAAAATGTGCCCATTTTGGTTCTCTATCAAATACAATAATAAGGAAATGGTCATTTCATTTTAAAAAATCGAGTCTTTGAATTTTCTTGAATTTGAAACCCCATAGGTAAGGTCGTACGCAACTTAATTTTTTAAGTTTACCAAAAGAATTCTTCTCCTATGCATTAGTGAAAATTCGGTTGCCATTTCTGGAAGCGCTGCTATTTTGAAAATATTTTACATCGATTCGGTTTTTAGAGTTTAAATTTTCAAAAAGCTATCTATAAAACTTTCCCAGAACTGTCTAATTAATGCTCCTAAAAAAACGCCCTGTATACCAATACACCATTTTTTCGCTGCAATTTGCTGGCGTAGCATTTTAACCTTTTGAGGGCACTATCTTCGCCACGTAACTAAATAATTCCCTATCCTCGAATAACATGAACTTTCAACATCATTACAAAATATTGTCGCTGGCATTTGAGAGCTTCTATCAAATGACTGCATTACAGCATTAAAAATACCAACCAGAGGATTTTTATAAAATACTCCTCGGCGGACTTATAGTCGACATTAGCCTATATTTCATTAACGACCTCGTAAAGCAAAGGAAAGCAATTGTTTAGATTATATGGATTATAAAATTTTCAATTTACTTGCTCGATGTAACGGCGGAAAATTGATCTATATGTTTACAAGTATCCAATTTCTTAAAAAAAAAACAAATAATTAAAATCTTTCAGACTTAGACAAAATACTATAATAAAAAAGGGATTTCCGAGATCGAGTACGCTTTTAAACGGTAAAATTTACGATTATAGCATATGAAATAAAAATCTTGGGATAAAAAGTGTAGCAGCCAATAAACCATAACGTAATAAAATTAAGTAATAGTTTTCCTTCTAGATTTTCTCAAAATATCATAGAAATTGAAATATACTGAAATTGATAAAGCTGCAGAAATTTCTAAATGAATTTTGCGAAGCTTTGTTTCCACATATGAATAGATGAGCACACGATTCTTATTCTTGACTTTTATATTAGAAAAAGTGCGTCATAAATTTTGATATTATTTGTAACGTTGGTGGGTTCACTTCATATATAACTAAAATATTTCATGAATATTACATTTATTGTAGCACATAAACAATATGAATGTTCCCCTTGGTAATTGTTGAACGATTTCCTTGGGCTGTAGAACGTTCTTGTAATTCAAAATTCAAGTTCTGTGATATTCAGTTGCTACCTAAGGCTATTAAAAGTGATTTTGATACCTTCGATGCTTGAAAAAAGAAAATGTTTAATTTTTCTGCACATTGAAATACAGCACCAAAACGTCCTTGAGCTATTATTAAGTTCATTAACAAATTTAATTCAAACAGTTATCAGATTTGAAGGAGGTCGTTCTCTTTCTTATACAATTCAAGGGAAGCTTATGGCATTGCTAGAAGGAGTATGCAGTAATCCCTGAACAGCAATAATGAGCCCATCAAAACAACTACCAATGCACTTTGTAACATAAATCAATAATAATCAAACATTGGATTCTAATATATACGAGCTTTCTCCTTTTCTACAACTTGTACAAGATATAACTAATATCCGCCACTTGGGGATGCATCCAATGGGAGATAGAGAACTCCGCATGGATTTTTTACAACGGAAACGACAATTTCGTCTTTAAAAATTTACGTTGGTCGTGGAGCAAAAACTAGCGCCTTTTCTTGTCATGCTAGGGTTCGATCCCCCAGGTCCTTTAATAATTTTTTCTATTATTTTATTTAAAGATGCTTTATGTTTGAGCATACAGATGTAAAAAACGTTTTTTACGAACTTTTATACCTATACACGTGCAAACATTGTATTTTTAAACTTTAATAATGATCATAAAATCCTATAGTAGTTTATTTCGTGACCATCAGTGGTGTTGAAAACATTGTAAATATACATATATGAATAAAATAAAAGTAATATAGACATAAAAAATACAAAAACCAAATTTAACAAAAACATGATAAAAAGTTATTTTAGTTGTAAATATAAAAGTATGTAAAAATAAGTAAACAATTAGATATTAAAATATAACCTTATAAAATATAGGCTGACTAGATTTTGATAGTGTTTATAAACAAAACATAAAAATATAGCATTTTAAAAATATTATTGTTCAAGGTACTCATTAATTGAATAAAAACAAGATTTTGTCAAGTGTTCCTTTAGCACCCTTTTAAATTCTTTTTTTACCTCAATAACACGTATTAAGGGCGGCAGCTTATTATACAGCTTAACAGAATGAAATATATACGATCTATGGTATATTGCACTTTTACTTAAATCAGTTCTATATAAATTATTTCTAGTATTGTATGAGTGGAAATCAGAGTTTTTGAGGTAACTGCTTTTATTACTAGCCATAAATAGGCAGCATTCATAGATTAGTAGATTGTAAACTGTCATAATATTGTGTTTCAAGAAAAAAGGCCGACAACTATCCCGCTTAGTTAGGCCAAACAAAATTCTTATCGCTCTTTTTTGAATTTTTAAAATTTTCACCAAGGAGTGAGTATGCCCCCAAAAAATTAAACAATATCGAAATGTGGATTCAAAATAAGCGTAATAAACATTCAATAAAGTTTTAAAATTAGAAATTGGCTTTAATCTGCGTAAACAAAAAAGTGCTTTATTTAATTTATTTACAATTAATTCGATCTGAACAGCCCATTGAAATTGATTGTCAATAATAACTCCTAAGAGCCTTGTTGACACAACATAATTTATTTTCATACTGTTTGCAAAATTTTGCACAAATTCTGCATGCTGTGTATTATTTAGAAATGAAATAAGATTAGATTTATTTAGATTAAGAACTAAACCGTTTGCAGAAAACCAATTTTGCAATTTGAGTATTGTTTGTTCGGTGTTGAGTGCTAATTCTGAAACCGAATCAGCAGTTATATTGATGCTAATGTCATCGGCATACATTGTAGTAGGGTAGTATATGATGTTGGGAAGATCATTCATAAAAATTACAAATAGTAGTGGCCCAAGTATAGAACCCTGGGGTACTCCATGACTGATTGTAATTTCCTTAGATTGACAACGTCCAATTTCATTATTGTTTGAGTAATCTATTTCAACAACTTGTTTACGGTCTGCCAAATAAGACCTGAAAAGTGCCAAAGTGTTTGAGCGAATGCCATAATATTCCATTTTTGCCAACAATAAATCAGGATCGATGAGGTCAAAAGCTTTCGATAAATCTAAATTTATGCTAACAACCAATTGTTTTTTATTTAAAGCATTTAATATTGTACTAAGAGTATTGTGTAAAGCAGTACTTGTTGATCTATTGTTTAAAAATCCGTGTTGGCAATCTGTAAATAAATTACGTTTTTCAAAATAAGTTAATATTCTTTGTTTAATGGCGGTTTCAATAATTTTGCTAAATGTTGTCGGAATTGATATTGGCCTATAATTTTGAATATTATCCTTCTCTTTGTTTTTATAAAGTGGAATCACCTTTGCTTTTTTAAACTCTTTAGGAAAGTATCCAGCATCAAAGCAAGAATTTATGAGATTTGACACGACTCCAGAAATGATATTTGAGCATGCCTTTATTGTTGCAACTGGAATATCATCAATACCAGTACATGACGTATTCTTCAATTTTCTAACTATACTCGCTATTTCGTCTGAAGTAGTAGGTGTAAGGTAAAAAGAATTTAAGTTATTAATTTTTAGTGAGGTTAAGTGCTTAAGTGCTGAATCATAGGAGAGTAACGGACTAATCAAAGTTGTCGCAATTGTAGAAAAATAGTTATTAAATTCTTCTACAATAACTTTAGGATTTTCAGTTAAAATTTCATGAACTTTTACCGCAAAATTTCTTTGTTTGTCTGTAGATTTATTTAATTCTTTTTTTATAACGTTCCAAGTCGTTTTTGGAATATTTGATGACTGTGCTATATTTATATCAACGTTAAGTTTTTTGGCAGCTTTACAAATTTTTTTTAATATTTCAGAGTACTTTAAATAATACTGTCGCAGTACGACATTTGGAAAGAATTTTAAAAGTTCATAAATTTCTCTTTTTGTTTTTGATGATATTTTAATGCCATTTGTGATCCAACTTTTTGACGGTTTAATAGCAACTTTTTTTAACGGATGTATTTCGTAGTACAATTTTGAAAAAGTATCAAAAAACGTTTTTATTTTCTTACTAATATTTAAATCACTAAGATGTAGGCAAGACCAATCAATTAGTATAAGATCATTTAAAAACATATTTTCATTTTTAATGTTATTTTTCCTGACCCACTTATAACATATTTTAGGGTTATATTTGAACTTTATATTAGGTACTGTCATTATTTGTATATTGTGATCAGTAAAACCCGCCGTAGTGTTCAATGTAGTGATTGAATCCACATATTCGATATTTGTAATGAAATTGTCTATGCAAGATTTAGAAGTGGCAGTAATTCTTGTAGGGGTAGTGATTGTTAAGGAAAGCATATACGATTCTAATAAAGAAAATAAACGGCGTGTATTAGCTGTGTTTTCTAAAATATTTATATTAAAGTCACCACATAATATAAGCCTCTGAGTTCTTGCGTGCATGTCTAAGAGGTATTCTAATTTTATAAAAAATGTATCAATGTTCGTTTGGGGAATTCTATAAATGCATATAACAGTTACCTTACACACATCTATTTCAACGGCACAACACTCAAATACCTTTTCGACACTCAACAATACGTGTTTATGTAAAGGAGTAAAGTGAATATCATTTTTTATGAAAATAAGTGTGCCTCCTCGAATGTGTTTAGATCTGCAAAACGCATTGGCTAATTTAAATCCTGCAAGTGATACAGTGTCGCATTGTAATGAGTTTAACCAGTGTTCTGATACACAAATAACATTTATATTTTTAAAATCTTCTAAAAACAATTCAATATCCAAAATTTTGTTTTGTAATCCTTGAACGTTGACATGCATAATGGTGAAGGTATTCGAATTTATTCTAAAAAAGATGAAAAACTATCAAAATCTAGTTCATTAACCAGATCTATCACATGACTAGGTTCCTTTTGTTTTTTTAAATCTTTGTTAAGGAATACATTTTTATGTGGTCCGTTGTTTACTCTACAATTATTTTGTAATATTTGAACTTGTGCAAAATTCTCTTTTGTGACAAAGCGATTGTCGACTTCATAATCACCCACTTCAGTAATGCGTCTTTGAGAAGTACTACATTTAAGACCATCCTCACCTAGCTGATGATTATAATTATAATTATTATAATAGGGCTCAATGTTGACTAAATTATTAAAATTGATGCTAGTTCTAGACATATTATCTATTACTGTTTTACTTAAAACATGGCCTAACTTATGTTTACCGCGTTTATTTACATGTAATCCATCTTTGGAAAAATGTTTGTGCTCTAATACTGTATTCAAATCTATAAATATATAATTATAACTTAAACTATTGTTATACAATTTTACGTTGAATTTGTATATTTCTTTATTTAAATTCACATTTCCCGACCTTAAAAAGGGAGCTGATATTATTATTACATTTGTATGCAAAAGCTTATCAAAAATAGATTTAATCTTATTGTTATTCACATTTGTTCCATTAAGTACATCATTTATTCCACCAATATTTATAACATAATCGTTGTAATTGTAGTTTTTTGCTAAAGATTGAGCGTCTGATGTTACATTTGCAAAGGACGCACCTGGTTTTACAAAACCTTGTACAACGTATTTATCACTTAACAGAGGTGTTAGCACATTTGCTAAACCTCTTCCAAGACTATCAGACAAAATTAAGACCTTGTCTTTTTCTAGTGTTAGAAGTTTATCTTTATTCTGGTCGGCCGGGATGTCATTTTCAGTTGTGTTTGCCATCACTTGCAAATTACCGGATAAAGGTACCTTTGCTTTTGCCAATAGATTATTAGGAACAGTTCTTGAAAACTCAAGGTTTTTTGGAAATTGCGGTTTATTAATACCGTTTCCTTCTTGCAACTTAGGTTGGGATACTTGAGACAATTTCGGGGACATTCTGGCATGAGACAGTCTTTTATTGACTTTTTCTAATTGTCGCACCTTAGATTCTAGGCGCCTTATTTTTTTGTGCGTAACGAGAATATGAGGATCATAGCAGAAACGTGCTTTACGTTCAAGTTGCTCTGACCTTGCATAATTAAGTTGCACATCCTTAATGGTACTATTATTTACGTAGCTACCATTTAATTGAGATTTTAGTTTCCTAATTAATTCAGATTTGTTACCTGACTTAGTTACACTTAGTTTACTTAACTCATTCTTAAGTTCATACACTGTGAGGTCAGATATTCGTCTGGCCATTATGATTAGATACAGCCGAGTTTCCACAATTTATTATTTAATGTTTACGAAACTTATAATTATCACTTTCACTTTATATAAAACTACTACACAATCTAATAAAATAGTAAGTTCAAAAACAACAAGCTTTAATAAATGCGCAGAGCGAAACGTTCAGACGTCCGTCCGTCAGCCAATCATTTCTGTACTTCCCAGGACTTCAAAGAGTGCAATAGTGAATACCCTATCAAAATCGATTTAGTAGTTTTTACGTGAAGCTGGAGCATACAAACAGACATACAGACAAACAACCACAGACAAAAATTTTGTCATCCAATAGGTTATTCAAATGGCCATTACTTGGCTAATTTGTGAGATTTTGAAAAAATAAAAACGCACACTCGGTATCCTTCAAGATAATGTCGATAGAACCATGTCTAATCATGGTCATGCCATGGAATCAAGTGAAATAAACCAATAATGCGATCAACGTTCTCTAGTAGCTGTTATTTACCATTCAGATCACAGTTCACCTCATAGGTTACGAGACTTTCAAGGGTTCACAGTTTAACCTACCATCTTGTTACTTCAAGTTTTAAAACGCACCTGCTTCGTTTTCAATCTTCTTGGGTTGGTCCTATTATCCAATTCTTGAAACCAGTTACCCGTTCCCACTTTCACACAAGCGAATAACATTTCTTAATTCGTCAAAGTATGTATATTATTTGGGCTTATGAAGAAAATCGTGGGTTCATCATTAGACGTCCCATATTACCCAATCACTAAGGCCAGTGTTAAGTCTTCGCCATACTTAATCTATACGAGAAGCTAAATGAGAAACAAAAATGTATAATAGACGTATTTTTAGACTTGAGCAGGACTTTTGATTTGGTAAAATATTAACTACTTCTACAAAAAATGTATACTCTTGGCTTAAGAGGAAAAATTTACAAATGGATTGCATCATATATAGCAAATAGGTCACAAATTGTAAATATAGATGGTATTAAATCAGAAACATTACCAATTAAACAAGTAGTCTCACAAGATTCCGTGTTAGGACAAGTATTTTTTAAGATGTTTGTTGTTGCAGATAAGTTGTTTCTACTTACGGTAAATGCCTAGTTATATTTTACTAATAGTTATCTCATTTGTAGTATTCTGGTATGTTGATTGTCATGAGGTATACAGGAAATCGCTGTAATTTCTTTACCAGTTTCGACAAATTTTCTAAATCGTATTCGGAATCACGAATCTGAATTTGCAAGAATTGCGGATATTTTGCGTGCTGCTAATGAAGCCTATTCGAGCGTGCTTCCCGTAAAATCAAAAGAAAGGTATGGCAAAATCGTTACTATACAGGGTGGTTTGACTTGCAATGTCCAGACGATATTTCCTAAACTAATAACATTAGGAAAAAACATTTAAATTGAAAGTTATTGAGTATTACGTATTCTATAATTCTATATTATAGGTCAAAAAAACATTTTTTTTGTTGAACCATTTTTGGTGAACAAAAAAAAATTTTTTAAATAGCGACATTTTTTTTATAATTTCAAAAAAAGAAAACTTTTCTGAATTCAACAATGTATAAATTTCAAATTTTGATATGGAATTTATTTAAATAAACAATAATTTAATGTCTTAATTAATACAAGAAATATTTGATTTTATTAACATAAGATACTATGAAAACAAAACGGAACATCATCTGTCAACAAATTTTTCATGTTTTAAGTAATAAAAACATAATTTATTTTGTCATTATTCGATCACTATGGTATTGAATTTCACAAATAACGAAAAAGCTGATATGTTATTAAAACATTAAACTATTGTTTATTTAAATAAATTCATGTCATAATTTGAAATTTATTTATCGTTGAATTCAGAAACATTTTCTCTTTTTGAAATTATAAAAACAATTGTCGCTATTTAAAAAAAAAATTTTTTGTTGACCAAAAATGGCTTAACAAAAAAAATGTGTTTTTGCCCTATTGATATAGATAGATTATAGAATACACAATACTCAATATCTTTTGTTTGAAATTTTTTTTCTAAAGTTATTAGTTTCGGAAATATTGTCTGGACATTGCAAGCCAAACCACCCAATCGTTATTTTATTATTTATCAATGTAGTCTATTACTGTGTGAACTGCGAAAAAGTAGTTTACAATTTACACAATAATAAAACTTACCAATGGAAAGACCGGAATAGCAGTTATTAATTCGGAACTACAAAACGCATTGTGATACTACACGAAAGATTCGATTAAGAAAGTTGGTAGAGTTAGTACCACTTTGGGAATATTCAAAAGTAGTGAAAGCACAGTGATAGTTGTACTTGTAATGCAGTCAGTTTGAAAAGTTTAATCTGAGCAAATATTTGGTTTACACAAGTTTCTGACAACGTAATCTTGAAAATGAGATTACATATTTACCCAAGAAAATTACACCATATAATTTTTCTTATGAGTGCATGCATCATCTCGACTAACTTTCCAAGTTTGATCGCTCTACACGTGTACCTATAATGTAAGTCTGTCAGAGCGTATTTCCATAAAATATGTACGGTGACAGACTTTAAGCGTAAGTACATCTAATATGCATCTGCATAACAGAAGCTAATTCTCAAAATTACAAGGAGCTGCTCATGGAGTAGGTAATCCTTTGTAATCACTAATCACGATATTACAATTTTAGAAGCAAAGTGTCTTAATATCTACGTGAATAACTACCTAAAATTAAAAAAGTCGTTATAACGAAGTATGATAAAAAATGTCATTACAGCCTAATGAGAACAAATTTTGTAGAAACACTTACGGCTCTTGTCAAATTTAAAATATCCGAATTCGTTAAAGTAATCATTACCAAACGACTTCAAATTACTTCATCCCTTTTTATTTTTATGTTTCCTTCACTAATTGTACCGTTCTCGTATAATTTGAGAATTGGTAATTGGAAGTCGTATTGTGATGTACCAATTAATTGTTTTTAATTTCCTTAGAGCTTTATTACATTACCTTTTATTAAGTAAATACAACGCCAAAAAGAAAATTACGGGCATGGAGGAAAATTGTGATGAAAGAGGACCAATTAAATTCAATGAAAACCATCAATTTTGAAAATAATTTGTTGATAGTCTACTCAACTTAATTATCTATAAAAAAAACCACTCAATCTAAATTTATTTATTAGAAAACCTTTTCAATTACCTTTTAAACACAGACACTTTTTATCAAAGTTTTACAATCTTTTTTTTGTTAAGAAAGTGATTATCCTTTCCTAAATAAATTTATCCCAAACAAGGATATAAAAGGATTTCTACTTTCAACCTTCATTCAGGTTTTTCTTTCTTAAAATATGTTCGCAAGACTCTATTATTGTGTATACTTATTGAAAGAAGCTTTGATACGAAAAAGAACCTTCTAAAAATCTCTTTAGAGTGCTGCTCTTAATATTTTTATCGAAGTAAAGCTTCAACTAGTTTTCGGTACAAATAAAAACCTATAATGCGCATTTTAATTACTGGCTACAAGTTACTCGGGCTGTTGAAGACGTGGAGAAGGAGAACACTGTAATTAATTCTTTTCCATTCCTTTCAATTATCGAAATGTTACTCAGCTGTTGACACCAATCGTTGTACAATGTGAACATATCTCGTCAACTTAGTTCAATGTTGATGAGGGATAATCACACGGTTTTATACAGATGAAAGCAGAAGGCAAAATACTACCGCTTTATTTCCTTAGTTACTTACAGGTTACTTGAACTCCTTCTCTTCAGAACTATTACGTGGACCGCTGTAACTGGTTCTTGAAACGATATACTGAATCACATATAAAATTTGGTAAATGACTTTATCGTTTTTTGAAATGTTCCAATTTGGCGTTACACTAAACTTTTACACACATTTGAAGCCGATACTTCAGAAATGGGTGGGCCAAAATCGTTTACCATGCATTTCGTTTTTAGTAATGGAAAAATCATATGAATATGGACGATGTTTTCATAATTTTTCCTCATTAAAATGGCTTGACGTTATAAATGGGAGATGCCGTTGCCATGATGAAGTATAATTGGCCGATTTTGATTGTTCCTTCTGTCTCAATTGGTGATTTGTAGAAAATAAATTATGATATCACGGTTCTCCGCTTTGCTGGAACTATGGTTGCTACATGCAACGAGTATATAATAGAAAGAGAGCTAAAGTAATGGGCTTTTTCGTAGGTATGTACGTTGGGTTGCATATCACTTTATGTTTACATTTTTATTCTAAAAGTAGTTTCAGGCTATTGAAAGACGGAGATAAAAGAATTCGTTTTTCTAAAAGGTCTTACAACGTTGCCATAACTAGTTTAGTGTTTTCAAAGATGCAGTAGATATAACATTATCTTTGAGTGTTTATCCCTTATTATTAAGCAGATTTGAATTGCATACACCTGACAAAATTTTTTTTGAATTAAAAAGGTATATTTGAAACCAAAACAATAAGTCCGCAAACAAGTTATCGTTAAAGCAAGAAAATCAAATGAATGGACAGGTAAATGTCACAACAACGTAAAATAAAAACGGTACAATTTTACAGGGAACTGTTTTTTTCGACTTATATTACTTCGTTAGTCCTCTACTAACAAATTCGCATTAAAGTAGATATACTTTAATGTCATGCATTAAAGTAGACATGAGATTAAAGTAGATATACAATATACATGTACTACATGTAGAATTGATGTACTACATGTATATCTACTTTAATGCATGCGCTTCGAAATTGTGTAATTTTTCAAATACAATGGCAAAGACAGCAGTCACGACAGTAGCAGATACTTACTGATACTAAGGCGCGAAACGCTGAAGAACCACAAACCACAAACATTTGTGGGATAATAATAATCTATGGCATAATTATTATGCCATAGATTATTATTATTATTATTATCATTGTCTTCAGTTTCCCCATCTGCAACCATCATTTTTAAACCCATACATTCAAAAATTCGCAAAAGAAGTTACAATGATGTTCGTACTAGTTTCATAACACGAGGGCGACCTCTTGGTTTCCTGAGTAGGCAATACTAAATACTGATCAATTTGTTCTCAAGTTCAAAATCCATGGTAGGACTGTTTTTCGATCGGGAAGGGTATTAGTTAAATAGTACTCTAAACGCGTCCAAAGTCGTTGTGTATCTCAATTACAGAATCGTTGCTTTTAGAGACATACATGACATATACAAGGTGTTCACTTCAAAAATAACATTCTGAATAATTAAGAAGTAATTTAAAATCAGAAAAACTTAACTAAAGGGTGACAACTATAATACTCAGATTACCTTTGCACCTGCTTTATACCACGGTATGCCCTCTTAATAATCCTAAGTAGGACAGTTTCGCAATTAGTGTAGTTAAAAAAAATAAATTTTCTTTAACAGTTCTAGAACATGTAGTCAGAGCAACTAATTATTATGAAGATAGAGAGGTAATTGTTATGTCGAGAGTTGCTCCCGAGTGTTCAATAAATGGACGCCATATACAGGATAGTTCATTACGGTCGGCGAGGAAATAATTTTGAAGTTCCTAATTCTACCACTAGTGGACGTAATTGCTAGGTACAGTGACTTTGCTCATAGAAAGGGAAAGCATACGGACGTTTGAGAAAAGGTTATGGTATAATCGCACAATACCAAACCCTAAGTATCCACTACTAAAGTTTTTACTAAAATAAGTTCCAACTAATTAAGACGCCAAAATTAACAAACATAATATAAGCAAGTATCCTATATGTTAGAATCAGTTATCTTTTTAATGAAAAGTGGACATTCTAGAGTAATTTAATTTGTGCAATTTACATAGGGATTTATTATGGCTTTGTGAATTTCTAATTATTCCAAATTAATTAAGTTTCTGTCTGTACTTGTCTTGTCTCAAAATGTAATGTTTGTACGTTTTGTTAATTGGATGATTAGACTGTAAAATAAAGTACGATTTACAATTCGGTATATTAATTGTTATTTTTATGGCTCTGAGATGTTCAAATTTTCTCTCCTAGACATTGTGTTAAGAGTTCGATGCTCATAAAAGGGGTTATTCAGGTTAACTAAATGAAATAACACAAAACCTCCCCTTCAGTCAAAAACAGTTAAAGGGGAGGTTTTGTGTTATTTCATTTAGTTTTCTCTCCTATATGCAACGGGTTGTAAAATCGTTCACTTATCGATACCACAACATTTCTCAATCAGATCACTAGTTTTGAGAGGTACACCATGTAACTCTCGCATAATAAAAGGGTGAGTTAATTAGCGTCTTTATCTAATAGTTATTTACATATGAGTACGGTAAATCAAGGTTTACGTTAACGAGTGAGAAGTTTACTGCCGAAGCGTAGCTGAGGCAGGAATTTCGGAACGAGTAACGTAATCTGATTTAACGTACAAATAATGTAAAACATTTTATTTCATACTGGCCATACATTCATTTCTTAAGAGTTTTTCTATTAACTTTATTTAAAATTTGACGTTTCCAAAGTCATGTCACTTTATGTTGCTATGGCAACCTTTGTATTCGGGTACAAAATTTCTAGTACGGTATAGTACGGTAAAGTTTCATTTTCCGGACTGAAATGAGTCCGGAAAATCAAAGAATGTGACACAGGATGAAATAAAATAATTTTTTAGGCGACTATTACATAAATAGTTGTTTTACGTATCTTTTGAAAGCCGTAAAGTATAACTTTTTTTTAACATCTGTCATAAACAACTTTACGGCCGCATTTACTTTACAACCGCTTTTTGTTGTCCAGGTGATGGAGCAAAGCACTCTGTAAGTGACATGAATAATCAAATATATGATTGTATTTGTCAGGTAACTGTCACTATCAAAATTATGAAATTGATTTTTAAATTAAAGTTTATATCTTTTTGTGATAGTCGCCTAAAAATGTTGTGTGCACTTCGGTTAAAAGTTCTTTTTTAGCCTCATCTGATTTGTTTGCAATCATCATATTCGGCCAAAAAAGATCACTTTTACAACCTTGATACACAAATAACTATTATGTATCAAAATTTCTTACTAAAATACCTTTTTCTACAACTGAGAAAGGATAGTCACGCAAACATGAAATTTTGGAGGAACAGTTTGTTCATCCACATTATTTTCACGGCTCATATTATTTAGTTTGGTAATTTTATTGTCTAACTTCTTGCATAAAACCCTCTTATATGTCTCACATTTTATGGTACTATTCCCGAATTCATTTCTATTCCTTTTGAATCCAATTTACACCACCGATTGTTACTGAACTACAGTTATTGATCCCAATTCGAAATCATTGGTGATACAAATACGTTATTAGAAATTATATATGCGATTAAGCTTCTGAATGGTGTACGGGCTGGAATAAAGGGTGGATATGCTTACTCCAAATGAAAGGTTAATTTGAAGAATCTGTATGATCCCATTGCATTGACTGTCGTTTTGTCTCCACATCACATAGTCTACCCAAGTCTCATCTCCAGTAACGATCTTCTTCAAAAATTCTTCTCCTTCACCCTCGAACCGAGAAAGAAAGTCTATGGTAGAACTCGTGTAGAAGATTCCTAGAAATTTCAGGGAAATGATCGGAAAGTTCCGAGATTGTGAAGCGACGGCCTAAAGTCTATTCACTCCCAAGAAAAACTAAATGTAAACACAATGACGCGGTGTTCATGTGATCGACTGAAAACATTGAACAGGGCCTTATTAAAAGTTATATACATTGATCAAAATTTGTTTAACAAACTATTTTGATCTTAAACCATGTAAAATATAATACACCCCTGACCAGGCTCTCGCTTGAAGTTTGCAAAACGTCACAACAAAATAGACCAATAAGAACCGTGCTGTGTCCCTGGAAACGACTGTTCATGCGTCTGTATGTATTTGTTTTAGTTTTTCTTGGGAATGAATGGACTTTACACGAATTGTTTCATTCACTCTGTTCAGTAAGTCATCACCGACAAGAGATGGCCTACCGCTCCTGGCTTCATCATGCAGGTTAGTTCTTCCATTTAAAAGAAAAACGTACCCATTGACGGACTACACTGTCACTCATATCATAATCTTCGGGCAATACACCGCACACAATTCACGACGAATTTTAGCTCTGAGTGATTGTTTTCATCTTAGAATTTGAGAACGTGTGACTGTACGATACTCTTCCTTGCACAGCTCGAAGCGTAAAGAATCACTGCGCACACTGATGTTGGAATGGGGGTGTCACTCCCACTACTTACCGCGCTACACATAAGCGGAGGTTAAATTGTGGATTTCCCTCGCATAAATTTCATGGGTGTTGGCAGTGGTTAGGGATGACACAAATATAAGATGAAATAATAATATTTAATTAATAATGTGGTTTAGGACATTTACGTACACGACAACATGTAGATTACATTTGACATTATACATAGAAGTGGGGATACACAAAGTTGGTTTAAGAACAAGTTCATACATTCCAAATCAAATAATCAAATGTGAATTATAAATAAATTAATATAGGTACTAACAATGGGCACCATGAAAATGTTTGCACACAGGCGCCACTACTATAGGTATCGGCGCGGCCCTGACTATTATATCTACCTATCGATTTAATACAATTAATATACCTGGTGGTCATACTATTTTTTCATGTTACATTCGAAGAAATGGAAGATAAGTTAAAAACGTTCGATAACAAACCCTTATTGAGCGGTGTAACGTTTTCAAAAATTAGGAGGGAAGAGAATCAAAGGGCAGGCGGCCACCGAGGCGTAATGAGTCGGAGCTGAAACCGCGATTAAAGTTGCAGTCAAATTTGATAAAGGCACTGTAAAAAATATATCGGAACCTACTAAGTGATCTACAGAAGGCATCGTTATTTTTTGGTACCTACCATTGGCAGGGCGTATCTTCTTCCTATTTTGTAATGTTTTCCACACTGTTTAGTGAGAGTCATAAAGTGTGATTTGTCAATCAAAATTCTCCGAAGAATAATTATAATTTAGTTAGTTGCAACTGAGAGTGAAAGAAATGTGAAAACCGTTGTGTTTGTATTTGGAAAAAGTACCACGACCGGACAGAATTGTTGTGGATGGATTCTGTTGTCGAAGGGTGAAGTGTAACATGTAAAAAAGCGTCATAGTTCGGGTTATATGATGTACGCGTTTTTGAACAATTAATAGTGATTGATTACCTATATTATGGATTGATTTATTTTTTCCCTTTATCAGATAGGAGTTCTTTTACAGGATGAGTTAAAGCGGAAGATACAATTTTAATACCGTTGATCGCAAAGATAAAATTCGAAAATAGGGCCCTTTGACCATGACGGATTTCTATGATTATCACTGAATGTATACCGTGATCTTGCAAAAGTTGCTTTAGCTGAACTTTTTGTTGCGTGTAGTTATTTATGGTTTGGGGGGAAAATGTTGCAACGGGATTATTGAGGTTGCAGACTGATAAAGCTGGATGAGCTTTCTTTCCCCCGGTGAATGTCATTGGTGTCTCCTGTTTGTTTGTCACTTGGTTGGTGTAGATGAAGGTGGTTGTGTTACGCAATTCTTTTCCATTTCGTTGTTGCTTGTGGCTATCTATTCCCGTTGGAGGGTGAATTCGTGGCGCATGCTGGTATTTCGTATATGTGTATTTCACATTTCCACATCTTGTGATTCTTTGCGCATCATTGGATTTTCCTATTCATTGCGAAGCATCCATATTTGTAAGGATGTCGGAAGAACAAAGTAACAGCTAAACAATTGGAAAAATGTAGTAGATGGTATCTATTTTTTTCAGGGGGAGTTACCCTCAATATAATTAATGATTGTAAAATGAAATTTAGATGCTAAAAGGCAAGATGGTTGATTAAGCCTAAAAAAATATCAGCGAAACGTCAAATAAAACCATCGTCTACATTTTTCCAATTGTTTAGCTGTGACTTTGTTCTTCCGACATCCTTTAAAATTGATACAGCCAAAAACCTGTAAAAAATCCTTATTTGTTTTGAAAGTTTCGATATTAAGTTACAGTAGGTACATCATCTCGCGATGTTATATATAAAGGTCGCATAGTGGTGTGATCTGTGGAGTTTTTTCATGGAGGTCGGAGGAAAATAATAAGAAATTTTTAAGATGGTGTGTATCCACTTCAGCGGCACCGCTGAATATAAAATTATATCTACTAAATAGACAGATCCTTCAATATAGGAGGTGAAAACGCAAAGTATTTCTATGACTAGAGGAATGAGGGTTATTATAATTATTGTGAACGTATACCTATTGATAAATCAATATTTAAAGCTCTACTAACCGTGAAATCGATATTTTCCGAACGAACAAATATTTACTAAAAAAATTAAATCGAACTTTTATGTAGGAAACAAAATTCCTTTTACAGTTTATGAAAACATCGGTTACGTATTTTAAATTTTTAAAGGAATATTTTAAAGATTTACAACATACGTTTAGTACGTTACTTGCTCACTTAACAATGCACTAAAATTTACAAGCATATAAATATAAATTTTACAACTTAATGTAACAAGAACGAACTATTTGAAAGTTTTACGAGGTATTAATCGTAACAGATTCAACATTACAGTTTAGATCGATCGAAAGCAAACCCGATTACAATTAATCGAGCATCTAAATCAGTCCTCGGTAGTAAAATGTACAGTAGGTACTTTATTGCGGGGTTCCCCTTATCGGACCGCATATTTCCACAGCTAAGACCTAACTCGTTCACCTCAATAGATAAAGAGGTTCTACAAATGGAAAATCCACTATCAAACCTGTTAAAATCGACCGACGAAAGCTACAAGACTATTACGTTTACAGCTACGCAAATGGTCAATATATTTTCGGAAAACCGTTAAAGTCAATTACGCCAAAAATATATCCTCCATTGAAACCTTTTGTACATTTCTAATTACTTTTTATTTATTCGTACCTATTTGTGAGCTTAATGTGACTGCACAGCTTTGCTCTTTTTTAGCAGAAACATCCACACGTGATCTTTGAAGCTCGAACGAAAGCAAATAAGGGCTGCGCTAATTCCGGTAATATGGAATGGAGATTGAACGCACATGCAGGATTCCTTCCATCGCAAAGCAGGGACCGCCTGAAACGGGACGTGAGGGAGGCGACCAAATACATCGAAACTGCATTGGTGATCGATAAGGCAATGTTCGAGAAAAGAAACGGAAGTACAAGGGCCGAAGTGGTTCACGATTCTATTCAAGTTGCAAATATTGCGGATCTTTATTTTCGTACGTTAAATACGCGGGTGTCGGTAGTTTATATCGAAACGTGGCAAGGTGGAAATCAAGTTCAAATTGATCGGACTCAAGATATCAGTCGGGCTTTATCTAATTTTAATGATTATACGTCTAGGAAACTTTTTAAAGTTGATAAGGATACTACGCAATTATTAACTGGGGAAGCTTTTGTAGGTGGTGAAGCCGGTATGGCAGTTCCTGGCACCGTCTGTACGGCAAAAGCGGTCGGAATTAGTGTCGACATTAATACGTACGAACCTCACTTACTTGCCGGTACCATGGCCCATATGATTGGACACAACATTGGTATGGGACACGATGACGGAAGAGAGGAGTGTCGATGTTGGGACTGGCATGGATGTATTATGGCTCAAGCAATTGTGGGTTTAGACAACGTGCAGCCTTATAAATTTTCGGAATGTAGCCTTTCTGATTACATAGACCGGCTTAGAACAGGAAATGGTATTTGTCTACTAAATAAACCTAACGAGTTAGAGGTAAGTCCATTAAGTTTAATTTGAATGGGTTCAATCTGAAAAAGAAGTTGTAGGTATAAGTGCATAAATTATAGCTGAAAAAAGTTTGAATTTAAGTTGATAAATTGTTTCTACCAACAGTATCAGCTACATAAGAGATTGGAAAACTTTAATACACTAACTTTTATTACTTAATTTGTACAAGATGTTAACAAGCCTTCTAGTTATCTTCAAGCATAATTTATCAAGCGTTTAATTAAACGAACCTGCGTGCGCCATCTTTATATATGTTTATTTATGATTTCTAACTTTTACCAAGAGTATGATATTAATGTTAATTTTTGCGCGACCTACTTTAAGTTTTATTTTGAGTCGTGAAAGTAGCGTGTAAAATACTACGCCTTATACCATAAAACTACGCCACCACCATTAAATCTCACAATTTATATTTACAAAATTAATTTTTTCATACAGCTGAATTATTACATGACAAAATCCAATTTTCACCCTTATCTTATTTTAATAATGCCCATTATAGAATACCGTACGCTCAATTAACAGAAGAAATAAAATAAACTTGGGGATAATCTAATAATTAAGCAGAGCTGGTCGTACATTCTATTACTAACAATTCCATGGAATTTCAGAATGGTGGACAAAAGTCTTTCGAATTCCGTTTTCAACGACGTGTGTATGTATGACTGATAACATTAGTGTTGTGCAGACCTACCTAATTTTTCAAATTTCTATGAAATACTTATAGGGTTTTCCAACAAGAGCTACTAAATAAAACACACCAAAAACTTCAATATCTTTTTAGGAATAAAAAATATGACGGTTTACAATTATGTGTGAAAAATAATATCGGCCAAATGGCTCGATCCTTTGGCACGAAACCACCGGTTTGCTGAAATTTTCAATGACATCAGAGCACATTTGTGGTTCAATCTCAAGAACTACGCGTCAAATCGCGCCCTTTAGCTCATGGATTGTTCGAGGATTGTTGACGTATACTTTACTTTTTAAGCAGCCGCAAGGAAAATAATCCAGAGGCCTTAAATCGCAGGATCTCGGCGGATAATTGACATCACTATTTCGAGAAAGGATTCTGCCTCTAAACTGCCTACGCAACAAATCCATTGTTCGAACCACAATATCGTTCAAATAAATATCCATTAATTTTGGCCACAAAATTGTGTGGTAGCGTCCTCCGTTCACTGCAAGCGCTTGGCCATCTTCATTTTCAAAAAAATAAGGCCCAACTATGCCCTCATCCCATAAACCGCACTAAACAGTGACATGTTGTGGGTGGATTTCCTTTTCGTTGATCTCCATTGAATTTTCGCTGCCCCAGATATTCCAATTTTGCTTGTTCATCAAGATGGAAATGGGCTTCATCTGTAAAAATGATTTTGCTGCAAACATCGTTATAAACTGGTTTGTCTTGAATCGTCCAATTAACAAACGTATTACGCTGGCCTGGGTCGGCTCTTGTATGCGTGGAGAGGTAAATCTTTCCTTAAAATTCTCCACGTTGTGGTCTGGGTGAGTCCTAATTGCTGCTACCGTGGCGTGGGATGGACATTTTCGGATTATCATGTTCACGAACTGCGGCAATATCTTCAGCTGATTGACGTGGACGAACACCAACTGGAGCATGCACATCTTTCACAGACTCTGTTTCTTTGAATTCTACTACTACTACTAATTGTTTTCTCTGTTGGGCGATTATGTGGACCGAAAATTCACGAATTTTACGAAATCTCGTCCTTTAGTTCATGGATTGTTCGAGGATTGTTGACGTATACTTTACTTTTTAAGTAACCCCAAACAAAATAATCCAGGGTCCTTAAATCGCAGGATCTCGGCGACCAATTGACGTCACCATTTCGGGAAAGGATTCTGCCTCTAAACTGTCTACGCAACAAATCCATTGTTTCGTTCGTCGTATACAAGTCGCACCATCTTGTTCGAACCACATACCGTTCAAATCAATATCCATTAATTCTGGCCACAAAAAGTTGTTTATCATTGTGCGGTAGCGTTCTCCGTTCACTGTAAGCGCTTGGCGATCTTAATTTTCCAAAAAAATAAGGCCCAATTATGCCCTCAGCCCATAAACCGCACCAAACAGTGTTTGGGTGCATTTCCTTTTCCTTGATCTCCATTGGATTTTCGCTGCTCCAGATATTCCAATTTTGCTTGTTCAAGATGGAAATGGGCTTTATCGGTGAAAATGATTTTGTTGCAAAAATCGTTATCAACTGCTTTGTTTTCAAGCACCCAATTAACAAGCGTACGACGCTAGCCTGAGTCGGCTGGCTTCAATTCCTGTGTCAATGCAATCTTGTATGCGTGGAGAGCTAAATCTTTCCTTAAAATTCTCCACGTTGTGGTCTGGATCAATTCTAATTGCTGCGACCTGGGCGTGGGATGGACATTTTCGGATTATCACGTTCACGAACTGCGGCCATATCTTCAGCTGATCGACTTGGACGAGCACAAACTGGAACCTGCACATCTTTCACAGACCCTGTTTCTTTGAATTTACGCACTATACTGCGAATTGTTTTCTCTCTTGGGCGACTATGTGGACCGAAAAATTCACGAATTTTACGAAATGTTTTTTATTACAGAAGGCAAATTTTTGTAATAAAGATTAACAATATAAACACGTTGCCGTGCTGTGTATCTCACCATGACGAAAATTGTACGCATTTACAGATGACAGATATAAAAAACAATTGCCATCCAGCATTGTCATGACGTGTCTTCCTTGGAATTGATGCATTGAACATTTTGCCCTTGCGGTCACAAAGACAGAGATCAGTTAAACTTAAATTTGGGTGGTCTTGCGGTTTTCATGCAGTGTGGTTCGTTAAAACCAAGTGGTTTCATTAATTTTAAGATCAAACAACCAAACGGAGAGTCACAAATGTGCCCGTGTTTACGGTCACAGCATTGGCGTTCTCTTCTTCAAAGAAATAAGGTCCAATAAACCCTGGGGACGATCGCGCACAACAGTGTGATCTTGACTTTCATCTTGCAAATTCAAAGCTTGTTCATTTTACACTATTATTGGATATTTATAAAGATGCGGTTGAATGACTTTCCGCATCCAAATGACATTATCACCTGTACATACCGTTCTTTTGCTGGCCAGATATTGATTATCGAAGCTTTGGGAAAGTAGATAAATACTACATTCTTACTTTTGTGGTATCAAATGGCAGAAGGTTTTGGAAATACTGAAGAGAAATCCACTATTCAAAATTCTGTCTTTTCCTCACCATAAGACGGTCGCCAATAAATAACTTCCAGGGAATATTTTATTCATATAATTTTATGTGAGATTCTCTTGGCAATTCAAAACTGTTTCTTACAAAACCTAATCTTTGGCATTTATGCATGCATTACACCGACGCGACACAACACAATGGGTGGCTTGGAATTCAACTCTTCACTAACCAGTGATTCCCACGTCCTATGACTGACCTGCATTAATCAAACAAAAAATTCTTGAATTTGACATAACTCCGCAATGGGAGATACTGCAAACTGCAGAAACCATAAGAACCACACAAGAACTAAAAGAACTCCTGAACAAAAATAAGAATAATTGCATCCAAACCTTTTTAGAAGTTTCCGACTACTCTCTTTTGGAAGACGACTAAAAAATTAAAACAAGTCACAAAACACTCCTTCCCATCAGGACACTTCAAGCAACGTGGGCTAGAACCAATTCCGAAAACGCACAGGTTTTTGACAACCCCTTAACAAACACACCAATCAGAGAATAGACCAGAAGAAGAAAAAAAAATTATTCAACAACTGGATCCCCCATATCAACTAGAATTACCACTCCAGCGATTCAAAACCACAGAAATCGAACTAACACTTTACACCCAAAGAAAGCACCGGGATATGAGCTAATTACAAGCAAAGTACTCAAAAAACTACACACCACTGGGATTAAATATCTTACTCAGCTGTTCAACGCAATTCTACGCACAGGATATTTCCCAGACCAAAGGAAACTGGCTCAGGTTATTCTCGTACTAAAACCTGGAAAACCCCCCAGCGAACCAACATCATATCGACCTATAAGTCTGCTGCCAGTTATCTAAAAAGTGTTCGAAAAGTTACTCCACAAAGATCCTCTCCATCCTGGAAACCGATAATACAATACCTAACCACCATTTAGACGGAGGCACGCTACTGTGGAAGAAATACACCGAGTTGTCCAACAGATCAACAATACCCTCGAAAATAAAGAACACTGCATTTTTAGATATCACCCAGGCGTTCGAAAAAATTTGGCATGATGGACTCCTCTACAAATTACGACTCCTACTTCCTCATCCATAATTAATATCTAAGAAATAGATACTTCCTGGTCAAGTTTGAACCCGAATATACGGAACTTTTTTCAATCACGGCCGGTGTGCCACAGGGAAATGTCCTCGGGCCCTTATTATTCTTGATATACACTTCAGACGTACCAACCACACTAGATTCCCTGACAGCGATCCCAATACTGTGTCGCAAAAACTGCAAACAAATCTCACTGCTGCTCAAAACTGGATGACATAATATTCACCACTCGCAGAGCTACCCGCCCTCCCGTTTACTTAAACAATAGCCAACTTCCCCAACAAAAGTTCCTTGGCATACATCTTGATCTAAAACACTATAAAAAAACATCAACGGTAATACACCAGACTAGCCTAATCACAATTTTGCAAATTATTATTCCTTGAAAATAGCGGCAAAAAATTCCATATAATTGAAACGAAGCACAGACGATTTTCTACAAAAGATTAATTATTGAAAAAAGAAAATCACGTCGGGGACTTTTTCCAGTAAACTATTGAAATTGGCAATACCATAACTTAAAGATTGCAGTTCCTATGCATACACTAACAGCCTTTCGTTTAACCAGCTGTTTATCTGTTTTACAAGCGGAAATGATACCGTTTCCATCCGGGTAAATACAGTGGAAGCTGGACGTCGCATATGAAACTGATTGTTTAACAGAATGGACCATTTATAACCCACAAAAAAAAGTTAGGCGCTACAATTTACCAAACAAGGAGCACATAAATCAAATGAACTTAAAACAGGAAATATGGCTAAAGAGTGTAACGAGACTTTGCGAGACGTAGGCCGCAGGAGATATAATAAGGGTAAAGGACCTCATATCATTTCATGAAAGTAGTCCTAAATTAAATTATAATATGTATAACATCAGCGGTGCCAATTAAGCAATAAACGGTTCCTCATATTAATTAATAATATCTATGCTTTAGTATAGTAAATTACAATTTAATTAAAACTCTAACTCAAACACTCTGTAGAATTAAATGAATATTTTCACTTATATTATCATATTAACTGTAACACGATAATAAAATTGAAGCGAGCGGTAAGGTTACAACTATAAATAAGGTTCGTTTTACAGCACTTTCCTTTTGCTAATTTTCAAGCACCCTTACTTTAGAAGGTATTCGATCGCTCTTATAACCTCTTCTCCGTATTTTAGAGCAAACTCCAATAAAATTAAATTTTCTCTCGTCCAATTCAATTCTTACTTAGGTTAAAAGTGTAAGAAAGAAAAAAATTAGGTAACTAAAAAATTCCAATCGAGCTTTCCCAAAGTGAAGGCAATAAACTTTGCAAAAAAATCTATATAAGTATAAGAAAAAATGTAGGGAGCTTACGCAGCACTAAATGATTGCTTCTCTAAAGACAATACGTTGCTGTAAAACAGAGTGTTAAGTAATAGCCCTACGGCTATAAATCTTATGAGTAGCAGCTTTGGTGCACTTAAATTCTTCCTGCTGTAAAACAAAGTTGTAGAAAGATAATACGTAGTGGGTGTTTCGTGTTTTTCTAATATTATTTAACTTTATGTTTAGGTACGAAGAACTTGTGGTAACAGACTAGTGGAGGAAGGTGAAGACTGTGATTGTGGAACTATTGACGAGTGTCCAACAGTGGATCCTTGTTGCGATCCTATAACTTGTAAATTAACAAAGGAAGCGGAGTGCGCTTCGGGACCGTGTTGCGATGGTTGCAGGTTACGTGAAAGAGGTGTTATTTGTAGGGAATCAACAAACGAATGTGATCTACCAGAGCATTGCTCGGGAGAGACAGGAGACTGTCCTACTGATGTTCACAAGAAAAACGGCAATTCTTGTGGCGAAAATACAGGGTACTGTTTTAATGGCGTGTGTCCGACCCTTGCAATTCAATGCGGGCACATATGGGGATATGGAGGAGTATCGGCGGATATTCAATGCTTTGACCAATTTAATTCTAAAGGCTCGCTCAATGGACATTGTGGTAGTGACGAACAAGGGAAACTTATAAAATGTGCGCCTGAAAACGTCAGATGCGGCTCTTTACAATGTCAACGAGGAAGCCGTTATCCGATGGTTAAGGGATTAGACGAGTTGTACTCTAGAACAATAATTTCTATTAAAGGAGTCGAATATGAGTGCAAGTAAGTTTTAATATAATATAGAACTCGTCATGCCACGGTAAATTAATGTACTATTTTACAGAGCTACGAGCGGTACGATTGCAAAATCTGATCTTCCGCCCCTTGGTCTCGTACGCGATGGAACTCCGTGTGGAGAAAACCTTATTTGCCTTAATCAGTCTTGCTCCAGTATTTTTCCACATATAGATCAAGCAAAGTGCCCTAGTAATCAAAATAATTTAGAATGTTCTGGCCACGGGGTAAGAAATTATTCACTGTTAAAAATCACTCAAATGGACAAATTATGCTTCAGTATTGCACGAACACTAATAAATGTTACTGTGAGCCTGGATGGAACGGACCTGACTGTTCTATACAAGTGGAACTCGCGCCACCATCTTTACCAACATCTCCACCGCAATCACCTAAAACTATTGGTAATTTAGCTGATATAATGAAGAAGAAAGAAACCCCCTACGGTAGGTTAACCTTAAGATTTCTTTTGCTTCTTGATGTCATTGTGAAAACGGTTTTAACTGTGTTTCAGGGTACCTATATCCAATTTTTTTTTCATGTTTAAATGTTCTTAATTATTGTACCTCATTTCACATTAAATTTCTATTTGAAGACACTTTTTTTTCCAAATTTTGAAATCACGAAACAGATTCGCTAACACGATGAGACCATAATGTATTAATGACCATGGTGGTTTGGTGCACCTTTCGCGCGGAATCTATTATTATTATTATTATTATAGTGCCGAAATACGTGGATGATACCCACGCCAGGTCGTACCCGGTGGCACGATAGACCAAAAGATCGCAGTGCAGCTCTACAATACCAATTGATGAATAGAGTAAATGCATACACACAACAGCACTCACGGTTTTAGTATTATCGTTACGGTTTTAGAAATAAAGTACGCGACACCTGACACAATCATTTAGATACTCTCATTCAGGTTTCAAATGAATAATTATTATAACATATAGAGAGATTGTATTTGTTTCACAGGCTCAACGAACACCGATAATCTAACAACACTGACCATGGTATTTATCCTGGTGGGTGTAGTGAAGGGAGTCTTCATATGTTTTGCAGTTGTGGCTGTTTGCTTCAGGTACTAATCAGATCAATCGGTCCCAGAGAGAGAGCGGGGTGCCTGTGGAATGTACATAAGCTTCACCATTTTCTTGATGTTGTGGCTATGTACATATAACATAATTGTGCATTTAATTTATATTAGTCTCATGCGTGCTTTCCTTTTTTCTCTTCGCCTGTGTGTTGATGCATGATGCCGCCGTCCGGCGCCGACGCTACTCTGCGCACCCTGCGTTGGATCTGCAGAGGATTATCACGGATCCAACACGATTTTTCTTGTGGGCGTTCTGTTGTCGGTGGTAGGGGGTGTTTTCCTTGTGTTTACGTCTGCAGCTCTATGCTACAGGTCAGTCGTAGTACACAAAAACTTCTCGTTCTGCCTCAGGTTAGTGCGCAGACCGACCAGGTAGTTCCACATAAATTCAGCATCAGCCGGCTTCTTCCTGATTATTTTTTCCTTATTTATTTTGTTTTATTTCCTAATTTGCCAACGCTATATGTCCGTAGATGATAGAATTTTTACCCTACTCACTTTCATATCACGCATTAGACGTCTTCTTTCTGGTCTACTTACTAACTACTTCTTCGCACAGAAGCTAACCACGACATTAAACAATTCATTAATCTCATGGGTAGCCCCTGTGTTCTTAATGCTTATAGATTTACAATTAGTAAAGCACTGTTAAAACGTGTAAGTATTTAATGGGGTTGGTAATACCCAAATACGTGTAACCCCTCCCAGCATTTAGGTAGATATAAAACAATTGTAAATCTTGTACAATTACAAGTCAAAATTGCACGTCCTTTGATAAAGGAAAAAAGTATTGCATGTATACAAGGACGTAGCTCTTGGTGATGTACTCTTTGCTTGTAAATTTAATCGTGTCTCTCTCTCTCACTATTAGTTGCTATGTTTTGTATGCGTGCAGTGCGAGTGCTTATCCCATCTACCTATACTTAACTTTAATAACGCTAAAAAACCCACTTAATTTTACATTAACAATTTTTTTCCAAATACTTTCCAAATTTTTTAATCATTTTTTGCAAAGCTTTCTTTGCTCTCTTGACAGTACTATCTGGGGAAAAGTAAATTTAAAAATTTTTTGTGGAAAAGTAAAACAAAAAAAACTCTTCGCACTTTTTTATAATAATTAAGTTTAACATAAAAAGGATAAATTATTAATTGAATCTTCTTGGTTTTTCCTCGTTTTTTGTTTGGCTTAAATTCCAACTGGAAGGAAGACGACGGTTCGCAAATACCAGAAACCGTATGTTAAAAAGCCGACGTCGAAAAAGTACAGCGTTCCTACTGGAAATCATTCCCAGGAGGATTCCCTAGATAATGCAAACAAGATTTTGGGAAATATCGCATCGTACAGTAGGTGAGTTGGTTTTTTACTATGAGACATTAGTTAAAGAGAGGAAAAAATTCGTTAGTGTATTGCACCAGAACCATCATCACCATTTATTTACTTATTTTCTGTTATCCAATTTCTACAGTTTTCCCCTAGAGTGAACGTTGGGCGATTGTTTTAATTATTATTTGCAAATTTGCGTTATTTTTACTTTTCGCATTTTTGATCTCTTGTCTTAGTTCGAGTCGGCGTTAAAATTAACATATAGAATCCTCAGCTTTTTAAATCCAAAGTAAAACTACTCCCCCCTCATCTTTATTAGTTAACTTATTCATTGTATTATATTTATGTTAATAGTAACGGAGACTCGTGTTTTTACACCTTTCTGCGTAAAACGACACTTCTTTGCATGTCGAAATTTTTAAGGGCGTAGTTTTTTTTCTAGTTAAAATGAGTGAAGATTTGAAAAAACTTCGCCCAGTTCTTCAGATTTACTCATAAATTCTTGAACCGCTGATTTTTTATTATCTAATTCTAAGACAATTTTTTTTGTCAGCCGCGCCGATTCTCAACGAGTTTTATTCCGACCAGCCAATCATATGGGAGCAGGAAGTTCTTCGCATTTCCAGTTAGTTTAAAATTATTGTTAAATATTTATGTGTTTCAAAGTTTTTATCTTTACTCTCTCACTCATTCTGTGTTAAATCATTTAATGTATCATACAAGCCTCTTATTTTCACTATCGTATTCTAGCTTGAAACCTATGCACGATATATGTATGTGTCTCGAAAGACAAATCTGTTTCGATTAGACATTATATACTTTTATTGCTTTGTTTTTAGAGACCATAAAATGCAACATATGCAACGATTAGCTGCTGGGTCCGGAAGTGAAGAAGATGCCATTATTTCCGGTAAGATTTCGAATTATCAAAAAAGGTTTGAAGAGTAATCCGTTTGTTTCAGGAGAGGACGAAGCTGTGTCTTTCATAGATCTTCAACATAATAATCTCAAGCTTCCCGAAAAGAAAGGTATACTGAAAAAGCATGTTTATGGTATGGTTATGGGGTCCGATGGTAAAGAGGGATGGGGGGACGGTGTCCGTAGTGAAGATCTTATGCCTGCTACACAAGAAACGGTAAATCAACTTATGAGCGGCACTAATATGACGGAGGTTGAGAGAACCCTCAAAAGCTTGAATGGTTACCATGACGACATACTTCAAGCCCTTAGAAATGCCGCGAGTCATAGGGGTGCATCTGCGACACCTTCTGGGAGTAGCACCGCACTCAGTGAAGATATTTTGAGAAGAAGTCTACAAGAATGCGTGATGAGTTACCCTGAGTATAAAAGATCTAGTAGCCAAGATAAAGTCATGGAACCACAGGTGAGTCTTTCCATTATACATTATTAGTGAGGTCATTTTCTGCCAACGAATAAAACGGCGTGGCCTAATTCTACCTAAATCGTTTGTTCAGGTGGTAGTAGAAGCTGAAGATGAGGAAGAAGATGAAGTGCTTCCGTGTGGACCGCTCCGTATTCGTAATTTAGAAGATCTTATACGCCAGTTAGAACATCACTCCAGACACATGAGCCCTAGTGGATCTGAAGATATTAGAATGTCCGAGACTGAAGCCGATAGACACTATCGTCAAGAGTCATCTTCGGCATGCAGCGAAAGTTCGCATCAATCGCATCGAGATTCGCGCTTTGTTTATGGCCGATACCGCCAACCACCTAGTCGATTAGCTTATCCACATCATCCAGCGGAAGAAGAAAGTATCTATGAAAGTGCTGATCACGATCGAGGCCAGCCGTGTGGAGATACTCCGGATAGCGAAAGGTAAATGAATTATATGCAAAGGGCTACCAGCTACTGGTAGTGCTGTTACACTTATTTTTTCTAGTGATGAATTTATTCAAGCTCAACAACAGTTAGCACGGTGGGCGAGTGAGGATGGTGTGGGGCAGGCGGGACCGAGTGGCGCAACACCTCGAGAATACTTCCCATCGCCAAGCAGTTCAGCAAGCGAAGAACCGCCGAGCATCGCACGCGCCCCTGTACCCGCACCGCCCGTTGCCCCAGTACATCCAGACCACGCGACCATTCACAGGCCCAAACGTTATCCGGAATATAAACACTGATAGTGACTTACAGGGTAGCATAGAATACCAAGATTCCTGATAGCCAAAGGGGGGAAAAAACCCTTTGAGCATCGGTTTTCGACTGATAATTCCTATGGAACGGCATTCTTAAGAACGCGGTCTACAGTAACCTACTTACTATAAAAAGACGTTAAAAATGTGACACTCGACTCGAACTTTGTGTGAAACATATTCGATTTAATCGTTCCCCGTGTTAAATTATAAGTGTTGTGCCGTCAAAAAGACTGGCGTATATATTTGTTGAAACTTGTTTAAAAAAAAAGACTTATGCAAACGTGCATTCTTAATGCATGCATATTCTAAATCCGTGATGTGTATGTTTATGAACCCGATTTTGCCTTAGTTTTTGCGCGATCGTGTTTCGATTTAACGAAAGACGAGCGCTACTCGTGAGTTATGATGACGAATTTCTTCGATACGAAACGATTTTTTTATTGTAGATGTTAGTTCGCGAATTCTCTTATTCTCTTCACGGAGGCAAAGGCCTAAACTAAATCATCATAACCATGACGTTATAAGTTCTCGTTAACGTTGGAGAAGCAGCCTTGTTAAAGCCTTCCCCAAAAACAAATAAGTTTAAGCTTTAAATTACCCTTTTTCATCCACATGTTCGGAAAATCATCACACATTAATCCTTTTTATAATTTGCGAAAATATTTAAAACCAGCTTTAAAAGAAAATGCTGCTGGATTTCATTTTGATAATCCTTGCATATCCTACAGAAGTTCTAAAAAATCAAAATTAGCGTAAGTTTTTTAAAATACGCCCCGAAATTTATAATTGCAACAGTATAAATCAAGAAAGTTGGTTTTGGAACATTTTCACGTGTACTAAAAAGGGGTGACTTTAATAATTGTTATGATTTAAAAAAAAGTTTTTTATAAATCGTTAAATAATTATAAAGTTTAGATGGAGTTAGCAGGTCAGCTTCTCTAGATATCATTCACTCATAAATTGTTAAAAAATATTTTTATGCTCCATCCATTCCTAGTATTGTACAGAACCCCTTCATTAAGTCGTTGGTGGGCGTTATTGAATGTGTAGTTTATTTATGCAGATTTCGATTTACAATAGAATCTGGCGTTTATCCTCTTAATATATTCATTGTTGGATTTTGAGATTAGCTGGGTAATTGGTTTTGATTCAATTGTGAATCGAATCCGGTGTTAAATAGGTCTAGAATTCGCTCACCACGATTGACAATTCTAAATGCTCAGTAGAATACGCAGATTTATGAAGACCTTTGATTTTAGTGGAGTGCATTAGAGACATTTTAGGGTGCAAGTGTATATAAATTGAATGTATGATTATTATAATTCCACGAATTGATAGACAATGAAACCCTAAAACTAATAAATACCTACAATTATTTCCCACAATCTGAAAGAATCTGCATATAAATAATATTCAGTTGCTTTATTTGCAAGAACCATTTTCAGCACGCAGAATTCTAAAATCCTTTTAATAGAAACATTCTAACGAGAATGAGACGATTATAAAATCGTTAGTTTAGTTTTCATCCAGGAATGCACATTTAATAATTTCATTATAACAAGAGAAATTTTGGCTGTTGCTCTGAAAATGTTTCACTTAGAAAATTGTGCAGGTGGGCTAAATTCTTTGTATGAAAACTAAACTTCGGAAGTACGGTATAAATAATTAAATGTCAATTATATTGTTCCACAAAAATAATGCTGTAACTTTCGTTATCTCAAAGCTAACTGTGTAGTTTAGAAACTTGCTGTATTACCCATATTTAATTTACAGACTTAGAGAACTCACCCACATTACCGAAAATGTGCCAATAAGAATGAATAAGTTATTGCTTAATTGCACAATTCCTTTTTAAGTTTTTTTGCAAAACTTATTACAAACTGTTCAGGGTGAGAAACAAGTACCTACTCACTGTTGTGTGACCTACCTACTTTGTTAAGGTCTCATCTCTTCTAATCCACAATCGATTACTGATTAATCGATTTAAAATAAGATTCTAAAAGTTTGTTTTATGTCACATACGTAGTTTAGAAGAGATGGGGTTTGTTACTGAAACAATTTCACAAATACACATACACATAATATCACCTGCAAAGTTTTCTAAGAGAAGAACAGGTGGATGTAAATATAGTGTTATGATGATATACACTGCCTAAATAAAATAAATTATTACCTAACAGCCTTTGAAATTACACATAAGTATACCTTGTAGCCATACAACCTTCTACCGAAAATTTTATCTCAGCCTAACAAAAATTTGTATGTGTAACACCTTTTCTCGTTATCTGCCTTTATCCCTTCATGTAATTCCTAATTTCGTTGTTCACATTATCCTTGTGGCAACAACAAAATGTGCAGCTGTAATTACTGCTCATCCCAAACTGGGCTCATTCGATAAACTTTCATTGCCGTGGAACAAATTAACAAGTTTTAAATGATACGTCCTTTGTATTGTTAGTGCAAAGTGCAATACATTTTGTGTTTCAACAGTCCATAATTTATACTAGGTATACAGGGTGTCTCACGGTGACCGTCGGTTAGAAGTATATCAAGAACTGTAAAAGCTAGAAATTTGAAATTTTGCACATGCGACATGGAGTGTTTAATCTATTAAATAAAAATATTTTCCAAATGGCAGCACTTCTGCAAATACCGGAAGTGAGCATCAACTTCTTTATTTTAAATACAAACCAGGCAATTTTTTTTCACATTCTGATGTATCATTAAATGTTTAGTAAGTATGCTTAAAATAATCGGCGTATCAATTTTGATTGTTGAGAAAAAAGATTTTTTTCACTGATAAATGTCAAAATCTTGTTTAGGATATAAAATTGAAAGTCGAAAGTGGTAAAAGTTAGGGAAATGGGATTTTAGGTTCTCAATGTCAAAAGATTGAGACACAATTGTCTGTAATGGATAATAAAAAATTGCCCGCGGTTACGTATCTATTTGACGTTATTTCCAGACTTAAGGAAAACTTTAAAAAGTCTCTTTTTTCAAATGGAATGCCTATTTAATTATCAGTCCATTCGATGCAGAAATAAATTTCCTTTAAATTGATATACCATTTTCCTATACCTAAAATGCATGATTACAGAGTTATTTACATTTTTCTAATTAAATTTATAATTACATAGGTACTTCACAAAACATGGTTGGCTTTGAAAATTTTGAAAAAATTTTTATTCAATTGTTTCTTATGATGACAGTTGTCAGTTTGAAAGTTTACGCTACATTTACGTTTGTTATCAGTGTTATCTGTTTGAATTTTGATTTTTGCGCTTAATATTTGTTTTAAATTGGGAAATATGGAATACACAAACGCTGATATTCTAAATTTGTTTTACATTCATGGCGAGTCTGCTCGTATTACTTTTCGGACCTGCAGAACCTTTAACTAGGTAAGTATTGAATAAAGAATCACTCAACGAAAGATATCCGCATTTACCAACAATGACAGAACGAAAAATCAGGATGATTGAAAATATTTTTTTTAATTTGGGGGGATGTAAATGCGTCACGAAGTTTGGCAAACCCAATTGTCCCCAATGACGCTACAGAAACCAATGTATTGGGATATTTTAATGTTTTCCCTGAACGTTCTGTTTGTTCGGCGGAAAGAGACCTCGGATAGTCAAGAAGTTGCATAGATAGAATTTTAAATAATCATAAAAGCATAAGAAAAATTTGAATAAAAATTTTTTGACAATTTTCAAAGCCAACCATGTTTTGTAAAGTATGTAATTGTAAATTTAATAAGAAAAATGTAAATAACTCTGTAATCATTGATTTTAGGTATAGGAACATGGTATATCAATTTAAAGGAAATTTATTTGTGCATCGAATGGGCCGATAATTAAATAGGCATTCCATTTAAAAAAAGAGACTTTTTAAAGTTTTTCTTAAGTCTGGAAATAACGTCAAATAGATACTTAACCGCGAGCAATTTTTTGTTATCCATTACAGACAATTGTGTCTCAATCTTTTGACATTGAGAACCTAAAATCCCATTTCCCTAACTTTTACCACTTTCGACTTTCAATTTTATATCCTAAACAAGATTTTGACATTTTTCAGTGAAAAAAATCTTTTTTCTCAACAATCAAAATTGATACGTCCAATTATTTTAAGCATACTTACTAAACATTTTATGACACATCAGAATATGAAAAAAAAATGCCTGGTTTGTATTTAAAATAAAGAAGTTGATGCTCACTTCCGGTATTTCCGGAAGTGCTGCCATTTGGAAAATATTTTTATGTAATAGATTAAACACTCCATGTCGCATGTGCAAAATTTCAAATTTCTAGCTTTTACAGTTCTTGATATAGGTACTTCTAACCGACGCGACGGTCACCGTGTGAGACACCCTGTATATAAGTAACTAGGTACTTATACTATGTAAGTTTGCGTGATTTTATCCACAAATAAATTACAGTGGCCATATTTCATAAATAATTAATTAAACAATTGTAGATGTTATTGTTCATATCGGGGAGCTCTCTTGTTATATTTTCAAATCAAATTTTGGTTTAAATAATTTCAATGGTGTATGGTATCGATCGAGGATCATCCAAAAGCAAGAGCAAAAGAAACTGTGAAAGAGATATATCATCGTGTAAAGGTTGCATTTATTGCATATGAAGACAAGGCATCCGAAACAACGGCCTTAAGTATTTAGGCGCAAAAAAGGTGTTTGCACGATGGATCCCTAAGCTGTTGACGTCTAAACCTAAAACTGTTCAGAAGAAAAGACGAAGACTTTCTGTCACTTATTGTTGATGGAGATGAAATTTTGGTACATCATTTTGACCCCTCTCATAAGGCAGGAATCCATGCAATAAGTTCATAAGAGTTCTCCTGCACCGGAAAAGACAAGATGGCGACGATTTTTTGTGACGCTGACGGAATTCTGTTGAATGAATGGAGACACCCACGGAAATACCATTAAAAACTTAAAGTTTGTCATTGAGAAAGGACGGGATTCGTAGAAGCTAAAAACGTTGTCGCTACAAATACACAGAGTGCTGTATACAATGCAACTGTATGCAAGCAGTTTTCAAAATGATTCAAAGCTGTTGTGAGAAAGACGAACTGTCAATAAACCTCAACAGACCTCCCTCATGCCATTTACAAGGAAAAAGGCGACTTATCGTCTCTGTAACACACATGAAATACCTAGAACTATCCGTAAGACAACACCATACTACCAAAACACCGAATTAAATCATCGGAGCCCTACTATAAACTTACGAATCACGAATGTTAGAAGAAAAAGTGAGGCCTATCATCGAAGTGATGATCAAACCCATCGTAACATATGCGGCCTTAGTGTGGTGAAAGAGGGCTGAAACGCTAGAAACCATGCACAAGGTATGACGATTAGGTGATAACAATTACTGCAGATTCTTACTGTGAAAATTACAACGCTTACGAGCAGCTATTCAAAACAGAAACAGAGGCATGCTGTTGCTGACTTCTGGAATTGTTCCGATCGATGGGGGCAGCTTCCAAACTGACGAAGACCTCAAAGAAACCGTCATAACTCACTTCAAATCATTGGCGGCTACATTTTATAAAGAGGGTGTTACAATGGTTAGATACGACAAATGCCTCAATCATCAATGTGATTATGTAAAGAAGAAAACTTGATTGTACATTTTATACCTACTTTTGGTAATAAAATCATTTTTTTATATTCATCCGTTCTTCCTTTATAACCAATCGGAGGTTGAAATAAAAAATAGGTAGGTAGCCCTCCTAATTTACAGCATCCAAAAAATATGACCGGTTAGCCAACATCCCTGTCCATACAGTCAAGCAATGAGCATCGCCACAATATCCTAGATCCCCAGTTGTGTATGTTCAGTCTGCTATTCACTTTAAAAGTCGCTTCGTCGCTCCAAAGAATGCGTTTGTAAAAACCGGGATCGGCTGCACCTTCTTGTTGGATTGCGTGCAACGCGCAAGATTCTCTTCTGTACCTACAGATCTTGGCCTTTCTGACCGAACCAATCTCTTCAAATCTTAATTTTAATTTGCGAATACTTTGTAGAGATACAGGTTTGATGATTATGGAAAACATTCCACGAACAAATCACAAACTTCACTGTAATATTGATCACATTATCTTATCACCATGTTTACAAATCCAATACACTCTGTTCTGTAGTTAACTCTCTGTTTCTCTAATAACGATTGCTATAGTGACTTTGCGTAGGGGTTTTAGTTTCGAACTTCGTTGGTAAACCAAACTACTTTTATTTTTGTAGCTAATACTGTTTTTATGACTTTCAAATAAACTTAAATTAAGATATAAGAAGCGGCGTCATTTCAAAATTTTACATGGTATAGTAAAAAAGGGAAAAAATAGCGCGCCGCAGGGGAAATTTTTTTTAAAAAAGGGACGTGTTTGTCCGTTTTATAAGTTTAACGTACTTTTTTATGGTAGTAATTCCAGGGGGGTCAGCTGCCCTACCCTTCCCCCCCCCCCTAAATGACGCCCCTAGATATAAGTACTTCGCTTTGTGGTATAAATACTTAAAAATATCAAATGAATACTTTAAAAAGTGATTTTTTCGTTTATCTTCATTTAGAATATAGGTTGTACAGGTAGGTAGGTACCTACGCATACAAAATTTCAAAAATGTTATGCGCCAACTTACCCTACTCGTGCCGAGTGTGGCAATAATTAGCCGCTCGGTGGGGTAATTAAGCGCATCGTGCATCACTGTGTACTAAAATTATCTTTTTAATAAAAGTGGAAGAAAAAACAAAACAAATACATGATGGCTATACTAAAACTCAGATATGAAGGATATTTTACCATTCATCCGTTTTTTTGGAAAAATTTTAGATAAAGGTAGGTATAACAATTCCAAAATTTCTCAAAAATGCGCTGACAAACCTTGGTCTCCCCTACAGGACGATACAACCGTACCAACAAAGAAGAATGAGGAACAATAAAAGAGACACAAAACTGCGATAGAAGCCAACGAAGTTGTGAGAAAGGAGAAAGATTCTTTGGAAACAAACAAATTATACCTACCTACACCCAAGGGCATTACAAAGCATAGAGACATCCCGACACGACAGTGAATGTAAAAATGGAGGATGCAACAGATCCCACACTGTACCTAGAGAACCAGATGTGAGAAAAACAAACCTAATAAAAAAGGACCCAAGTGTAACTTTGTTCAATGGCCTTATGCCAATGCCTTATCTATACCTACGCAGGGATGGGCAGTCAGAAAATACTTGTATTAAAAACGTTTGTATTTCGTATCTGATGATTTTTCCCTAACCTAAGGTATTTTCTATTTCAAATACTCTTATGAGTAATTTGAATTTTATATTTGAAATGCATGAATGTATGTATTTTACTCACCGCAATGTTACGAAACATTTTAAAATTTTGTTCTGAATGTTATCAGTCACAAAATACTTGTATTGAAAATACAACATTTAAAATCCATTTGTATTTTGTATTTTATGATTTAAACATTTAAAATACATTTGTATTTTGTATTTTATGATTTTTCCCTAAAGTATTTTGTATTTTGTATTTCAAATACTCTCTTATGAGTCATGACTATTTTGAATTTTGTATTTGAAATACATTAATGTATGTATTTTGCTCACCGCAATGTTGCGACAGGTTTTAAAATTTCGTTCGGAATTTTATGCATACAGGTGTAGATATATGTATCTACAGAAGCTTCATTCAAACGCAGTTGTTAATTATTGTTAAGGGCGAATTTCGGGAACATATTTTGTCATATACAAAGTGCTTCAATAACTTGTGACAAACAAAAAACAATCTTTTTAATGGAACCCTTTGTATAATTTTACATGTTGAGAAACTCCTAAAATATTACGGCTTTTCAGTTTCCTATGTCTGAAACAATTTTATAAATTAATTCGGAAACCCTTAGGAATAGACATTTGAAGGTGATTACAAAAAATGTTCGTATTTTATTCCTTATCGATCAAGCAGATGATATACATGGTGTTTCATTTTAAAAAGTTGAGTAAAGTACCTAAAAGTTGTATTGAATTTTCTAAAAATTGTAAGATCAATTTGAACATCCTGTATGAGATGAAACATCATAAATTAAATCAGGACAACCATCTACAACAAGAATTGAGTCCAAAATTGACATGAAAGTTGAAATTATGGTTATGCCATGCCTTTAGAGAAAGTAATGAAAATTACATTTCTTTTGCTTAATGCGGGGAGGTTTAGAGTTGTTTTATTTATTTCTTTTAAGAAATAATTATTGGCTGCTAAACTATTCGTTTAAAAGCCGTAATATTTTAGGAATAAATAAAGGGGTCTAAGGAGGTTCTCAACATGTAAAATTTTAGAGGGTTCCATTACAAAAAATTTTGTTTGCTTGTCACAGGTTATTGAAGCACCCTGTATATGTCAACATAATTTCCTGAAATGCGTCCTTAACAATACTTAATTATAAAAACTGCGTTTGATTGAAACTTCTAACTTTTTTAGTCTCGGTAGGTACTATAGGAACCCGACGGATTGAAGGATCCAGTATATGTATTTTTGTATTTCAAAGATTGTATTTGTAATTTGTGTTTTTAAAAAATATATAAAAGGATCTTGTATTTTGTATTTCAAATACCTTTCTAAGAATATCTTGTAATTTGTATTTGAAATACGTTAGTGCATGTATTTTGCCCAGCCCTGGTTATAGGTATATAAAGGTATTTTTGTATTTCAAATACTGTATTTGTATTTTGTATTTTTAAAAAATATATAAGTTTCTTATATTTTGTATTTCAAGTACCTTTTCTAGGAACATTTTGTAATTTGTATTTGAAATGCCTTATAGCGTTAGTGCATGTATTTTACCCAGACATGCCTATAAGAAACTTTGAGTGAAGTTTATTAGTGAAATAGGTATATGCAAAATGGCACAAAAGATGAAACAATCAGGATGTGAAGATTAGTTTATTAGCTTTCTAGTAATGATGTACCTACTAAAACAGATCAGAGATGAATTTTTTGAAAACTTACGTAAGGAGTTTTTATTTGGAAGTTATTACATTATTGATAAACATTTGAATAAATGCAGTTAATGGAGATTACCTAAAAAAATTTTATTTGCATACATGTGCCTTCTTTCATAATGATGTAGAACATATATAAAAATCACTGTTGTATCAAACATTTAACGTAACTCACTATAAAATATTCTATAATGGGGAAAGAGCATACAATGAAAAGTCATAGGTAGATTATTAAGCTTTCAATACAAATTTTATATAACAGTCCTTCTTAACATCAAACGGAACTGCAGTTTTTTGCTCCACTGTTTCAACTTTCTCCTGCATGGTGTTTTCAAACTCTGTCAGTTCTTTGTCTCGATGGCTTAGAACAAATATTTGATTTTCAATAATTAACAAAGAATTAGATGCAGAGATTAAGTCAATAACAGCTCCATCAAAGTACTTTAGATAAGTACTACCGAAATATATAAGATTAAAAAAATTATGAAAATTCTCTTTGTGCTTCATAGTCTGTAAAATACTTAATGTCACGAATTTTATCTTAACATCCTCCAAATTTAAACATCTGCAAGATTTTCGATTTTTTACTATATCACCTGCTGTACCGTAATCAACAACTTTATTCTCAGACGTCACAAAAGTTGAACTACCCAAATTTAAATCATTTACTCTAGTATGAACATATTCTTCGCCATTTTCAAGTTCATAAAAGTACTGCCGTAAATTTCGTTCAGTAACATCCGTACTCCTATGGGAATTTGTTCCGTGCTGCCTTTTTAAGAAGGTGAGATCATCACAATCTATTCCGTAAGCAACAAATGGACCTGTTTCCATTTCTCCCAAGTATCCATAATGTGCAAATTTGTTTCCATTAGTAATAACGCAACATACAAGAGAGCGATTCGATTTTGATACTTCCGATTCAAGCCACGTAAAAGCAACACCAGTCGCTCTCCAGTGCTTATATTCCTGTGTACATACCTGCATACCTCCAACATTATGAAAACGCATATATAAATCCCAGTCGAATACACCCATTTTAGTATCATAACGCACTCCTAAACTTTTACGTAAACGACTATCCCACGAATTACAAACATCAAATTCATCCGCACTGCACCAAAACTTAAAAACATTCTCCAAATAGTCGCGCTCTTTATATTTCAAATCGAAATCTACAAATGGCATTACCTCCTTCAAGTAAGACACATTTGTAATCATGTCAACAAGATGGATAGCTTTCAATTTTAAATATTTCGCAACTGCAGGACGAACTAAAGTATTACCATATAATTCCATAAAGTATCGCGCTTTTTGAACCAATCCCAGTTCGTCTATCGGTTGTAGTGCAACATTTAATAAAAGAAGCTGCTTTGATATTGTCTCCAAAACTGCTTCCATAATGTAAAAATTTAACTGCACCTTCTCATGCTTATATCGACTTGCCAAGGTTTTAATAACGTGACGACAATCCTGTCCACCTACAATTAAAATGTTTATTTCATCAAGTTTTTTACCATTCAGTTTTAATTCTTCTTGTAAATCTAAAGCTGGTGTTAAACCCCAAAACATTTTCAATATGAATTAGGTATGACAATTACACGATGTTTACTAGTTACTATGGTGTAGAGAAACTATTGATTTTATACGTCTTAGACGAGTGCGACCAACAGTAATTATAATGTTATACATTATAAATATTACCAAAATGGAGACTTTTAACTTACTGATATGTACGAAACCTTAGACCATTGTTTTTATTAAAATATAAAAACAATGCTTAGACTAAGAACATACTCTAAGGGTGCAAGAGGGAGAAGAGATCTTTGTATCTGCTTCTTAGTTCTTAACAGATGGGACTAGTTTAAAGGACTCTTCCTGACACATCTTTCACATTTAACACAACAAACCCATAGCAAACCAACGCAGAGTAATTATCAAAAAAACACTCCTTTCAGTAGAAATACAAGAATAAATCAAGCACGAAGTAGAAACGTTTTTAAACATAAACAACACTAACAACACCCCACAAAACACATCAGGTACACATAATAACAATGGTCATCTACTCTACTTATGACACAACAAAGCACATTAGATACACAAGATAACGATGTAGATAATAACTCCCAACCTTCACATTAAATTAAAAACTCAAAAAGAATTTGATACTGCATTTACAGAATTCACAAACACAGGTCCATCACATAGATATAGAATACCCAAACAAAAAGACACTAACATGTTACCAAGGAGTATTGATGTTACACAAAATCACTCAAATACTAAACACCAATATTTTATCAAATATCACAAACAACATATCACTACTATCAATTACACCTAATGTGTAGGTACTGTGGCGCTGTTGCTGCTACAAAATGCAACGGCTCCAAGGTCACAATATCGACACAACACTATACCACAAAGAAAACAAAACTTCCGGGAAAACCATACAGATGAAATTAGATGTGACTTAGGTCGAATTACACAATACATACAAGACACAACCTCTTCCAAACTAACACGCCAGGTACACAACATCATGAGAAAACTAAACACACACAGTTCACGCGAACAAAACACGAATTAAAATGAACACAAAAGTACACTCACACAAAAACTTTCAGTATACACAAATAGATTGAGGCGATATAAGGATAGAAAATATATCATAACATAACACACAAATATATGAAATACTACTAGTACAACAAACACATTGAACATAACACACATGCACCTTGGATAATGTAACAAAGTACACGTACACAACACAAAATACCAATGCACAATACAGAAATCACTTTAGAAAACATCATCAACTCCATCAAACACCTAAACAATTGGAAAAGTCCAGACATAAATAGCATACATACTTGTTGGTGGAAATATTTCACCTGCGCACACATACACCTCACATAACACTTTCACAATATTAAATGCACCACACACTACACCATCATTCTTTACACAGGAAATCACTTACTCTTACATGCTTCCAAAAGATAACAATAGGTACACATCTCTCTAAATATCAAACCATTAAATGCCTTCCCACTATACAGGGTGTCCCACTGCTCCGTAATCAGTCGATAACTCAATGTGGGTTACAGAAAAAAGTTTCAAATGAACGTTGCTTTGATTTGAATTGGCCACCTTTTGAAAATATTTTTATATCTACAGTACCTATGTTTCATTTTTACCTGACAGGAAAATGTCATTCATAAATTCATAAATTTATTGTTTTTAATAAGGATATACATCAGTATAACACTAGAGATTTAAATAGTTTTAGGCTACCGTTAGTTAAGAAAACTTCCTCACAAAACAACTTATATTATAAGGGTTTAAAAATTTATAACGAACTGCCCGAGGAAATTAAGAAAGTACCATTATTAATGACTTTCAAGAAAGCGTGCTCGGCGCATGTAAGAGAAGTTATTACTACCTATTAACTAGCCGATATATATGTAAACATCTTAAGAAGAAGATGATCAATAAACTTACTTACTTACTTTTTTAAATGGCACACCCTGTACTTTTTTCCCTTCATATATCCACTGACCATAAAAAATGTATTTGACGGATAATATTACCCTAATGTCATGTTACTCTACAAAACAAGACTAAGTTATTAATTTTATACCTAGTGTTTAAAATTAGAATTCAACATTTGTGAACCTTATATAGAATTTATACGAACATTTTAAATGGGACACAGATTTTTATTTACCATCATATTATCGACCAAAAGCCCTATTCAACGATATGTTATTTATTGGTATTATTTTTTGTACTTTGTAACTCCGTATTTGTTTAACCATAAGCATAAGAAATATAAGAAAAACAGAAATAATTATATGGCTTTCATAGTTATTTGTCATAAAAAGTACTGCAAAAAACAAATGTTTTTGTTCACTACTTGGGTTTGGAACAAGAACAAGTGATATTATTGTTGTTGAAAAATGTAGCAACTACCCATTGCAATGAGTAAGTCACTGACCACTGTATACATACAGGGTGCCTTACGGTCACGATGACCACCCATTAGAATATTTCATAGATTACCATGATCTGAATTTTGAAAATTTGGGCAATAGGGTTTTCTGGTATGGCCTACTCAAATAAAATAATGGCGTCTACTTACGGTTTTTCCAAAAATGACACCAACTTTGTTATTTTAAATCTAACACCCTATTTATTATTGCGATTTTCAATTCACGTAAAAATTTTAGGTAGCTTTTGTATTCTTAAAATTAACCGTTTCCAAGATATTTAATTTTTTTAATAAAAATTAAAATAAACACTCTAGCTTAAACCATGTGAATTGTAGAGCAAGAACAATAAAGGAACCATATTCATATGAGACCCCTAAGCTTACCATCCACACTTTCAAACTGGCTTAATTGCATACAGGGTGGTGGAAATTTAATGCTGAGTTCAGTTAACTTCAAATCGTCTTAAGTTGGTTTTTTCCACATGAACGCCCTGTATGTTTCTCCACATGCTGATGCATAATTTTGTTCTCTTTCGAACGGTGCCATGGTTCCCTGTACCTATCTCCTCTAGTTTTGAAGATATCTACTGTTTTTTGTGCAGTCAACTAACGTCATTCAATTTCTTGTGAAGATGGTCGTGAAAGTCTTAGCAGAGTTTCAAAACCAACGACTATTCTATCACCAGTTATTTGTTGTCAGTTTAACACCAATAGTAATGGTTGAATTGAATACCATTGATTAAAAAATCTCACTTCTAAATATAATATATAATATTCTAATGGGTGGTCACCGTGAGACATGGCCTATAACATGTAAAGTGCTCACAGTGGCTCATAAAACTACTTACTATGGAACGCCGTTTTACTTTTTAATGCCTCTTTTGCCAGACTTTCTTTAAATATAACTGTATTCTAATTTTCACTATTTAAAAATGTTGTCATGATAAAATTAATGTTTTAAAATATCACTTATCATATTTTTAATTCATGTATAGGCTGATTACCTTTGAATGATTTAAAATTATCATAAATAAAAATATGGGTATGAAAGAATTAATCCATTTGGCATATCACTGGGAGAAGTTTTCTTATTCAAAAATATTTTCTCCATAAAATAACTATATTAAATTTATCATCTAGGTACAATAATGTATATTAGAATGATAATTTAATCAAGTCAACTATATGAAACAAGAACAAGAGAGTGTATATGAAAATATTATTGTTTGACAGTTTGTGAAAATATAAAATAAGAAACTCCAAATAAAGCTCTCGCTTATTAAATATATGCAAACTCTGTTAGGTTATGGGCCCAGTGCGTATTGGCGTTAAGAAGAAAATAAAAGAAATGGCTGAAGGTTCGTCTAATAATTATATGCGTTGGCAACAGTTCGATGGCACAAATTTCAGTAATTGGAAATTTCGTGTGAAGATTTTGTTGGATGAAAAAGATTTAACAAAATACATCGATGAAAAATTAGTTGACATTTTGGCTAGTGTATCTTCAGAAAGTCGTGATGCAACAAAGAAAGAAGAAAAATCAGCGCGTTCAATTTTAATACAGGCAATTCACGACAGCCAATTGGAATTGGTGAAGGAGAAAGAGAGAGCGAAAGAAATTTGGGACACATTGTGTACTATATTCGAACGAAAAAGCATTGCATCGCAGTTACTGTTGCGTAAACAACTTTTAACGATGAAATACGATGACAATGAGGATATAACTGGTCACTTTCAAGTTTTTGACAAAAAAAATTCGGGAATTGAAATCGGCTGGCGTAAAAATGGAAGATCTTGATGTTATTGTTCATATGTTGCTCACAATGCCAGACAGTTATTCGAATTTGGTGACTGCAATTGAAACAATGAAACAGGATGATCTGACATTGGATTTTGTTAGAACTCGTTTGACGGATGAATACAACAAGAGAACTGGTGATGTTGGATTGAATAAATCAAGTGAACCTGGTGTGATGTTTTCGAAAGGAAAAAGAAAGGAAATCATCTGTTATCACTGTAAAAAGCCAGGTCATCGAAAATCCCAGTGTTTTCTCAACAAACGGAATAAAAATCAGAAGAAGAATTCTGAAAAAGCGAATACTGTGGTCGATAATGATGATAATAGTATGTCATCGATGTGTGTTTTTACTAATGATCAAAATAAGTCATGCAATGACATGTGGACGAAATGTGAAACACACGTAGCACAGTATGGTGGTAACTCATCACGTATTAAATTTATACTGGATTCTGGTTGTACACAGCATATGGTGAACGACGAACGGTACTTTAGTAATCTGAATACAATCGATCAAATTGAGATTGGTGTTGCAAAGAAAAATCAAAGCATTTTGGCAAGGCAACAGGGTGACATCGTTGTCAAAATATTTCGTGATGGTAAATCATCGACAAAGACAATGGAAAATGTGTTACTTGTTAACGATTTAAAATGCAATTTGATGTCGGTTCGTAGTTTGATGAATAAAGGCTACAGTATCGTTTTCAAGGGTAATCACGCATATGTAGGTATCGTATAACGGAAAGACACAATTTACGGCATGTGCAAACGGAAAGCTATACGAAGTTGATTTTCATGTGGATAGCAATGTATTCACTGGTTTTTCAAGTGAGAAAAATTTACAAAACGTTTCTCATAGTTTGTGGCATTTTAGATTGGGTCATTTGAATGCAAATGATATGAAAAAGCTGGTCAAATTAAGTGATGGACTAAATGTGAATGTGGATGTTGACTCAAAGTTGTGCGAATCATGTGTGTTTGGAAAGCAAGTAAGGTCATCATTTCCAAAGTATAAAAATGCTCGTTCCACTCGAATTTTGGAGCTGATACATAGCGATGTATGCGGTCCTGTTCCAACAACCGCATATGATGGTTCAAAGTATTTCGTCACATTCACAGATGATTATTCGCGAGCGTCCATGGTATATTGCATTCAAAAGAAAAGTGAGGTGCTTGAGAAATTTAAAGATTTTGTTGCAATGGCAGAAGCATTTCATGGTAAACAAATTGCAAAACTACGAGCTGACAACGGTCGTGAATACACATCAAATGAATTTAGAAGTTTTTGCAAACAAAAGGGCATACAGATGTCATTGACTGTTCCTTACAATCCAGAAATGAATTCGGTGTCTGAACGATTAAATCGAACATTGCAAGAAAAAGCTAGAACCATGTTATTAGCTAGTAATCTTGATCATAAATTTTGGAATGAGGCAATTATTGCAGCAAATTATATCAAAAATCGTTCACCTACGAGTGCAGTTGATAAACAGTTCGAAACAAAAACACCAGCTGAAATATGGTTTAGACAAAAACCGAATTTGGCACATTTACGTATTTTTGGTGCTGAATGTTACAACCATGTACCATCAAATAATCGATCAAAATTACAGGCAAAGTCGACGAAATGTTTAATGCTTGGTTATGCCGGATCGATTGGCTCGTATCGGTTATGGGATGTTGAGCAACAAAAGCTGATTATTGGTCGAAGTGTAACATTTAATGAGACATCGGTATTGAATCAATCGAAAATGATACAAATTATTGATTCAGAGGCGGCAACAAACCGAGAGACAACGGCAAATGATCAAATGTGTGATGAAGGGGCGGATGATTCAAGGAATAGCATTATTGATAATGCAAATGATCTTTCAACAAATTATCAAAACAACATAGATAATGTCAACAGTGCAAATGGAAATTGCATTGGCAATATCGATCAGCAGATTCCACGACGTAGCCAGCGTATCAAAAAGAAACCAGATCGATATGGTGAATGGGAATTCGACGATGAAGATACACACATGGCATTATCGGCTGAACAATATGTTGATCCATTGACTGTGGCTGAGGCGAAAAATCGAAATGATTGGTCTGAATGGAACAAAGCAATCAATTGTGAGTATCGTTCATTAATTAGAAACAATACTTTCACCGTTTTTGAGCTCCCGGAAAATCGAAAAGCCATTTCAAATAAATGGATGTTTAAGCTAAAACGAAAAGATGATGGAAGCATTGATTGCAACGAGCCAATTCGAATATTCGAAGACAACACTTCGTGCATTAAGATCGCCGAAGAGTCGCGTGAATATAAACGAATGAAACATTTGGATGTGAAGTACAATTTCATCCGTGACTATGTAGCCAAAAGCAAATATGAAATTGTTTACGTTCCAACACAAGATCAAGTAGCGGACATCATGACAAAGGCACTTGGTAGAATTCTTTTCATCAAACATCGTGATAAATTGAATTTGGTTTAATTGTTTTTTTTTTATGTTCTTAATGTACTTTTATTAAATTAAGGGGCGGTATTAGAATGATAATTTAATCAAGTCAACTATATGAAATAAGAACAAGAGAGTGTATATGAAAATATTATTGTTTGACAGTTTGTGAAAATATAAAATAAGAAACTCCAAATAAAGCTCTCGCTTATTAAATATATGCAAACTCTGTTAATGTAAACTGTTTTAGTGTTCATGTTCTACTTTTTGATTCATCTTTTGCCAGACTTTCTTTAAATATAATTGTAATTTAATTTTCACTATTTAAAAATGTTGTCATGATAAAATTAATGTTTTAAAATATCACTCATGATAAAAATTAATGATTAAAAATATCAGTCATGATAAATGTAAATAGTACAATTAATTTTATCATGAATGATATTTTTAAAACATTAATATTATCATGACTGGTATATTTAATCATTAATTTTTTCATAAGTGATAATTTTAAAACATTTATTTTATCATGAGTGATATTTTTAAAACGTCTCTGTTTACTATTTAAAAATATCACTCATGATAAAATAATGTTTTAAAAATATCACTCATGATAAAATTAATCATTAAAAATATCAATTATGATAATATTAATACATCTTTCTATTTAAAATTATCACTAGTGAAAATTTTAAATGTGATATGAGAAATTACCGCCACCCACGTTAAATTTAATAACTACTTCCGAGTGAACTATATTCAATAAAGTAGTAACCAGTGTACTTTGTTTTGTACTTCCGTGATTTGGCAACCGCTAATCGCTATCATTTCGGTTATGATCCTTATGCACCTTCTATCATTTTATATAGAAGATTCCAGAATATTTAAAGGTAGGTATTTTTATTATATGTTTTTTTAAATGTTAAGAATACAACCTTTGTAAGCTTTTTTTTCTTAGTAAGTATCAAGACTTTTCTTGTAGAACTAGTGTTTTTTCACTGTTCATTAGGTAAAATACAAAATTTACTGCCGAGGCTTATCTTCTATTCAACCCATAAATTAACACTGACTGCGACTGCATCACCTACATGTTGTCTGGTGCCATAATGTATATTCAAACTTGATGCTATATTTGCAAGTCTTTTCTTTCTAACCGAAGAGTAGGTACGTCATTGTGAATGAAAAGTAGCCTTCTTTATGTAACTGTTCTATTAATGACTACCTACCGTTCATTAGATTTTAAATCGAGATGCTATAAAAACTATTTGTAATTGCGGATCCGAATTCCACATAAAAATTTAATGTAATTTACTAATTTATAACAAACAATAAAACACAATCTATATTTTATTAGAAATAAAAATTATTATGTTTCTATTTGTTACATGCAAATTATATTTAAGATGATTTTGATTAAAACAACATCTCCATGATCAACAAAATTGTTTTATTAATCGTAGAAATCATGTAAGGGTGTTATATTCAGGCGAAATGAAATAAATTGTTAATTATACGATTAATACCTACGTAATTAACGAGGATAATATATAAAATATGTACTTCACATTTACATTTCATGTTTTAGGTGCTCACTACTTTATTGAATATATATCATTCTGCATTTAGTACCAAACACAAACGCGAGGGGCGGTAATTTCCGATATCATACGAATTAGTTTTATCATGAGTGATATTTTTAAAACATTAATTTTATCATGATTGATATTTTTAATGACTAATTTTATCATGAGTGATTTTTTTAAAACACTAATTTCATGATGAGTGATATTGTTAAATAGTCAACAGAGACGTTTTAATAATTTCACTCATGATAAAATTAATGTTTTAAAATTATCACTTATGAAAAAATTAATGATGAAATATATCAGTCATGATAATATTAGTTTTAAAAATATCACTCATGATAAAATTAATTGTACTATTTACATCTATCATGACTCATATCTTAAATAATTAATTTTATCATGAATGATATTTTTAAAACATTAATTTTATCATGACAACATTTTTAAATAGTGAAAATTAGAATACAGTTATATTTAAAGAAAGTCTGGCAAAAGAGGCATTAAAAAGTAAAACGGCGTTCCATAACTTACCACCTGTAATGTGAAATTTACTACTTAAAAACATTACAAAAATGTACATAGATAAATTGCGAAACTATTCCAAACAGGCCAAAAACATTCCATTGGACATATATGTTTATTTCCCAAGTTGTTTATGATCAATTTTAAGTGTAAATAGTTATTTTATATTAAATCGTCTTACCTTCAATTATTAAGACTCCATTGAAATGCAGAAGTGTTTTTTGTGATGATTCCCATATAAAAACTCAAATTTTTATCGGCATAAGCTTTGGGTGTTAACACATTAATGAAATGGCAAAAGAGGATCAGATAAATCTATGGCGCACTTGTCTGGGAGCAACTTCTTCACTGACAATGGATTAACAATTAATAATATAGTTAATTAAAAATATTTTTTAATACATAAATTACATTTTACCTTTTCTTTTGGAACATTTTTTTGTTTTTAATCTTATTACTGGTGAATGTATGCTTAACTTTAGTCGCCACATTTTTCGTTTCTGATTTCTTTAGATCCTTCTTCTTCTTTAATTTAATTTCTTCGCTTTTTACAACTTCCACATCATTGCTCATTTCTGACTCCCTTCGCTTTTTCATTTTAGGGGGTGATTTACTGACCTTTTCTAATTTGACTTTTTTACTTTTTACGACTTCACTTGTGCCTTGTTTTTCGAGTTTTTGTTTCTTTGCTGGCAATTTCTTTATTTTTTTACTCTTGACAACTTCCTCTTGTTCGTGTTTTCGTTTCAGACCCTTGGATTGTTTTACTTTTTTTTCATTTATTTTATTACCTTCATCTTTCTGCACCGCTTCTTCGATTTCTTCTTCAGTTGTAGTTGATTTCGGTATTGTATTTGAAAATTTCTTTAACTTCGCAACGAAGAAACCATCCATATTGTGAGTATGCGGATAATAGCGTCTTGCGAATTTCATATTAGGATGAAATCTGTGTTGTCTGTAAGTTGTAAACCCTTCCGTACCAAATTCTAAGCCTGTTTGCACCAAAGACACGTTCCTACGTTTCAAAGCGAAATCTATAACTGCCTCGTTTTCTTCAACTAAAACCGAACAAGTAGAATACACAATGTAACCACCGGTCGACGATTTTGCATTAACTGAATCGATGGCGGCAAGTAGTAGTTCTCGCTGAAGAGTGTAGCAGCGCTGAATGTCCTGTTGATCCTTACTAGTTTTTACACTTTGATCCTTCGCGATGACACCTGTTCCCGTGCAAGGTGCATCGAGCAACACACGATCAAATACGGTAATCGCATTCGTAAACTTCCTACCATCTAGTGTCGAGATTGTCGAGTTAATAACGCCCATTCGATGAAAATTACCAACAACTGCCGTTATTCTGTCTTTATTAACATCATTAGCGACTAGAGTTCCTGTGTTTTTCATAATGGCTGCAATATGTGAAGCTTTACCACCAGGTGCCGAACACATATCCAAAATTTTCTCATTCTCTTGCGGAGCTAATGCCATAACAGGAAGGAAACTAGACGCCCCTTGTATAATGTAATGACCGGCTAAATATTCGGGTGTTGCGCCCATCGGTACTTGAGACGAATACACAACTAGTCCCACTTTACTCCATTTACCGACAGGATCCAAATTTACACCACGATTTATAAGAGCTTGGGCTAAATCACGTCGTCTAGTTTTCAAAGTATTCGTACGAATTGTAAGTGGTCTTTCGACTTCACTCGCTTCCAAAAATTCGACCAGTTCGGAGAGCGAGAACAACTCCATTAATTTCTCCATTAAGAAAGTATTATAACTATAATAGTTACATAAATCTTTTTGCATTAGCTCAATATAATCGGTACGAGAATGTGTATCGTTCCTTAATTTATTAAAATCGGACAAAACAACAATAACATCACGTATACGTTGTTGTATATCTTGTAAAGTCATTTGCTCATTTTCGGCGTCATTCGGAAATTGAAATACTTCCTGACCCGCAATATTAAGTTTTAACTCTTCATCTGCCAACTTCTGTTCTCGTTTCTGTTTCGCTTTTAACTTTTTTGTTTGCTTTTCAATTGGTAACATATCGTCGTCGTCATCTTCCTCTTTAATAGAATCTGAATCAGATTTATCTTCTTCTTTTACCGAATCCACATCAGATTCATCTTCTTCTTTCATGGAATCTGAATCAAACTCGTCATCACCAACACTATCATCATCATCATCATCAGATAACTTATTTAATGATGTCACCTTTAATTGATCCTCGTCGTCAATTTCTTGTCCCTCTTCATCTGAGTCTTCCTCGTCACTATCAAACAGTTCAGTTTTCACTTTTTTAGGTTTTAACCACCGATTATTGTCATCTGAAAATTCCTTTACCTTAACTTTACTTTCATCTTCCCCCTCGCTGTCTTTTGGATAATAAACATGGTTTTTGGGCCTTTTCTGTACTTTACTAGTCGATCCATTCGACAACCCCTTTTGCTTAGTAACGTGTACATTACTCTTATCACTTTGTTTAGGTTCCTTTGTAAGGATAGCATCTTTCTTCATTTTTCGTAGTTCTTTCATTTTTTCTTTACGTGCAGTTCGCTTTTCTATCCGTTTCACGGCGCGTTGTTTCTGACGATGTGACGGTTTCTTTTCCGGTTCATCTGTGTAAGAAAAAGGGCATCATTAAAGTATAATGTGGTGGTGTTAATCTTACCTAATGCTGCTTTTGGAAAAAGTGGATCTTTTTGTTTTTTTGCTTTACGTCCTGGCCCCTTTTTAATTTTTTCTTCACCGAACTTTGCTTTACGTCCCATTTTAAAATTTGTAAAATACTCGAATTACACGTGCAATAAATAAATGTTAAAGAAGTGAAGAACCGAAGAACGTGATGTTTATATTTGGGGTTATGTTAAACACATGCTGGATGTTGTGTCTCCGCTATCATAACCTTGGATTCTACAGGGTGACCGAATAGTGTTCATTTCATACTACGTAGCCATAGCCACAGACATTTAATAGTACGTTGTTCTTAGAAATAGACCAACGATGGACGATGGTTTGTTTCGATTATTTCTACACCATCACACGCAAATTGCGGAAGAATAAACAGTTTACTTTAGCTGGATTTGGTGAGAGATCCCTCTAAGATTCAATTCGAATGCAAATTTTATTTATTAATGTACTGGTTCAATAAGAAAACCCCTATTTAAACCTGGCGTCAATAGGTGTTTTCTTTTTGCATTTTGTGGCACACTTAAATCACCTCTGTCAATACACACCATTCGTTTTATAAAAATAATTTGACTCAGTTCTCAATAACCCTATTCGTTTTAAAAGCTTTATTTAAGTTTTATATTAACCTGAGGCAGAAATGTCTACATGACGCAAGGTGCTTCAATCACGTGATAATTGTGCATTTGCCTAACCCTGTGACACACCTGTGGCGGTGCAAAAAGAAAACACCTATTGTAATCTAATTGCTTATTGATAAGAACACTCTAATTTTAGCCCGAAAATTAGTGGAACTTCAGATTTCGGCTGGTTATTCTAAAACAGTTACAGTTCGTAGTATCACAGTCTTTTTGGGTTCGAAACACTTTTCCACTCAACTCATCAACCTGCAAAGAACGAGAATTTGCCCTTTTAAGAAAAGAATCAATGTTCACCAGAAAATGCAAAAGCAAGAAAATGTACCTACTCATAACCACACGATACGCCCATTAGCATTACATACTTATATGAATATACGTATTTCAAATAAGTTCTTCGTAAGTTTACTTAAGACAAGCAGAGGCAGATTTTCGAATTTGCCGCCCCTAGGCTGGAAATATTTTGCCACCCCTTATCTACAATCATTTTCGCATTTTGTTTCTACTGCTGTTAAACCTATTGTTAATATTATTGCCTCAACTCTGTCTGTATAAATCTATAAACATATATTGTACTTAATGTATTAATTATGAATTATGAAGTCTGGACGTCCTTTGCTTTTTTTGGAGGCATTTTTGATATTTTGACTTCGGATTTTTGTACAACATCAAAATTTAAGACATTTTTCTATCGATCATTTTTCGTCTATCTACATCGGAAAAGTGGTCAAAATGGCCGCCCAAAATGTTTTTGTTCATCATGGCAATGCAAGCTTGCACATTCTCAACTGGTTATTTTTGAAAAATATAAAGTACTTTTTATGAGAAAACGGTTGATCCTACATAAAAAGTTGTAATAAACTTTTCTGTGCAGAATCTGTGCAGCTACATTTTTTGTTTCAAAATTTTTTTTGGTAATCCCAACGGTTACTGATATAACTAGGAAAACATGTTCGCGATGGCGGCCATTTCGTTTGACCACAGCATTCAAACGCACTAGTTTCAAGAGTACCACCATCGAAATTGTGTGTTATACGGGAAGTTGATATTAAATTTGTTATTTTAAATGGAACACCCTGTATATTTTCACATTTTCTAATTTTGCGCTTGATTTTACGTCATTTTTCTTTAATAAGTCCTATCTCAATATTTTATCGTCTTCGAGATATTTAGCATTTTATGATAATTTTTTAAAAAACAATGATACTACATTCTCGAATGAATTAAGCACAGTAAAAGTTATAATTAAAAAACAATTGTTATTTAATTTGTTGAACAGATGCAGAAACATTCATAAAAAGTATTTATTTTAATTAAGCGTCATACAGGGTGTTCTAACTTTTGATCTCAATTTTGTTAGAACAAACATCGTAAAACTCAATTTTTCCCTGTATATTTTGACATTTTTGAATTCTGCAGATAATTTTAGACCCATTTTGTTTCATAAGACCTATCTCAATATCTTATAGTTTTTAAGTTATCTGATTTTAAACAAATTAATTGGTTTTTCTGTGTTGCACCTACTATTCATAGGTAGAAGGTATTGGAACATACCGATTATACCTACATAATTAGCCCCAAAAGAAATAATCTTGTGGATTACCATCATTAGACCATTATTTGCAATCCATCGATGTTTAAACGTGTTTATAAGATAACTTGAAAACGATAAGATATTGAGATAGAACTTATGAAAGAAAATGGGCCTAAAATTATCTGCAAAATTCAAAAATGTCAAATTATACAGGGTCTTTTACTTGAAAAAATTGAGTTTTACGATATTTTTTCTGACAAAATTGAAATAAAAATTTAGAACATCCTGTATGACGCTTTATCAAAATAAATACTTTTTATGACGTTCAACAAACTAAATAACAATTGTTTTTTAATTATAACTTTGACTGTGCTTAATTCACTCGAAAATGTATTGTTTTTTAAAAAACTATCATAAAATGCTAAATATCTCGAAAACGATAAAATATCGCATAACATGCTCAATATCTCGAAAACGATAAAATATTGAGATAGGGCTTATTATAGAACAATGACGTAAAATTAAGCGCAAAAATTCAAGAATGTGAGAATATATACAGGTGTTTCATTTCAAATAACAAATTTAATATCAACTTCCGGTATAACCTGAAGTCCTGTCAAAATAATATCTTAAATGTAGAGGGTGGCCGAAGCTTAAAATAAGTTTATTTACCAAAAACTCGAGGAATACATAAAATAGTGGTGCTTTTTTAATACAACTTGTACATAACATAATTATACACTATTGCCAACTTAACTTAATTATTCTTAAAATCAAAACTAAATGTTACCAACTTAAATTTATGGCGGGAAATTCCAAATATTACACTTGTACATAAATCGACTTGTAATAGGTGTTTTCTTTTTGCACGATGTGGTAGACCTAAGTCAGCTCTGTCAATAACACACCATTCGTTTTATAAAAATAATTTGACTCAGTTCTCATTAACCCTATTCGTTTTAAAAGCTTTATTTAAGTTTTAGATTAACCTGAGGCAGAAATGTGTACATGACGCAAGGCGCTTTAATCACGTGATGATTAGGTGTTTTCTTTTTGCATGTTGTGGTAGACTTAAGTCAGTTCTTTCAATAACACACCATTCGTTTTATAAAAATAATTTGACTCAGTTCTTAATAACCCTATTCGTTTTAAAAGCTTTATTTAAGTTTTATATTAACCTGAGGCAGAAATGTCTACATGACATGATTGTGATTTTACCTAACCCTGTGGCTGCCTGTGGCGATGCAAAAAGAAAACACCTATTGTAACTTGTAACTTTACCTGACCCTGCGGCGATGCAAAAAGAAAACACCTTATGTTGCAAAAACCCCTATTGGGAAATTTCATAATTTTATCTTTTGTAATTTTTGAGAAACGTCTAATGGCCGGTCGTCGTGAAAAGCACTGTATATCATCAGTTTTATACTGAACAATTGCGGAAGGAATGCAAGCAGTAGGAGTAAAATCAGTGACTTTGTACAATTTAATATATACACAGACCGAATAGCATAATTGCACAAAACTGAAACTTTTGCATAACCAAGTAGAATAACTTGAGAATTATTTCTTTAGCCATAGAGTATGTAATCGAGGGGTTGGAAGAATGGAAAGGCTACTAATCAGTATGTGGCAATTATATAATAAACTTGGCAATTATATAATTGCCACATACTGATTAGTAGCCTTTCCATTCTTCCAACCCCTCGATTACAAGTAGAATAACATTTAACATTTAATTACGGAAGCAAATAATCAAATATTAAGATTTTTACATTGAAATCCCATCGGCAAATTCTACATCCTGTATATAAATAAATAAATAGATTTGTTCAAAGGTATGAAAATGTATCCACTCTTCTTCCACTCTGTATAATACCTTCCCTACTTTATTAATTGTGGCAACATTGCACAGTGCACTTATTCTTTTATCAACCAAACCAAAACTTAGGTTATCGCATCAACTTTCCCTTTATGCCTTCAGCAGTTATCATATTATTTTATTTAACCGTAGTGTGTATCGTTGGCAATGTGTAACACTTTTCTTCAGTTGTATGTGAAATATTTAAAAAACTATTAACACCCCAAAAAATAAATAAAAATACAGTCAGCTGACTACATTTGTACAATCACAAATTATCGCTTTGATTTGGTCATCTGTCAACAAGCAAATTACTGTTGAGTTACTAAAATGTCAAAATTTGTAAATTATACGCTTTAAACAAATTACTTTTTTCCGTTTTATATAATTTTAAGTTTTATGATACGAAAATGAACGTCAGAGCTATAAATTATTAAACTCATTGCTGGTAAGCATATCTGAAATTAATAGCTTTATAAAATGGATGTTGAAATGTTTATTGTTTAGTTTAGCACAACTTGGCAAAGGCAATGGCAGGAGATTTATATGAAGTTACAATAAGGGCACTTAGTTCTAAAACTACAACTTTGTTATCTACGCTTCTCAATCCGCCCAAGATAATTCTAAGTGACAAGGGACTGCAACGGTTAATAGATTAATCGTACGTTACCAGTTGATGGTAGTATTTTTACTGTTACAGTGATTGGAACGGTTTAGCGGAATTAATTGGAATTGGTGGTGAACATATACCGAGTTTACGAAATGATAAGGACCATACTAGAAAACTTTTAAATCTCTGGTATGAGAAGGATAAAAACGAAAGTACTATAAAAAAACTTTTAGTTTTCTTAGAAGAGTTGGATCGTTTTGATGTAGTAGATGACATAAAAAATTTGATTGGTAAATATACTTTATTGCTATTTAGCTTTTTTATTTATAAGATCAATTGGTAATTTTAAATTAATAATTTAGTGTCAAATGTCAAACAAGATAACCAGATTAATTTCTTATCATATTTTGATTGACATTTTATTTCATTATAAATAATATGGATATTGAACTTAAAATTTTGAAATTATCGCTATACCTACATTACGTTTATAGCTTTTCCACACCTACTTCATAATAAATGCTTGTGCCATTACGTTAGCCGAGGTATTTTTACTTTAAGCGTAATCGTTAAATAAAAATTGGAACCCTATCTATACAGTGTAGATCATTTTATTCAATCTGTCTTTAACAAGTGACATATTCTCAGAGAATCTAAAAGTGTCAAAAACCATTCCTCTATATAAAAAAGGAGATCCCACTAAATTAGAAAATTATAGACCGATTTCTCTGCTTTCTACAATTTCTAAAATTCTAGAAAAAGTTTTATTTAAGAGAATAACAGAATTTTTTATCAAAACTCGTGTGTTAAATGATGCTCAACATGGGTTTCCAAAAGGTAAATCTACCACAACTGCCATCTATAGCTTTCTGGAAACATTGTATAAAAACTTAGGTAATAAACATAAATGTGTAGGTCTATTCATGGATTTGAGTAAAGCTTTTGACATGGTTGATCATTCTGTTCTTTTAACAAAATGCTACCAGTATGGTTTACGTGGCAAAATATACGACTGGCTCTCATGGTGCTTACTTGATCGTAGCGAATTCGTGGAGGTTGACATTGAAAGGTCCTGTAAATTACACTTAAGCTCTGGAGTTCCACAAGGGTCGGTTTTGGGACCATTATTGTTTTTAATTTTTGTTAATGATTTACCCCATGTTGTCGACAATAAGAACATTACAATGTTTGCAGTGTCAATAGTTATCTCCGAGGGTTATCTCTCATGTAGACAAGATCTTTCATATATTTTGAGAAATCTTCAAATATCACTCAACAAATTTCTTTTATGGTTCCAGTCAAATAAATTACACCTAAACATTTCTAAATCAAATATAATTAGTTTCACGCCCTGTTTAAATAATCTCAATCAATCATATACAATGTGTCTACTAAGTTGGCATCATATGGGAAACTTTTTTATTATTAATTTTACGAAAAAAAGTTACCTATTCTTTATAAAAAGTTCTAAATGTTCTAAAATCTAAAATAGAATCATCAGATATTAAATTTTTTCAGTTGGTACGCAGTTTGTAAAAAAATATTAATTTTGCTCAAGAGTAAAGTACTTTTGACAATATCGAAAATTGTTATTAAAAAAAGTTGATCAGAACTAAAAACTACGTTCAAATATGCAATTACATCCTGCTACTTAAAGTTTTTTTTTCCTATTTTTGTCTACAATAACAACGCAAATTAAGTGTAGTTACGTGAAATCTAGAATGCACTGATAAACAAATGATTTGTTTATAGCAAGAAATGTTTGACAGTGAGGTTTCTGAACGGAACGGAAATCGTATCAGTATCGGTAGGTACGTAATTTGAGAAAAAGTTGTTAAAAAAAAATTTTAAGCAGCAGGGTGTAATTGCATATTTAAACGTAGTTTTTAGTACTGATCAACTTCTTTTAATAACAATTTTCGATATTGCCAAAAACCTACTTTACTCTTGAGTAAAATTCATATTTTTTGACAAACCGCGTACACGACTGAAAAACTGTAATATCTGATGATTCTATTTTAGATCTTAGAACATGCACAACTTTTGATAAAGAATAACTTTTTTTCGTAAAATTAATAATAAAAAAATTTCCCATATGTTGCCAACTTAAGTAGACACACTGTATAATTCAAGCAAATACTCAATCGTTGCATCATGAAACTACAGTAAAATCTTTAGGCATTTATCTAGAAGATAACGTAAGTTGGGATACGCATATAAATCATTTATCGAAAAAACTCTCTTCGTTATCATTTGCAATATACAGGGTGTCTCCAAAAACACCTTACAACGCTTTAGATATAACCCAATTTACCTCTAGATGCAAAAGTGCACCATTTCAGAGTTACATTTTGGGGAAAAAAGACATACAAGAAATAGAATAGAATAGAATTTGCATATTTATTTATAAATAATGGCTGAAGTATTTTCTTTCAATGAATACACAGATATTCACTGGATTTATGCAGAATGTGGTGGTAATGCAAGAGCAGCTGTGAGATTATACAGTGAGAGATTTCCGAATAGAAGATTGCCTTGTCACACAACATTTGCTGAAGTAGATCGCCGGCTTCGAGAAAGTGGATCATTTCTAATCCCTAAAGTTAATTCTGGGCGTCAGAGATTCGTTCGTACTGCAGATGTTGAGGAGGACATTCTAGAAATTGTTGTTCAACATCTACATGAAAAGCGACTCTCCAATTAGGGGGAATTTCAAAAGATGTAGTGCATCGAACGTTGAAAGAACAATTGCTACATCCATATCATGTTCAACATGTTCAGGAGCTCTTACCGGCCGAAACTGTTGCTTTGTGAATGGATAATGAACCGATATTTTGAAGATCCTCAATTTTGTTCGCGAATTTCTTTCGCTGACGAAGCAATGTAACGATGAAAATCGTAGGGCAATATGTGAGAACAATTTTCAACATAAATTTTCCATAAACGTATGGGGTGGAATACTTAGTGATTATTTAATTGGTCCCATTATGTTACTAGCACGTCTTGGGGGTCCTCAGTATTTTGAATTTTTATGGGAATCGTTGCCCGAATTGTTGGAAGATATACCTCTAAATATTAGAAGAACAATGTGGTATATGCACGACGGCGCCCCTCCGCATTTCAATTTACGTGTGAGGCAATTTTTAAATCATAACTTTCCTGATCGTTGGATTGGTCGCAGTAATGATGCACCAGTTATATGGCCTGCTAGGTCCTCAGATCATAATCCTTTAGATTTTTACCTATAGGGTCACATGAAATCAAAAGTTTATGACACTTCAGTTGATACCCGGCAAGAACTTTGGTAACGAATAATAAATAGTGCCAACGAAATTCGTCAAAGACGATTTTCAAGATATTCGCGCGTCAGTTGTTCGAAGAACTTTTTCGTGCATCAATGCTAATGGAAATCACTTTTGAAAATCTAAACTAATTAATACAGTTTAGTTTAGTTACATTGTTTATTGTTGTTCGTGCTGTTATGTTTTTTAGAGTTAATATCCTTAGTTATTTTTTTATTAGTAATTTGGCAATGATTGTTAGCTATTAGTTCAACCGATTGATTTTGAATAACAATAAATTGGTTTTTTTGCCGGAAGTTTTTTTCCCGTAAAGTGCGTTTTATTTCGCCCTTATCGCTTTCCTCATACGAAACCACAAAAATCTTTTAAATCCGAAAGTTTTAGACGATTGGTTCTGCGTCTACGGTTACTAGATAATATACAATTAAAAACTTTTATTAGAAAAACCTATTGTAGCGTTAATTTTTCCTTTTATCCGGACCTCAAAAAACTATCCTTCCCCCTACTTAATATTGAAATAACTTGTGCCGGTAAAACTAAGTATCTGGGAATATGGGTAGATAGCCACCTAAGATGGAATCACCACATAGATTGGATAACCAGCAGATTGCGGTATATGTTGTTTATACTCAGACGCCTCAGAACGATCCTAACCCGACGACAACTTACAACGATCTATCATGCCCTGTTTGCTTCCGTGATGACCTATGGCATAGTCGGATGGGGGGGAGCATATGATAACATATTCAACAGATTATAAGTGCTACAGAATAGAGTGCTAAAAACAATGCATTTTAAAAGCAACACCTACCCAACGGTGGACCTATACAAGGAGGCACGAATATTAGAGATCAGGAAAATATTCTACCTAAAAGCAACACTATATTGTGCAGTAAATGATCCATTCGAACCAAGCAACTTGGAAGGGCCTCACACAAGAGGGAAAAGCTCAGGAACAGTAAAAGTACACAGGTTTATGAAAAGCATCGGAAGGAAATGTTACAACTATATAGCGGCAAAAATCTACAACAAATTTATCCAAACATGCCAACAGGTGCCTACAACAAACATAAAGCCAAAGCTAAAAAATTACCTATTACACACACCTTTGAACGACATTACAATATATGCAAAATCAGCATCAGTCATGATCTGTGTGCAATATTCTAAGACTGTATCTTCTTCTCTTTAAACTTTACTTATGTTCACTCTTACCTTTTAATTATTATAATTATACAAACCATTACTACAGATAAGGACTAAGGTCCTCATGTAGATTTAGGACGAATACCTATCCTACATGTGTATATTATATACCTACTAGATGTACGAACCTACCAACGAATAAATTATTATTATTATTATCTGGAAACCAAATAATTTTGCAACGTGTTTATATACAAGATTTTTTGCAATTCAGTAAAATTCATCTTCATTTTGAATTTATTTGACTTGGTAGGTAATTATTTGACGTCGGATATTTTCAAAGCAATCCTTGTTTGTTGCTATGTAAATAAACCATCACAACAATGAAATCTCATTTCGTCACTCAGTGACAAAATGAATAACATTTTGTCACTGAAATGAGTGACAAAATGATGACATTTCGTAACTGAATTGCAAAATAGCTATTTATATAACAAGTTGCAAAATGAACGTGTTTTTTGCACTAGAATTCAACACATCGTGTGCAAAGAAGACGGAGTTTTGCAACGTGTTTATATACAAGATTTTTTGCAATTCAGTAAAATTCATCTTCATTTTGAATTTATTTGACTTGATAATTATTTGACGTCGGATATTTTCAAAGCAATCCTTGTTTGTTGCTATGGAAATAAACCATCACAATTGTCACTGAGTGACAAAATGAAGTCACTGAAATGGGTGACAAAATTATGACATTTCGTAACTGAATTGCAAAAAATATATTTAAAACAGCTAAATTATTTAATCTCTCAGGTAGTTGTAACTACCAAGATATAGGTAATGGTTTCAAAGTAAAGCAAATCCTGTGACTTTGCTCCTCAAGCAGTTACTCATAAGCCATTTTTTCCATGTGCTCGAATCGAATAATTGAGTGAATTATGGATTTCGTTACAACTTTTGTTTTTCTTATGGTGGCCATTTTGGATTTTTTTATAATTTTTATTCCCAATGATGTATTGCATGACACAAACTTTTATACCTAGCTTAAAGAAGAAATGTTGAAAAATTTTTCTCCGCATCACAGATCAAAAAAATGTGAGGTAATTGTGTAAATATCTCAATTTAGAGTTTTCTGTCCCATTGAATGTGATACTACTATCGGAGTAAAAATGCAAGGCTGAGTGGTCATAATAAAAAACTGGGGGGTGAAATTTTTTCATTTTTGGACAGTACATATATTAGTCATTTATATATGTTTAAGAGCGGCCGTACCCGAGCCGCATTTTGCAGTCGGACCGACCACACAATTGCGGTCGCCCCATAAGAAACTACAGATGCGCGTTTCAACTGCAGTGAACGCCCGTGTACGTATGGTGCAGTATTTCTTATGGGGGACCACAGTTCACCGGAACGCGACCGCAATTGTGTGGTCGGTCCGACTGCAAAATGCGGCTCGTGTACGGCCGCTCTAATATGTTTAAAAATCAAAATGGTAGAATCAATTGTTTAACTATTATTTTAATTAACAGCAATAAAAACACTATTTAGCATTTTCCTGGCTGACGGTATTGGTTTAACTTTTTATGTTACTGTCAATATTATTAGTATCGGACGTTCAGGTACTCAGTGTACACAAGATGTCCCTTTTTTGATTATAGCTTTAAGACTACTTAACCAATTAGCCTCAAAAGCATCTCACACTGACAAATAAGTATACATTTTTCAAAAGTATCTACCACTCAGTTTCAATTATATAGCCGCTTGTACGATTTGAGTCATAATTAGCGCTTTTTTGCACATACATTGATACAGAAAATTAACGGTGTGTTGCAAAAATCTAAAACTGTACACCTTTTTGTAGAAATAAATGATCATTTAAATGCACTTTATTTCATTAAATTATGATTGCTAATTACTGAGGTACAAGATTCTTGTATTTTTACTCCAATAGTAGGTTACTATTAGTGGTCATTCTTGAGACATTGAATTTCTAGAATAACTCAATCGTCCAATGGCACAGTGCATTGTCCATGTACTCTTATGAATATATTTGAAATGTGATGGATTGGGAATGGGTCAACTAAACATAGTGTAGTCATTTTAAACATGAACATTGCAAAAAATCCTATGTTGGGTTGCCTTTTTTATGTTGTTAGGTTCAGTCCGAGTAGTAAATAGGTACTCAATTTTGCAACTTCGAAAAAATTTTTTTTGAGCTACGAGGTTAAAACTGGAAAAGTCCCAAAAAAACGAAGTTTTTGGTCCCCCCCCCTCCAATTTCCACAAGTTTTTCGAAGTTGCAAAATTGCGTATTTACTACTGGGACCGAACCTAACACCATGATAAAAGCAAACCTAACATAAGATTTTTTGCACTGTTTTTGTTTTTTTTTTGTGTTTAAATTGACTGTACTAACATGCAATAACTCTGTGAATAGACAAACATAACCATCTCATTGTAAATGGTAAATGCACAAAGAAGTGTTCATGAGTACATAAGCGGTGGTGGATGCCACACCACTTAAAATTTTCTTGTGTATTTTTTGTCTTTACCTGTCAATTACCTTTTCACAAAACTAATTGACAATAGGAAAATTGAAGAATATGCAGTGATAACCTCGTAGAGAATCTGCCTGAAAACAATTGTTGAAAATCGAGCCAATTATGTCGTAAATGAAATAAAACAATCGAAATACTTCAAAATATACCTAAACATATTTTATAGATAATAATAACAACATTAAGAAATTAATATAAATTGAATGTAATTATAAAGGTATTCTTACATACATATATTAGCACTCACACTCAATCAAAGAACTACTGGAATGCAATGGAATTGTTTTGTTAGTTTTGCATGGTGATGCTCATACATTGAGTAGAAAAATGCGTAGGTCGTCCTTTGTTTTTACAACATTAGCAGCGCCTTAAAGTTTTCATTTAATCCCATTGAGATGTGGACATACTGTAGGTAGTGTATCATTTTTGAAAGCAGTACCTATCACTAAACAATCTATTGAGACTGTTGTATGGCTACGGTTTAGCTGGAAAAAAGTTCATGAAATTATTGATATAGTGCCACCAACTAAACAAAAACCCGGGAAAATATATGAACTAAATTTGAAGTAATTCAAACTGGCCAATAAAAAGTGTTGAAATGGGCGTGGTACATTCAAAAATATTGTAACAGTTTACGCATCTTGCTTCTTCATTTAAAGAACAAATTTATTTTACATTTGAATGTACTTTGTAAACATGTAGCTCCCTCGACCACGCCTTCTCAGGGCTTTTGTTTACTTGGTGGCACTTTTGGTGTATTAGAAAATGACTCAAAGTGAACTTTCATTATATCAGTATGTGACAAAGAGAGACAATAAGAAAAACATTGTGCTTAGTGTAAATTGTGAAGTTCTGTTTTATCCCATACAAATGTCTATGTTTCAGTAGCAATTGTTTTATAGAACTAAAAATTAGTTTTCCATTGTGTCGCCTTTGATATGATCGAAATGTTTAGAATATTTTTTTCCTTGAAATGCTGAAATGGTCCATTTTCTATGCAATCCTAAACCAAATATTGTATTAAAACAATTTTAATTTTTTTAGAGGAAGACATTAAAGTCTATGAAGTAAACTGTGAAAGGGCCGAACCGAAAAATATAAATCCTGGTATAGATTCCCTTGTTTTAACAAGAGAGGATATTGTACGTTTAGAAAATGGTTTAGGACCACAACATTATGACGCATTTGTATTATTTGCCGACGAAGATACTAACTTTGTCACCGAACTCATCGATAAAATGGAAAATCAGTATAAATTAAAACTGTGCGCAAGAGATCGTGATTTAGTAGCGGGAATTTTTGAACACGAGAGTATCATGAAGCTAATAGCATTGAGATGCAACCGTTTAATTTCAATTATATCGCCTGCATTCTTAGATAGTTATTCTAACAAATTTTTTTGTAGTTTTGCTCAGTCTCTTGGAATTGGTATCTTGACGACATTTACATTTATAACATTTGTAATGTTTCTATTTTTAGAGCAACGGATGCGTAAAATTATACCGTGCCTTTATATGCCATGCCAGGTGCCACCGGAATTAAGTTGTTATTTTATGCTCGATTACCAACGACAAGGAAAGTTGTCCAACTTTTGGGAAAGGTTAAGAGATTCAATTAAAGTGGCTCAAGTGACACCGGTTGCCAATTCTCCGATATATAGATCGTCATCTCAACAAATACCTCAGGCACTCCCCATTGTGGAAACTAATCATATCATTACTGTACCTGATACAAAACACATAGAAGCAGATAAATACAACATGCTAAAACCAAAGAAAAATGGTGTTAAATTTAATAGTATGATTAACTTGCCTAGTATAGAAAACGACGAGATTGTAAGTTCTATTTCGGAAACAGACAGTTTACCTTCAAAAATTGTCGAAGTGAAAAAGAGTAAAATTAAAACAGGGTGGCTTAAAAAGATATTATCGAATAAAAATCATAAATGTTCCGATTCTAATAATGAATCGCACAAAAGGAATCTATTTCGTAGTATAAAACGAAAAGTTGCTATAGCAAATTAGAGTTTTAAGTTAGTTTGTAATCCATTTCCATACTTTTAAGCTATTCTCCGTTGCATTTACTAACTTGCTTGTTTTATTATTTTTGCTTATTTTAATTACGTGCCTAAATGAAGTATTTATGAAGACCTGTAATTGTAAATAATGTAAATAGAAGTTTGGAAATTTTATATAGATTGTGAAAACACACGTTATCACATTTTAAAGTGCCATTACTTGTGAATTTATTTTGTTATATAAGATTCAATATTTTTAAATACAAATCTAAATTCTTGTATGTTTTTGTTTTGCATTGACGATTTAATAGACCTTCTAAAAACTAATGTACATTAAAAAATAGTTGATAAACGCCATAAAACTATCTGAGCAAAAAGTTCGACTTTGAAAGCTTATTTTACAAAATGGTTTTTGGCAAATTTTGATATAAATTTTACCACTTTGCACTTAATGGATTGTTATATGTAAATTTTGAATGTTTAGTTGATAGACTTTTGACACTTGAATTACAAAAAACTACTATGAAACGTATGATTTTTAAAACGATTGACTTTAGTTCTCTACAAATATTTTGTTTTCAATTGTCAAATTTATAAAATTTGGCAAGTATTAGGTAGTGGGCAGCTGCTCCCTGCTCTGTACTCATACTTCTACTCAAAAATATATAAGGGCCAGCTAAATATGGGGTCTGTATAGAACAATAATCTACTCTACAGTAATCGCAGTACTATTTGCTACCATGTCAGTAAATACATATCTAATATATGTACAAAGTAGAAAGTGTGTATGTGACATGTGTGTGTTTGTCCTTTATACAAATCCACACCGTTTGACCAATCTCCACCAAATTTGGCACACATTCCTTACTTGATCAGGAGAAAATTTCACCGGGAAACCTGAAAAATCCGAATTTCCTCATACCACGGGCAAAGCTGCGAGTAAGCAGCTACAATAATTTACTATAATAATGAGTTCTGTGTTGACTACCACCAAACATGTGTTTAGCTAAGAAAAGAGCGTTATTGTTGAAGACTATGACTACGTTTACACGCACTGATTTACGCCGGAGTTATAACATCGGTAGTTATAACTCCTGTTAGGCAGTACCGTTTACACGTTGAGGTTTAGCAGGAATTATAACTCCGATTTAGAAATAAATTTGCAGTAGTACCAATCTTACCAATATATAAATGAAATGAAATGAAAAAATAGATTCTTTCTTATAGTGAGGTTATAAGGTGCCTTTCATTTTAATTGAATTGTAATCGTATTGAATATGAACCAATATGAACATACAGACATACACCTTACGCAGTATCATGTGCGATTTTATTTTGGTTGGCAACAATCGTAGTCGCCTGTTTACACGTACTTTAACACCGGAGTTGACAGAAATTCCGGTGTTAAATAAGTGCACTCCTCTTTTCCAACAGGTGTAGAGTTATAACTCCGGTTTAGTAGTTCCGGTGTTAAAGAGCGTTTACACGGCATCTTACTCCGAAGTTATAACTCCGAAGTTATAACTCCGGCGTAAATCAAGTGCGTGTAAACGTAGTCTATATAACCACAGCTCAGGCCCGGACTGGTAAGGTCGGCGATTGCCGAGGGCCCCCGGCCCAAGGAGGCCCCGGAGAGGCCCTCAAAAAATGGATATACTATTTTATGATTAATTACATCAGAGTAATTTGATTATTTATTTCCCAGTAATCTTACGCGTTAACAATCAATTTTAAGCACTAAGTAATTGCCATTTGGTTTTTGTTTATGGTAGCCTACGTAGTGGCGACGGAAGAGGGGTGCTGGTTGACTCATCGCGTTTTGTGCAGTGCTCATAGTCTCAAATAAAGAGCGCGTTGCGATCAAAGAACTTAAATGCAAACAAGTATTGAACCTTTGCTGTGAAAAACCTGTAGTCCAAGAGGCGACTGCAAATTTGAGTGGACAGATTTGAGCAGTTACAATACTGCAATAGTACGCCCTAAACTCGAAACCGCTGGTCGGCCGATGACCACTGACCTGTATCTTAAAGGACTGAGCATTCTAATGATCCCCTCCACTATTTTTGCAGCAAATTGAAAACTGGTATTTTAAGGTGCCAATTAGTAATTTAGGTTTGTTGTGTTGGTGATTATTGGTAACACTGTAACTAATGTTTTTATTTATATAAACATAACCTTGTTTCATACGTAGTATAAACTACGTTTATGCATTGCAATAAAATACAATTTTTAATAATTTACGTTTTTAAATAATTATGAGCCTGTAATTATACTACTTTTCACCAGATATTAAGCATATAGGTTAGAACAAGCTAAACTGTAACAGCTGATACCAGTACTACCAACACATTATAAACACCGAGCTACCATCATTATATAACTAACGCACTAGTTGGCACCTGAAGTAACTAATATTTAGGTGGGGCTTGTTTGCTTCAATGTTGTATTGAAGAATGCTCAGTCCTTTATGATACAGGTCAGTGCCGATGACGGTCCCTGGCGGTAATGAGTAAATACGCTAATTGTTTATTGGGGCAATGGGGCGATTGTGGTGACAAAGTGGACGGTTTTTTTTCACTAATTTGTTTTTTATGATCCAAAGTATGTAATATGCTCGGTGGGCCGACCCCCACTCCTAGCGATAGCCTTGGCCGACCATTTACAACAATAATGCAATTTTTAATGCCTAGCCTCCCCTAAGAAGTGACCAGGTCGGCCTTGGTCTATTCGAAAGAACAAAATTTTCCCTTTCATAGAACCTCGGTCGGCTGAGGAAACTTTTTCGGTATTGGCTGCTGTAGCTAATTCAAAAGTTTAAATTTTATACCAGTGCGCGACCTTGACGCTCGCCGGATTCTGGAAATCTCTCACCACTACACTCAAATGGCGTACTGCATGCCGGCTGTGCGATTCCAAGACCGATCTGGTAAATTCGTGCGTGAGGAAAGGCATTTACAATGTTGCAAATGGTCGGCCAAGGCTATCGCCAGTGGTGGGGGTCGGCCGACCGGGAATTTTAGGCTCTCGAGATGTGTATATTATGTATATATATATTTTATAGTTATACTTATAGTTATAGATCATTGTTTTGCTCTGTAAATGGTTTGTTTACTGTTGGGCAATATACGGTATTATTATTATTATTATTATTATTATTATTACAATAAACAAATTAGTTTAAAAAACAACCGTCCACTCTGTCCCCAGATTTCACCAAGTGCCTCCCACGACAATTGGTGTAATTACTCATTACCGCCAGGGACCGTGATCGGCCGACCAACGGTTTGGAGTTTAGAGCATACTATTGCAGTATTGGAAACTGCTAAATCCCGTCCACTCGTTCCCCACACAAAGTAGTCGCCTCTTGGACTACTGGTCTTTCTTGATTGTTCACATCTAGAATGCGCGCGCAGGTCAAGTAATATAACTAACTTCTTTGTCGCGACGCTCCCTCGCTCAGTCTTAGTTTTTTCTTTCTTAATTTGCTGTGTCTGCACCAAGGTATTGTAGAGCCATTTTTCTTTTTGTTATAAAATATATTTTACAATTTGTAACAATTAAATCACAATTAAAGAGGACATTGTTTTTTTCAATATGCTTGGTTTTTTATTACCGTTGTGTCCCTTTTTAATATCTACAAGGTATTACAGTAGGCTTTAGATTTTTCTGGCTTCAACGGTGTGATTTGGTTGCCTAAAACTAAAAATATTACTCAATCTCATTTTTAAGTAATAAACCACTAGGTAAGTATTAACACACTGATCTGTATCATAAAGGACTGAGCATTCTTCAATACAACATTGAAGCAAACAAGCCCCACCTAAATATTAGTTACTTCAGGTGCCAACTAGTGCGTTAGTTATATAATGATGGTAGCTCGGTGTTTATAATGTGTTGGTAGTACCTACTGGTATCAGCTGTTACAGTTTAGCTTGTTCTAATCTATATGCTTAATATCTGGTGAAAGTAGTATAATTACAGGCTCATAATTATTTAAAAACGTAAATTATTAAAAATTGTATTTTATTGCAATGCATAAACGTAGTTTATACTACGTATGAAACAAGGTTATGTTTATGTAAATAAAAACATTAGTTACAGTGTTACCAATAATCACAAACACAACAAAACTAAATAACTAACTGGCACCTTAAATCCCCGTTTTCAATTTGCTTCAAAAGTAGTGGAGGGGATCATTAGAATGCTCAGTCCTTTTAGATACAGGTCAGTGGTATTAATTAATTAGTATACTTATTTTTTCTAGCATGGAACTAGTTTAGGTACGGTATATAAAAATTATATAAATATTTATTGTGAAAGTAAGTAAAATACAACAGAAAAAGCTTACTTTTTTACTCAACTACTTTCCAAGTGGCAAAACAGCTAAATGTGATTTTTAGGCATGTAAGCCTAATTTTCAAAAATTACATATTCTAATATTCTACTCGCTCTAAATTCCCCGGTAAGGGGCCCCTTTTGAATTTCTAGCCGAGGGCCTCCAAAGGAGCCAGTCCGGGCCTGCCACAGCTATAACAATGGTATTTTAACTATTCCATTCCCACTCTCTTGCAGGTGAAGATTTTTATTACTATTCACATTGCTATAAATGCGCCACTTCCACTTGCTGCAATTTGTGCCTGGAAGAACTGGAACCCTTTGAATTACACAACACTAAAAACCACAACAAAATTTATTAAATTGCCACCAACGCGTTTGGACAGCGAAGCCTGTCATCATCAACGAACAACTAAAACTAAAAAATAGTCTCCTGACAACTTGTGGATCCTTCTAGAGGAGGGTGAGTAGAGTATATAGTGGTTTTAGTAAAACTCACTGAGCTACCCGTACCCACCCTCCTCTAGAAGCCTAAAGGACCTAAATCATCATTATTCATTAGAAAGCGTTTGTTTTTATGAATTTCTAAAGCTTTCATAACAGTCTAGTGCTAGTTCATGCTTATTATTTACTAGTTTATCTAAGGAAATATTATCAGCTACTTTGTGATTATTTTCAAGCATGTAGGACAATGGCAGATTTATCCCAATGATTGTATATCTCCAGCGCATATACACACGCTTGGAAATTCGATGCTTCGACCTAAAACACGAATTTAGAAGCTAAATAATTGCGCTCGGTGCACACCTTCAACAATAAGACATTTCTCGTAATCACGAAAATGCCGACAGTTTTTTGACAGTCCAAAACACCGAACGTGTCCAAAATTTATAATATGTAACCATTACGCTGACCGTGACCCAAGTGAGATCGGAAATTGATAAATTTAATTGAACCAACATGGAATCATCAAACTCTCTTATCGATTTTGAGTATTCGGTTTCAGTTCTATGTTTACGCCTCTCTAAATTTCACTACTGAGAATAGTACAGTCAATCTGTCGTGAAAAACGGCTGTCTTCGCAAAAAATTGCCAAGTGGATTTTTTTTCATATTTCATTAGGGGGTCATGAGAAAAGCTTAACGCCATATTTGCGAGGTCCTGGCGGCCCTATTGAATTTTTGAGAAACTAAAAAAGGTTTTGAAATGCATTTTTCTCGGAATAAGTGCGTTTGAGAGAAAAATTTTTTTAACAAAAAATGTAGAGGACCTTACCGTCTGCAATTAATGTTATTGAGTTGATGACGTACGACTTAAAATGCAAGCAGTAGGTGGCGCTAAAATATAAAAATATAAAAAAATATAAAATAAAAAAATTTATTCTAATTCATGTTAAAAACAATAGTAATTAACAGATATTATTGTTAATCAACTTACAAAAAATGATACACCATTTATGAGCAACGCAGCAATCGTTACCGTACTTCTATTAGTCTTTCTACAGTCTTAATGGTACAATTTTTAATTTTTAATGAATTTTGTAGGTATTTTTGAGAGGAACAACTATTCTATTTACAGTATTGCGAAAAAAAAATTTGTCTAGGCAAAAAAGCAAAAAAACAGTTTTTCTGGTACTTTAACGCCACCTACTGCTTAAATGTTAAGTCGTACGTTATCAACTCATTGACATTAATTATAGATAGAAATATCCTCTACATTTTTTGTTTATAAAATTTTTCTCTAAAACGCAGTAATTCCGGGAATAATGCATTTCAAAAACTTTTTGACTTTCTCAAAAATTCAATGGGGGCAGTACCTCGCAAATCTGACGTTAAGCTTTTCTCCTGACCTCCTAATGATATATGAAAAAAAAATCCACTTGGCAATTTTTCGAACAACAAAATACAGATTGACTGTACATACTAGAGAAGGCTAACTTGACCTTTTATTATTAGTGATGCCATCATCAAAAGAAACTGCACGAAGCAGATTCATCAGCCGCTTTCAGCGCTGTTAAAACTTGTACATAATTTGTAAATAGAAATGTTAGTTATTTTCACAACTTCCAAAACTTTATTGTTTATTTGGCACCACCACCAAATAGCCGGTGACCCGATTCAACCGCCAAATAACTGGTGGCCCCGCCTTAAAAAAAGGACCACATGTAAAAAAAAGAAACCGAGTCCCAAGATGTCTACTCCACCTCATGCCACCACGGAAATCCCGCCGTACGCGCAACCAGTACAACCGACACCATTCGTGAACCGAGTAGGTAACCGTCAAACCACCACCTTTCTGGAAGAATACCCCAAGTTTATGGTTCCATCAAATGGAAGCACAATTTCACATCACCGACGATACTACGCGTTACTACACCGCTGTGGCAGCCATCGGCACAGAAGTCTTAGCGCAAGTCACCGACATCATCAACACACCTCCGCCTACGAACAGGTATCAGACCCTGAAGGCGAGACTCACGACATGTTCCACAGACAGCGAGGAACGGCGCCTGCAAAAATTGCTAACGGAAGCAGAATTAGGCGACCTAAAACCGTCTCAGTTGTTACTGCATCTCCGCAACCTAGGAAGCCCACGCGTGGGCGACCACATCCTCAAGTCACTATGGCTGTCGCGACTGCCACAACAACACCAGGCAATTCTAACGGTCAGCTCCGACGACCTGGAGCTAAGACACAACATTTGCCGAGAAACGTCGTGTAAAAACGATTTTTTGACAGCGAATCCCTCCAACGGATCGACATAGAGAAAAAATCCATAGAAGCAAACTTGTAGGAAATTTAATCAGATTTTATTTTGTAATTGGCCAATTTCCCACAACGACAATCCGTTCAAGAGATACAAACGTAAAACCAAACAAATCCACACATTTTGTTACGCTACGGCGTTAGCTCATACCGTAGGGCCGGGAACTTTTGGTATAATCATCACCAAACACATCCCAGAAATAAAATCTTTAGGATCAAAAAGTCTGTCCACAACCCCCTTTTTGAGCGTTCCTTGACTACAGCGTAAACGCAGAGGAGAACTACTGTAAAGTGCGTTGCTATTATCCTTTTTGCATTAAGCCGCTAATGAAATAGGTACCTACTTCCATATTCATTATATCTACTCACGACTGCTTGAAAACCATAATGAAGTTATAGAAGCTGGATAACATGTTTTTTTTAAAAGATTGGTGTGTGTTGTACAAAATCGTGGAACTAATTCTAAATTAGTTTTTAGGAGGTTGCGTTGAAAAATTAAAATTATTTTGCAGTTGTAATGTTTCCTTCTTAATTACCTATGCTAATATTTTGAAAAAGCATTCGGGAGTTTTTTCGAAATCGTTTCAATGCACTTCTGTAAAATTTTTTGTTCCCGTATCGTCGAGTACCTAAATAAATCTTATAGGTTTTGAATTTATTACTAATGGCGCGAGAAAAGTTTTTGACTAGATTTTACATAAATTGAAGATGTTTAAAAGCAAAGAAAAAGGTCAAAGGTGCTTGAGCATTTCTGTTATGACTATAAGGTTGTCCGACACACCCACAGCTTTGAGCTTTGTTGTCCTGGGTAGTTTCCCGGTAAATCAAAGCCTACACTTACCGTAATTTAATTTACCCAATAGGTACTTTGAATATAAATATGAAAATATTATCCTACCTACTTATAGTTCTTATTTCGTGTAGGTAGGATAATTTACAAAGTTGGAACATGTTTCAAGAAACTTAAAAATTTGAAAGCCTGTGCTGTATCAATTTCCTTTTGTTTATTCGAAAATAAAACTTTTTACGGAAAATCGAAGAAAATTGTTTACGTAAGATAAAATGGAATTAAAATAACAGGTAAATATACTTACATCTATTGGTAACATTTTGTTATTAAACAGTAAAATGTAGCGCGTGTTTATTTTCAAGGACCTGATGAAAATCACGGTGATCCTGTGTAGTGGTACACCCACATAAGCCACGCCTTGCGCCCACGTTTCATTCATTCAGGATCCCGGGGATCCTGCTGTGTTCCAAATACTGATCCTGCACCGCGCTACCCACGCTGCCACTGCAATGTCCTGTTAGTAGGATTTGTAAGGGACTGTCATAAATTAATATACAATAACTTTTTTTCACATAAATTTCAATTAACGTTTACATATTTATCATTTTTGTTCTCCCTGTTTGACCTTCGAATGTTGTTTTAATTGGCTCCAATCGCCGATCATAAATTATACTAACATTTGATATTGTAATAGGAAAAATGTCGAACGGGAATACTAATAAAACAAAAGCCGCCCAACCGAAATATCGCGTGATAAAATTAATTTTAATTAGTGAAATGCAACTGCACAATCATCATCTTTTACACGTTAATGAGGGTAGAGATTGATAAAATGTTCGTGCGATGATCATTCACCTTTAAATAACAAAGGGTGAATTTACGCTTAAAACTACTAGACGAGAGCAGTTACGTCACTGAAAATCAATTTGAAAAGCTCGAATTTACAAAAAAATAAAAAGGAGGATAATCAAATAGGTACATCTAAGTTGTGAGAAAAACTGTTACAGTTTCCAGGATGAGATAGCATCAGAATTCGAGGTGCAGCTGGCTCACCCTTGCAATGGGATGTTCCCTATAAACTAGGGCAGTGTGCCGTGAGAGGGTCATCTCCCTGCACTCCTCGACCCCGATGTCAATGCCCGAGATTTTAGAACTCGTTTAAGGATAACCGTGGAACTAGGATAACCGATGAACAAATGCTGCAATTCTGCACTATTCATCTTCGTCTTGACAAAATTTTCAATATCGCGCTTGGCGTTTTTCCGGATATAGGTACTGGCTTCGAAGAGTCTACATATTATGAGGAAGGCATGGAACTGTAGTTTATGTTTGTTAAATTAATTTCGATCGATATACTCACATTATTATAAGTGAAAATGTGGATGTTACCCGTGTGATTAGAAGTTCTCGAAGTAGATTGTTTATTTTTGACGATTTCAGTTTGATTGTCGAGAGGTTTTGGGGTCATTATATCACTGGGGTGTCTTCGCCCTTTTCTATTTGGGTTACTAGGCCACGTGTCATTTCTTCGGAATTCCAGTTTAACAATTTCAATTAAAATAGTTAATAATTTCTTTTTTTTTGATACGCACTAATTGATATAGACAAAAATTTGGCCAATTAAAAAAAAAGCGTTACAGTAGTGTAATTAAACTAATAAAGTAGGGCACGCCCCGATTACGTTCTGTCGTTAGCTATTTTTTTAAAGTAGTTTCACTTTTAACAAATTTGTTCACAATGTTTAAAATTCGAACTTTTTATGACACTTTGAGCGCTTTTCACACACACAGTGTTTTAGTGAGGGTTTTGGGAATTTGTTTAATCTTTGGTGTTTGTTTGATGAACACAACAGAATTATGTACATTAGTACTTTATTTTATTTTTACATACTGGCAGTGTGTTTCAAGTTTTTTTTTAGAACATTATACAAATGTGATGGACAACAATCATGCCCTTTAAACACGATTTCCCATCTGCATCAGTATTGAATATATTCATATAAATGTACTAATGGTGTGATTTATAAACGCCAATATGTCTACAGTCGTTTTAGGAAATACGAACCCAAACAAATTCGAAAATCGGAACGTCTATTTCTTAAAGCGAAAGTAGTTATCAATTGATCTGTTAATTTTATATAATTTTATCTAATATAGACCTACAATCTTTCCATGTTCATGAAAAATATCTGTAACTCAGATAAAATTCTTGCATTAACACATTCGATCAAACAAATACAAAGTAGTTATAATTACATATTCTTGAGCAAAATATACAATTATCGTTAACGAGTCCATGTATAAATTATTATTATTTTATGTTCAAATATCCTAAACAATGTCATAAATATTTTAATACTCCGACTATCATCCTTAAAAATAACGATTCGCACAATCCACAGAAATATAAAAAGTATAAAGCAATTACAATTTAAGACCCCGATATAATAACGCGTTCCAGCAAACGGCGAAAAGTTTCTGGACACGCAGAGGTCGGTTTAACGCGTTCACGGAGCACCCTAGGGCTGAACGATTGTAGGATTCATCCGTGATGGACCTCCAACAACAAACAACAGCTATGTAAGCGATAGTTGTATTTATTTATAAATGATTTTACATTATTAACAGAACCTATACAAAACATTATCATCGAACAAATACCCAATCGATCATCGATTGTCAGCCCTAGTGCCGTTGTCCAGGGGCGACTCAAAATGCACATCCACGGACAGCGTAACGATCGCACGCCACTAGGGTAGAGGTACAAGATCCGCGCCGTGCACATGCGATATGTGATAACGCGGCACCTGTTTCTTCTTTTTATTACTACTAATGTAGTCTGTCTGTCTCTTTGTGCGCTTTGACACAAAATTGGCAGTAGAGTAGCATAAAGGTCCAACTGCACCAAACCTCACAGCCTGTCCTCTTCTTCTTCTTCCTCTTCGACTTCTTCGCCTCCTCCTTCATTCTCCTCCTTGTAACCAGGGTGTTCCGATATAGCGTAATAATTTCCGTTATATATAACACCCAATTCCCTTAGCACATCACCTCGAATTGTCGCCTTTATGGTCCAATTATAGCAATCGTCGCTTTCACTTTCTCTATCCAAACGTTCGACATCCAGGATTTTCGAACTGAGCCGTTCAAGAATGATACCGATATCTTTAATACTCAAATGTCGCTTTTGGTCAACACTTAGCTGATCTATGAGCAACAGGAACTTTTCCGAAGTTATAGCTTCATCTTCCATAACTGTATTTTCGGTTTCACTCTCGGAACTTTCGTGCTCAGCGGCTGAATGTCGACCTTCCACGTCTAAAAAACGGACGTGTCTAGAAGGTGGTTGAGGTGACGTTTGCTGCTGGGCATCTTGAATCGGTGATGTCGCTACACTCTTATGTACAGCTATCTTGCGACCTTCTTCGTGAAGAGCGCAACAGTGAAAATCGCATTCGATGGCACCGTTACTTTGCGGGCTTCCGGCACGAGGTTGATGAGCATGATGTGCACACTCCGGAGTGTGAATGTGGATGGTACCGCTTTCAACGGAGCTACCCTGCTTCGGTAACCGGTGCAGAGGTGGCAGTTTTACCTCGTCGTGGTTTATCACAGTAATTTGGGGACTCGGATACCGGGGCTGTGGCTGTTGCGAATACACGTCGTTGATGAGCGTCTCCTTTTTACCGACAGAGGAGGTCTGGATCACCAACGACGGTCGCTTGCTAGGTGAAAACTTTCCCGGTCCAGGTGACGGCGTCTCCGAAGAAGAAGCTCTCGACGGACCCGATCTCTGGTCCCAATGCAGCACCACGGTAACGCGTCCTTTGTTGTCCATGATCTTCCAAGAGGGTGTTTCATCGTGCAGCTCCAACGCGTGGATGGTTTCGCATACGATCCTTGGTATTGCGGAGATCGCTACTGACAAAAAGATTTATTAGTCATTAAGTTTATTAAAAATAATCGACAAGTTATTAATTAAATTATTAGGTTTAGTATATTACCTGCTCGTATTACATCTACACCAGCTGGTAGCCAACGTTCTCCGTGACGTAATAAAAGCAGCACGGTGTTAGCTGGAAGCGTGCGGAAGTACTCTGCGTCTTCTACCTGGGTGCCGTCACTTTCAAGAACGAGGCGTACAGGCTCCCCAACGGATACACCGAGCTTGTCCCGTCCGCGCTGCACCAGTTCTTCCAAACTCCCCACCACCAGACCCTTGCGCACGCTACGCCGCCCGTCCCATAGCTTGAAGGGTCTCTTTCCGCGGGACTCCTATAACACACCCTATACTCTCACCTGTTCATCCACCCATACAATTAATAACAACATTGAGTCAATTACTTTAAGACAAACACAATTTCTTCAAAAAAACTAATCATTCTTATTATTAATAATGACCCAAAACCCGTCGCAAGAACATCGGTAAAGAAAATATTTTAAACTAATCCGAGCGCAACTCAAAAATTTAAAATACTACCTATTTTATCACTGTCCGATATTAAATATTAGTTCAAAGTTGCAATCTTCTCTTCTATATCGATTTACTTTTGTAAACAGAATTTTTCTAATAAAACATGCAATTTTCAAAGTAACTGCGAATAGGTAAACATTAATTTTGAAAGTAGGGTTGCGAGTACCCGCCTGATGCATACTTTGTACAATTTGGAATCGCCTAAAACATTTAACGATTTGTAATTTACACGTTAAGTACTAAAAGGGTGTTTGCGCTCGCTTTTTAAGGTAATGCAAAAGCTTAATTTTACCAAAACGGATATGAAGGTGTAAAGGGTTTTTAAATAATTTTGGGTGTACACACATGCAGGTGAAATAAGTACCTCTCTTGCCATCACGGCATTTCTTATGGTGCGGCTGTCGACCCGCCGCTACCCCACGCACTCCTTAGATATAAACCAACTAACACTCGATCACGATACCGCATATTTTCAATCTAATCCTTCTTTTTTTATCCATTCTCAGCCAATATGCGAACGGACGATCTATGACCCTACAAGCAGCAACCCTGCTAACTGCTCCGACGAACGCGCCCCCTACCTCCCGATCGATTCTGGAGAAGGCGCGGCGCCCCGACGCCAACTAGCGCATCTTTAACGCGCATTGTTGTTCATTGTTAGGCAACTACGTTTGCGCGAACTTTGCCCCATTTTACGAAAAACTTTAAGTTGGTTGCAGAAAAGTTGCAATCTATTGCATTTATACAGTTTAACCGAAGACGCCCAAACCTAGAAAAACTCATTTTTCTTTTATTTTAAGCAATCTACATTCTTTACCCCCTAACAAGCTAAATTATCTATGTTACTAACGTATCATTAAAAAAAACAGTTTTTATACACCTTTTCGAATATGTTCCTTGACAATGTTGATTTCATAAGTTTTGGGCATTGGCTTCGGCAAGGAAATGGATTAGAAGAATGACTGAAAGGTGTTCTCTGCTCATTTACAATCTGTTCTCGACTATTTCACTCTCACTGCTATAAAAATATATAAAGCTAATTTACGGTTCAAAATGTTACAAAAACCTGCGAACTGTACCGTAAAAAAATTTGGCGTGTTGGCTAAATTTACAAATGGAAGTTGCGAGATATTCAGGTCTAAGAAATGACGTTTATCGTCATCATTACAGTTGTTCGAAATAAAATGAAGTCGCAGTTAATTATTGGGGCACTGACGGTTTTAAAGGATTGAACGATTGCAAAAATACGAAGGGTTTCCAGGAATGATTAGCAACGAAATATTCTCTCGCGAGTTTTTGGTATTTTACTAACTAAACGGCATCCATAAACCTTAAATTTGTGCTACTATGGGATACGTACTAATGGATTGCTGTACACCAAAGAATGAATATCATAATTTTGTGTTACGAAGTATCATAACGCAAAAACTGCATTAAAGTTTGGCCGAAAATTTGTTTGTGCCATAATATGTAGGTACCTTTCAATCACGAATAGTGTGAAAAACGGAAGAACCCACCCCAGAGAACAAGAGCATCTACGATACTACAACAAAAACACTGTGTGAGACTCCTCCCCTCCCCCCCTCCCTGCTGCAGTGCCTCGTTGAAGATGAGCTGCTACAGAAATTCTCAGAGTGAGGAGGAAAAGGAAGAAATATGCACACGACATAACTGTTGTAATCTGCGGATAGTTTGAAAGCTCTCTAACTGATACAACGATAGTGTGAGAACGAGTAAACCCCACAAAAACCTCCCTTATATCACTGACATGGAAAAAAGGCCACTTGCTTTCCATGGAACGCCGATCCTTATAGTGAATAAAGTCAAGTAGATACTTACGAGGAAAATAACGATTAAAGCCATGAGATCCATATGCGGGGCCTATCGTCAAGAGATCCACTAAATATACTAGATGTACTTACACAGCGACGACCAAACCCATCGTTACATATGCACTCTTGGTGTAGTGGAAGAGAACCGAAATACAAGACGGCCATGTAAAACTAATCAAGGTAGTTACAACAATTAGCTTGTGTACGTATAACGGAGCTATGGCCACAATCCCCAAAGCTGCCCTAAACATTCTTATAAACTTACCTCCTTTATACATTGCGGTGTAGGCGTAGGCGATAAGAAAAACGTGCATGTTAAAAGTTCACTTAGGTAGGTGACAGGGCTATCCAGAAGGAACCTACGGTTACTTGTAGGCATACTTTCTGAGCACTGCAAACTTAACAAGCACATGCACCGCATGGGCTTCGGTAGATTCCTCATCCTGCAGAGGATGCCACACAGACGAACGACGAGACGGCTCAACACACAACACATACTGTGTGAGTGTCCTGTTCTTGACGAATTAAGACCATCCCTGTTGGGGGAATCCTGGCCGGATATGGCTAGGCTTAGAGCCGCTTCCCCGTCCAGCATCCTGTGTATCTCACGGGCGGGATGGCTTGAGTGACGTTGCGAGCTGCCATCGTGGGAAGTTAGTGTTCGTTTTTAGTCATAGCTAATGTGAGAACCACGCCGGACAATCACGGACGATCTATATTCGGACGTTTTCGCGCGATCGGGCTATTCCTACGAACACGCAACCACTGTGAGAGAAGCCTAATCAATCGACGATTTCCCGCCGGTTGTGCGAATTCTAACGTGGTATTCTTAATGTCGACGTCAAGTCATGTTCATCAAAATCGAAAACAAATAAATAATGTCACAAAATTGAAGGCATTTCTAATATTATTAATGCTTTCGAGAATACTTGTACTTATCTTATCTTTAACAAAGTCCAGGATTTTAGTAGGGCGAATCTTCATTACCTTCCTCTTACCTCACATTGGCAAATAACGTGATAGGGTGTTTCTTCTACCTCACCACAACCCTTGCATATCGGGCTATCTGTCAGTCCCATGTTATGCAGGTGTTTGTTCAGGGGACAGTGGCCTGTAATCATTTCTGTGGCAAGTCTTATCTTCGTCCTGCTTAACTTTAAGATGGACGCTTCTAATTCCCCACTTGGGGTTCCCAGAAAGATCTTAGAAAATGGCTCTGTCCTGGGATTTTCGACCAGCGTCCGCAATGCTCTTTCCCGTTTTGCGCTTTCCATTCTCGCAAGCTCGTTAGTAACCTACTTTTACCTGGGTTTCCCGCGTGTCCAGGTGCACACACTAATGTGACTATGTTACACTCCTGCCTAGTGCATTCAAGGACTAGCCCTGAATTTATCACATATGTATGAGTCAACTGCTGCAATTGCTGCCTTGCTGCCTGTAACTATAAATAAAGATTTTCCTTTTGGTAAGGTTCTCTTTTAATAGCTAAACAGCCGCTGTCAGCATTGCATTTACCTCGGCTTGGATCACGGTCGCTATTTGTCCTAGGCTTACAGAAATTCTGTAGCCCCGTCCATTGCTCCCGTACACTCCAGAGCCAGTATCCTTAGTGTTTTCGAGTCGTCTGTGTAGTACACGATTCCATTCAGCTGTGATTTACTGGAATTGTTCTTCCAATCGTGCCGAGTGGGGATTGTTATCTTAAACAATATGGTAGGGCAAACGTTTTGGGTATTCTCTCAGTTATCATACTAAAGTTTTATCTTTGGAGATTTCGTTAAAGATGAGCGAGTGCCCCGCCCTTCACGATCCCTTCTCGCCGATGACTCGTAGCCGGTATGCCCCTCTGCCCTACTTACTAGGTTTAGTGGTGGCGGGGCCAAGAGAGTCTCCATAGCTGCCGTAGGGGTCGTTATCATTGCCCCCGTAATTCCAAGGCAAGCTCTTCGCTGTACCTTGCTAAGTTTCTGTATGTTCTTCTGGATGAGGGTTTTATGCCACCAAAACTGATACGATCTCTTCAAATCTACTACGTACGACAATACCACATGTCATCGGCAGAGTGGTGTAGTCTGCCTCACTTAATCGCCTCAGCAGTCCGTCTACTACCAGGCACCACAATAGAGGAAAGAACCCCCCTTCGGACATCCTCGTATAGCCCTGATTACCACAAAGTCATTATTAAGCGAGGCCGTAACGTTCCTGTTTTAGCATGGTGTGCTATCAAACGCCCCTTCTATGTCTAAAAAGGGCCCTACAGCCACTTCCTTACAGCAGATCGCCCTTTCCGCTATGTCCACTACTCTGTGGATGTAAATTTCACAGGAAATACCTGGTTGATAGGCACGGCACATTGGTATTACCGATGAGCTCAAGTGCAAGCACCTCTTTCTTAATGTGTCGCTCAATGAGTTTCTCCAATAGTTTTAGGAGAAACGACGTTAGAGTGATGGGTCTAAAGACTTGGCTTGACCATAGCTTTGACATTGAGTCAAACGAAGCGGCTACAGCCGTATACAGAAATTCCAAAAGAAGCAACTGATGGGACCCCTATAAAGAGAACCTAAAGGCCAACCTCGAGAACTGTCCCGCCGAAGTCAATAGCTCGGCGTAACTGGAGGCCATGGAAGCAAACCTTCACATGGCAATCAAAGATGGCTGTGAGGCAAACTATCCCACGAAAGAGAAGAGAACCTCAAGTAAAGTGCCCTGGTGGCTCTCTCGATTGCGGGCACAGACTAGAAAGCTTTTTAATAGAGCAAAATACACGGGAGAATGCGATTCATACCGAATACAATAAGACCATAAGAAAAGGCAAAACGGGACTCGTGGGGAGGCATTGCGAGGAAATTAAGCAAATCCCAGAAGGTGCGCCAGACACGCCAAAGAGCTTTACAAGGAGGAACAGAGTGTAGAATCGGTTCCTTGAAGAAAATGGATGGGGGCTATACAACAGAGACCGTGAAGGAGAGACCCTGGAGTTTCTGCTTGAATCACACTTCCCAGAATCAAAGACCCTCGCTAAATCTAACGCGGGCGAACCAACAACTCTCGAACCCCTTTTGAAGGGGAACAGAGGAGATTGGGTTTTGGCTCGTTAGATAGGTAGTGAACCTAACCAAAATTAGGTGGACAGGGATGGACGGAATTCTCCCTGCTCTACTGTTAGCCACCACAGTCTGTACCATGGTACAATTAGACAAGGTATGGCTATAAATGAACGCAAATTCGTCAAGTTCGCGCTGATGACGTTTTTATCCCAATGACGTCACAGCTGTATTGTTGGTTGCCCATCTTACAGGTATGCTTACATTATCAACATTCGTTTAACGCGATCATACTTCAGAATCGTATTAGTTTTTAAAATTTCCTATTGTGTTGTGAAAGGTTGTAAGAACAACGTGCAAAAAAGTTGCACAAACATCCACCCACTATTTTCGTTTTCCCTCAGATACACTTTTATTAAGTGGTAGGACTACACAAACGCCACTACTTGATTGAATTGCCAGAGCCCGGCCCGATTATCCCAAACGTCACGAACAGATGCGCATCGGCATAGGTATACCTTGTCTTATTCATAAGCAAATACTTTACTACTATTCATAAGTCTTATTGTACCATGGTCTGGTAAGGGTACGTATTGTATTGCATACATACCTATGGCGTGGATGGACGTAAAAGTCGTGTTCATTACAGAAGTAATTATTCAAAATTGTAAAGTTATCCTGGAAGTTTGACAACACTGGAAAGAGCCATACAAAACAGGTGTGTAATGTGAATGACCAATCAATAAAAACAAATTCCCTAACATCACTGTTTATATTTTGAGCAATCGAAAGTGAATGTTCTCATATAAAAAAAATGGACTACTGTAAAAGGGCCCTTTTTAATTTTGAAAATAACGCTAACATGTAAGAAAGCTGATGGTTAACATACAAAAATTTAGTGGGAGTATCTACCCATCCCCTGTGGTAGGTCAGGAAAATTACCACAAGGAGGTACCTTTAAAATCGCAACAGTTAAAATAAAAAATTTATTGCATCGTTTTTAGGGCCTTCCTTTATATTTTGTCATGATGCGTTTAAATATTAAAGCGGCGCTGCTAATACTTTGCGGTGCGGTCGTACTGATAACGTTAACATTTTGGAGTCGTTGTGGCGATATACCTGGTTCAAGAGATTGGCTTCGACAAAATAGGGAAAACATCGACCGTGGTAGCGAAATTCAGGGTGCGGAAGAAATTGATTGTGATATTAACGGTGAATATAGTATAGGGTGTCGACGAGAAGGGGATGAAGTTTATTTACCTTTTTCTTTTTTACATAAATATTTCGAAGTTTATGGAAAATTAGCTGCGTACGATGGATTGGAACGTTTCGAATGGTCGCATAGTTACGGTAGAGTGTATCATCCGAAAGGAAAGTATGATCCGAAAGGTGTTTTTATGTATTTCGAAAATTATAATGTCGAAGTAAGAGAACGAGTTAAATGTGTAAGCGCAATAGAAGGCGTTCCTATATCGACGCAGTGGGAAAGTCAGGGTTATTTTTATCCGACACAAATTGCCCAGTTCGGTCTCTCTCACTATAGTAAAAATTTAACGGAGCCCGAACCGCGTAGAAAAATATTAGAAGATGGCGAAAAAGAGATGTCACATTGGTTAATACCCGAAGGAGCTAGTATATCGAGACTCTCATTAGATAAAACCGCTAATCGTGTCTTAAAGTTTTCTACTTCCGATATTTATACTGAGGGCATTAAGTTAAAGATCGATCACGTTCTCGATTTTGTAATGAGTGTAAATATTTTATTAAACGGTAATAGCAGCTTTAGCGTGATACTGCAAAATAGAGAGAAAAAAGATATTTATAACTTGCATTATATTGCATCCGAAATACTTATAACCGCTCAAGATAAAAATATTTATCACGGAATAGGATTTAATATCGGTTGGTCTAGATTAACTAGAGATCTAATTGTCGACTTACAAAAAGGTTTAAATTACCTCGAGAAAGATAAGTCGAGACATAAAATGCCTCGTTCGAAAATCAAAGTTATCGGTTTTGTTTTGCGTGGAAATGGAGCGATCGATAATTTAACGCTTTCATCTTCGGAACACATTCAACAGTTTTACGATGCAGCAAACTGGTTTGTAAAGTATCAAGATCGACAGACGGGCGGTTGGCCAAATCCTGTTAAGCGACGAATTGCTGTAGGTTTTCAGGATTTGGAACCCGGATGGTACTCGGCGATGGGACAGGGACATGCCATTTCGGTGCTTGCGAGAGCCTATCATCATTCCGGAGGTGATTCGACGTATCTCGATGTGGCATTGGAGGGATTAAAACCGTTCAGAGTACCGAGCTGGCAAGGAGGAGTTTTAGCTACATTTTTCAATAAATATCATTGGTACGAAGAGTATCCGACAAAACCTGCATCCTTCGTATTGAACGGCTTTATATATTCGCTTTTAGGTTTGTATGACTTAATGACAATCGCACCTAATAATGCTAAAGAAGCTGAATTATTGTTTGCCGAAGGTATAAGTTCTTTAAAAAATATGCTTTTGTTATATGATATGGGCAGCGGTACTTCTTACGACTTGAGACATATTACGTTAGGTATAGCTCCAAATTTAGCTCGATGGGATTATCATGCAACACATGTTAATCAGTTGTTATTACTTAGTACAATTGATAATGAACCTTTATTCGGTGAAACTGCTGAAAGATGGATAGCATATATGGCAGGAAAACGGGCCGCTCATAATTAGGCTCTTACAAAAAGCATAATTTTTAAGGACCAATAGTTACAGGGTGGGGTGCCATAGGCTATAATTTGAATTTTTTCCATTATACAAATTTAAGCTATTTGTGAACTTAGATATACAGTGTGATCTCAGTGATGGGTTTATGACACAAATTTCAGTAACACTTAACCCAATTATTATGGGTAACCCGGGTCCGACTCCATTAGTGGTAGTCTCATTATTAATGGTGGTATTAAGATGCGCGGTTTTTTTCGATGACATAGCATTTTTTGTGCTTAACGTAATATTCTTATTCTATACAGAGTGTTCGTATACAGGATAGTGACACAGAATTGTTTAATTGCCCCAATTGTTTTGAGGGTATTTGACGTTTAACCCGGCGTTAGTCGCTACACCAATTGTTACGCGGTTAGTCGCGCGTGAGGGATTCCCTCACCTTCACATATTCTGTCAAATTATTATTATTTTTAGTAGGTACCTGTAAATTGTTAACTACCATACATTACACATGATATAGAATGTCGATGCACATAAAGAAATTGGTTCAAAATCATAAAAAATATAACAAAATTTTCAAAACCATTTACATATATTGCATGTGTTAAGTTAAAAGAAGTTGTTGCACGAATTAGTCGCTAAGTGAGCGAATCCGCGCCTTACCCGCTTGAATAGGCTCTCATTACGTTATGGTAGGGCGTATCAAAAAATTTTAATAATGACGTTGTAACAGAAGGATTGTTTGAGGATATGATGGATTCTCTACGCTTTATTTCGTAAAACATTAAAGTTACGCGAAATATTTCAATAAGGTGAGGGAATCCCTCATATAGCGACTAACGGCGGGTTAAATTAAAAAATAGTTTGTTTCCTACTGTCAACTAGATTTTCAACTGGTTTTTTAAAGAGTGAAAAGAAAAGGAAATTATACAAGATGGCTCATAACTTGTAATGACTCGGCGTGTAATGAAGGGAAATCTGTCCAATACTCTGAGGATATCATCAGAGCCATCTTGAAAAATCCTATCCACATTTCCCGATTTTCAACAATAACCGGCATCACGTGAACATATCTTCAGGTTGTGGCCCCTAATTCCTTGCTTAGCATCTTGTGTCTGCAATGTTGCGGGTGAATGCCTACTGTCCTTGACCTTTAACGATGGCTTTGTATCTATTGATTTGCAAGATGCCCTTCACCATTACAGTTAAAACACTGTCTGCTCCATTCCATCTCCTTGCACTTTGTTGCCATATGCTCGATCTCCCAATATTGATTTCATCTGAGTTCATCCATTCCGAAACTTATTCTTGATTATCAAGGTAGTGATGTCCATGGCATGTAGTATATAGAGTGTCCCAGGTTTAATGATCAGCACTTTAATATTTTGTAGAAAAACACATTTTTAGGTGGATTGCTCCTATAATCATAGGTCCTAAAATTCTTCGTTTCTGAGAATTCAAATCTAAATATTAAAGTTTTTATTTATTTATTTCCGAACTGTGGCACACAAGATACATGGACAGAGGGTCATAAGATTGAATAATATGAATTTTTTTAATCAACCAGTGGTGGAGATGTGGGTAATCCGTTCTACTAATTTGATAAATAAAATGAGTACGGCCCTGAATTAAATATTCTCAATATCTTTTTCAATAGAGCATTCAATTCTGAACAAAAAATGTCTTGACTTTTTTCAGTTTTCTGTTACCGTCTAGCCGCAATCTAGATTTTTGTCATTTATTTAACGAAAAATTTATTTTGGCTGTGTACAAAAATGATGGTTGCTATGGATCTTGTCCGTGTATCTTGTGTGCCAGTTTTGGTTTGAATATTTTCTACAGTTCTGAAATAAATCAATAAAAAAAACTTTATTTTTTAGGAAATTTTAACGCTATGTATCTCAGAATCAAAGAATTTTTGGACCTATGTTTATAGCAGCAACCCACCTTAAAATGTATTTTTCTACAAAATGTCAAAGTCCTGACACCCTGTATATATAATTCAGTTTCAGATTACTAACCATTCCTTGCTGGTTTTCCTCCATCCAGATTTGTCATCTTGGCAGCTATCTCAAGATACCATTTACTTTCGTTTGGGACTCCTTTCTTAAAGTTTAACCTCTTGACATATTGCATAACTGGGCCACTAGTTTTTTAACTCTCGCGGCCGTCTCAACCTTATTTACTGACCAATATTATTTATGGTCACTTCCTTGTTCTTCCAACATCCAGTTGACTAGAGCTCTTTCCAAAACTGAGGTGCGCGTCGGATAAATTTGGAATTTAACGATCATGTGAATAAATATGGACCCTCAACCACTATGAAAAATGCAAATGTTTTTCAGTTAGATAGTGAACAAAATTGGTTTCTGTGCACCATTCTTTAGCCTTGAAATAATTTCTACTCTTTCTTCAGTCAACCTGCTGAAAGTTGGGCGTGTTTCCATTGTTGATTGTTATAAGATCTTGGGTTGCTGCGATCTCTTCTGTTGTGTATGTAATTTTTTCAAATGGAATACCCGATGTATGTATTAAGTACTGCGCTATCAATGAGTATTTTTATAATTTTTCGGAGAATAGATTTTTACACTTGATACTTGATTTTGTTTTATGTGTAACTGTGCAGTCGATGTATCGCTTAAATTGAAGTAATTCCATAGTCAATTCTTCTGTAGCTTTTGTTTCCTGGGAAAACAAATGCGAAAGTGCTTCAATAATTCAACTGAACGTATTAAATAACATAGATATACCTACAGGGTGTTCCATTTGTCAAAAATTACCGACGTTCTGAGTCATCTTGCATAATTTCTTTAAGCGGATCCAAATACATCATATTGGTCGACTTTCAGACTTCAAAAACCATTATTCCCAATTTCAAGTGAAATTCTCAATCCAGGTGGCAACAGTGTATTTTCAAAAATGAGCTATTTTTAGTCAAATACTCAAAAACAATTTCGAATAGACCTATATATGATTTTCAGTAATATATTGAATGTTCCATTAAAAAAACACAACTTTGCGTCACTATTCTGTATACTCATTACAATTTTTACTTTATATCCAAAAACAACAATGAAATTATTTTTCCAAAACTATTTTTAAGATAAAATTACTTCCATAATTATTTCCATCACTTATTATTACTTTGAAAAAATCTATTTTTGGAAATGTGTGTTCTCCATCATTTATAAAATTTGATTTGAATTGAACACTAGAAATAGATAGAAAAGTTTTTGAACCAAAACTGCTTTTTTTCGTAAATTTTTTTTTTTCGAAATTTTTTTTTTGAAATGACGAAGGGATTTGAATGCTAAATTCCAAATTGAAAAATTCTGCATACAGAGAAAAAGGTAATTGTTAGGTTAAAAATTCCTCTAAGAACTAAATACTTATTTGTGTTGTTTGTGAACAGCCTATGCGAAACAAAAACAATATCGTCATAAATTTATTAATTTGCACTTTTCAAATGTATTTAGAAAGATTTATTAAGTGGTAAACATTTTCTTGGATCACACTGTATAAATGCATTATCCCACCCATTAATTTATTAACAAAGTTTTTGTTTAAATATTTTTATCTATTTATGTTTGATACTACGTTTTGGTTGAATAGTATTTTTGTTGATCTAATGTTAATCTTTGCCAAGTATCTTTCTCGTACTCTCTTTTAACGAATGGAATGTTGCAAAATATTCACAATTTAAGATCTTTTATTTCTGTGAAGACATACGCGAATAATAATAATAATAATGTAAGATGAAAACTAATATCTGGAAAGAATATCGAAGAAAAATGAGCAAAATAAAGCCAGCATAAGAACTTTGATTAAATCCTCTTCAATTTTATGAAAGTATTTAAAAACATATGTTAATACTTACATTTCCAATTTCTAGAAACTTTTTGTTGATTATTATCAGTATTAAACTCGTTAGAAGAGGTAAGAGAAATGTACACATTTTTAATGGTAGTTTCCTTATTTTAAAGGAACCATAACTGTGATAGTTGCCTCCACTATTTTCAAACTGAAAATCTCTTCTTCATGGACATTTTGTTTGAAATGTGGTGTAATAATGTTATTTTATTATATTTACAAAATACTAATAACCTGTAGTAGTTAACAAGAAATTCTTTCAAAACTTTGTGTTATTTTCGGTAGCATTGTAAAAACGTGTTAAAAAATTTACAAAATTTTATGTACCTATTTAATTAAATTGACTAAATAGTGCAATTTCCATTTTTTGTTGACTATTTCATATGTCAATTACTCTTTCTAATTGAATCGTTGAATTGTTTTTATTGAAAAGTTTATTATTACTTTAGAGTTACTTTACAACATTGGCCAAATATTATTTCTTATACAGTTGCGTGTATCATTACATTTCATCCTATGCTCATTTTCTTTAGCTTAATAGTATCATTCTATTGTAAAAAAAAGCTTTACTCCAGTACCTTGCTAGTTGATAAGAGTACTTAGGTTTTGTAATGAGACTTTGTTAAATGTATATTTCTATTTCGATATAATGATTGGACCATTATTTGCCAAATTTTTTGTAAATTTGTTGAGCTTAGTATTTTTCCGTTCATTAACAACCTTAACTAAATTTGAGAATTGAGATAATCATCATACAATATTTAGGTACTTATACAGTACTTAAATTTTGTGACTTAAAATGCGAGCTATACTTGTAATTAAAATATATTTTTAATTCAGCGGGCATGTGTTATGAAGGGTTTGTTAAGTCTCTGTGATTTTTACAGTATAGAGAATGGGAATAATTAATTGGAAGGAGAGAGGGGGGGGGGGGGGGGGGGGGGGTCACTGCCAAAATTATATATGATTGTAAATCACAGAATGTTAGATTAGTGGCACCATCTAAAATAATATAAAAAATTGTATCCAAATATATGTGACTGTGACAATAATACTAGGGAAATACAATTTAACACTGAATTTTGTTTCCTTTGATTATCCTAAGTAATTCACCTTAGTGTTCGAAGACTGAAACCACCGAGCACGTACGATCTTAAACGAATTACATTGGTATGCGTTGCGTAAGCCCATTTTCCATTTGCGTACTCTGTACATTATAACATTTAGGTACTATGTAGATAAACAGGTTGATAATTTAAAGAATGCATCGCCATAAAAGGATAAATATGCGCGATGTATACTAAAACCAAATTATGCGTTATCGATATTGTAGAGCAGCTTGTGGTTTATGAAGTGTTTCAAAACAATAGGTACCTATCGATGTACCTACCGTTCCCCTGAATGATGAATTGAAGTCGTAACCTGTCAGTGCTACCCAAAAATGACAGTCAACACTTCTCATGGACCTTTCCTACGTCTAACAGTTTTCCTAGTAATTGCCCATTCAAAAGATTTCTACTATTGCCAATATGGCACGTGGCTGATAGTAATGAAGGGTTATTAAAAATGACAAATTACAATAGATACTAGCTGAAACTTACAGATATAGTGTGTAATACAAGATATACAGTCAATTACTTTAGTAATGTCTCTTGGATATTAGTGGGACTTAGTTAACCAACATATCACATACTTAGTAGATATTTATTTATAAATAAGCGAAACGATTAATTTTAGTATATTCGCGAATTCTATTCTTTATCTATAAATCTTCTAAAATCTATAAATCTATTCAATTCAATAAACAACAACTTGAACATTTTTCAATATTTTTAAAAAAAGGTACATATGTATGAAACCAAGCGATACTGAATTAAAAGAAATGGTCGGTACGTGAGGGGTTCAAGTTTTGTTGAACCAAAAAAAGTTGTGCCCCCCCCCCCCCCCCCCCCCCCACAGACAATTTCTGGATCCGCCCTTGATGTTGGTTGCCCAAGTCACAGTATCCAAGAGACACTATACTAAAGTCAATGGCCGTACAGTACAAGTTTCGTATCACATTTTGTTCATGGTCAAAACTTGCATGAATTTCCTAAGTTGGCCAATGTGTAGAAGGTTTTCCCAGTTGAAAATGTGCAAATCATGGTATAGTATAGAATATCCAGGGCAACTTCATCAGTGAGAAATTTTAGGCCCTCAAACCAGTTCTGTCATTCGATAGGTACCAATTTGGGAACTAAACTATTTTAACAAATGAAGCAGGTATGCTTATAAATAATTTGTACCGACTAATTACTGTAATCTAATCATCAAAATTCTTTCAGTATATTCATTGCTGCAAAACATTTATGAAAAAAGTGATTAAATGTGAAATAGTTCTGCAAAGTCATATCGACCGTATGATAGCCATTGAAAAAAAATTAAACATGTTACCAACTAACAATAAAGTTCCAATGCTGTTAAAATTGGAACTCTCATAGAAAACCATTAACGACTTTACAAGAATTTGAATATAAATTATAGATGATGAACGTCAGAGTGTTGCTTTAGTAAGTGTTTGTCTTTGTGTTAATGCTGAAGATTAAAATCACTTTCCTTTTAGTTTCACTTCATAAGGCGTATCTCGGGATCGAATGAAAGAACAACAATGTTTAAAATGTTGTCAAAGTTTTCGAAAATGAACGGGCAACGATTTGCTTATTGAAAGGGTGAAAGGGAAATCGTAGAATAGAGTTATGGTACCTAGGTAAGACTAATATTTTTAGTACATTTACTGCTTACCTAATTAGTACTTGAATGCTGTTTAGACACTTACGGAATTCCTACCCAAATATCAAAAATAATGTAGTGGAGCAAGCAGGCATAATGGATCGGTTCAGGTCAGCACAACAACGTCTACAGCAACTCGCTAATAAAGAAGAATAATGTTAATTTTTATCTTTCTAGAGTAGGTAGTATAATTTTGTTTTTTATATTGTATTATTAAAACATCTCTAATCATTTCAATTTTGTTTTGCATCTACCTATATCGGGAGTTCTGTCTCAAAGTCGAACATAGGAATTTAACATGGTATTGAACGTTTTTGCCAATTGTTGCTCGCCTATTTAACTTAGAGAAAAGGTAATGACATCAACAGAAAGAGAAAATTATAGCGATTCAAATAATGCTACTGGCAAGACTAAGAGTGCGATTTATTCTTTGAAAATACTAACTTAAAGTATGACACTTTTGTATTGTAGTATTAAAATTAACGGCAAACAAATCTCGAACTCTTCTGAAACTAGCGTCACCATAAAAGATTTTTACCATAAAAATCCTTTCTTCGTTGGTATAGGTATTCATTATTAGATAAGTGGTTTAACGTCAAATTCGTATTGACAAACAGTACAAAAAACAATTGCTGTAAAATTTTAAAATCAAGGGAATGCTATTCAAAAAGTTTTATACTTTAAGCATAGAGAATGTAATTACATGCTCTATGCTTTAAGTTAGTATTTTAAAAGAATAAATCGCACTTTTAGTCTGGCCAGTAGCATTATTTGAATCGCAATAATTTTCTCTTTCTGTTGATGTCATTACCTTGTCTCTAAGTTAAATAGCTGCAAGCAACAATTGGCAAAAACGTTCAATACCATGTTAAATTCCTATGTTCGACTTTGAGAACGAACTCCCGGTATAGGTACCTAAATGAAACAATATTGTCACATTAATTATTTTGAACAATCTATTCATAAACAATCCAGGAGTGATACATTTCAATCATTAAACAAATCCTAACTGAAAAGGTATCATTTACTTTGTCAGTAGATCATCGATAGTGTGTTTCGAAATATAAGTGAGACTAACGATCTATTATGCTAACGATTTGTTATTGTTTCAATACTTAGTTGTTAAGCAGAGTTGGACTTACACTCTTGCGATTTTTGTTAGGTGTTAAATGTGATTTTTGGATATAAGATAAAAATTGTATTATCTTGTACAAAGTATACATAATAGTGATGCAACGTTGTATTTTTTTAATGGAACATGCAATATATTACTGAAAATCATGTATAGGTCTATTCGAAATTGTGTTGTAGTATTTGACTAAAAATAGCTCATTTTTGAAAATACACTGCTGCGGACCACTGAACTCTATTGAGTTCAGTGCTGCGGACTCGATTGAGAATTTCACTTGAAATTTGAAATAATGGTTTTTGAAACCTGACAGTCGACCAATGGGATCTGCTTAAAGAAATTATGCAAGATGACTGAGAACGTCGCTAATTTTTGACAAATCTAACGTAAACGACCCTGTATATGTGTATGTTACTTAAGTTTTGGTTTTCTAAAATAGGGAAAAATGTTAACATAACGATCTGCAGTTACTGTAACAGTTGTGTCTCCAATCTCAAGCAAATGAGTACCTACCCAAATTCCGAAAGATCCAATACTTACCACACCAAACATGATACCAATTATTTGTTTATGTAAGTATGTGGAACAACTTGGATATTTTCTGGCGTCCAATCATTTCTAGGTTTATCAGGCCATTTCTGGAAGAGATGCAGTTTTGAAGGTTGTAATAGCTACAACAATATCATTTCGCAGTAGGGGACAGGGCTACCATCAATGTAAGAATTTTCTTTGCGTGTCAATTAAAAAATCAAAGAAGTACCTAAGGATTCAAATGATAAGATTACTATAACAATAAAAGTAAACAGAAGGATTTAAAGAAGTCTCTATGAGCTGTTCGGCTAAATGTGATTAACCATTACTATAATAATAAATGAAAATGGCGTTGATCATTCTTACACCGTAAATAAATCGTCACCGCAGATTCCAACGATTAATAGTCAAAGGTTTGTTTTATACCGTTAAATAACCTAGTGCAAAGTAACTAGGAACCGACCTATTGACAGCTCGTAGAAAATGCTATCAAGTCTCTAATAAAATGACATTGGGCAAAATGGATCACCCTGCATTTGTCGAGAAAAGAGTCTGTAATCCGTGTAGGTATGTGGAAGTTCAGCCGCGAACAAGAACCATAAACTAACTAAGTTTATGACAAGAACTATGTAGGCGACAAGTTTGCGTGAAGAATTTGACTGTTTTCCTACTACCAAATTGAAGATGCCCTCTGGGAATGTGACCTGAGTAGGTAGGTACGTGACTGGGACCTTGCACCGAAACAAGGTCCATTTTGAAGTCGTTACATAATCACGACCTCAAAATGATTCTGCAAAAATAGACTTAATTGTCTGATGGTATCGAAAGCCTAATCATTATTATTTTCGATTAAGACAGTAAAAGGTTTCATTTTTGTAAATAATAGACAATTAAATAACAAGATTTGATAAGAAGAGAACAATGAGGCGAAAATGACAAGTCACACCTAAAATCGAAGATGAAATGATAACGATGAAATTAATTCCACGTGGCTAAATGTAGGCGACGGTATGTCGTCACCATCACCTTGAGAAACTCAAAGTTATCTCATGATACACAAAGTCGCACCGAACAACCTTTTTGTCCTTAGCGTGTGCCTGTACGTGCCATTCCCTACACAGTACACATCAGACATTGCATCCATTCTTTGTGAAAGCTTCTAATTCTAATTGTTTCTCTTTTTACCAATTATTCATTTCTTAGCTTTCTTTATCATAGACGTCTATTTGCCTTACCCTTGCAGATGTTGAAAAGGGCTTTATACTTCGTTGTTTCGTGTGCGGTGGAAAGCTACCTAATGGTGTGTAGGTACCTACCCAGTACCCACGCACTTTTCATTCATGTACAGAATAACGTCATGATCCGTACGTTACCGCTGACGTATCCATTCAGGATTAAAAAAACAGGGGAACGCAAAGAGAGGTCACATGAAATTATCTGGTGCAACGTTAATGAAGAGGTGTACAGTTAAAGTTACGTTTGTTCCTCTTCCACCCGACGTTATTTCCTTTTCTTCGATACCTACCATTATCAGGAGCAACAGAAATTGGTTACATAATCAATTTTTGTATAAAAATGGACTTTATCCACCGTTATCGCAAATCTGATCTTTAATTTTCAATTAGGTAAGATAGTACAGTCTACAGTGGCATTAAGTGTTTACTTCTAATTTTCGTAAATAGTGCGCTATAGGTATTACAAAATTTTAGATAGTAGATAAGCAACGATAATAAGAGGCTATGGGAAAAACGACGCTAAATGCATGTTTAAAATGAAATTTTTTTAACTTTATTTACGAATAATGCAAAAAACTCATAATTCTGAGCCGACTGTTGCTGGAAGGTTCACGGTTGCCTTTAGAAGGCTGTAGCCGGTACGGTTTCGACTTCTAGTGCCAATGATTTTTCATGAACTCTATGTATTAAATTTCAAAAAATAAACAAAATGCTTGGAACAGATTTTGAGAAAATCTATTTTTAATTTTTGACCAACTTTTGGCACCAATAAATTGGCCACGTTAAATTTTTGTTCATATACACGTGTGTAGGTATATGCACGGGAAAATGGAAATTAAAAATTAGCCACCTTAAACTTTGAATCGTTTAGAATTAGAAACTTTGTTAACATCGAAACTTTGCGAACTTACCTACTATTTTGCACGTGCTCATGTTTATGCTACATTACATTATAGAATAGCATATTGGAGTAATTCCAATTGCTTACCGAAAATCCCAATACCTTAGCCAAAAACGTATACCTACGTATTGCGTAAGTACAATCAACGAGTATATTAGTATATACAAGGTGTCCAAAAGTCGGAACCATATGCGAAACTTTTTTATTCTTAGTTTTATAAAAAAAACTCATTCCTTATAAAAAGTTGTGCATAGTCTAAAACTTACAATTAAACTATCAGATTCAGATATCAAATTTTTTGATCCGTATGCAAGGTTTGTGAAAAAATATGAATTTTACCTACCTTTATTTTTCAGAATATTGACAATTGTTACTAAAAAAAGTTGATCATAATTGAAAATTATTGTCAAATATTCAATATTATCCATCTGCCGTGAAAAAATAATTTTTGGTATAAACATACGCAAATTTTGTAATCGCCTATTTTATTGAAATACATGATAACTACTATAGTCCGGCCGCTTAGAGCCAAATATCAAACCAATTGTGCACTTCGAGGTAAAAGCGATTTTATTGCTGAACGTTGTTCAGGGGTCCATAAGGAACGTTTTCAGCTATGGAGGCACTCGGTGCGACCCCTGATTATTTTTTTACAGAGCCCCAAAGTACCCCCTACGGGAAAAAATACATTCATTTTTTGATGGCCGAAATTAAAGAAATGGTTGTCATTTCCGATGTTTTTAAACATTTAGAAACCATTTTTGAGGTTATTTTTGATGTAGGGGGAGGGGGGGCGCAATAAGAGGGTTGAGGCAATAAAATCAACGTTAAAGCACCAATATTTTGAAAACCAAAATTAATTAAATAACTATCATCACCCAGGCTATTTATTATGTAGAATTCATTTTTGAGACTATTTTGGATGTAGCGGCCTGGGGCAGGTGGGGGGCGCTCTGAGGGGATGAAGGGGAAAAATTAAAATTGCGGTGTTACATGCCATTTCCATGATTTTTAGGGGCGCAGAATTCATATTTAGGGTGATTTTTGTAGTAGCGGAATACCTTGAGTGCCAAAGCGCATATCTACGGAAGCGTTCGAACAGTGAGAACCAACTGCTGTCCAGAAAAAAATTTACTTTAACAAGAAAATTAGATTAGATTAGATAAGTTTACAAATTTACAAGAGCGTTGACATTCTGAAAAGAAAAGAAATACAATTAAGTGAATTAAACTTTCGGGTCTCTAAAAAACAACATAATTTTAGGTAGTAAGTAGCTTACCAGGTTTCAGAGCCACCACATTTGCACAGGGAAGTGCACGGATCGTTTTCCTTTGCTTTTAAAGGAAGATGTGGTATCACAGCCCGTAAAGGCATGGAATCCCATCAACCCAGTGCACTTTTCCGGTCCGATGCGGTTTGCGATTGCGTTGATGTCGAAAACTCGGTAGGATTTTCCTGTCCCTAATCCAACTCATAGTTGTTCACATCCAGAGATATCACCAAACAAAGTGGTAGCCAACAGGACAACGTCGGTATCTACTGTTCGGATGAAGATTCTGCTTCTGCTACAGCCCTGTCTTGCGCCGTCTGCTGCGTGCAATAAGATTCTGCCATCAGCTTCTTCTTGCGAGCAAGGGATCAATCCTGTTAAATCAGACTCGACGTTTTGGTGTAGAGTGACAAGAACTTTTCGGGGGCATGTCGATGTACTCACGAAAGTAGCGAGAAACTCAAACAACTCTTGCTTGTTTGAGTCGTTTCTCAAAAATTCTGACCAGTTTTTCGGGACTTTTTTTGTCGGCTCCATTTTTCGTCGAACGCCCTTTCTTCTTTTCACTCTTAACGGAAGACTTCAAGTATGAACTTACGTATACGTGGAATACCAGATCCAGCTGTCGCGCTCTCACGTACAAAGGATTGTTTAAATAGTTGACGAACGTTTTCCCGTAGTCATCGAAAGTACTTACAGGATCTGGAGCAAGACAGTTGACGGCGGCCGCTCCATCGATTACCACCATTTCAAAATCCAGGCTCTGTGGCTGTGAAGTCTCTTCAGCGTTTAAACAAGGAAGGAAATCTACTTTCTTCCCAAACCGAAGTGCGCCGTTTTCGGAAATTGCCGGAGGATAAGAGTGATTCTCGTGGCTGAAGAAGACATCTACATTTCCTTGACGCCTCTAGCACCCAAGCTTAGAAAATAGGCTACGGTCTTCTTTTACGGAGAATTAGTATTTCGACCTAAACGCACAATTCAACATACCGCATCAAAACTGCAGATGGCAGTTCTGTAAAACTACGTTTTTTGTTAGTTTCTTTTAATTATCGCTGCCGTTTCTCATTGATTTATCGTCGTATTTACGCTCATTTTATTAATCCTTGATTATACAAGCCAAAACCTCCCCAGAAAATTAATTCAACCCCGTAAAAAGAATTATAAAATACGTACCGTTGTAAGCAACAATGGGCTCTAATTGTACCCGCGCCCCACGGATATGACGGTCGGCACTCAAGGTTACCTTCTACTACAAAATTCACCCTAAAGGTGAATTCTGCGCCCCTAAAAACCATGGAAATGACATGCAACCCCTCAACTTCAATTTTTTCCCCTCGACCCCTCAGAGCGCCCCCCTCCCCCCGTCCAAGGCCCCTACATCCTAAAATAATCTCAAAAATGAATTCTACATAATAAATAGCCTGGGTAATGATATTTATTTCATTAATGTTGGTTTTCAAAATATTAATGCTTTAACCGTGATTTTATTGCCCTCCACCCCCTTATAGCGCCGCCCCCTCCCCCTACATCAGAAATAACCCAAAAAATGGTTTCTTCATGTTTAAAAACATCGGAAATGACACCCATTTCCTTAATTTCGTCCATCAAAAAATGAATGTATTTTTTTCCCGTAGGGGGTACTTTATGGGGCTCTGTAAAAAAATAACCAGGGGTCGCACCGAGCGCCTCCACAGCTGAAAACGTTCCTTATGGACCCCTGAACAAAGTTCAGCAATAAAATCGCTTTTACCTCGAAGTGCTTTCCCTTTCCCTATTCCGCCGTACTAAACCTTTCGGTTCATTATTAAGTGATGTAATTGAATAGTTAACGCATACTGGGCTGGGGCTACATCACTTAATAATGAACCGAAAGGTTATCACGTATTTCAATAAAATAGGCGATTACAAAATTTGCGTATATGTTTATACCAAAAATTATTTTTTCGCGGCAGATGGATAATAATAGGTATTGTATATCTGACAATAATTTTCAATTATGATCAACTTTTTTAGTAGGTACCTAACAATTAGTCAATATTCTGAAAAATAAAGGTAGGTAGGTACTTTACTCTTGAGTAAAATTCATATTTTTTCACAAACCTTGCAGTATACGGATCAAAAAATTTGATACCTGATAGTTTAATTGTACCTAAGTTTTAGACTATGCGCAACTTTTTATAAGGAATGAGTTTTTTTTATAAAACTAAGAATAAAAAAGTTTCCCAGGTATCGTTATTCCGACTTAATTGGACACATTTTATATACCTACTCTTTGGTACAATGACTTTTTCGCCTTACAACGGACACTGTAAAAAGAATTAGGTAGGTATTCCAAAAATTGAAAACTTCAACTGTGATATCTTTAGTTTTGACATGGGTTCATGGCGGGTTGGGTAGGTACTTTAGTCATTATGATTTTTTTTCGTAATTTGACGCGTTCCATACTGTGAAAAGTCTGACGGAATAAAGATCATTATAATAATTATTAAACTAACATTTTTGGAAGGGCAAAGGGCCAAAGGCAACTATATGGTTTCCATTTAAAAAATGCAACTTTGCTCTCGATTTTTAAAGAGGCAGAAACGATTCAAAAACGAATTACAATATTGAATTTTTCGTAAAAGGACGTGCGGCTTGACTTCAAAACGTTTTATATAATATGTATGTACAATATTCGTTTGTGTCCTTGTTAATTTGACCGAGAGAATGGCGGTATAAAAACTAATAAAGCTTGTAGGTAATAGCCTTGTTTATATGGTATATAAACAAGGGTAATAGGTACACTGTTTATGACGAAAACATGGTACAATAATATCAAATGAGGAAACATTACATCGATTTAAATTGGATGTAGATTTCATTTTGTTAAGAATACAGGAGCCTTGAAATGAATAATATTGTATCGGTGTCTTACAGATAAAATTTGTTATTTTCCTTCATTCATTATTTGTTCATTGTCAAGATTATCTATACAATGATTATACCTACTTATCAAATGCGCGATATTAAATATTGGGTAATGTACAATTCTGTCTATTTACGAACTTTATCCGAGTGATTTTGATATAACAACGTAGATAGGTACCTACTTAGTTGATATCATGTCCTTACGTAAGCGAATGAATTGACCTTAATTTATTTATTACAAAATTGCACCTTTACCACTTCACTAACTAATTAACTATACCAACAGTAGGTATGATATATTAAGAAATAATGCAAAAAACACAAAGGAATAGACAAGTGAGTGTTCTGTGGAATAGACTTTCCTAATGGAACATGCATCTATAAAGCAAATTCTAATAAGCTAACCAAGGCAATCAATACATACTATAATAAATTGTTGTGAACCCTTATCTTATACTATCTATCTATATCATATAACACCGTGTACGTACTAACGTACAATAACTTTACTCAGGACACTAGCTTGCAGGTAGTGATGTACTGCTGAAACTGTAAGAGCAACCATACCTGCGTTCGAAAAATACATTATTTTTAGCTTTTTTTAAGTGTTTCTCCAATTTACGTTTCGACTAGGCAGGACCCTACCTAGCCGAAACATCGGCGAGATAGAAGTACGACTCGTTGTATCTCTAACATAATCCATCCAGCAACTTCACTTGAATTCTCCAGTAAATTGGAGAAACACTTAATAATTAGCAATTATTGGAAGAATTATTCTACATTATTTTTAGCGCCAATCGTTATGTAAAGGGCACAACAAGTAGAAAGTCGGTAAATATGTAAGCATTGAACTCTCTGGAAACCTCTACAATGTCATATTTGATCCATAGATTCTGAATTGACCAAATCGCCCCTGCCCTCCTTTGCTAATCAATAACTACTACAGAATGTTCCAAAACTTTAAAGAGATGATTGGATCATTGCTGTTGTAAAATAATGACTTTGAGAGGCGCGTAGAAAGAAAGAGAGATTCCAGAATTTCTACATAAAGTTTAATAATTTACAAGTATCTAACTAATTTATTTCACCAAGCACTCCATCACACGTGTGCATAGTTACATTGACAAGATTACATATAGGTAGGTATCTACATAATATAAGATTTCCACAATAGTACTAATCGGAATCATTCCAAATAGGGTTGGTCGCGCGTAACTGCAAGCGTTTTGAATTTTCCTACCCTTTAAAGAGACGCAACGTCGAAACGGCGTTACATTTGAAGATGTCATTTTCCGCGGAAGCTCTGTAGCTCCAAAGCGCCAAGGATGTGTTTGGGGTGAAATTGGAAAACAATACAAAGAATGTTCACTACACGATGTTCCAAAAATGTTGTATCGTCATAGAAGATAAATGATTACGATAAATTGTTAATTTATGAACTGGCGCAAAATTACTTTATTGAGTGTATGGGTGTATTGAGTTAAAGAAATGCATTTTAATGTTAAGCTATAGATTGTTATTATTATTATCGAAGGAAAAAGTGGGTCGTGTAAATATTAATTAAACTTTAAACACTATTGGTGGCAGTGCCGTCTTTAACCTATTGGGGGCCCTGGGCACATTAGGGTAAGGGGCCCCTATGACCTTGACCTACGACGATTTAATAAAAGATACCTCAGAAGAGTTTATCGCATCAGCATCAACTACACTACAGGTTAGCCTCCTATAACCATATATTTAATACACATAATTCACATAAATATATGCCTATAAAACGGTATGTACCTATCTATCTTTTAGCGCGGATTCGGTCCAATGCGATTGAAAATTTGAGATAAACTCTTCTATAACACAGTCTTTACTCTAACAATATATTACAGGATATTCTGGATATTAGGCCCATTAGAGTACATTTTATTTATAGAATAATACTGCTAATCAAACAAAAATAACGTATGTATTCCACTTGTATCACCAGTACAATGTATTCAACAACGTTTTGTTTATTGATGTTTCACGTGTGTAAGGCAGAAATTCAATCTTGGAATCGCTTATTCAAAAGCTGATACGCAAAAGCAAGTAGGTATTGTAGCATTGTAGGTAATTTGTAGTCAGCATTATCGTTTGATTTTTTTGAAATAAATGTGTTTTATAAATATGTATCGGTTAATCGTTTGGTGATCACGCAGGAACTAGGGGCCCCTATCAAATCCGGGGCCCTGGGCACGTGCCCAGAGTGCCCAGTGGGAAAGAGGGCCCTGATTGGTGGTTGCGTTTCTTATCGTGAAATATCATCTATCTATTATACGATAAGACCTACTCGGCACTTAAGGTTACCTATAAATACGATCGCGTTATATTCTGGAAACAGAAATAAACGCAAACAGCCATCATGAAAACAATTCTTGTAGTTCTGCTTATTACCATTTTATACATGAATTTATCAGTAGTTTCTGGATGCTTTTGCACAAGTGCTGGCTCGTGCGGTCCAGGTTACGCTCCGCTGTGAGTATATTAAATTATAATAAACACGATTTATTAACATTGTGTATTGCAGCATCCCTAATACATGTGCAAAACCGCGACTCCATCTAAAATGTTGCCCGGTGTACGATGATGATTATTAAGGTGTACCTAACAGATTTACACAGCGCATTGCAATCGTTTGCAAACATTTTACTTTGTATAATGTAATGAGAATTTCTCAATATAATTATAGTAAATATGATTTTTTTTATTTTGAATCACATGCAGATGATCCCCAGAAAATGGTTTGTGACACCATTTTTGAAACTTCTCTAAAGGGTTGTTTCTTCTTGGTGTTCCAAAATTGATGAGTAGGTATAGCTAAATTATTTTGCTTTTTAATTCCTTAAAATTTTCTGTTTCGACAAAAATCTGATAATTGTAAAAGATTACGGTGGGGTTACTTTACTCCATTTTCTGTACCAAATTCGTAGAAAAATTGAATTTAAGCCAGGGGCGCCATTTAGGGGGGGGCGGGTAAGGCAGTTGACCCCCCCCTGGAATTACTACTACCAAAAAAAAGTACGTTAAACTTATAAAACTGAAAATCACGCCCCTTTTAAAAAAAAAATCTCTCCTGCGGCGAGCGGGACTTTTTTTCCTTTTTACTATTGTGCCCCCCCCTCCCCCCGTGTAGAATACTGAAATGACATCGCTGATTTAAGCCGATAGTGATTCATCGTTTGATTTGACACATATAAAGGATGAAATATGAGTATTCTATGATTAATTAAATAGAAAACAATGCGTTTAACTATTTTTTTTTTACATTTTTTGTGGAAAGCCTACTTTTCATAATGGCGCAAACTAGTTGCTTGGTATTGGTATACCAATACCAAGCAACTACTTTGCGCCACTATGAAAAGTAAGCTGTAATTCATGCTATAACAATAATGGGGCAAAGAAAACTGGGTGGTTGGTAGACCTTTCTCCAGTGATTACAATTACCTACCTGCATAAAAAGTTGAAAATATTTTTTTTACTATTTTATTTTACCAAAATAAAAAATACATACGTACTTAGACTTACAAAACAAAGGAAAATACATCCTAAATTACAGTAGATAAGTATAAAATATTGAACAACTGCAAGTAATGCTCGAGTACCGAGAAGTATAGTGTTATTAAGAAAGGTAAAAAAAATACACAAAACCATAACACTTGTCACATACGCAAGCAAGATATACAGGCACTGGATAAAGGGGACAAGTTGCGGACATCGGTGTAGGAAAGAAGTGACTAAAAAGATTTATGAATAAAATCAGGAGTCAAATATTGTGAGAGTAACTAAGGTGCAATGATGTTTGTTACTAAATTATCGCCACTTGGTTGAGATAAGGCATGACACTAGACAGAACTCCTTGTCCCATTATTGGCCTTTCATGCTTTTGTTCATATCAGAGCAGAACAGCCCTTTTAGTCCAGTCAACGAAAGGCTGAAATCGAAATTTTTAATTACCCCTGCAAACTAGATATTTAGATTTAGGTAGTACCCCAGGTACTAAGTCCAAATTTGCAGGAAAAAAAAACGTCCGGGAAAGGTGAAAATTGATAAAAAAGTGTGGAAATTCCTGTGTATTTTGCTTCTTTCACTATTATTTAAAAAACGGTAAGTTATATCGAAACATTTTCAGTATAAAGTTGTAGAGCGGAAGATTCTACGTTGGAATAAGTCATTATATGATAATTTCGGTACGGTATTTCCGACGTAACAACGAATTTTCCTAACTGTCGTCTTAAAAGCGTATTTCGACCGAGAATTCCAAAGCGGCAGCAGCGCTGTACATGATAAATTAGTTTCAACCATCGACATATAGAAATGGACTGCGCGTTGTTATGCTAAGCCGGGATACTGCAGGTGAGAGAGAGGGTAAAAGTGGAGGCTTAGCGCCAGATAAAGCTAGAACTAGGCCTCTACCATTTCAATCAACGCCTCTACGTTTACCCTCTCTCTCACCTGCAGTATCCCGGCTTAGCATAACCACGCGCAGTCCATTTCTATATGTCGATGGTTTCAACAATTACAGATAATGGCAGTAATTTTGTTAAAGCCTTCAAAGAATTTGGTTTGGAATCAACAAAAAGTTTTGATGGTAGATATTTATTCTTTCTTTTAAATTTCGTATGTATTATATACTACAATGTTATGTTCCGCTATGTTATTTGCTTGTACTGTACATTTTGTTATATACATTATTGTTGTTGTCCTGTAAGTGGACTTGTGTCTGTTGGGCAATAAAATTATTATTATTATTGTAGCTAAAGGAGATTGTATTGGTGATGAAAATGATGCTGGTGATGAAGAAGAGGATGGAACAATGCAATTTCAAGATGTTTTTGCCAATCACTCTCCATGTATGGATTCATTTGAATCATCGGCAATAATAGAAACCTCAATTGTGTTGCCAAATCATTTAAAATGTGCAAGTCATACTTTGAGCTTAATAGCTACAACAGATTTTAATAATGTGATAAAAACATCACCTATGTCCCGATTACACCACCCTGCTTTTGCTAAATGCAGTGCTTTGTGGAATATGTCACATCGGCCTAAAACGGCAGAAATAATTTTTAATATGTTAGGTTACAGTCTAAATTATCCTTGTCCCACTAGGTGGAATTCACTATATTACTCGGTATCTCAGTTAATGAAATTTAAGGAGAAATTAAATGAATTGCATAAAGAGTTGAATTTTAAGTGTTTTTAAACAAATGGAAATAGAGTATTTGGAAGAATTTTGCATTGTTATGAAGTCTATTGCAACTGCATTGGACTGTTTACAAGCAGAAACTATGTACTTTTATGGTCAATTATTGCCAACATTGTTTTCTTTAAAAAGTAGATTGCAGTTTCTGCAAGAAAAAAATCTTCGACATGCAGCCTTTATTGTGACTGGTTTACTAAATGCATTGGAAAAGAGATTTGGCAACTACTTTCAATTGTTGCCAGAAATTAATGAAGCAATTATAGCTTCTTGTTTCCATCTCACTTTTAAGATGAGGTGGTTACCAGAATGTCTTGAACCAGAACGGAAGCGTCTGCAAAACCTATGTATTAACTCAGTAGAGCAGTTGATTGCAGTGGCTGATGAGCAAGATCCTATCAGTGAGAATGAAGAAGACTTTTACATTTTCTCATCTCGACAGTTAAGAAAATGTTTATTAGATTCAATATCTACCAGTTTATGTTCATCAGCACCAGTGGAAAGATTGTTTCCTTTTGCTGGGTTTATTCATTCTCCGACAAGGGGCAGGTTGTCAGACAATCTGTTCGAAAAATTAGTATTTTTGAAAGGAAACGATAAATTTAAGAGAGATAACGATTTTTAAGATTAAAACTTCAATACTATATGCGCACACATTGAAATGTTATAGGGTATTGCAGGTTTAATGTTAATATGTATTAATAATGTGTTAAATAATTATTATTATGTTACTTTTTTTTTGTACATAAGGCCATGTTACCTAATGAAGTAGTATCCCTAGCATTTATTGTTCTATTTTTTATATGTTTTATCTGTACAAAAATAAACTGTTAAAAAGTATTTCGTATTTTCAAAAGTATTTCAAATACGCATTTTGTATTTCAAATATGTACGTATTTTGTATTTCAAATACGTATTTTGTATTTTAAATACGTATTTTGTATTTCAAATACATCATGGTAATGTATTTTTGTAATTTGTATTTCAAATACAGGATGCCAGTATATTTTGTATTTTGTAATTCAAATCAAATACAAGACAACAGTGTATTTTGTAATTTGCATTTCAAATACATTATAAAGTGTATTTTGCCCAAGTCTGCCTATTGCTAATATGGCATATGGCACGGAAAAGTGAATTGTCAGAAGCATTTAATATAACAATTGCGGAAATAACTTTTTTAGACTAATTCGACCCCGCTGAATCCGAAAATGCCTGTTTCCACCTCGAGATTTTGACCGGAAGTCCGGGATTCAAGATGGCGATCGGGCCACGTTTGAGCATATCTCTGGTGTCTTTTGGGTTAGAATCGTAATCCAAACGTCTATATCGGGGTTTTTAATGATGGGGAATACAATAGAATAATAATAAATAAGACATCTAATGGTTTTAAATACTTAATTTAATATTAATCTCTAATACTGCTTTTAAAAGTCGCTTACGAGGTCCGTTCTTTTATGAAAATACAAATATCTTTACAAACGACAGATTCTTATGTCCTGTCCGATAGATAATTCAACGTCTGTGTTTACGCTCTCTTCATAATCATTCTCGTCTTCTTCTTCACAATAATCGTCCAACTGTTCGAAATCAATTTCATCAAGAACTGTTTCTCCTCCAAACAGAACATTTAGAAAGAGGCGAAGTGACTACGGCTGCAGCCTCTGATTTTGAGACATGAAGTCCGGAATGGCCGAGCGTTGAGTTGAGGTCTCCTCGAATCTTTAATGCTGCATGGACCACTGTGAGGAAATCATCGTTGGAGCGATGCTTTGGCAGGTTTGAGTCGGGGAGTATCACCAGCTACTACATCTGCTGCAATTCGAAGGAATCAAAAGGAAGTGCCGTTCAGTCTTTTCCCTATCTAATGGCGGGTAAAAAATAAACGCATCTTTGAAGACATCTTCAATTTTTTCCTTACATGTAGATAACCTGGACAGGAACGACGCTGGTACTGATACGTTTATGGCATTTGCTATGTCGAGATACCTCTGAAAGACATCGGAAAGCCACAAAACCTGCAGATGAAAAATGAACACTCTTACTGCCTTGCGTATGTTTGCTGTGACCATTATAAAAATAAAACATCCGTTTTTAGTCCGAAAATTGCCATGTTCGGAGACTTGCACTTTATGCAAAGCTACTTTCTCCCTAAATGTTCGCAGAGGACTGTCCGAAAAAGTCCGGAGCGGACTGTCCAATTTTTTCCGAATATGAGTCAAAACGGAACTTTTTTCAAAAGTCCGAACATGGCAATTTTTCGAACTAAACACGGATGTTTTTTTATACGGGTTATTTTGAAATAAATAAATAAATAAAACGACTTACATGTTACATAGCCCAATGAGGCTGATACTTTCAGTTCTTTGCAAATTTCCATAAATGGCAAATGGATTTTTTCGACGACCTGCCCTTTATGAAGCTTTTGGACGGCCTGAGCTTTGAGCAAGCAAACTCTGTGATATCTTACATCTCCTGCTATCAAACGCAGCTTACAGTTAATGTGAAGGTGAAGCTGGTAATCAAATTCACTTAAAGCTTTTATAGTATTCTTCATGTTGTCAGTCTGAACAAGCCTTTTCTTTGAGCACATCAGGATCAGTTTTTGCTCTTGTTTAATACGGCGTTTTAGATGCAACAGGAGGGGTAATTTCCTCGGGCCCATTTTTCTTCTTAAGGCGTCGTTCCACCTTGTTCGATATTGGTGAAGTTAGAGTAGGTAGCAAGAACGATGGTACGTATAATCTCTATCCCTATCGCTGTTCAGTGTTTCTTATATCCGATTAATTGCGAGACTATTTTCAGAACCATGCAGATCTTGTCTTAATTTTGAGAATTCTAATAGCCTTAGTTTTCTTAAGTTCGTCAGCACTGACACCTTGTGTTCACTTCCCCTTCTTTTCTGGCATATAACGCACAGGTTAGGATTAAAGGTGGTAGTCGGTTGAAATAAGGGATTCATTGGAAAGTAACCTACAGGAAAGTTCACACCGTATTTAAAAATAACATCTTAAATGGAACAATCCAGGAGGGAAGAGAGTCGATTCCACTTACCGTGGTTGTTCTTTCACTGCACGTACCACTCACATCAACTACACAAAACACTGTTCAAACTTTTACATAAATACACTGACACTGTCATTTAAAACGTTAAGGTATATCCAACCGCAATTCTACCCAAAACATGCACCAGCTTGTCGGTCGCCCAGTCAGTAAAAAAGTTATTCCCCCCCCCCCCCCCCATAGACAGTTTCTGGATCCGCCCTTGATGTTGGTTGGCCAAGTTACAGTATCCAAGAGACACTACTAAAGTCAATGGTCGTACAGTACAAGTTTCGTATCACATTTTGTTCATGGTCAAAACTTGCATGAATTTCCTAAGTTGGCCAATGTAAAGAAGGTTTTCCCAGTTGAAAATGTGCAAATCATGGTATAGTAGGTATAGAATATCCAGAGCAACTTGATCAGTGAGAAATTTTAGGCCCTCAAACCAGTTCTGTAGGGGTACAACATGTGGAGATCAATCTTCAATTATACCCATAGCCACACTCATTCTGATCTTTGGTAGAAAATTTTCTGTAGAAGTCCAAAACACTATTTGTCTGTCTTTGCATAATTGTGAAATGTCCTAGTCGGGAAACGTAGAGGCAAGAATCTGCAATCCGAATATATGTATATGTAGAAGTTAAAACTATAATAGATACATTGGAAAAACAAATCCCAATATTTCACTCCAATATCTTTCAAGTTGGCGAAACAAAAGCCTACTTCATTGACTAATTTCCTCATAAAAATGTCAATAGCTCGGAAACCGTTAGTCTTGATTAGACCCAATTAGACCCATAGTACATACCTACTTTACATTACTTTGCAGAGCATTTAACAGAGAATTCCTGTGGAAAAAAATAGCTGCATTCAAGATCAAAAGCGAAACATTCTACTGTAACAAAGAAACCACGTTGAGGAAGTGTTCCGGATGCATATGAACTGAAAAGATCATTGGCAAAATGATGGTGCGGTCTTGATTGATCGCCGAGTAAAAGTTTTAGTTATTGCTAGAGAAATACAAATATCAGAAATACTTAAGTGTTTTTAATTCTTTGTAAATGTTTTTATTCTTTACGAAGATTTGGAAATGAGAAAGTCTCGGCACGATGAAATATCAAGAATACCAAGCAGTTCAGCAGCGAACAAGAACTATGTAGGCGACAAGTTTGCGTGAAGAATTTGACTGTTTTATATACTACCAAGTTGAAAAAGCCCTCTGGGAAGTGACCTGAGTAGGTAGGTACATGACTGGGACCTTGCCCCGAAACAAGGTCCATTTTGAAATCGTTATACATAATCGTGACGTCAAAATGATTCTGCAAAAATAGACTTATCTGATGGTATCGAAAGCCTAATCATTATTATTTTCGATTAAGACAGTGAAAGGTTTCATTTTTGTAAATAATAGACAATTAAATAACAAGATTTGATAAGAAGAGAACAATGAGACGAAAATATGACAAGTCACACCTAAAATCGAAGATGAAATGATAACGATGAAATTAATTCCACGTGGCTAAATGTAGGCGAAGGTATGTCGTCACCATCACCTTGAGAAACTCAAAGTTATCTCATGATACACAAAGCCGCACCGAACAACCTTTTTGTCCTTAGACCTGTGCCATTCCCTACACATCAGACATTGCATTCATTCTTCGTGAAAACTTCTAATTATTCTAATTGTTTCTCTTTTTATCATAGATGTCTTTACCTTACCCTTGCAGATGTTGAAAAGGGCCTTATACTTCGTGTGCGGTGGAAAGCTATAATGGTGTGTACGCACTTTTCATTCATGTACAGGATAACGTCATGATCCTTCGGCTGACGTATCCATTCAGGATTTCAAAAACAGGGGAACGCAAAGAGAGGTCACATGAAATTATCCGGTGCAACGTTAATGAAGAGGTGTAGAGTTTGTTCCTCTTTCACCCGACGTTATTTCCTTTTCTGAGAGATACCCTTGTTTAATATAAACAAGGGAGATACCTAACTTCGATATTATCAGGAGCAACAGAAATTCCCGTTTCATCACAATTAAACATGTTTTTGGTATTTTACATGATCGTGAGCTTGTGACTAATAGGACACTTTCTTGTCATTAAATTCACTATTTTTCACCTCCTACCGAAGGATACCTTATTTGTACCAGCATAATGTTTCTATTCTATGCATGTTGCGACAATAACTGATGATGATCTGCATGGAGACGCTCTTTTGGTGCAGACCGTGATCCTTTAATAATAATAATCATGAAATGGATACATGGTCCAAAGAGGCACATGATTCAATTTCACTTCTATCACACCATCAAAACTTGTTTTTTTGTAAATGCGTACAATGGTTACATAATCAATTTTTCTATAAAAATGGACTTTATCCACCGTTATCACAAATCTGATCTTTAATTTCAATTAGGTAAGATAGTACCTACGGTGGTATTAAGTGTTTACGTCTAATTTTCGTAAATAGTGCGCTGTAGGTATTACAAAATTTTAGATAGTAGATAAGCAAAGATAATACGAGGCTATGGGAAAAACGATGCTAAATGCATGTTTAAAATGAGATTTTTTTAACTTTATTTAGGAATAATGTAAAAAACTCATAATTCTGAGCCGACTCTTGCTGGAAGGTTCACGGTTGGCCTTGGAAGGCTGTAGCCGGTACTCTTTCGATATTGTCAATATTTTCATATTTTTTCCACCCAATTTGGTTTGCACTGTAATGAATGATAATGATTGTACATGTACGTTGGCGGGTCAAGAACCTTATATTGCCAATGGTTTTTCATGAAGTCTATGTATTAGATTTCAAAAAATAAACAAAATGCTTGGAACAGATTTTGAAAAAATCTATTTTTAATTTTTGACCAACTTTGGGCACCAATAAATTGGCCCCGTTAAATTTTTGTTCATATACACACGTGTGTATACAGTGTGTCTACTTAAGTTGGCAACATATGGGAAACTTTTTTATTATTAATTTTACGAAAAAAAGTTATTCTTTATAAAAAGCTCTGCATGTTCTAAAATCTAAAATACAATCATCAGATATTAAATTTTTTCAGTCGTGTACGCGGTTTGTCAAAAAATATGAATTTTGCTCAAGAGTAAAGTACCTTTATTTTTGACAATATCGAAAATTGTTATTAAAAAAAGTTAATCATAACTAAAAACTACGTTCAAATATGCAATTACATCCTGCTAGTTAAAAATTTTTTTTACTTTTTCTCAAGTTACTACTTACCGATACTGATACTTAAAATTTTTTTTTCCTATTTTTGTCTACAATAACAATGCAAATGTAAGTGTAGCTACGTGAAATCTAAGATGCACTGATAAACAAATGATTTGTATTATATCAAGCAATGTTTGACGGTGAGGTTTCTGAACGGAACGGAAATCGTATCAGTATCGGTAGGTAGGTACCTAGTAATTTGAGAAAAAGTTGTAAAAAAAAATTTTAATTTGCATAATGTAATTGCATATGTATTTGAACGTAGTTTTTAGTTCTGATTAACTTTTTTTAATAACAATTTTCGATATTGTCAAAAATAAAGGTACTTTACTCTTGAGCAAAATTCATATTTTTTGACAAACCGCGTACACGACTGAAAAAATTTAATATCTGATGATTGTATTTTAGATTTTAGAACATGCAGAGCTTTTTATAAAGAATAACTTTTTTTCGTAAAATTAATAATAAAAAAGTTTCCCATATGTTGCCAACTTAAGTAGACACACTGTATGCACGGGAAAGTAAAAATTAGCCACTTCAAACTTTGAATCTTTTAGAAGGGACCTGATCACAACGGCCACTGATCATAACGGCCACCTAGGTTATTGTTATTTAATAACAGCCACTTTGATCACATACGGCCTCTAATACTATTTGATCATAACGGCCACCTTGTTCACGTTGTGATCAAATAATATAAGTGGCCGTTGTGATCAAGGTGGCCGTTATGATTGTTATGAAATAGCAAAAACCGGGGTGGCCGTTATGATCAGTGGCCGTTGTGATATAGACCCGTTTAGAATTAGAAACTTTGTTAACATCGAAACTTTGCGAACGTACTACTTTGCACGTGTTCATGTTTATGCCTCATTACATTATAGAATAAGTAGCAATTGGGGTAATTCCAATTGCTTACCGAAAATCCCAATACCTTTGCCAAAAACGTATACCTACGTATTGCGTAAGTACAATGACATTTTCGCTTTATAACGGACACTGTAAAAAGAATTAGGTACCTACCTATTCCACAAACTAAAAAGAAAAACTTTAACTGTGATAGATTATGTTGGGTCCATAATGACGAAGTAGAAGTAGGAATCACCAAATGGGGTAGCACCAGAATTAAATTGACGAGGTCAATATTCATGTGGAAGGTTGCGTGTTATTGATTGACCTCGTCAATTTAATTCTTTAACTGTGATATCTTTAGTTTTGACATGGGTAGGTACTTAGTCATTATGATTTTTTTTTCGTAATTTGACGCGTTTCATACTGTGAAAAGTCTGACGGAATAAAGATCATAATAATATTATTAAACTATACATTTTTGGAAGGGCAAAGGCAACTATGGTTTCCATTTAAAAAATGCAACTTTGCTCTCGATTTTTAAAGAGGCGGAATTCAGAAACGATTCAAAAACGAATTACAACATTGAATTTTCCGTAAAAGTACGTGCGGCTTGTTGACTTCAAAACGTTTTATACATAATATAATAATATACAACATTCGTTTGTGACTTTGTGTCCTTGTTGATTTGACCGAGAGAATGACGGTATAAAAACAAATAAAGCTTGTAGGTTGTTTATTACGAAAACATGGTACCTACAAATATCAAATGAGGAAACATTATATCGATTTAAATTGGATGTAATAAATTTTGTTAAGAATACAGGAGCCTTGAAATGAATTATAGGTATTTAGGTACATATTGTATCGGTGTCCTACAGATAAAATTTGTTATTTTCCTTTATTCGTTATTTGTTCATTGTCAAGATTATACTTATCAAATGCGCGATATGAATATTGGGTAATGTACAATTCTGTCTTTACGGACCTTATCCGAGTGATTTTGATATAACAACGTAGATAGTTGATATGATGTATTTCGGTCCTTACGTAAGCGAATGAATTGACTTTAATTTATTTATTACAAAATTGCACCTTTACCACTTCACTAACTAATTAACTATACCTACCAACAGAAATAATGCAAACAAAAAAAAAACAAAAACAAAACAAAGGAATAGACAAGTGAGTGTTCTGTGGAATAGACTTTCCTAATGGAACGTGCATCTATAAAGCAAATTCTAATAAGCTAACCAAGGCAATCAATATACTAGTATAAATTGTTGTGAACCCTTGTACTATCTATATCGTATAATACCGTGTACGTAGGTACTACGTACAATAAATTTACTCAAGACACTAGCTTGCAGCCCTTGCAGGTATAGTGATGTATCTACTACCTACTGCTGAAACTGTAACAGCAACCATACCTGCGTTTGAAAAATATATTATTTTTAGCGCCAATCGTTATGTAAAGGGCACAACAAGTAGAAAGTCGGTAAATATGTAAGCATTGAACTCTCTGCAAATCTACAATGAGTGATTCTACTGTCCTATTTGATCCATAGATTCTGAATTGACCAAATCGCCCCTGCCCTCCTTTGCTAATTAATAACTAGGTACTACAGAATGTTCCAAAACTTTAAAGAGATGATTGTATCATTGCTGTTGTAAAATAATGACTTTGAGAGGCGCGTAGAAAGAAAGAGAGATTCCAGAATTTCTAGATAAAGTTTAATAATTTAGCGAATTTACAAGTACCTATCTAACTAATTTATTTCACCAAGCTTCCAACTCCAACACACGTGTGCATAGTTACATTGACAAGAGACAAGATTACATATAGGTACATAATATAAGATTTCCACAATAGTACTAATCGGAATCATTCCACATAGGGTTAGGTTGCGCGTAACTGCAAGCGTTTTGAATTTTTCCTACCCTTTCAAGAGACGTTACATTTGAAGATGTCATTTTCCGCGCCAAGAATGTGTTTGGGGTGAAATTCGAAAACAATACAAAGAATGTTCCAAAAATGTAGTATCGTCATAGGAGATAAATGATTACGATAAAAAATGTAGGATGTAGCCTTTGTTAATTTATGAACTGGGGCAAAATTATTTTATTGAGTGTGTCACTCAAGTTAAAGAAATGCATTTTAATGTTAAGCAGTTAAGCTATAGATTATATTATTAGAGGTATTATCGAAGGAAAAAGTGGGTCGTGTAAATATTAATTAGGTAGGTACACTTTAAACACTTGGTGGTTGGGTTTCTTATCATGGAATATCATTTATCTATTATACGATAAGACCTACTCGGCACTTAAGGTTACCTATAAATACGATCGCGTTATATTCTGGAAACAGAAAACGCAAACAGCCATCATGAAAACAATTCTTGTAGTTCTGCTTATTACCATTTTATACATGAATTTATCAGTAGTTTCTGGATGCTTTTGCACAAGTGCTGGCTCGTGCGGTCCAGGTTACGCTCCGCTGTGAGTATATTAAATTATAATAAACACGATTTATTAACATTGTGTATTGCAGCATCCCTAATACATGTGCAAAACCGCGACTCCATATAAAATGTTGCCCGGTGTACGATGATGATTATTAAGGTGTACCCAACAGATTTACACAGCGCATTGCAATCGTTTGCAAACATTTTGCTTTGTATAATGTAATGAGAATTTCTCAATATAATTATAGTAAATATGACTTTTTTATTTCGAATCACATGCAGATGATCCCCATTCCCCAGAAAATGGTTTGTGACACGATTTTTGAATCTTCTCTAAAAGGTTGTAATTAGGTATTGTTTCTTCTTGGTGTTCCAAAATTGATGAGTAGCTAAATTATTTTGCTTTTTTCATTCTTTAAAATTTTCTGTTTCGACAAAAAACTGATAGGTAGGTACCTAATTGTAAAAGAATACATTACCATAAAGTGGGGTTACTTTGCTCCATTTTATGTACAAAATTCGTAGGACTCTCTAAGAAAAATTGAATTTAAGCCAATAAGTTTAATTTGGCACATATAAAGAATGAAATATCAGTATTCTATTATATTAATTAAATAGAAAATAATGTTTAACTATTTTTTTTAATACATTGTTTGTGGAGCAAAGTATAGGTAATAATAATAATAATAATAATAATATATATATATTTGCTATCACCCAGGGTTTACAAACGTCAAAGAGAAAAAAAAACACAAAACACAATATTTCACACAACAACAAAATAAGATGTTATACAAAATCAGCGTCTATAAATTTATAGTCTATAAAATTCTTATATGAATAAAAACTGTTCTTTAAAAGAAACTTTTTTATGTTAGTAGAAAAGCTTTTTGTAGGAAGGTCTCTACTAATGTGGTTAGGTAATTTGTTGTACAGTCTTACCGCCATAAAGGTAAGACTATGTTCTGATTTAGTCAGTCTAATATTAGGTAGCTTCAAATTAGTTTTGGTTCGCGTATTATAAAGATGATCAGTATTAATGAAAGTATGTTTTTCTATTTTGCGTTGGTAATAAAGCTATTACCGCACTACTTTGAGTGCGGTTATAGAAATTTGAGTGCGTTAATAGCGCTTGGTGTAATTGTCATTTTTAAAGTTGGCACTTGGCACACTAAAGTCTAAATGTCAGAAATTTAACACAACTTATTTATGAAAAGTTTACCTAACCTTGTTTTTTCTAAGATTACCACCTTCTTGTTCGAATATTTATTTATAAATACACAATGGCAAGTAAACAAACAAAACGATTTAGTTTAATTATGTCGCAAAAATGTACAATTATTATAAATATTGATAGTTACATTGAAGTTTTGCTGGGTTTTAATGTTAACCCTGGCCCCAGGTAAAAGATTATGGGTCAATACACGATATTTTGTTAAAAATGATTTGTATTAGAAGCTGTGTAACAATCGGCTGAAGCAGTGGAACATTAAGGGAAGTTAATATAAATATGTGGGTTCCGATGAAAGCATTTGAGAAACTTCAAACCAACATAACGTTCTCCGACTGCAGAGGATTTCCATCCCGTGACGCTTAATTATTGTTATCAAATCAGGAGTATTAACTTCAAATAGCTGTAATTGTTTAAATGAACCCTTTTGCAAAACAAATTTGTGTTCAATACGTTCAACAATCATCTGTTAGTGTTTGTATGTGCAGCGAGATTCTGAATACTCGACACGATACTTAATCTGCTCTATACCAAATACAATATCAGGTTAATCGTATTCGCAACTACTACTCGATAGCCTCAATCAACGTCGATAGTTCTTAGAATCACAAAAATGGTGTACTCGTGTCGAGTTGCTTGATACGATACCATTCGGAATCCCGCTGCAGATCTTACATCTGACATTCAATCAACTTAAAAGTTTTATTGGTAACAAGTAACTATTAAAATAACTGCAATACAAGACATATTTGTTGTTATTATAACCTAATGTTCGAAGTTCCAGCCTGAATAATTATACATAATTACACTTCCGATATTAAAATGTTTCAACAAAAGTGCCACTTCTAATTTTTTGATTGTAGAATTATGAGATCGTTCACTTTAAGTTATGATTTTTCTTGCGATAGCGATGGCATCCTTTCTACTTGAACACCGCTGCAATTGCTTCTGAATTAACATAACTTTTCCTGCAGAGAAAATGTTCTAAATATGAAATGATCCCTAACTTAACTTACTTAACCTAACTTACCGTATGAATTTTATACAGGTTTTTTTGTCAATATCCTCTATTGGAAATCGATAAAATTTACAAAGATCTCGTTCTCTATAATGACGACAGTGGGGTGCAAAATACATGACCATATTAATCTAATAAGAAGTAATCATTTAACGCTATAATACATATATCAACATCAACAGTCGCCATTTGCAAAGCACAGCACAGCTGTGTAGTTCCAACACGGAGGTTAACGTCACACTTACCAACCCTATTCTAAAATTTTTTTTAAATGGGGGTGTGAAAGGCGCAAAATAGAAAAAATTGTATAAAAAACTCGTTTCATAAGTCCATTGCAGAACTTGTCCATTGAAAAACTCGCCGCTAGGCGGCTCGTTTTTCAATTTTGGACTCGTGCTGCAATGTAGCCCAGTCGAATTAGGATTTGACACGGAAAAAATTCTTAGCAGCAATTTTCTTTCGGAAATCGTTGGAGGGGGTCACTGGTAGTCTACATGTCAGTTTTCGGGATTCGCACTCTGTTGCGTCATCCGCCATCTTTTGAATTTGAGGGTGAATTTTTGTTTATTGCATAACTCGTTTATTTTCAACTTTACACGAATAATAGTTACTACCAAAGTTGTTTGGAATTAAATTTGTTATAATTTTGTTCCTTGTGAATTTTTCCCTAGGATCGATATTTTTCGATTAAGACCCGAAAATAAGGGGCGAATTTTTCTTTATTTGATAACTCGTGTATTTTTAATTTTACACGAAAAATGGTTATCACCGAAGTAGTTTGAAATTTAATTTCCTACAATTTTAGTCCTTATCAATTTTTTCCTAGGAATGATATGTTTCGATTAAGGCCCGAGAAGAGGCGCGGGTGAAATTGTGTTTATGCAATAACTCGTGTATTTTCAATTTTACACGAAAAATGGTTATAACCAAAGTTGTTTGAAACTTAGTTTCCTACAATTTTGGTTTTCATTAAATTTTTTTAGGATCGATATTTTTCGGTTAAGACCCGAAAAGAGGGGGTGAATTTTTATTTATTGAATAACTCGTTTATTTTCAATTTTACACGAAAAATAGTTATTATAGTATTTTCGTTGTAGCTTTATTGGTTAGTGATTAGCGCTTAATTTCAGAAATCACATACTCTTATAGTGTTGTCCTCTTCTAACATTTATATCATACCTACCTAAAATATGTATTGGGCATGTCTAATCGCCTCGAGCAATAATCAGGTAAACAACACCATTAAGTATTGTTTGGTGACAATGGAATAATGAGCTCTGTTTTGTTCAAGTGTAAACTTTTAAATAAAAAGTCAGGGGTTCTAAACCATTTATTTTTTATAATTGATACGTTATATTGATAAAGTTCGATCCACAAGAGTTGGCGTTCACGTCATAGGTTTCCGAATGAATGCACGACATTCCTTTTAAACAATAATTAAAGCCTAATACATGTTTGTGATAAAGATGGCAATATAGTTTGCATGTGTTTTAAGTAAAGACGTGCGTATAGATGATCGCCAGTGAAAATGAGAGAGAAGTGAGTATGTCCGTATGTCCAACAGCTGACTTCAATCAACACTATCTGTCAATGTCAAATTTATTCATTATTTATAAATAATCTCGTATTATTTCTGTTCGTTGTTGTTTTGCCCTTTTATTTACTCGTTCTTTACAGTTATTTTGTTCTAATTATCAAATTATTAATAACAGTTCTTATTAGAACGGATTTACGAAAATTGCAATATTTTTAACCACAAAACAGCATGTTTTGACAATCCAATATAACATTAGTGCCAAACGTACCGCTCAGAGAACGAGTTCAATCGCAGCAGACGTTAATATGTTTATTGCACTTATTAGAATTCCGCATTTAGCTTTAGGTACTAAGCTCTAATTAATTTTTTAAGATACGTTTTATACGTAATGGATTAATTAAACACGTAAAATATTACTATGACAATTTTAAAGTAGCACAAGCAACTACCTGTGGGTAATTAAAGTATTATTTGCAACACTGCCTTGTTACGATTTGGCAGATTTCATTCCCGACGTCATTATTTCTTGACGTCAAATTTTAATCTTAATACATACAATTACAAGTAATGACGTGCACGCCAACTCTCCTGGATCCAATTATATCTCCTCATTATGTAGAAATTTTAAGTAGGTACCACTGACTTTCACAAATATTGAACCATACAGTTTGCAAGTGGGAATCCCTAATCACTTACCAACAAAGCTACAGCGAAAATACTATACCAAAGTTGGAATTAAATTTCCTACAATTTTGTACCTTATTAATTTTTCCCTAGGATTGATATGCTTCGATTAAGGCCCGAAAAGAGGTGCGGGTGAAATTTTGTTTATGCAATAACCTGGTAGGTATTTACCTGAATATCATTTTTTAATATAATTAGGTACTCCCTTAATTATTTAGTATTAGCGGAACAACATACATACAGGACGTACCTGCAGGTGCAAATGCGGATGGAGTATGAAAGTAAATGAAACCGACGCTACGGAGTGGGGTTGGAAGAAAACTAATCGTGGACTAGAACCTGTCCCTACAATTGCCGATCCAGCACCAGATTTTTGCTGAAGACAATATCGTGCAAATTCAAAATGGGATGCGGAAAAATGTGTGGTTGTCGCAAATCAGGATTCAAACGTTCTGTTTTAAGCCATAACTGCGAAAGAGAAACGTGCCAGAACGCAGGGTTGGCAAAAAGCCGGCTTTTTCTCGTTTTAACCGGGTCAGTGGTTAAAACCGGTTTAAGCCGGCTTTTATGGTTTAAACCATGTTTAGCCAGGAGTGGCAAAAATTCGGCTTTTTCTAATTGTATTGGGGTCATTAGTTAAAGCGGATCATTAGTCCATTACTCTTTTACTCAATTGTGATTTTCTGCCTATTCTCTTATGTTTCGAAGCAGAAGCAGATCCTTTTCCCAGAAGTTATTTTCATTAAGATGTTCTGAAAAAACTCGCCCGGCTACTTGGTGGAAATCAATGAGAAGTACGAAGATCGACAATATTTTCATTGATCTTGTTGCTCATTTAATGGAATGTACATCCAGCTCTGCATCCATTGAAAGGATTTTTCCTAATTTTGGCTTTGTATGGTCTAAATTACGGAATAAATTAGGACACGAAAGAGCATCAAAACTTGTGCGCACGTACAAATTAATAAATATGATGAACAAAGTAAATATAGAAGAGTGGTAGTTTTCTAAAAAATATTAATATTTTGTACAAGAGCATTATTTTATTTTACTGTTTTTAATATCTATGCTATTAAAAAAGTTGGCCATTACTTATGTTTATAATTCATTTATGTACGATATGCTTATTTATCTGGATAAATTTGTTCTAAATTTGTCTACGTTACACAATATTTTTTTTAAAAAAGCCGGTTTAAACCACTTTTTGAGGATTTAGCCAGACCGGTTAAAACCGATGGTTTAAACCGGTTAAAACCGCGCCCGGTTTTAACCATGCCAACCCTGCCAGAACGTCGTCGCAATTCGAGAGCTGCTCGATGAAGACGACATCGATAGTGAGTGACGAAAACCTATCGTCAAAACCAGTCACCATCGACCATCCTGAGCTTTTGGATGAAGTCATAGAAAGTCATCATGAAGAATCAGACAGCTCGACCGGACTATCGGCTAAACGTTTCAAACTGTCATAATTCAAATTTTGAACTTCTTTCACAAATGACATTTTCATTTTATCATTTTAAAAGTTATGCAGTTCATTTACACCCCTCTTTCTCATTACGCAAGCGTGGATCGAAAAAATATGAACCTTACAACAGAGAGTGGACATGAAAGTTGTAGCAAATTAAATTTTCAACAAGTTAGATTCTCATCGTTTCTACGAAAAACTCAATAATAAACGAGATAATAGAATATTTATGTTCACACCCACCTCTTTTCGGGTCTTAATCGAAAAATATCGATCCTAAAAAAATTAATGAAGACCAAAATTGTAGGAAATTAAATTTTAAACAACTTTGGTTATAACCATTATTCGTGTAAAATTGAAAATACACGAGTTATCGCATAAACAAAATTTCACCCGCGCCTCTTTTCGTGCCTTAATCGAAACATATCAATCCTAGGAAAAAAATGATAAGGATTAAAATTGTAGGAAATTAAATTTCAAACAACTTCGGTGATAACCATTTTTCGTGTAAAATTAAAAATACACGAGTTATCAAATAAAGAAAAATTCACCCCTATTTTCGGGTCTTAATCGAAAAATATCGATCCTAGGGAAAAATTCATAAGGAACAAAATTATAGCAAATTTAATTCCAAACAACTTTAGTAATAACTATTATTCGTGTAAAGTTGAAAATAAACGAGTTATGCAATAAACAAAAATTCACCCTCAAATTCAAGATGGCGGATGACGCAACGGAGTGCGAATCCCGAAAACCGAGATGTAGACTACCAGTGACCCCCTCCAACGATTTCCGAAGGAAAATTGCTGCTAAAAATTTTTTCCGTGTCAACCGCTTTTTTGATCTAATTCGACTGGGCTAATGTACGACTTATGAAACTAGTTGTTTAATATACTATTAAAGCAACGGGGTTACTTTGCACCACTATGAAAAGTAAGCTGTAGTGCATGCTATAACAATAATGGGGCAAAGAAAACTGGGTGGTTGGTAGAGCTTTCTCCAGCGATTATAATTACATACCATACCTACATAAAAAGTTGAAGATATTTTTTTACTATTTTATTTTACCAAAATAAAAAATACATACTAGTATGGCAAGCCGTTTTACCATTTATTCACTGTAGTCGTTATATGTCATTTTAATTCAAATCTATTTCCATGTCACTTGAGATAATGAAAATTACGCTATTTTCGTTAAGAAGAATGTAATTTTTATAAATATATACAGGGTAGGCCAACGAAAAGGTAACAGACGAGTTTCTGGCTAGAGAAAATTTTTTTTTGAGAAACGCAAAAACACTTCAATTTTTACATCAAGGGGGATAACTTTTGCTATGAATTTCAACTTGAAGTGATTTCATCCCTTAGCGCTGTGAGAACAACCCCTAAAATTTAAATAGGGATGATGGGGCAAGTGATACGTCATTTCAAAGGTCTTTCTTTTGTGATTTCAGTGCACTAGTTTATTTAAATTTTTTTAATTTTTAACCAAAAAAATTGAAGTTTCAAAATGGAAAATGAGGAAAGAGATTGAGGCATTTAAAAACTCAAAAAAGCTCGGACAGGTCAATTGTTTTTTTCTTAGAGAAGCTATAGGTACTTTTATTGCTATTTGACAACATTGTTTCTCCCCTTGGGTACAGGGTAAACAACCCTTACATTTTTTCATAATTTAATCAATTTTTCATAATTTAATCATTGCTTGATAATGGAGCTGGTTTAGTTCCGAAACATGTCGTATAACTGATCATATTCATCATTAAATTGGTTAAAGGGGAGGCTTAGTGTCTTTTATTCTGTTCCTGGGAACCCCTTTTCGAGTCAGAATCCCTCAATATGATGATTTTTAAAAGCTAGTACTTACCTATACAGACCATCCATAAAATCTTTGGCTGCATGGGCGGAACTTGTGCAGAAATTCGCCATGTCCTCTCTCCTGAATTTTTTTTGGCACGTTACTGTACCTATCGAGTAACAGCTTCAAATTATTTTTAAAATGTAGCTTTTATATAGTTAAAAAAGAAATAAAATGTCTGCCTTGTTAAATCTTGTGCGATACCTAGGCAGACAACTTTTTTTTAATTTTTTTTTGGCACGTTCCTGTACCTATCGAGTAACAGCTTCAAACTATAACCAAATTAAAGTTTGAACATAACTCTATAAGAAAAATTATTTCTGCCTCGTTAAATCCTGTGCTAATGCCTTGGCAGAAAACATTATCTTTCTCAAAGTCTTATGGTACCACTAATACAACTTATCATAGAAGTACTTAGGGATAAACAAAGAATCGTCCAATGAACAATTATAATGATTTCGACAAAATAATTTTCTAATATAAAATATTTAGTAATAGTATATACAGGGTGTCTCACGGTGACCGTCGGTTAGAAGTATATCAAGAACTGTAAAAGCTAGAAATTTGAAATTTTGCACATGCGACATGCCGTGTTTAATCTATTAAATAAAAATATTTTCCAAATGGCAGCACTTCCGAAAATACCGGAAGTGAGCATCAACGTCTTTATTTTAAATACAAACCAGGCAATTTTTTTTCACATTCTGATGTGTCATAAAATGTTTAGTAAGTATGCTTAAAATAATCGGCGTATCAATTTTGATTGTTGAGAAAAAAAAATTTTTTCACTGAAAAATTTCAAAATCTTGTTTAGGAAATAAAATTGAAAGTCGAAAGTAGTAAAAGTTAGGGAAATGGGATTTTAGGTTCTCAATGTCAAAAGATTGAGACACAATTGTCTGTAATGGATAATAAAAAATTGCCCGCGGTTACGTATCTATTTGACGTTATTTCCATACTTAAGAAAAACTTTAAAAAGTCTCTTTTTTCAAATAGAATGCCTATTTAATTATCAGTCCGTTCGATGCAGAGATAAATTTCCTTTAAATTGATATACCATGTTCCTATACTTAAAATCAATGATTACAGAGTTATTTACATTTTTCTATTTAAATTTATAATTACGTACTTTACAAAACATGGTTGGCTTTGAAAATGTTCAAAAATGTTTTAATCAATTTTTTCTCATGTTTTTATTTTTATTTGACAGTTGTCAGTTAGCTATCAGTTTGAAAGTTTACGCTACATTTACGTTTCTTATTTTATTAGTGTTATCTGTTTGAATTTTGATTTTACGCTTAATTGATATTTGTTTTTAATTGGGCAATATGGAATACACAAATGCTGATATTCTAAATTTGTTTTACTAGCTGCGTTTAAGATCAAAAGCGAAACATTCCACTGGAACAAAGAAACCACGTTGAGGAAGTCTTCTGGAAGCATGAACCGAAAAGATCATTGGCAGTGATGGTGCAGTCTTGATTGATCGCCGAGTAAAAGTTTTAGTTATTGCTAGAGAAATACAAATATCAGAAATACTTAAGTATTTTTAATTCTTTGTAAATGTTTTTATTCTTTACGAGGATTTGGAAATGAGAAAGTCTCGGCACGATAAAATATCAAGAATACCAAGCAGTTCAGCCGGAACAAGAACTGTGTAGGCGACAAGTTTGCGTGAAGAATTTGACTGTTTTATTTACTACCAAGTTGAACAAGCCCTCTGGGAATGTGACCTCAGTAGGTACATGCCTGGGACTGGGAAATCGTTACATAATCGCGACGTCAAAATGATTCTGCAAAAATAGACTTATCTGATGGTATCGAAAGACTAATCATTATTAAGTATTTTCAATTAAGACAGTGAACGGTTTATCTTTCATTTTTGTAAATAATAGACAATTAAATAACAAGATTTGATAAGACGGGAACGATGAGACGAAAATTACAAGTCACACCTAAAATGGAAGATCAAATGATAACGATGAAATTAATTCCACGTGGCTAAATGTAGGCGAAGGTATGTCGTCACCATCGCCTTGAGAAGATATCTCAATAATACACAAAGCCGCACCGAACAACCTTTTTGTCTTAAGCGTGTGCCTGTGCCATTCCCTACACATCAGACATTGCATCCATTCTTCGTGAAAGCTTCTAATTCTAATTGTTTCTCTTTTTACCAATTACTCAGTTCTTATAGCTTTCTTTATCATAGGATGTCTTTGCCTTACCCTTGCAGATGTTGAAAAGGGCCTTATACTTCGTGTGCGGTGGTAAGCTAATGGTGTGTACGCACTTTTCATTCATGTAACTAAGGACACTTTCTTGTCATTAAATTCGCCCTTTTTCACCTCCTACTGAAGGTACGTAGGTACCTTATTTGTACCAGCATAATGTTTCTATTCTATGCATGTTGCGACAATACAACTGATGATGATCTGTATGGAGACGCTCCTTTGGTGCAGACCGTGATCCTTTAATAATATCTAATAATCATGAAATGGATAGGTACATGGTCCAAAGAGGCACATGATTCAATTTCACTTCTATCACACCATCAAAACTTGTTTTTTGTAAATGCGCACAATGGTTACATAATCAATTTTTCTATAAAAATGGACTTTATCCACCGTTATCACAAATCTGATCTTTAATTTCAATTAGGTAAGATAGTACCTACGGTGGTATTAAGTGTTTACGTCTAATTTTCGTAAATAGTGCGCTGTAGGTATTACAAAATTTTAGATAGTAGATAAGCAACGATAAGAGGCTATGGGAAAAACGATGCTAAATGCATGTTTAAAATGAGATTTTTTTAACTTTATTTACGAATAATGAAATAAATTCATAATTCTGAGTCGACCTTGCTGGAAGGTTCACGGTTGCCCTTGGAAGGCTGTAGCCGGTACGCTTTCGATATTGTCAATAGTATTTTCATATTTTTTCCACCCAATTTGGTTTGCACTGTAATGAATGATAATGATTGTACATGTACGTTGGCGGGTCAAGAACCTTATAGTGCCAATGGTTTTTCATGAACTCTATGTATTACATTTCAAAAAATAAACAAAATGCTTGGAACAGATTTTGAAAAAATCTATTTTTAATTTTTGACCAACTTTGGGCATCAATAAATTGGCCACGTTAAATTTTTGTTCATATACACGTGTGTATATGCACGGGAAAGTAAAAATTAGCCACTTCAAACTTTGAATCGTTTAGAATTAGAAACTTTGTTAACATCGAAACTTTGCGAACGTACTACTTTGCACGTGTTCATGTTTATGCCTCATTACATAATAGAATAAGTAACAGTTGGGGTAATTCCAATTGCTTACCGAAAATCCCAATACCTTTGCCAAAAGCGTATACCTACCTACGTATTGCGTAAGTACAATAACATTTTCGCCTTATAACGGACACTGTAAAAAGAATTAGGTACTTATTCCACAAACTAAAAACTTTAACTGTGATAAGTAGGTAGATGTGTTGGATCCATACCTACTCCATAATGACGAAGAAGAAGTAGGAATCACCAAATGGGGTAGCACCAGAATTAAATTGACGAGGTCAATATTCATGTGGAAGGTTGCGTGTTATTGATTGACCTCGTCAATTTAATTCTTTAACTGTGATATCTTTAGTTTTGACATGGGTAGGTACTTAGTCATTATGATTTTTTTTTCGTAATTTGACGCGTTTCATACTGTGAAAAGTCTGACGGAATAAAGATCATAATAATATTATTAAACTATACATTTTTGGAAGGGCAAAGGCAACTATGGTTTCCATTTAAAAAATGCAACTTTGCTCTCGATTTTTAAAGAGGCAGAATTCAGAAACGATTTAAAAACGAATTACAATATTGAATTTTTCGTAAAAAGGACGTGCGGCTTGACTTCAAACCGTTTTATATAATATGTATGTACAATATTCGTTTGTGTCCTTGTTAATTTGACCGAGAGAATGGCGGTATAAAAACTAATAAAGCTTGTAGGTTGTTTATTACGAAAACATGGCACAAATATCAAATGAGGAAACATTATATCGATTTAAATTGGATGCATTTTGTTAAGAATACAGGAGCCTTGAAATGAATTATAAGTAGTATCGGTGTCCTACAGATAAAATTTGTTATTCTCCTTTATTCGTTATTTGTTCATTGTCAAGATTATACTTATCAAATGCGAGTAGATATACAATGGCACTTCTGACTCAAAAAATCACCAGATTTAGTAACTTTCTAGTAACTAACCTCAGAAAAGTTACTAGAAAAGTCACTAGATTTTCAAGACCACGCCCCTGGTTTGCAACTTGGCTAAGCGGTTATTCCATATTTTATGAACAGTAATAAATAATAATTCAATTATTATAATTATAGCGCATCTATTTTAGTAATTATAGATTTTCACAAAGTCAACTAAGGTTAATGTTTAAACTCTCGTCGATCCAATTATAAAATGTCGTTTGCGTTAAATGTTTACAAAATGACGGGACGCCAGTCACTTCTGGATCCAAAAAATCTAGATTTTCAAGACCACGCGCCTGGTTTGTAACTTGGCTAAGCGGTTATTCCATATTTTATCTTTAACGTGTTTTCAAGACCACGCCCCTGGTTTGCAACTTGGCTAAGCGGTTATTCCATATTTTATCTTTCACATGTTTTCAAGACCACGCCCCTGGTTTGCAACTTGGCTAAGCGGTTATTCCATATTTTATCTTTCACGTGGCCACCTTGAAATGATCACCTTGAAATGACTTTGAAATTTAACCTTGAAATTTGTTCTTGGTCTCTCCGCTACATTTTCAAGACCACGCCCCTGGTTTGCAACTTGGCTAATCGGTTATTCCAAGATATTTTATCTTTCACGTGGCCACCTTGAAATGACCTTGAAATGATCTTCACCTTGAAATAACCTTTAAATAGCCTTCACCTTGAAATGACCTTGAAATGACCTCCACATCGAAATGACATTTGAAATTTGTTCTTGGTCTCTCCGAGGGAATTTCCTGTTTCTGAATTTAACTAAATTTACGTCCCTCCACTAAGATTTATGTATATAAAAGGGAGACGATAATTTCATTCTTCAGTTCTTCATTTTGCTTTAATATCAAGGTAGTAGTAGTAAAGTTTTTGCTAATTAAAGTCGATCGTTGTTGTAGTCGTTTGATGCTGCATTATTGAGATGGGTACTGAAAAAAACCTTAATAAGTGTATGTGCTGGTGCTGTAATGAAGATAACGATGGCTCTGCAAGCGCTCCTGCATTCAATGGGCGTTTAATTGATTGCACTGCTTATGATCTATGTGATTCAAAATACATTGAAATTGGATACAGTATACTTCATGACCTTACCCCAGTTCTACGAATTGTATGGTATGATGTAATAGTGATGGAAAGAGAAGATTGGGAGACGTTTCTCAAATGTCAAACGGAGATTGAAATGAAAGTTAAGCAATCTCAAGAAAGTAGGATTAATTGGTCCGATGTTGACGAAGACGAAGATATCAAATATTCCCATACTGAGGAATCGCTTAGCAGCAAAATGATCATGAAGTATGCCTGGGAGTCTGTTAAGGGCATGGAGAAAATGTTAAAAAGTATAACAGTGCAAACGGTGCATGATGACTACAAGCAATTTTGTGAGCTTAACCTAAATGAGATCAAAGAATTGTTTTCGCTAAAAGATATAATTAATTATCGATTTGAATTACTCGAATCGCATCAGCTTTCCAGTTTCTATCACAATCTCATCGCGCAGATAAAGAGATACCGACGCTTTCGCAAGATGCAGTACGACGACGACGACGACGATGAAGACATCTATAGTGACTTTGAAAATTGGTTAAATTATAAATATGATAGAAATTCGCATAATACACTTTGTATAATGGAACTTTTGCATTATAGACCTGCCGATATCATGTATAGCATTTATGAATAAAACTCGTATACGCACGTTGTTTTTTTCTTTCTCACTTTCAGAATCATAAATTGCATATTTTAAAACCTGAATGTTACGCTAACGAAGCATAATATCTCTTGGGTGGCTATATAAAACAATAGTAGCACATAGACAACGGGCCATCATCAGCTCAAACAGATATATCCGCTAATATCAAGTCCTATATATAAATAAAACTTTAGTAGCACATCAACTCTACAGCAGGAAAACCCTCATCAGATTCAAAGGCTTTTCAATCAGACCCCTGTTCAAAACAGAACAGACCCTGTTGAAAACAGAACAGACCCTGTTGAAAACAGAACAGACCCCTGTTGAAAACAGAACAGACCCCTGTTCAAAACAGACAGCTCAAAACAGCTCAGAAACATCTGAAAACAGCTCAAAAACAGACCCTGTTCAAGCAGATCTGTTTTATCTGTTCATCGACTCTGTAAGCAAAATTATAGGGATTTAAGTTCATCAGTGGCGGTGCAATACTACATTAAATAAAATAGACAAAAACAAGAATTCACTATATGCAGTAACCTTTGTGCTTATCGAAAAGTTTAGGAAAAGAAATGTATGCTAATAGTTAAGTAATTTACGCTGGTGTTAATCAATTAATTGCATAAAGTAAAAGTATGTAATGATCTTCTTTAGTTTAAACGTATTTGATAAGATAATGAATCAATTAACAAATCATGCTTGTTAGGCGAATGAATTGCACTACAATGATAATTAAGTGGGTTTTCTTCTTCTAATTACATGTGATCAAATTGATAACATAATAAACAAATTAAGTTTGTTCACAATACGTTTAATAGATGCGAATGAATTGCGCTACAACGAGAATCAAGAGAGAGTTACACCCGAACATCTATCGAAACTCTTTAATTGTTTTAACGTGATTGTATTTTCAACTTCCATAAAAAAATGGAGGAGGAAATAAAAACTCACAATTCCCCTTTTACGGTTTTAGTTGAGGGTAACATTGGAAGTGGAAAAACAACGTTCCTTAATTATTTTAAACAACAACAACATCAGAATGTGTGTGCATTGTTGGAACGAGTGGAAATGTGGAAGAACTGTGGTGGTCATAACCTTCTGGTAAGTTAATGTATTCACTTTTTTATAAAACTTCTATTATAACTTAAAAATAGCTGTATATGTACGAAGACAGAGAGCGTTGGGGGTTTACATTCCAATCATATGTTCAATTAACCATGCTAAAACAGCATACATTCAAGACAAATTCTCCAATAAAATTAATGGAAAGTTCAGTCTACAGCTCAAGGTAAGTAAAAATAAATGTATAACTGTTAACTGAAGCTATTATTTAGGTACTGCTTTGTTGAAAAAATGATTAGTGACGGTATCCTTCCTTCACCTTCTGCCTCTGTTATTGACGAATGGTTCAAATGGATTACATCGAATGCATTTTGTTCTGTTGATTTAATCAGTGAGTATTATTATGACATTTGTAGCTTTGTTCAATATTTTATTATAGTTTATTTACGAACATCTCCTGAAGTTGTCTACCAAAGAATGCGTGAAAGAAACCGCGACGAGGAAAAGTCCGTATCTTTACAGTATTTGAGTGAAATACATGAGATGTACGAAAACTGGTTATATCATAAAACTGCGTTTACTTGTCAGGCATCTGTTTTAATTGTAAATGCCGATTTGGATAAGTTTGCAATTTTGGAAGAATATCAAAAAGTTATTCCAAATATTTTTGGTGCATGTTTAAACGAATCTTCTTCTTCTTAAATTGAAATGTATAAATATTTAATACGCTTTATCTATCTATCATCTATCTCATTTAATAATAATAATAACGATCTTGCACAGTTTTAAAAGTATTGGTAAGATGAGTACGATGACTCAACGTTTAAGTCAGTGAAATTATTTTAGAATTTCCATGACGTAATCTTGGTTTATACTATAAATTTAGTTCTATTTCAAAAAAAATCAAAAATAGGTTCTATTTGAAGAGTGTTTTTGAGTTGTATATATGAATATTATTATTATTCATCATGAATCTTGAGAAGATAAATGAAGTCTCGTATTGCAGGTTATTTACAAAATGTGAAAGAATGAAAAGTTGCAAAGTACTAAAATTGAGTACGATAAATACCAAATATGGAGAGAGTGTTATGGTCGAAACGAATACGTTTAAATCTATATTAACTGAACACTTTTATAAACGTTTCAAAGGGGAGGGCCGTATAGAAATGTTTAATGAAGATTTGAAGAGAAAAGGAGTGTTTATATGCAGTTGGGAAGTAGTAGTAAAATCAGGAATTTTAGCTATGAGGGGCGACGTAACGAAGAAAATGCTTGGAAGAACCATTATGTGAGGAAAAGCAAATCATTGGAAATTTCTGGAACAATGGAAAAATATAGATCAAGTCATGGGAAAAATACATAAAAACAGATAACGTCACTAGGTCACTCGTACACCAGATCACTTCGTGGAATCGTACACATGTAATCAGTTGACCGGAAATAAAGAATTATAGGATAAGTTAATATAAGGAATAATTTATTTTGAAAAAGATGATAAGAGATCATTCATAATATACTCATAATCACTTAAATCAGGCAGAGCCATCCCAATATCAGGAAGCTCTGAAGGAACTTCAAACTCATTAAGAGTAGTCATAGATAGAACTTCAAAAACCATTGAGGTTTCCTTGTTTGGAGGCTGCGACAGAGGTTCCATTGGAGATTCAAAACCCATTGTAGTTTCCTTGTTTGGAGAATGTGACAGAGTTTCCATATTTGGAATAACCTTCAACGATGTTTCCATTTTTGGAACCTTCACAGCAATTTCAGTAGTTTTCGATTTAAGAAGAGATTTAAGTGTTGGAGCATTTATTAACCCTTCAGCGTCGTCGTCGTCGTTATCGCTGCTAATGACTACGACTTTGTTAGCAATACGGCTTGATTTTCTTTTTTTGCACAAGACAGGATCCGTACTGTTCTTCCTTTTTACAATCTTCTTACTCTTCTTCTCTCGATTAAGATTGATGTTGATTTTATTTGTATTCAACTTTGTAATTAAAATCTCAGCCTGGACAATGAGTTTGTGACATTGTGAGTAATTATTTTTTTAATTTCATTTATTTCTTTTTTAAATAAATCAGACATCTTAAGGATGTTTAACACTATAAACGAAAACAATCGGAAGACCGTATATATAGCAAATCGTAAATTCATTAACAAAGTTTGAAAATTTTCCAATTTTGAATAAATTAAAAACTGGAGTATCTTATACCCACACAGTAATAAAAAACCATTTATACTAATACTCAAATAATGATTTCCAAATGTATCTACTTGTTCTTTATCAAAGTTTTAAAATTTTCCCATTTGAATAAACTAAAAAAACTGATGTATCTTATACCCGCACAGTGATAAAAAAACATTTATACTAATAGTCAAATAAAGATTTCCAAATGTGCTTGTTCTAATAGACACCATTTACTCTAACACTAACTGATTAGAAGTTGTTTTCAACTACCTTCAACTTATTAATTATTAATTAAAAAACCGACCAGTCCATGAGTTTGTCTTTCGCTTATTTTTTAAATAAATCTTCAATATTAATGATGACGGTTTAGAAAAAAAAAACATATTTTGCTAAAATTCATTATTTATTTTTATGATTGTAAAACATGTATCGTACAGAAACTTAATTATTTAGTCGTTTTCAATTTGACATACAGTAAACATATCTTTGAAATTGTTCAAATCGTTAAGTTTAATACATAAAGACATTATACAGTAAAGCCCTCACAAGTTTGAATGGTAATCTTGAAATAGTTTATTATTATAACTAATTGATATAGAATTCTTATCCAAAAATCTCAGATGAAATTCTTTCGGGGATCTTCCAAAAGAGTCAAAATAGCCTACTCTCTCCATTCTCATCATTATAGATGACGACCCAATGTTCTCAGCGTAGGGCTGATTCTGGATGACGTAATTTATCCTTAGGGATGACGTAATTTATCTTTAGGGATGATTCTGGATGCTGGATGGCTTTTCTGGATTCTGGATGGCTTTTCTGGAGACCCTTTTGGCTTTTCTGGATGTTTTCCTTAATGCCTTTTTGGCTTTTCTCTTGATGTTTTTCTTAATGCCTTCTTGGCTTTTCTGAATGACTTTCGGCATGCCATTTTATTCTTTCTGGATGACCTTAGGGAGGAAAAACATTCAGAAAAGCCAAGAAGGCATTAAGAAAAACATCAAGAGAAAAGCCAAAAAGGCATTAAGGAAAACATCCAGAAAAGCCAAAAGCCATCCAGAAACCAGAAAAGCCATCCAGCATCCAGAATCATCCCTAAAGATAAATTACGTCATCCCTAAGGATAAATTACGTCATCCAGAATCAGCCCTACGCTGAGAACATTGGGTCGTCATCTATAATGATGAGAATGGAGAGAGTAGGCTATTTTGACTCTTTTGGAAGATCCCCGAAAGAATTTCATCTGAGATTTTTGGATAAGAATTCTATATCAATTAGTTATAATAATAAACTATTTCAAGATTACCATTCAAACTTGTGAGGGCTTTACTGTATAATGTCTTTATGTATTAAACTTAACGATTTGAACAATTTCAAAGATATGTTTACTGTATGTCAAATTGAAAACGACTAAATAATTAAGTTTCTGTACGATACATGTTTTACAATCATAAAAATAAATAATGAATTTTAGCAAAATATGTTTTTTTTTTCTAAACCGTCATCATTAATATTGAAGATTTATTTAAAAAATAAGCGAAAGACAAACTCATGGACTGGTCGGTTTTTTAATTAATAATTAATAAGTTGAAGGTAGTTGAAAACAACTTCTAATCAGTTAGTGTTAGAGTAAATGGTGTCTATTAGAACAAGCACATTTGGAAATCTTTATTTGACTATTAGTATAAATGTTTTTTTATCACTGTGCGGGTATAAGATACATCAGTTTTTTTAGTTTATTCAAATGGGAAAATTTTAAAACTTTGATAAAGAACAAGTAGATACATTTGGAAATCATTATTTGAGTATTAGTATAAATGGTTTTTTATTACTGTGTGGGTATAAGATACTCCAGTTTTTAATTTATTCAAAATTGGAAAATTTTCAAACTTTGTTAATGAATTTACGATTTGCTATATATACGGTCTTCCGATTGTTTTCGTTTATAGTGTTAAACATCCTTAAGATGTCTGATTTATTTAAAAAAGAAATAAATGAAATTAAAAAAATAATTACTCACAATGTCACAAACTCATTGTCCAGGCTGAGATTTTAATTACAAAGTTGAATACAAATAAAATCAACATCAATCTTAATCGAGAGAAGAAGAGTAAGAAGATTGTAAAAAGGAAGAACAGTACGGATCCTGTCTTGTGCAAAAAAAGAAAATCAAGCCGTATTGCTAACAAAGTCGTAGTCATTAGCAGCGATAACGACGACGACGACGCTGAAGGGTTAATAAATGCTCCAACACTTAAATCTCTTCTTAAATCGAAAACTACTGAAATTGCTGTGAAGGTTCCAAAAATGGAAACATCGTTGAAGGTTATTCCAAATATGGAAACTCTGTCACATTCTCCAAACAAGGAAACTACAATGGGTTTTGAATCTCCAATGGAACCTCTGTCGCAGCCTCCAAACAAGGAAACCTCAATGGTTTTTGAAGTTCTATCTATGACTACTCTTAATGAGTTTGAAGTTCCTTCAGAGCTTCCTGATATTGGGATGGCTCTGCCTGATTTAAGTGATTATGAGTATATTATGAATGATCTCTTATCATCTTTTTCAAAATAAATTATTCCTTATATTAACTTATCCTATAATTCTTTATTTCCGGTCAACTGATTACATGTGTACGATTCCACGAAGTGATCTGGTGTACGAGTGACCTAGTGACGTTATCTGTTTTTATGTATTTTTCCCATGACTTGATCTATATTTTTCCATTGTTCCAGAAATTTCCAATGATTTGCTTTTCCTCACATAATGGTTCTTCCAAGCATTTTCTTCGTTACGTCGCCCCTCATAGCTAAAATTCCTGATTTTACTACTACTTCCCAACTGCATATAAACACTCCTTTTCTCTTCAAATCTTCATTAAACATTTCTATACGGCCCTCCCCTTTGAAACGTTTATAAAAGTGTTCAGTTAATATAGATTTAAACGTATTCGTTTCGACCATAACACTCTCTCCATATTTGGTATTTATCGTACTCAATTTTAGTACTTTGCAACTTTTCATTCTTTCACATTTTGTAAATAACCTGCAATACGAGACTTCATTTATCTTCTCAAGATTCATGATGAATAATAATAATATTCATATATACAACTCAAAAACACTCTTCAAATAGAACCTATTTTTGATTTTTTTTGAAATAGAACTAAATTTATAGTATAAACCAAGATTACGTCATGGAAATTCTAAAATAATTTCACTGACTTAAACGTTGAGTCATCGTACTCATCTTACCAATACTTTTAAAACTGTGCAAGATCGTTATTATTATTATTAAATGAGATAGATGATAGATAGATAAAGCGTATTAAATATTTATACATTTCAATTTAAGAAGAAGAAGATTCGTTTAAACATGCACCAAAAATATTTGGAATAACTTTTTGATATTCTTCCAAAATTGCAAACTTATCCAAATCGGCATTTACAATTAAAACAGATGCCTGACAAGTAAACGCAGTTTTATGATATAACCAGTTTTCGTACATCTCATGTATTTCACTCAAATACTGTAAAGATACGGACTTTTCCTCGTCGCGGTTTCTTTCACGCATTCTTTGGTAGACAACTTCAGGAGATGTTCGTAAATAAACTATAATAAAATATTGAACAAAGCTACAAATGTCATAATAATACTCACTGATTAAATCAACAGAACAAAATGCATTCGATGTAATCCATTTGAACCATTCGTCAATAACAGAGGCAGAAGGTGAAGGAAGGATACCGTCACTAATCATTTTTTCAACAAAGCAGTACCTAAATAATAGCTTCAGTTAACAGTTATACATTTATTTTTACTTACCTTGAGCTGTAGACTGAACTTTCCATTAATTTTATTGGAGAATTTGTCTTGAATGTATGCTGTTTTAGCATGGTTAATTGAACATATGATTGGAATGTAAACCCCCAACGCTCTCTGTCTTCGTACATATACAGCTATTTTTAAGTTATAATAGAAGTTTTATAAAAAAGTGAATACATTAACTTACCAGAAGGTTATGACCACCACAGTTCTTCCACATTTCCACTCGTTCCAACAATGCACACACATTCTGATGTTGTTGTTGTTTAAAATAATTAAGGAACGTTGTTTTTCCACTTCCAATGTTACCCTCAACTAAAACCGTAAAAGGGGAATTGTGAGTTTTTATTTCCTCCTCCATTTTTTTATGGAAGTTGAAAATACAATCACGTTAAAACAATTAAAGAGTTTCGATAGATGTTCGGGTGTAACTCTCTCTTGATTCTCGTTGTAGCGCAATTCATTCGCATCTATTAAACGTATTGTGAACAAACTTAATTTGTTTATTATGTTATCAATTTGATCACATGTAATTAGAAGAAGAAAACCCACTTAATTATCATTGTAGTGCAATTCATTCGCCTAACAAGCATGATTTGTTAATTGATTCATTATCTTATCAAATACGTTTAAACTAAAGAAGATCATTACATACTTTTACTTTATGCAATTAATTGATTAACACCAGCGTAAATTACTTAACTATTAGCATACATTTCTTTTCCTAAACTTTTCGATAAGCACAAAGGTTACTGCATATAGTGAATTCTTGTTTTTGTCTATTTTATTTAATGTAGTATTGCACCGCCACTGATGAACTTAAATCCCTATAATTTTTGCTTACAGAGTCGATGAACAGATAAAACAGATCTGCTTGAACAGGGTCTGTTTTTGAGCTGTTTTCAGATGTTTCTGAGCTGTTTTGAGCTGTCTGTTTTGAACAGGGGTCTGTTCTGTTTTCAACAGGGGTCTGTTCTGTTTTCAACAGGGTCTGTTCTGTTTTCAACAGGGTCTGTTCTGTTTTGAACAGGGGTCTGATTGAAAAGCCTTTGAATCTGATGAGGGTTTTCCTGCTGTAGAGTTGATGTGCTACTAAAGTTTTATTTATATATAGGACTTGATATTAGCGGATATATCTGTTTGAGCTGATGATGGCCCGTTGTCTATGTGCTACTATTGTTTTATATAGCCACCCAAGAGATATTATGCTTCGTTAGCGTAACATTCAGGTTTTAAAATATGCAATTTATGATTCTGAAAGTGAGAAAGAAAAAAACAACGTGCGTATACGAGTTTTATTCATAAATGCTATACATGATATCGGCAGGTCTATAATGCAAAAGTTCCATTATACAAAGTGTATTATGCGAATTTCTATCATATTTATAATTTAACCAATTTTCAAAGTCACTATAGATGTCTTCATCGTCGTCGTCGTCGTCGTACTGCATCTTGCGAAAGCGTCGGTATCTCTTTATCTGCGCGATGAGATTGTGATAGAAACTGGAAAGCTGATGCGATTCGAGTAATTCAAATCGATAATTAATTATATCTTTTAGCGAAAACAATTCTTTGATCTCATTTAGGTTAAGCTCACAAAATTGCTTGTAGTCATCATGCACCGTTTGCACTGTTATACTTTTTAACATTTTCTCCATGCCCTTAACAGACTCCCAGGCATACTTCATGATCATTTTGCTGCTAAGCGATTCCTCAGTATGGGAATATTTGATATCTTCGTCTTCGTCAACATCGGACCAATTAATCCTACTTTCTTGAGATTGCTTAACTTTCATTTCAATCTCCGTTTGACATTTGAGAAACGTCTCCCAATCTTCTCTTTCCATCACTATTACATCATACCATACAATTCGTAGAACTGGGGTAAGGTCATGAAGTATACTGTATCCAATTTCAATGTATTTTGAATCACATAGATCATAAGCAGTGCAATCAATTAAACGCCCATTGAATGCAGGAGCGCTTGCAGAGCCATCGTTATCTTCATTACAGCACCAGCACATACACTTATTAAGGTTTTTTTCAGTACCCATCTCAATAATGCAGCATCAAACGACTACAACAACGATCGACTTTAATTAGCAAAAACTTTACTACTACTACCTTGATATTAAAGCAAAATGAAGAACTGAAGAATGAAATTATCGTCTCCCTTTTATATACATAAATCTTAGTGGAGGGACGTAAATTTAGTTAAATTCAGAAACAGGAAATTCCCTCGGAGAGACCAAGAACAAATTTCAAATGTCATTTCGATGTGGAGGTCATTTCAAGGTCATTTCAAGGTGAAGGCTATTTAAAGGTTATTTCAAGGTGAAGATCATTTCAAGGTCATTTCAAGGTGGCCACGTGAAAGATAAAATATCTTGGAATAACCGATTAGCCAAGTTGCAAACCAGGGGCGTGGTCTTGAAAATGTAGCGGAGAGACCAAGAACAAATTTCAAGGTTAAATTTCAAAGTCATTTCAAGGTGATCATTTCAAGGTGGCCACGTGAAAGATAAAATATGGAATAACCGCTTAGCCAAGTTGCAAACCAGGGGCGTGGTCTTGAAAACATGTGAAAGATAAAATATGGAATAACCGCTTAGCCAAGTTGCAAACCAGGGGCGTGGTCTTGAAAACACGTTAAAGATAAAATATGGAATAACCGCTTAGCCAAGTTACAAACCAGGCGCGTGGTCTTGAAAATCTAGATTTTTTGGATCCAGAAGTGACTGGCGTCCCGTCATTTTGTAAACATTTAACGCAAACGACATTTTATAATTGGATCGACGAGAGTTTAAACATTAACCTTAGTTGACTTTGTGAAAATCTATAATTACTAAAATAGATGCGCTATAATTATAATAATTGAATTATTATTTATTACTGTTCATAAAATATGGAATAACCGCTTAGCCAAGTTGCAAACCAGGGGCGTGGTCTTGAAAATCTAGTGACTTTTCTAGTAACTTTTCTGAGGTTAGTTACTAGAAAGTTACTAAATCTGGTGATTTTTTGAGTCAGAAGTGCCATTGTATATCTACTAATGCGCGATATGAATATTAGGGTAATGTATGTACAATTCTGTCTTTACGGACCTTATCCGAGTGATTTTGATATAACAACGTATTATAGATAGTTGATATGATGTATTTCGGTCCTTACGTAAGCGAATGATTGACTTTAATTTATTTATTTCAAAATTGCACCTTTACCACTTCACTAACTAATTAACTATACCTACCAACAGAAATAATGCAAACAAAAAAAAACAAAAACAAAACAAAGGAATAGACAAGTGAGTGTTCTGTGGAATAGACTTTCCTAATGGAACGTGCATCTATAAAGCAAATTCTAATAAGCTAACCAAGGCAATCAATATACTAGTATAAATTGTTGTGAACCCTTGTACTATCTATATCGTATAATACCGTGTACGTATACTACGTACAATTTTACTCAAGACACTAGCTTGCAGGTATAGTGATGTATGTACCTACTGCTGAAACTGTAACAGCAACCATACCTGCGTTTGAAAAATATATTATTTTTAGCGCCAATCGTTATGTAAAGGGCACAACAAGTAGAAAGTCGGTAAATATGTAAGCATTGAACTCTCTGCAAATCTACAATGAGTGATTCTACTGTCCTATTTGATCCATAGATTCTGAATTGACCAAATCGCCCCTGCCCTCCTTTGCTAATTAATAACTACTACAGAATGTTCCAAAACTTTAAAGAGATGATTGTATCATTGCTGTTGTAAAATAATTACTTTGAGAGGCGCGTAGAAAGAAAGAGAGATTCCAGAATTTCTAGATAAAGTTTAATAATTTAGCGAATTTACAAGTACCTATCTAACTAATTTATTTCACCAAGCTTCCAACTCCAACACACGTGTGCATAGTTACATTGACAAGATTACATATAGGTACATAATGTAAGATTTCCACAATAGTACTAATCGGAATCATTCCACAAAGGGTTAGGTTGCGCGTAACTGCAAGCGTTTTGAATTTTTCCTACCCTTTCAAGAGACGCAACGTCGAAACGGCGTTACATTTGAAGATGTCATTTTCCGCGGAAGCTCTGTAGCTCCAAAGCGCCAAGGATGTGTTTGGGGTGAAATTGGAAAACAATACAAAGAATGTTCCAAAAATGTAGTATCGTCATAGGAGATAAATGATTAGGATAAAAAATGTAGCCTTTGTTAATTTATGAACTGGCGCAAAATTACTTTATTGAGTGTGTCACTCAAGTTAAAGAAATGCATTTTAATGTTAAGCAGTTAAGCTATAGATTATTAGAGGTATTATCGAAGGAAAAAGTGGTTCGTGTAAATATTAATTAGGTACACTTTAAACACTTGGTGGTTGGGTTTCTTATCGTGGAATATCATTTATCTATTATACGATAAGACCTACTCGGCACTTAAGGTTACCTATAAATACGATCGCGTTATATTCTGGAAACAGAAAACGCAAACAGCCATCATGAAAACAATTCTTGTAGTTCTGCTTATTACCATTTTATACATGAATTTATCAGTAGTTTCTGGATGCTTTTGCACAAGTGCTGGCTCGTGCGGTCCAGGTTACGCTCCGCTGTGAGTATATTAAATTATAATAAACACGATTTATTAACATTGTGTATTGCAGCATCCCTAATACATGTAAAAAACCGCGACTCCATATGAAATGTTGTCCGGTGTACGATGATGATTAGGTATTAAGGTGTACCCAACAGATTTACACAGCGCATTGCAATCGTTTGCAAACATTTTGCTTTGTATAATGTAATGAGAATTTCTCAATATAATTATAGTAAATATGACTTTTTTTATTTCGAATCACATGCAGATGATCCCCAGAAAATGGTTTGTGACACCATTTTTGAATCTTCTCTAAAAGGTTGTTTCTTCTTGGTGTTCCAAAATTGATGAGTAGCTAAATTATTTTGCTTTTTTCATTCTTTAAAATTTTCTGTTTCGACAAAAAACTGATAGGTAGGTACCTAATTGTAAAAGAATACATTACCATAAAGTGGGGTTACTTTGCTCCATTTTATGTACAAAATTCGTAGGACTCTCTAAGAAAAATTGAATTTAAGCCAATAAGTTTAATTTGGCACATATAAAGAATGAAATATGAGTATTCTATTATATTAATTAAATAGAAAATAATGTTTAACTATTTTTTTTAATACATTGTTTGTGGAGCAAAGTATAGGTAATAATAATAATAATAATAATAATATATATATATTTGCTATCACCCAGGGTTTACAAACGTCAAAGAGAAAAAAAAACACAAAACACAATATTTCACACAACAACAAAATAAGATGTTATACAAAATCAGCGTCTATAAATTTATAGTCTATAAAATTCTTATATGAATAAAAACTGTTCTTTAAAAGAAACTTTTTTATGTTAGTAGAAAAGCTTTTTGTAGGAAGGTCTCTACTAATGTGGTTAGGTAATTTGTTGTACGGTCTTACCGCCATAAAGGTAAAACTGTGTTCTGACATTGAATAGTATTAGTTATTCAATGGTTCTGATTTAGTCAGTCTAATAAAGTCAATGATATTAGGTAGCTTCAAATTAGTTTTGGTTTCCGTATTGTAAAGATGATCAGTATTAATGAAAGTATGTTTAAAGCAACGGGGTTACTTTGCACCACTATGAAAAGTAAGCTGTAGTTCATGATATAACAATAATGGGGCAAAGAAAACTGGGTGGTTGGTAGAGCTTTCTCCAGCGATTATAATTACATACCATACCTACATAAAAAGTTGAAGATATTTTTTTTACTATTTTATTTTACCAAAATAAAAAATACATACTAGTATGGCAAGCCGTTTTACCATTTATTCACTGTAGTCGTTATATGTCATTTTAATTCAAATCTATTTCCATGTCACTTGAGATAATGAAAATTACGCTATTTTCGTTAAGAAGAATGTAATTTTTATAAATATATACAGGGTGGGCCAACGAAAAGGTAACAGACGAGTTTCTGGCTAGAGAAACTTTTTTTTTGAGAAACGCAAAAACACGTCAATTTTTACATCAAGGGGGACAACTTTTGTTATGAATTTCAACTTGAAGTGATTTCATCCCTTAGCGCTGTGAGAACAACCCCTAAAATTTAAATAGGGATGATGGGGCAAGTGATACGTCATTTCAAAGGTCTTTCTTTTGTGATTTCAGGGCACTATTTTTTTATATTTTTTTTATTTTTAACCAAAAAAGCTTAATTAGCACAAGAAAAAATTAACCCGTCTGGATTCTGGATTCTGGATTTCGATGGGAGGGTGGGAAATCCCACGCGCACCTAGGCCACTTATTCGGGCCCTTTGTGCTGCCTCCCTGATTAGAGTCGTTCGACCCCACAACGTCACTCAAGCCATCCCACACGTGAGATAAACCTGAGGATGCTGGACGGGGAAGCGACTCTAATCTTAGCCATATCCGGCCAGGATTCTCCCAACATGGATCGTCTTAATTCGACAAGTACGGGACATTCACACAGTATGTGTTGCGCCGTCTCGTCGTCTGTGTGGCATCCTCTACAGGATGGTGAGTCTACCAAGCCCATGCGGTGCATGTGCTTGTTAAGTTTACAGTGTCCAGAAAGTATGCCTACAAGTAGCCGCAGGTTTCCTCTGGATAGCCCTGTACAGAAGCGCGCCAGGCTACGAGATAGTCCTCTGAAGGCTTCCCTCGCGTGGCGGCAGTCTACCATCAAGTTCCACCTATCCCCTGTGTTGGGCTTGGGTGTCTTGGGTTATTAAGTTGTTTGCAGTTGATGCTGTAAGTGGAAGAGCCGGCTCTGGACCATGAAACGGTAGTTTTGAGGCCAGTCTGGCTAACTTATCGGCTTTTTCATTGCCTATTATTCCAGCATGCCCTTTAACCCATACAAGCTCAAGGGTATTGCTGTTTGTTACTTCCTCTAGTACCTGGTGACACTCGGAAACCAGCCTAGAGGTGACTTTGTATTGATCTAGTGCGTGCAAAGCGGCTCTGCTGTCACTGGAGATTCTGATGATTTTATTCTTTATGCTGCGCATAAGAATAGTTTTTGCACTTATCGTTATGCCTGCTAGTTCTGCCTGAAAGACAGTTGATATTTTTCCTAGTGGTTGGCTGATATGGAAGTTCAGTTCTTGGGAATAGATACCTGTGCCTGTTCCTTCCATTGTTTTAGATCCATCCGTGAAGATGGATATGTCTGGTTGGGATGCCACTTCCACATCAAGGAAGATGTGGTAGTTTTTCCCTAGTATGAATCGAGGGATGAGTGAGTCAGATCGTCCTTCTAGAATAGGTAGTCGCTTGACTGCCTCGCCCAGAATTCGAGAGTGACCCACCTCAGTGCCTTTCCTGTTCAACAACCCTTTATTTCTCAGACGCAAGGCTGCCAGTGTGGCCTGCTCTCTCACGTGGAGATCCAGTGGAGGCAGACCCAGGATGGCTTCCATGACGGCTGTAGGGGTTGTTCGTATTGCGCCCGTGCACGCAAGGCACGCTAGTCTTTGCACATGGTTTAACAGTGCTTTGGTTGTGGATAGTCTGGCTCTAGGCCACCAGACAATTGCTCCATAACAGAACACGGGTCTTATCACGGCGGTGTACAACCACAGGATAGCCTTTGGGGATGGGCCCCAAAGTCTTCCGATTGCGCGGCGACATTGCCAGAACGCCCTGTTTGTTTTCTCCGCTTTAAGCTGGATGTGCTTGCTCCAGTTCAGTTTATTGTCAAGTGTAATACCTAGATACTTCACGGAAGAGTAGAGGAGCTCGAAGGCCCTCTATCTTCCTTTTCCTTGTGAAAAGAACTACCTCCGTTTTTGTCAGGTTTATGGACAGGGAGTGTTCCTTACACCATTCTTCGGTCACTCTGAGAGCTGATTGCATCAGACTGCACAGAGTAGCCACAAATTTGCCGGTTATTAGGATGGATAGATCATCCGCATAACCTAGGGTGTAGTAGCCGTTGTCGTTAAGGCGACAAAGGAGGCTGTTTACAGTTATGCTCCACAGAAGTGGTGACAGCACCCCACCTTGGGGGCATCCTCTCACTACTGTGCATCTTAGTGTTTTGTCGCCGACGCTGATGTGCACCGCTCTGAGTTTCAGCAGTTGCACAATCCAGCCGCGTACGACCTCTATTATGCCATGGTGGCGTAAGGCAATTTCTATTGATTTGAAGGTTGTTTTATCAAACGCCCCTTCTATGTCTATGAATGCTCCCAGTGTGGACTGTTTAGAGTCCAGCGATCTTTCAACCAGCCCTACAACACAGTGCAGGGATGATTCTGTAGATTTTCCTGGGGAGTATGCGTGTTGGTTAGGGTGCAGCGGAAATCGTATTAGCGCCGTATCCCTTATGTGTCTATCGCACAATCTTTCAAGTGTCTTTAGAAGAAAAGACATTAGACTGATTGGGCGATATGCTTTGGGTGTGGAGTAATCACCTTTGCCAGGTTTGGGGATAAAAACAATTTTTATCTCCCTCCATTGTTTTGGAATGTATCTGAAAGCAATACAGCCCGTATAAATTCTTACTAGGTGAACGACGATAACATCCAGTCCCCATTGTAGGAGAGCTGGTATTATGCCGTCCAATCCTGGCGATTTGTATGATGAGAACGATTTCACTGCCCAGGTGACCCTCGTCACGTCCACCATCTGTTCGGCATTCACCCAGTCAGCCCCCGTGGGGGCGGAGAGGGTTTCCTCCGGCCAGATGGGGTGTGGCGTAGTGGTGGCTCCGGGAAAGTGTACGTCTCTCAGTACCTCAGCTGTCTCTAGGAGGTTGCTCGTATAAGAGCCATCCTCCCTTCTGAGACTAGCTGGGTTGTAGCACGGATCTTTGGTCAGGATTTTGTCTAGGCGAGATACAGATGAGGAGGATTCTATAGAGCCGCAAAAGCTCTTCACGCCTCTCTCTGACGCTTCCTAATATCCCTTTTGTATTGCCTTAGGTTTGCCTTATAGGCTTCCCAGCCGGCTATGGTTTTGTCCTTCTTTGCCTTGTTGAACAGTTTTCCCAGCCGAGTTTTCTGTTTATCGAGCGCCTTACACCACCAGGGGTGGTGGTGGGGCGTCTTGGCAGTTCTCAGGGGACATGCCTGTTCAAACGACCCCATAATGGAGTTGGACAGAAGGTCAACTTCGTCCTGCAGATCAGCAGGACTTAAGAGACGTCCCTCAAAAGGGTGTCCTTTTAGTTTCTCCCCAAGGAGGTGTTTGTATAGGGGAATGTCCGTTATTTTGGGGTTGCGATAACTCCGTTGGACTTCACCCATGTGGTTCATTTCAAAGGAAATCATTCTATGATCTGACATTGTCGCTTCTGGAGTGGCCCGCCAGTTCATTATGTAGTCAGAGATGCTCACTGAGGCCAGACTGAGATCAATCACAGTCTGACTTCGGGTAGTTACGAACGTCGGTTCACTGCCCCGATTGAGTATCTCTAGGTTAGTACTTGTCAGATATTCAAGTAGTGTTTTACCCCTAGGGTTGACGTTAGTGCTCCCCCACGTGGTGTGGTGAGCATTTGAGTCACACCCTATAATGAGGTGTTTGTTGTTTTTCTCACAGTGCTCTATCAGCTCTACCATCTCGTTGCTAGGAGGTAGGTTGACAGAATCTCCTGGGAGATATATTGCCGCAATGACTAGTTCAGCCCTTCCCTGTATATTACCACTTACCTGTATGGCCGTGATATCACGTCCACATAGGTGCGGCAGCAGGAGAGCTTTAATGTGGCTGGGAACGTATATACATGTCCTAGGTTTTTCTTGCCGTTTGTCGAAGAAAACGGTTCCTTTGGTGCCCCCAAGACCGGAAACCCTTGATTTAACAACCCAGGGCTCCTGGATGAGGGCGATGTCCTGCTTCATAGTGAGGCGCCTGCTTAGGGTAACCGCAGCCGCCCTACAGTGTTGCAGGTTTATTTGAATAAAATATTCTGTCATACTTAAGGTATGTTAAAGCCTTGCGGAGCCTTGGAAGGCAGTCTTCCTGGACCACCTTCAGGTGTGCAGCCTCCCACCTTCTTAAACCACTCAAGGGAGTAGTTGTTCTCGCACGAGATCCGCAAGATCTCGCCCGAGTACCTCCAGCCCTTGAAAGTGGGTGCAGGAGTTGTGCTCTCTGTAGCATAAAAGAGCTGGTCAATAGTTTTGGCCAGCTCGTTTTTCACCATCTCTGCCTGGTTAGCTGACAGCTTGCCCAGGGGATTGTTGGTGTCGATTACTGCTACCCTGAGTTGCCTTTCGACAGCTTCTTTGTAGCTACGGTTGTGGGTATGTGCAGACTTGCTGCTACCCGCTGTTGGTTGGGGCTGTGGTTTGCCCTTCTTCTTCGGAGGCGGAGGCGGAGTTGAAATATCCGACCTCTGCCTTTTCATGCTTTTATCTACCCGTTTACCCACCTGATCAGAGGTGGCTGAAGGAGCCTGGCTCTGGATCGTGGTTGGGTCACGGGAGATAGCTGCATTAGAGGGTGAAGTGGGGCCAGTTTGGCTTATTTGAGCCAGCCTAGCTTTCCTTCTCCTCTTTTGCTGGGCGCCAGAAATGCGCTTGCCTCTTGGGCGTTGTTGAGGTGCGTTGACCTGCAACTCGGTTTGAGAGGTATCCTGAGACGCCCCCTCTGTTTGGTTTTGTGGGTTTTGTTTATCCATAGTTGGTTTATAAGTTTCATCCCTCTAGCTCCCCGCCCTCCACGGAGCCGAACCAGGGGACGTCTATCCAGACGCCAGGGCTACTAGAAGGATATAGCTTCCAAGGGTAGCAGAAAAACAGGCCTGATTTCGCTTCCGGTGCACCGTCCGCTAATCAGTCTGCTGCCGCTGCCCTACAAAAACTCACCCTGTCGGCGGTCTGACCCGACGACACAGCCGGTTGATCGAGGTGGGTTAGTCTCGACCTCCCGTCTTAAGTGAAATTCCGGCCAAAGTAGTGTGTTGTCGCCCTTGGAGATCTAAAACCGCCCCAAGGTTTACTCAACTACCAGGATCCGTTCATCCACTATTACGGGTCGCCTCGCACGGCACAAACACGAGGGTGCTGTAAGCACGAGGGTGTTGTCTTTAGTCTGGATTCTCACTTGGGGCCGCCATACGCCGGAACAGGCCCGGTGTTACACGCCCCCTTGATCATTGAACCACTCAAGCCCCACAACCACGCCAAGGTAACAACTTTGAGTGTATCTACTTATTTAAAAATTTAAGGGTTGTTTACTCTGTCCTTAAGGGTTGAATCAATGTTGTCAAATGGCAGGAAAAGTACCTAGCTTCTCTAAAAAAAAACAATTGACCTGTCCGAGCTTTTTCGAGTTTTTAAATGCCTCAATCTCTTTCCTCATTTTCCATTTTGGAAAAAAATATTAAAAAAACTAGTGCACTGAAATCAGAAAAGAAAGACCTTTCAAATAATGTATCACTGCCCCATCACCCCTATTTAAATTTTAGGGGTTGTTCTCACAGCGCTAAGGGATGAAATCACTTCAAGTTGAAATTCATAGCAAAAGTTGTCCCCCTTGATGTAAAAATTGACGTGTTTTTGCGTTTCTCAAAAAAAAAGTTTCTCTAGCCAGAAACTCGTCTGTTACCTTTTCGTTGGCCCACCCTGTATATATAGACACTGGAAAAATAAAATTACTAGCTCCGGCATATACTTTGCAAGAAAGGATTATACGAGAAGCCATTGAAATTGAAAAGAGACCTTTGGCGCTTAATCACCCTTATTCTGGTGACCATTGAAATTGACTCAATATTGGGTATTACCATATATTCCAATATTGGAAGCGTTTTGCAATTCTGGTGACCACATTAAAATTGAAAATTGACTCAATACTTGAGTAAAGGTTGAACAATTTGAAGGATATCTAAATAGTAGGTACCCGTTTTCGTTTTCCAAGGTTGAAAAACAAAAACTGAAGTAAACTAATCAAAAGAAATGTAATATGAAAATAACATTGAAATAAATCCAATGTTGGACATTTTTCCAATGGTCACCAGAATAGGGCTGAATAAAAGAGATGATACATCTAGTTCATCTAGAATTCCTCCTGTTTGGAAGCTTGTCATAAAAAAGCATGAAACACGTTTACGAGAAATTAACACTAATGAAGATTCAGATCAATAAATTATAAGTAATGTTTTAAATGTTCAAACAACATCTACCTACAAGGGTCCCATTACACGTAGTAGAGCACTCATCGACACGTCAAAAATTAGAAAATAGATGGCATGGCCCATTTATAACAAATTGTCAATTCTTGATAAAGAAAAGGTAGAAGTTTTCGAAACGTTGAATTTAATAATTTAACTACACGAGATAAACCCTCAAATGAATGTTATTACAAATATATATACAGGGTGGGCCATTGAAAAGGTAACACGCCTGTTTTGGGACACTTAGACCAGTTTCTTAAAAAAACGCTCGGACACGTTGATTTTCTATTTTTGGGGGATAACTTTTGATGTCAAATTTGACTCTGTCAGGTCAACCCCCTAGCCCCAGCAACCCCTAACTTAAGAATTTAAATAGGGAAAAGGAGTCGAGCGACCCCTCATTTGAAACGTCTTTTAATTCTCTATTCGACAGTATGAATGAAAATTAGTTTTATTCAATTTTTTTTCACCCCCATGAAACGCACCCTCCAGATTAACTAAGGTGGGGGTGTTGTTTAGGAAAAATTCTGAAACACGTCACTTTTGACCTTTTGAACGGCACATTTTGATGTTAAATTTGACCTTGTCAGGTCAACCCCCTAGCCTCAGCAACCCCCTCATTTGAAGCGTCTTTTAATTCTCTATTCGAAAGTATAAATGAAAATTAGATTTACTCAAATTTTTTTTCGCCCCCATAAAAAGCACCCTCTAGATTAACTAAGGTAGAGGTGCTGTTTAGGGAAAATCCTGAAACACGCTATCTTTGACCTTTTGAACGGCACATTTCAGGATTTTTCTAAACAACACCCTCACCTTAGTTAATCTAGAGGGTGCTTTTCGTGGGGGTGGAAAAAAATTGAATAAAACTAATTTAGGTCATACTGTCGAATAGATAATTAAAAGACGCTTCAAATGAGGGGTCGCTCGACACCCTTTTCCTATTTAAATTCTTGAGTTAGGGGTTGCTGGGGCTAGGGGGTTGACCTGACAAGGTCAAATTTGACATCAAAATATGCCGTTCAAAAGTTCAAAGGTGGCGTGTTTCAGGATTTTTCCCAAACAACACCCCCACCTTACCTAATCTGGAGGGTGCTTTTCATCGGGGCGAAAAAAAAATCGAATAAAACTAATTTTCATTTGTACTGTCGAATAGAGAATTAAAAGACGCTTCAAATGAGGGGTCGCTTGACTCCTTTTCCCTATTTAAATTATTGAGTTAGGGGTGGCTGGGGCTAGGGGGTTGACCTGACAACGTCAAATTTGACATCAAAAGTTGTCCCCAAAAATAGAAAATCGACGTGTCCGAGCGTTTTTTTAAGAAACTGGTCTAAGTGTCCCAAAACAGGCGTGTTACCTTTTCAATGGCCCACCCTGTATATACAGGGTGTTTCAGACCACCCGTACCGCCCAAATATTTCGCGAAATACAAAACACATTAAAAAAAGAAAAAATACGTCTAAAAAATTCTTTAAGACTCTATTGTTTGATGGTAATAGGATATCCCCACTCCCACTCCCGGGGGGTGGAGAGGGGGGTAAATTTGTAATCTTAAATAGCACCCCCAAGTTTATTATGCAGATTTCAATTCTGCGTTAATAAATAGGAACTTTTTGTTTGAAACATTTTTTGAAGTTCGTGACAGATGGCGCTATGATTGGCGTAGGTAAGAAGTTTTTCCGATTACCTATGCTAATTTGATGTTAGTTTTGTTAAGTGACAATCAAAAATGTTAATGCTTTGTAAAAGGGAAGAGGGGAGCCTTATTAACCCCTCCCCCTTCCCCACACCGTCACTTCACCCCTACGGCCCATAACCTAGGATGGGAGCACGGAACCATTTTAGATTTAAACAACTGTTCAAAACCACGATTGAAGAAGTTATATTTTGTAAATTTTTTTTGTCTTTGATGGAAAATAGAAAAAAAATGTGAAATACTTTGATTTCACGAGTAAAGAACACATTGACATTCGAGATACGTTTAAATCTAAAATTAGGGGTGAAGTGGCGGTGTGGGAGAGGGGGAGGGTAAATAAATCTCCCCTCTTCCCTTTTACAAAGCATTAACATTTTTGATTGTCACTTAACAAAACTGACATCAAATTAGCATAGGTAATCGGAAAAACTTCTTTCGCCGATCATAGCGCCATCTGTCACGAACTTCAAAAAATGTTTCAAACAAAAAGTTCCTATTTGTTAACGCAGAATTGAAATCTGCATAATAAACTGGGGGGTGCTATTTAAGATTACGAATTTACCCCCCTCTCCACCCCCCGGGGGTGGGAGTGGGGACATTCTATTACCACCAAACAATAGAGTCTTAAAAAAATTTTTACACATATTTTTTCTTTTTTCAATGCGTTTTGTATTTCGCGAGATATTTGGGCGGTACGGGTGGTCTGAAACACCCTGTATATGTATTTAAGTGGCACAACGCGCTTATATTTTATTTGCATTAATACTTTAAATTTTGCACCTAATAAATCCTTAGAAGCGTTAAATATATTAATACTAGCATATATTTATTCATTTAAAAGTCCCGGGTTCAAGTATTCTTATACTGGCAACATTGTTAAGAATGTACGCGAATACTAGCATAATTACAGAATTCTATCGTAAATATCTGAGTTGTATAACGGTTGTATGTTGGAACGAGTAAACTTACTCGTAGCGTTGATTGAGGAATCCTTTAGTCATTGGGTGCATTCAGAGAACGTGAGCATATACAGCTACGCTCCCGATACACTACCGTAACCCCAAATAGCACAATATATTCCTAGAATATTCTGTTAATCTTCGATTTTCTCATATATATCTATTTTCTGATAAATATTCTATGTATATTCATATCATAATCGAAATATAGCAAACTTCATAGAAATATGCAATAGATATTCACAAATAATATATAGAGATATTCGACTTCATATATGCGTATCTTATTCCTTAAGCATATCTGTTGAATATTCTCACAAAATTATTCTTAAGATATCTTATTGATATCCTCTATATTCCACTGAAGAAGAGGATATTCTAAAATTATTCGTTATAAATATCACATGGAGATTTTGAAATATATGCCTAGAATATTCCAGTATCGCCATAAATATCTACCCTACTGCAATCATGATCATGGTACCCTGTACCCTCATCCCTCATTCCTCATGTCACCGCCATTTTTGTTTTATTTACATAATTACCTACTTCTTTATATGTTTTAATTCATGCGTGTTTAGGAAATTTTTAGTGGTTTGTGGTGCAATGTAGGTAACTCCTTCGCTATTATCCAAGTTTACAAAAATACGTGATTATATCCCTAAATAGCAATTGAATTCTCGAAAATGTAAGTATTCCATAGTTAGGTTATGTTCATTAATTAATGTGCAATTCCCTTTAAAATTTAAGAACAAAATCACTTCGTGCTACCTCACATGTGTAATAAAGCTCAGCATGATTCCAACAGGAATGGAGGCAATAACCTGAAAGATGTGATTAGATTAGAAGAATACTTGGTGCCACACTTATTGCAGATGAGGTGGTGGTTGGATATAGTATACTCGAGAGGAAAGGCAAAAAGGAATTTGGCTTATTGAGATTTAATCAGGTTTTTCGGTAAGCCCTACCTTTTATTTTTTAGCTAGTTACAATTTTTGCATTGTAGGTGCAGTTAGATGTAGTCCCCTAAGCAAAAATTCTATGAACAAAGAGGTTGATGTACTAATTGTTTGGTTGTCAAAAGCGATGTAACGTTTAAAGAGGTACGTAATTGGGTTTAATACTTCTATAAATTTTCAATACATCTTTTTTTAGAAATGAAGCATTTGGAGAAGTTTACTAGTTTATACTTACTTTATTTACATTATATCTCTTTTTAAGTAGCAATTAAAATTGTTGTACATTAATTCAACTATCATTATATCTATACTTACTGGATTACCATATTTTATTTCTAAATTGGAGTGAGATCATAGCAAATATACGAAAGATATATAATATTGCTACATACATATTCGAAGTATTTTCATGATCCAAACAAAAACGGTAGGTGTTGAGAAAAATTTAACTTTCTTACACTTTCATAACAGAAATAAACCAGTTCTTAACTCCTGTATTAAAGTGGATGAGAAAATGTTAACTTTTTTAAGATTTTAACTTTACTATCAAGAAAATTGTGCTTATTTGCTTTTGTTGTCGTTCAAATTGCAATAATTCAACTGTAAAAGTTTAAACATTCTTTTTTTTGCCTATCTACCTTTCAACACTAATGTGTTATTATCTGGCATTTAATTTTAAAGAAACTTTTTTTTTAAGTTGGATACCTTCACAAATAACTCATGTGTTAACATGCAGGAGGTAGGCAAACAATAAAGAATTATGTGAAATTATTGTAATTTGAACCGCAACAAAGTGCTTATTTATACCTTATGAATGTACAGTTCAGTTGCTGGATCTTTACCGATGTATGTTCACATACAACGACGTGCGTATCCGTTATTTGACTACTTTATTACTATTATAAAAACAAACAAGGGCAAACTGACTCGAGATTTGCAATTTGTCTTTGTTTTTAGTAATAAAGTAGTCGAATGACGGATACGCATGTCGTTGTATGTGAACATACATCGGTAAAGATCCAGCGGCCGAACTATATACATATTCTCAATATATACCTCAAATATCTAAACGGTTTACAAGGCAGATTCATGGAATATATATATAAGAGCATTTTCATATTCCATACATATCGCCACCAATATCCATATGATATACATGGAATGTTCCCATCTGACTTGCATGGTATATTCCAGGAATATATTTTCATAGGACATAGTTTGCTGCTATGAATATGCTATTCTTATTCATTGCATATATATTCATATACATAGAATATCTGAATATTCAATTTTGATATCCTGTGCATGTTCCTGGCATATGTTTGTGCTATTTGGGACAGTTCTTACGTCGTCTGAGGACGTAAGAACTGTTACGGTAGCGTATCGGGAGCGTAGCTGTATATGCTCACGCAGAGTCAGTAGATTAATAGAGTACCGCAAGCCTTTGACGCGACAAATGCCGCCCTGGCGGCCATTTTTAGTCCATATACATAAAATATACTTACGAAGTGCGTAATTTTTAATAAAATGCCGTGTTGTTGTGCTGTTAAGTGTATTTTTTTATTATATTCCGAAAAATTTAATCAAAACATCATTTATTTTACTGAGCGTGGCCTCTATGCGTGTAGTGAGTGAAGCGCGGAAAGGACTAAAAATGGCGGAGGTTGCGGTACTCTATTAATCTACTGACTCTGTGCTCACGTTCTCTGAATGCACCCAATGCTCGTAGGTATGTTGTATACAGCACGAAACAGCTTAGTCAGGTTACAAACTACTTGAGGACGACGCGATAGCAAAGACCCCTGATGCCCTGTAGGTACGACAATGGGGTCGTATATTACGGTAAGGTTGTCTATCTTTACTAATATTTCAATCAACGATATTATGCCAAATTCGGATTGCCCACATTTTTTCGAATTGGTTGTTATAAGTTTTTGTTACGTTATACAGAGTCCTTTAAAAGTTATGGACACTTTTATGTTAAAATCGTAGCTAAATCAACACCCGCGCCCTCTAGCTTACAGTACGTTACAGAAAAAGACAATTTCTTGGCTAATCGAGTTTCGTAATATGATCTCCTCATTCGATTACATTTCAATTATTTTCTCTTTTGTGTACAGGGTGGATCGAAACTCAAAACTTTCATTTTATTTCTTCTTTTAAATGGAACACTCTGTATTTAATAGCATAAATAGAATCTTTGATTATGTAGCTTTAATTTTTGTTAATCATTCCCTATACTCAAAGTTTATAAAAACAGAGTTATTTTGTAATATTTAGTGTAAAGTAAACTATAATAGTATATTAAAAAACAAGTTTCATAAGGTACGTTTTATGGCACGAATCAAAGTTTAGAAAACGAGTGGCGCAGCCACGAGTTTTCTTAATGATGAGTGCCATAAAAGCCTTATGAATGAGTTTTTTATACTATTTTTTAGAATTTGCGCCTTTTGCAAGCAATTTTAAATAAATATTTGACATTATCAAAATCTAGGGAATTTTTTAGAAATTGGAACTACTACTTTTCAAATTGTCAATTTAAAATTTATTTAAAGGTTAACTACAGTATTTGCTATGAATTAATTCGGTAAATACCAACTTAGTAAAATTAAATTGTACCGGTTTTATTAAAACACCCAAATGTCTATTAAAGCACGCAAATGACGTCATTTGAGTGCTTTAATAGGATCTATTAAAGCACTCAAATGACGCGAATTCTAAAATAAATTATTAATCTATTACGTTAAAACAAGCGTTGAATTTAACAAAAAATCATAAATAGTAAATACTGATATAATTTAAAGTAGAGAAACTAATTATTTATATCTACTAAATAAAACAAGACATCTAAAGTAGAATCCTAACCGTAGAGTATCAAATAAGAGAAGCAACGCCACGTTTAGTAAGGTGTGTTGCCTAACAAAATATTATCGAATTTACAACGTGTATTTGTACGCCACATACCTGAGGCGATAACTGTTTATTTACAAAAAGAACAACTACCTGGAAGTTTTGAAATTTAAATCAAAGATATCTCAATGTTGCCGAATCTTTGTCACATAACTTTCTATACAAAAATCTGCAACCTTCATTATTATTATGCTACCCGATATTTATTTTGGATACTTGCTTTGTTTAGAATTTCGGAGCTTGTAATGAAATATTTAAAACAAAACAATATCAAAATAATAGTTTTCAAAATTGTAAGCGTTCGTACAAAAAAACAACTTTTAAAATTTTTTACGCGCTCCTCTTAAGTCGATAGTCTTCGTAACTATCAATGTAGCTATTTTACAGAAATAATCAAATTAATATTAATCTTGGAAAAACGCTTGCGATTGTATTTCATTCCTCATTATTAATCGTATCAAAAAAAATATAAATTTTTAATTTTACCCATAAATAAAGAAAATAGGTCTTTACACATTTTCCAGAAAACGAATAAGAATTTTGAATTCATTCTTGAATAACTTTATAAATCACACCGTTCCGTAGGTCATTTAACAATATGATCAGTTTATCACAAGTAACTAGATCAATATAACAATTTGAATGAGAGCTCATAATTAAAATAACGACTTTTAATTATAACAAATCATTTAAAAGGAAAATTACAAATGTCAGTGGCCTCGCGATGAGACAAATGCTCAAAGACAGGACGGCGCAAAGGATTAAGATCAAATTTAATTATACAAAGAGTACGTAACATACAGGGTATACCACGGAACCCGTTCATTAGAAGTTTCTGGGGTCCCTTATTAGTTATGAATTTGAAACTTTCAGGTTAAGGATAACCCATAGCCTTCTTTTGTTCTAAAATATTTTCGATGTTGTACAACTTCCGGAAAGACCGGAAGTCGCCATTCATCTTCTTATTTTAAATGGAACCCCCTGTATATTATTGCATTTTTGGATTATACAATCGATTCTGCGTAACATTGTATTAGATTATCCTATACCTATCTTCAACGGTTTTTGAGATATTATGATTTTTTTGAAAAATTTGCGCTTTGCGGAGGGATGTTTAATAGCCCACCTTTTGCTCTTCTTTGAACGCAAAACATTCATACTTTACAAACACGAAGTAAAACCATAAGGGTTCACAAAATGCATTTGCAAACCTATCACAGATTATACAGGGCGTTCAAAATTAGTGGCAAAGTTAAAAAACTTCAAACACCAAAAAGTCATTTTTTTCAAATGGAACACCCCGTATATTTTTACATATTTGGAAGGCTATTTAGTTTACGCATCGATAAACTATAGGTATCCCTATACCTATCTTTAGCGGTTTTGTAGTTATGTATTAACACTTTTTATCTAATATTGATTAAAACTGCACTCAAAACCTATGCACATTTGAAAGTAGGCTGTGAGTATGCGAAAATAAAATACGGTAATGAACGTCTAACAGCGTTGAGTGCAAGAACAGGTCTCTAATTTTTTTGTAGACACCTGAACTCCCTTCTTTTGAGAACAAGTGTGCAGTTTTAACGTATTTTGAACAATCTTATGTAATTTAATAGTTTGCTCTCAATAAAAGGTATTATTATTATTATACTTCGGTTTTTATCGACACTTAGGCCAAGCCTGGTTAACTAACCGCACGGATCGAAATCAAGTAAGTATTATTATTATTATTATTATTATTATTAGTATGATTAGACAAACGAATGTTTATCTGGATGTCATGCTCATTAAAGCAAACAGGTGGTAAACAGTAAACAATTTTATAAAATGGAAGCAGTTAACGCATATTCCAATACTGATATTTTGAATTTATTTTATATCCATTAAAGTCATTTTTATTTGTTTGTTGTATAAATAAGATCATTAAATTCGTTTTGTAAAAGTAATTGTTTTTCCTGTTGTCATACTCACAGCCTGCTTTCAAATGTGCATAGGTTTTAAGTGCAGTTTTAATCAATATTAGATAAAAAGTGTTAATAACTACAAAACCGCTAAAGATAGGTATAGGGATACCTATAGTTTATCGATGCGTAAATTAAATAGCCTTCCAAATATGTAAAAATATACGGGGTGTTCCATTTGAAAAAAATGACTTTTTGGTGTTTGAAGTTTTTTAACTTTGCCACTAATTTTGAACGCCCTGTATAATCTGTGATAGGTTTGCAAATGCATTTTGTGAACCCTTATGGTTTTACTTCGTGTTTGTAAAGTATGAATGTTTTGCGTTCAAAGAAGAGCAAAAGGTGGGCTATTAAACATCCCTCCGCAAAGCGCAAATTTTTCAAAAAAATCATAATATCTCAAAACCGTTGAAGATAGGTATAGGATAATCTAATACAATGTTACGCAGAATCGATTGTATAATCCAAAAATGCAATAATATACAGGGGGTTTCATTTAAAATAAGAAGATGAATGGCGACTTCCGGTCTTTCCGGAAGTTGTACAACATCGAAAATATTTTAGAACAAAAGAAGGCTATGGGTTATCCTTAACCTGAAAGTTTCAAATTCATAAGTAGTAAGGGACCCCAGAAACTTCTAATGAACGGGTTCCGTGGTATACCCTGTATATAATTACATACTTAAAACAATGCAGTATGTACTTCAATATTAAAAACTCGGTAGAAAAAAGTTCAATAGATATACAAAATATTAGAAAAAGACCGTGACAGAAATTCTCGAGACCACTTCCGGGTTAATGTTGAAATGTAATAAATTTAATAATAACATTTTAATAATTAATGTAGGTACCTATTCCTTAAAAGTTAAAACCTTGTTCAGCACAATTTAACTTATCAGGGCAATCCAGCCATTAGTCATAAATGTGGCAACCTTGCAAATACTTTTAACAGACTTACCTACCATAAAGATTTCTGTAAATTTTCAATGGATGCCAATATTTAAAGTACATTTAAAGCAATGAATAATTATTCATTGATTTAAAGGGACGCGTAGTTTTGGCTACGTCTACGCGAGGGCCCGATCGTGGAGTCCTAGCGGACGAATTCTTATAGCTTATACGCATAAACCCTATACCACTGTTTCTCTTATTTAGATACTCTATCAGTATTTATTATTTATGATTTTTTGTTAAATTCAACGCTTGCTTTAACATAATAGATTAATAATTATAGTTTACAATAAATATTACAAAATAACTCTGTTTTTATAAACTTTGGGTACCTATAGGGAATGCTTGACAAAAATTAAAGCTACATAATCAAAGATTCTATTTATGCAATACCGCGTGTTCCATTTAAAAGAAGAAAGAAAATGAAAGGTATCAAATTCGAAGTTTTGCTATGTATGCAAATTGTTGTGAGGGTGGGTGGTGATGGTGGGGGGCCCCGATGTTACTTAGTGCGTACTACCATTGACTTTCTACACTATAGACAAACGGTGCAATGTTATAAATTCCCGACAAATATCGGAGCTGTGAAAGTGTTAGTGCGGAGCTGTGCCACCAAATCTTCACAGCGCCACTCTCGTTATATAAATATACGTCATAAATGTACGTCATGTTTACGTTAGCGCCCGTCCTATATTCTGATAACGTTACAAGAAATACAGTTACTTACTACGATCACAGAACGTATATTACGTTCTTTGCGTACTATGATAAAATCAATGGAATTTGCAGTGCTGTTACAAAACAACACCTGCAATTCAATCTCTTTATTTACGCTTCTTTCATGAACTTGCTTTGAAACATTTTCTGCTGTAGTTTTATTTGTTGGTGTCCTGTCCGATATTTTTGTACATATTTCCATTTCAAACCGCATAAATTTCACTACCATATTTACTTAAGAATAACCTTAGATTTTTTAGAGGACTTTTCAACATGTAAAAATACTCCTCCGTTGTTTTTGAATCGTGGGCGCAAATCTCAATAAAAATTCTCCCGAAATGTCTTGAAAAATCCGGGAGGAAATGCTCTAGCGGGGAAAGTCCATGAGAAAATTCCTCCTTTGCGTTTTGCACCTCTTGAAAATTTGAATTGAATTAAGCCAAGTCCTCTAAGTCAGAGTGTTTTTAAAGTATTTTTTATTATCGAGATTTTAATTAAAAAAAAAAGAAGAAGAAAATAAGATGTTCTCGCGGACTTTTCCCGCTAGAGTATTTCGTCCCGCATTTTTCCAGATATTTTCGGAGAATTTTTGTTGAGATTTGCGCCCAGGATTCATGAAAAACGGAGTGATGTTGGTTCTAAAAATTGTCTATCACGCTCTCAATTTGAGAGTAAGGAAGGAAGGAGTGGGGGGGGGGGGATTTAGGCTAAAGACGGGGCGGAAAGAAGATTTGGAAGAGTACAAAAAATGCTTTAGAGAAGGTGATAAGTGATAAGATGTACAAGAGCAAAAAGAACAAATGGATGACGAAAAAATGCAGGAGATAGAAACATGTAACAGGAAAAATGAATCAAAAATATACTGTATAGACTCATAAAAAAACAAAAACACAAGGTAATATAACTCAAAGAGGAATGAAAGACGGCAACGGGAAAGGGTGATGACTGATGAGAAAACAGGATAAGAAAGAAGATTAGAAAATAGAAATGAGTAAGAAAGATGAAGTGACGTGAAATGTATTATGTGGGGACTTAACCACCCCGGCAAACGGATTTGTAATTCCCGGAAAGGGATAGCTATTATATTCTTAACGAATGTTAAGCTGCAACAAAATAAAATGAACATCTCATTTTTAACTTAAACAAAATTAAACATTTCCACGTATTCCAAAAAACAAATAATCTTTTCGTGATTCGACGCCGATGAGGTAAGGTTTTTTCAAAAAACAAATTTTAAAAATTGATTTGTTGGTGTTAAAAAAAAGAACGCATTGCGATGAATTTATAAACACATTTTTCGAATAAACTATGTGGGTGGGAATAGGTATGTGACATCGACATCGTCACAATTATAACAAGTGTGAATGAAACGTCATTAAGCTGATGGTGCCTTTTATGTAATGACGTTCCATACTGAAAAAATCAATAATATTTGCATTCCAGTGTGTATAACAAGTTGCCTATTTAACACGTAGAGTGCCATGGTGGGTCAACAGTGTCCACCATTTGAAAGGAAATAATTTGTCTCTACTGGCCACGGTGGGCTAATGTTGTCCACCACACATTTATACAGTTCAGGCCGTGGTGGCCAGCGTAGGTCCACTAGAGCCACACTAAACATATAGGAGGTGACTTACAATGCTTTTAGCAATATTTTGATGTACTTGGTTTTTGTCCTGGTGGTCATTTGTTGTCCACCACCCTCAAAATATGAACACTGAATATTTATTGATGCTCTGACGTAACTATAACTTATTTTATGATTGATTATTGGTGACATGGTAAGTATAAAAAACACAAATATCCCCAAAATATTTATTTGTTTAATTTGAAACGTGGGTTTATAACATAGGTTAAACTCCTTGTGGCCGCGGTGGTCAACGCTGTCCACCAACTTTGTTATTGTTTTTTGTTTAATTCAAGTGAATTATTCTGACACCGGTTGGATTTTCTGCTATCTATGATCATTTTACACGATTATCAGCAAAAAAAAATTTTGGCCAGTAGGGACTGCCAAAATGACTTTGCATGGTGGCACTCTACGTGTTAACGCAAAAATTCACTAAATAGGAGTTTTCACTTTTCCCTATCTTACCGTTTGTCTATAGTGTAGAAAGTCAATGGTACTACTAAATGACATGTAAAACCGGCACTGTACAGCCCTCTTTTGCCATAGGTAGGTAGTACAATATTCACAATTCACAATTCGGTCCACCAAGCTTACAAAGTTGAAAATGGGCGTGTACGGCGCTACAAGTACAACCGCTCTTTCGCGTACAATAAAAAGAAAAAGTTTTAAGTGTTAATTTTAAATAATTGTATTTACTATTTGTGTTCAATATTATCATATTTGAACTCTTCCAGCATATGCATATTATTAAAATTACGTATTAAATCTAATTTAAATACACGAAAATGATATAATTCACAAAAGTCCAAAAATAAAATATTGTAGAGAAATGTGAAGAAAGGAGCGTTGCCAGTTGTACAATTACACCGATCAAGAAATAATGTGCTCAAATGAAATTTGCATAAATACGATAATACTAATATATTATGTATATTAAAACTGACAATAATTAATAGTCACTATGGTATTTTTTCAAAATGCCAATAATTCAATTTAAGAATCCAAATATTGGAAATAATAAGTTGCCGTCAACAGACGAAAAAATGGCAACAGGGTTTTTGTTTATCCTGAAACAGGGATTGATCCCTGTCCTGAAATTAAGTTGATAACTTTTTGTGGTTATGTTATTATTTATATATTTACAATTTACTGTGTTATAACATTAAAATTGCAATTGCCTACCTTGAATTATTGATTGAACAAAAGACGTTACGTTTGGGAATTATAATATTAACAGTTATTCAACAGAATTTGTCAATGAATTATTAAATATAATATTTTTACTCAATTTGAGGCCTAACCAACTGTAAGTTTTTAAATAATAATTGGTATGGGTTCTAATAAATCGTTTTCAGATTTTTATAATGTAGTTATAAATGGTGAGATGATCTTACTGCATAAGCATTCTATAATCCTAATGGATCTTCGAATCGCAGCTTAGCTTAAACAATGTTTTTAATTTTATACAAAACGATACAATGTTATTTGTTGCCGTTTATTATTATTTACTAGCAGAAAGTAGGTCCATGAATGACTGGCAATTCTTCGTAACAGGATGTGTTCTTAAATTGAAACTACAGAAACAAATTTCTAACTTCTTTTTTTACATTTTTATTGAAAAAGCCTTTTGAATTATTTGTATACTGTTTATATTTTACAAAGTACAGTATATGGTAACTATGTGTTAATAAAATGTCATTTGCGTATCGCATTAAATAGGTATGTAACAAGTTTTATTGAAATAAATAGATTTCTTTACTTATTTAATTTGAGTAAAAAAATGCACAACTAGTCTGTATCGCTACTTGCACATTCAGAAAGTGCATCACTGTCTTCATCTGAAGAGCCTGTATTGACACTGAAAGTTAAGGTTTCAACAGTATCGTCCATTAAACCGTCATTCTTCCACATTTCGTCTGCTACATGCTTCACATGAATGCAGTGCTTCGTCCAATCTGTCGCAGTTATTTCGGAAGACGCCTTTCGTACCAGTTGTTCAATATTGGCAGTGCTTTGTTGAACATTGTCACTGGCAACTTTATGCTTCATGAGACTCCAAATTTGTTCGATTGGGTTTAATTCACAATGGTACGGAGGTAAGCGTAAGACAATATGTCCATGTTGTTTTAGTAGTTCATCAACGTAATAAGTTTTTGTCACTGCAAACTTCTTTGTCATAGTAAGTAGCTCAGCTTTTCGCATGTCATCAGTTGTTGAAACACCATTGTTTTCTAACCATGTACGTAGTTCTTCTTTACGGTTTGCTTGTGTAGGTGGTTTATTTATCTGTACACTGTGGTAGGAAGCATTGTCCATGACAACTATGCCATTGGGAGGTAAATTAGGTATAAGTTGCTTTTCAAGCCACTGCATAAAGTTTGTGTGGTTCATATCATCATGATAATCACCTGATTTACATTTTGACTTAAAAATCAGTAACCCATTTGGTATGAGGCCACTTAAACCACCTGCATGAACTATTATGTGCCTCTGACCACTTCTATCACTTCGATACACGCCAGGTTCCTCTTCTGATTGCCAACACTTGCCAACGGTATATGAAGGGTGTATGTAAGTTTCATCTAAATAAGTCACTGGCTTCTTTTGGTGTCCTAGTTTTTCATTCTCGAGCAACTTTCTTAGATACCGAGACCGCCAGGCTACGACATCACTTCGTTCCATCAACAACTTTCTTTTATCGTGACACTTTTTGTATTTAAATCCAAGGGACAGTAACTGTTTCCGTAAAGTTTCACGTGCTCCTGAGAAATTTATTTTCTCCCTTAGATTCTCTAATAATACTTTTAAAGTAGGAACTTTATGGTCCACTGTGTAAATCTCGTGCACAGTTCGTCTTATAACACCCTGATCGAAAGCGTCCACAACAACATGATTTACAGCACCAGATTTTCTTTTCTTCTTTGGAGACCGTAACAAACTGTTTCCCGCTGCCAAACTTTCTTTCCGGATAGTTTTTATAACGCTTGTAGACTTTCCTGTAGCTGCAGCAGCTAATTCAGTAGCTTTGTCTAATGGAAATGTCCATCGGCCCGACAATTTTTGTTTATCGAAAAATTCGATAACGTTCCGGATAATATTCCTTGCTTCAGAATGAACAATCTTCCTTGATTTACCCGACATGATAAACATTGTAGTTCTAAAAGGTAAAAATAACATAAGACATAACCTCAAAAAAAATTTCTTTTCTTACCAGAAATACGCTGAGATGATCAAAAGGTGTACTGAAAAGTACAATTTAGCACTATTGCCAGAAAAATGTAGAAAAACCAAGTAAATTTAACAACTGCAGCGGAAAATACAAAACGTGAATGTTGCTGTAATACTTGTTCGCACGAATGTACGTTTAACTAACATTGTTTGTTATTGGTTGAAATATTGTTGCGCTTTGTCTTTCAAAAATTAGTTCGCATATTTTCCGGGGCTTTTGTAAGCTTGGTGGAGCGAAAACTAAACTGAACTAAAATAGTATAGTCCAAGAGCTGGCTGCAAAAAAGCTGGCCTATCGAGTAACAGCATGAAATGATTTTTAAACAGAATAAAAGACCTTTGAATATATAACAAAAGGAAGGAATATCCCTATAGTTTAGTAGACGGTAGAATGTAACGGAAGTTACGCAGGCTTTACGTCACAGTGACGTAACAGTAAACCATTTATGATTGGTCAAACGGGTGTAGCGTGCAGTTTGTCGATTTAAAAGTATAAAATTACCAGTAGCACAGCTTAAATACACACAGCTATAACACTCTCTTGGCGGGAACGGTTTGCGTCGATCCCTTCGCGCAGGCTTTATGCTCCGCCTCTTAGGGGAAAAGATGTCTTTGACGTGCAGTCGGGAATTGCCTTAGCAATCATAGGCGTACTTACGATTTGTAGAACTTTGTTTTAAAGGCCGCAATAGACGATCATAAAAATTGATGTAAAATTGATGTAAATTGTATGGAAAATACATGTAACATTCAAGGACATTCACTTGATAATACACGTTTATATTTTTTGTGAAAAATTATAAAGATACCAGAGTTAATGTTGGCGACCATAAATTCAAAAAGTAAACAAGTTAACTAAACTGAATGTAGTCGACGCACGCCACCTTTGACGTTGCAGTTCCTCCAACCTCAAGTTAACGCCACCTTTTACATTTCAAAATTACCATAAGTTACTGGAAATACACGTAAATGACCTTCAAAAATAGAACATGTTCTAATCGTCCAAAATTTTACATGTAGAAATACATGCAAAATACATGATTTTTTTTTGTCATAATACACGAAGTAGTACAGGTTACATGTAATTTATTTGTAAATTACATGTAAATTATGATCGTCTATTGCGGCCTTTAAGTTTTGTTTTGTAAACTCTAATAAAATGGGTGACAAAAAACCAACAGGACATCATCATATAATATCATATATCATAATATAAGACTTATTAAAAATGTAAGCTGCACAACTCTATTTTATTACCAAAACAGTATCCTTGAAATTGAACAGGTGCTCGGTACGTTATTTTTGTAGTCTGCAGGTTATGTAGGTTCTAATCCAAACAGCAATTTTCAACAAAATGAAAACATTTAATAGGTAATTGCAGCGGAACTATAAAAGTAGGAGAATGGTTGTGTGGTAAGTTACTGATAAACAATTAAACAATTGATAATTATAGAATTCAATTTATAGGTTAAACAATTTGCATCGAAGAACTCAACTGTCGAGCTGCATTATTTACACCTCGCAAGGCTACTACGTTTCATAATCATAATTTCTTATTGTTACCAATTCAGTAATATTGGGCAACAATATGTTGAACATTACATAGGAAATGTGTGAATTAACAGCATTTTACGACAAAATATATTGTACTTACATCATTGAAATACATTACTAATAGAAATTGTATTAAATATGAAATACACTTTTATTACAAATTGTAAGTTGTAGAAACTTGCTTGTCAAAGTGTTCTAAGACTTCTAATCGGAGTCACTTTCTACATCTTAGCTTTCAGAACAGTTTCCCACGTTAATAATTAGTTCGTCAACTGCGACGTCCAACATTTCTTCCTGTTTATACCACTCTTTTATGGTTTCTTTAGTATGTCGCACACTATTAGCCCATACAGTCTCATCACACTGCTGTAAAGCTTTGTTCCACATAGCAATTACGTTTTCATCTTTATAGCCATCTCGTCCAATATGCCTGTCATAATATCCCTTTGTGTGTGCCCATGCCGCCCATACTAATTCTATGGCATTAAACTCGCAGTGATGTGGTGGTAAACTTAATACTTCGTGTCCATAGCTTCTAATTATTTCATGTATGTACTTACTTCATACCTTTTTTGTATTTAAAGTTACTTAATTAGACCATACAGCTCGGTTTTGAATAGTGTGGAAATAATAGAGCAGCACCTTGTACAAATCCTCTGGCAGATCCAGCGTGAACAACAATGAATCTCTTGCCATCATAGCCTTCAGGTTTTCATACACTCCTAATGTCTTCATTCTGCCATGATTGTCCCGGATTTCCTTTCGACTAGATCCACCTTTCATTGAGTTTCATCCATAATAATACAACTTGCAGACGATTCGGTGAATTGATCTCTTTAATGTATTGCTTAAGAAATTTAATTCGCATTTCTGCAATGTAACTTTTAAAGCTCTACGGTTGGAGTCTTTTTTTAATTTGAATCCTAGCGACTGGATTGCACGGTGAAGACTTCTGTCGCTTACTAAATATGTGGCTATTACGAATTTCTGTATTTAAACTTGCAACTGTGGCATGCTTTTCTGTAAACAAAATGTAGTACCTACGTCAAACATCTGTAAAACACTGTGAAACTGTGATGTAATATTACTCACTTTGTGCATTCATGTTGGATAACGTATTCCTTATGCCCATTTTGGATATGTTGCAGGTAGATCGTCTGATTTTAGTTTCTTGCGTGGTCGTTTTTACCCGTACTTGTTAAAATTAAAACAGGGTTAGCTGCAGCTCGAAACTTGATATTTCTCACCGTCTTCTCAGATATACCCAAGCACAAATTAATTTCGTGTTTATAGGTTTACTCTTTCTATTACATTTGCTTATTCAATACCGTATGTCGATTTCGTCAAATGCACTGCGAATGTTCACCATCTTTTATTTAATTCACTGATTAATATGAGAAGGCACTGAAGGCAGTATAAACAAATTGGATAGCTAGTTCAGGCATTAATGACGTAGCGGTAAACACTCCTGGCGAGGACTGTAGATTCAAAAAATATCATAATCCAATAAATTTTAAAATTACCTACTACTACGGTACTGTCAGGAAGATTGAATAAATAATCATTTTAATCCGGCCCTGACTTTTCCCCTCTGTGCGACAGAGACAGCAAGGCTTCTGTCTCGCTTACTCGTAGACCGCCACATCAAAGGTGCCGCCGAGAGTTGGCTAGCTGTGTGTATTTAAGCTGTGCCAGTAGCGTAGAATTCATTATACGGTTAAGAACATAGAGAATGTGCAAAAAATTAGAAATATGCATACCAAATTAATTATGTTTAAAGGGCAATAAAATTTAAAAAAAAATTTATGCATTTTATTTTGTTTACAGCAGGCGCGTAAACATACAAATGTTGGATTTACGACCCTGCTTAACAGTACACCAATGACTCGACGGAATACGTCACAGTAGGTAGCCATATTGGTAAACCATTAATGTTACTCATTTTGCCATATACATGTTCCTTCCTTTTGTTATATGTTCGAAGTAAAAGACACTCGGCCTCCCCTTTAACCAATTTAATGATGAATATGATCAGTTATACGACATGTTTCGGAACTAAACCAGCTCCATTATCAAGCAATGATTAAATTATGAAAAATTGATGGCTAAGGGGATTTTCCATCCCCATTGCTTGATAATGGATGGAAAATCCCCTTAGCCATCAATTTTTCATAATTTAATCATTGCTTGATAATGGAGCTGGTTTAGTTCCGAAACATGTCGTATAACTGATCATATTCATCATTAAATTGGTTAAAGGGGAGGCTGAGTGTCTTTTATTATGTTCCTGGGAATCCCTTTTCGAGTCAGAATCCCTCAATATGATGATTTTTAAAAGCTAGTACTTACCTATACAGACCATCCATAAAATCTTTGGCTGCATGGGCGGAACTTGTGCAGAAATTCGCCATGTCCTCTCTCCTGAATTTTTTTTGGCACGTTACTGTACCTATCGAGTAACAGCTTCAAATTATTTTTAAAATGTAGCTTTTATATAGTTAAAAAGAAATAAAATGTCTGCCTTGTTAAATCTTGTGCGATACCTAGACAGACAACTTTTTTTTAATTTTTTTTTGGCACGTTCCTGTACCTATCGAGTAACAGCTTCAAACTATAACCAAATTAAAGTTTGAACATAACTCTATAAGAAAAATTATTTCTGCCTCGTTAAATCCTGTGCTAATGCCTTGGCAGAAAACATTATCTTTCTCAAAGTCTTATGGTACCACTAATACAACTTATCATAGAAGTACTTAGGGATAAACAAAGAATCGTCCAATGAACAATTATAATGATTTCGACAAAATAATTTTCTAATATAAAATATTTAGTAATAGTATATACAGGGTGTCTCACGGTGACCGTCGGTTAGAAGTATATCAAGAACTGTAAAAGCTAGAAATTTGAAATTTTGCACATGCGACATGCCGTGTTTAATCTATTAAATAAAAATATTTTCCAAATGGCAGCACTTCCGGAAATACCGGAAGTGAGCATCAACGTCTTTATTTTAAATACAAACCAGGCAATTTTTTTTCACATTCTGATGTGTCATAAAATGTTTAATAAGTATGCTTAAAATAATCGGCGTATCAATTTTGATTGTTGAGAAAAAAAATTTTTTTCACTGAAAAATGTCAAAATCTTGTTTAGGAAATAAAATTGAAAGTCGAAAGTGGTAAAAGTTAGGGAAATGGGATTTTAGGTTCTCAATGTGAAAAGATTGAGACACAATTGTCTGTAATGGATAATAAAAGATTGCCCGCGGTTACGTATCTATTTGACGTTATTTCCATACTTAAGAAAAACTTTAAAAAGTCTCTTTTTTCAAATAGAATGCCTATTTAATTATCAGTCCGTTCGATGCAGAGATAAATTTCCTTTAAGGGGGTTCTCTCACACCAGAGAAGTTTCTCAGGGGAATGAGGGGTACATAATATGCAATAGAAAGAGGCATGTCCCATAGCATTCGCAAACACAACGACAGCTTACGGATATCCACGATGTCGTATAATTCCTTAATTCTTGTGTTTATTCAGAGCCGGCTTATGCAATGTGCCCAAATGGAACAAAAATACATATTAATTTTTTAATGCAAATATTGCTTCTGCTGAATCCTCTAAATTCCTTCATAATTTGTTTAGGTTGTAAATTAACACAATGCCTCTACCTGAGTTGTAATAATAAATTGAGAGTGAGATTTTGAAAGTACTCTAACAGCACTAGAACGTATGCATGTAGAAAGAAGTATTACCGCCTTTTCCTGTTTGGCACGTAGGGAATCCCCCCCCCCCCCCCCCCCCCAAGAATGACAATGAGCTTTTACCTGATTTTAACGTGTTTACCGTAATTTTAACGTATCAAAAGTTTAACATTATTCAGGATTTAATTTCTGTTATGAGATCAATCAACCGCTTACATGGAACACATGAATAAGCAAAACTAATAACTATATTGAATAATATTGTATTACTGACACAGTGAAATACATAGGTATTTTATTTTTGTTTCATTAGCAGTATTATTCTATAAATAAAATGCACTTTTACAGACTCGAGCCGTGAAAAATGAACCATAACACAAATTATTATACCTACCTGCGAAATAAAGTAGATAACCCTAACATAAATTAAAAATAGGTAATAAAAATGTTTATATAACAGAACGGCGTATACCAAATGAATGGAAAACTGAAAGAAAATTAATAATCCAATGTGACGGTCCGTTGTCGGAGAAACTTCTTCTGTCCCGCATACTTTTTTTAGTTCGAGCACGGGTTCGAGTGAGATTTACTCGGACTGTATGTGGCGAATTAGTAGTAGTCCAGGAATTTTAGCACCAAAAACGGGTTCGCTCCGCAAAAAATCCTGATAATTGATTTTTCGATTGGATTATGTGAGAGGGTGTCCCCTAAGTATAAAACCAAGTTTGTGTCGTCTGACACGGCGAGCGTTAGCCGCCATCTTGAAAAACGTCTTTTGGCAAATATCTAGGAAACGGTGAGTTTTACGATAAAAATTGTAAGGACCTTTTTTGTGTAGGATAAAATTGTCAATCTTTTCTATTTCAAACTTTTCCCTCTGTTGTAAATATTTGCCGAGATATAGTCAATTAAAAAAACAAATTTTGGTTTTTGGAGAATATCTCGATAATTTTTGGAAATACGAAAAAAAAGGGATAATGAAAGTTGTAAAGTATAATATTTTCTACAGTTTTTATATAGAACTTTTTTTCGTTAAATCGATAGTTACTGAGTTCTAGCGCAATGAAAGTTACCGTCAGGTAAGCGGCAAGTAATGCAGGAGGTAATTAGTGCACGTCGGTGCGTTCTTTAACAATAAGGGTATATGGATATTCAATTATATAAATAATATATGATAATAATAATTATTAATATATATGTATTAAAATATACTCAAGCTGGCGGGCGGTTTTTTATTGCTTTTTATGGAGGTAATAAAACCGAACTGTCCATCGACTATCTCCGAAACAAGAACTTTGGCAAGTTAGCTCGGAACGCCAAGCTCAACTAGCGATTCATACCACCGACGCAGGATGCAGCCCGTTACCATTCCTTCAGAATGTGTTATCAAGTCCAAAGTTGGCTGGGGGGTCACCATGACCCGGAAGAATGGAGCTGGAAGCGCGCTGCGGATCGCTTATCGCCAATTAGAATGGAACAGTTCCCGCCCCGCAAAATTTGCTGCAAATATCTTGCAAATGCAAGACAAATTGGGGAGCTGCCTGCGGATGCCGAAAGAGTGGCTTGAAATGTTCATCATTTGTTCAAATTGCAGTGGCCAAACATGCGATAACGCAATTCCTACAGTGGACGATAGCGACGAGAAGGATGTTGAAAATGAATCTTTCATAGATTCATTTGCTGTTTCTGACTTGAGCATGGAAGATGAAAACTCGCAAATCGAAAATCTCTCTTCCTGTTCGAAACAAAGAAAATTGTTTTAATCAATCATCGACCTTCAAACTTCGACAAGAACAACTCTTTTATTATTATGATGATGGTGCGATCCTAATTTGTAAATCGCGACTCAAATCACGCAAATGATAACGAATATGAGTGAGTGAATACATTTTCATGTCTTTTGTAAACAATTTGTAATGTTTTTATTGCGCAAACATTCCTCCTATCGCCCATATCCTTGCTATTCATGATAAATATTGTTGTTAGCGTCTCTATTATAAAATTCATCGATTACACTTTTTGTATTAGTGTTCCAAAAAAAACAATTGACCTATACAAATTTTTACATATCTTTGGGTTTCTGAATAAGTAGATTCAATAAATGAAAAAAAAAATTCCGTCTGTCGTCTGTCCGTGCACATTCCTTGCAACGCTCTAAACTCAGAAACTATATTAAAGTTATCGAAATGCTGTTTTCGCCAATCGATTGCATTCGGGCCAAGGACGAAAATGCTGATATTACCTTTGATGAGGTCACTTCCGGTATAAGCTAAAATGGCGGCACTCATTTGTTTTATAAGATAAGTTGCAGTTTCTTTTATGTAGTTTAAAAGAGTATTTTTTCTGAATTCAGCAATATATATTGTGCTATATTTATTTTTTGAAAAAAGTGTTAATAGGAGGGAAGTCTTGTGGCAACTTTCCACAATTTTTTTGGCATGCTAGCGTATCGTATTACCAATAATCGCTGTATACTTTACCTGACGGCAACTAATATTGCGCTAGAACTCAGCAACTATCGATTTAACGAAACAAAGTTTTATACAAAAACTATAGAAAATGTTATGCTTTACAACTTTGGTTATTCCCTTTTATTCGTATTTCCAAAAATGATCGAGATATTCTCCAAAAACAAAAATTTGTTTCTTTAATTGACTATATCTCGGCAAATATTTACAATAGAGAAAAAAGTTTGAAATAAAAAAGATGGACAATTTTATCCTATGCAAAAAAGGTCCTTACAATTTTTATCGCAAAACTCACCGTTTCCTAGATATTTGCAAAAAGACGTTTTTCAAGATGGCGGCTAACGCTCGCGGTCTCAGACGACACAAACTTGGTTTTATACTTAGGGGACACCCTCTCACATAATCCAAACGAAAAATCAATTATCAGGATTTTTTGCGGAGCGAATATCTAAAAATCCTGGACTACAGCATCGATAGGTATTTTTTTCTAGGTGGCATGATACAATGAATAACAGATACAGGTCCCACAATTTAAGATGATTTGGAGGTCATATGCGCATTCGTTCGTTTTCAAATATTCAACTCGCGGCAATTCGAGAATTTCAGTAATTTTAAGCTGTTGTACTTGACGATTGTTCCCGAACGCGATGACGTATCTGCGCGACCCGAATCATCTTAAATTGTGCGACCTGTATGATATTGCACACCTAGCGCTGACCGGCTGACGTCACAGCGAGAGTAAAAGGCGCGCGAGTGTACCTATATGTACGCGTACATTTTGGTAGGTTTTTCATTGTTTTCATACGGTCTAATAGCGGTAACCAGTACAAAACTACTTCGAAACACATAAGACGTTAAAGTACGTCAACACGGGAATTCAAAATGATTCCGTTGCGATTAATTTAATGCAAATCGTGAATTTGTTGATACTCCTCTTCTTCTTTCTTCTTAATGATTAGTTTCCTTACATAGAAGGCCTTCTGTAGGAGTGAGAATATGAAACCAAAGAACAGCTTATTCTAGTAGTCGACGTTTCGGCAACTTTGTTGTGTTGCCTTCCTCAGGACGTAAAATAAAGGTTTCACTTTGCATTTTTGGGTTTGCCTGACTAACACAATTTGTTTTACTCTGTACAATTGTTAGTTTAACGTAATTTATTGTTAATTTAAATTGTGACGTTTTTTGGTTTTGTGTGGATGATGTCGTTGGTGTCCTACAAAAATATAACTAAAAAAGAACCTTTATTTTTCGTCCTGAGGAAGGCAACACAACAAAGTTGCCGAAACGTCGACTACTAGAATAAGCTGTTCTTTGGTTTCATATCCTCACTCCTACAGAAGGCCTTCTATTCTATGTAACGAAACTAATCTTTAATGCAAAAACGGCCCGTTTTCCTTGCACTTTCAAGATAATAGTGTGAACGGAAATTAAAATTCGAGTTATTAGTCTATGAAGACAGAAATGGTCGATAACTTAAAAAGAATACGATTCCCGTACTGAATTTAAAATTTTAAAAGGACATGCATCGTGTTAGAAAGAAATGCCGATTCACGTCAAGTTTTAACTTGAAGGCCACACCTTTTTGGGCACTAATGTCATAAATGTCAGATTCACCGCCCCTTCCTCTTAGAGATACCCCTTCATATTTTTAAAATGGCTTTGGGTATCAAGTCATACCTCATTTTAAGGCTGGTAAATCTCTATTCAAAATTCAACCATGTTTTACCCTTTGATACCAGACTTCCATTATTATTTAATCGTTGTTTAAATCGGAAGAAATGAGCAATAAGTTGAACGGCTGGAAACCATTCTGGTAGCAGTCAATTCGGATGCAATTTTAATTAATAAACGACTTGGAATTAGGAGAAGATGTGCTCTTGGACGACCAAGTTAAGAAATTATTTTTTCGTTCAAGATTGTACCTTCGAATGAAAACAGAAAGTGAAACATTTAAATAGACTATGAAAAGATGAATCCAGATCAAGGAAAAGAAGGTTTAATAAAATTATACAGGGTGGCCCAACGAAAAGGTAACAGACGGGTTTCTGGCCAGAGGGAATTTTTTTTTGGGAAACGCAAAAACACGTCAAAAGTGATACGTCATTTGAAAGGTCTTTCTGTCCTGAATTCAGTGCACTAGTTTTTTTATATTTTTTTTATTTTTATCCAAAAAAATTGAAGTTCCAAAATGGAAAATGAGGAAAGAGATTGAGGCATTTAAAAACTCAAAAAAGCTCGGACAGGTCATTGTTTTTTCTTAGAGAAGCTATAGGTACTTTTACTGCTATTTGACAACATTGTTTCACCCCTTGGGTACAGGGTAAACAACCCTTAAATTTTTAAATAAAAACAAGGGTTAATTTTTTCTTGTGCTAATTAATAAAACCAGTTTATGCAAATTCAACCCTTATTTTAATAAATGTTCGAAGTGTCTGCCTTCAGCTTCCATGTAATTATACAGATTTTGATTAAATAGTGCCTCCTGATCTCACCCCATTAGATTTTTTTTATGGAGTCATGTAAAGAGTAAAGTTTTTTCCACTGATCCGGAATCTTTGGAGGAGTTACATGACCGTATAGTACATGAATGCCGCCTGATCACTCCTCAAATGTTGCAAAATGTACGGGAACGATTTAATGAAAATTTGTACTACTTATTGCATGGAAGCTGAAGGCAGGCACTTCGAACATTTATTAAATTAAGGTTGAATTTGCATAAACTGGTTTTATTAATTAGTACAAGAAAAAATGAACCCTTGTTTTTGTTTAAAAATTTAAGGGTTGTTTACCCTGTACCCAAGGGGTGAAACAATGTTGTCAAATAGCAGTAAAAGTACCTAGCTTCTCTAAGAAAAACAATTGACCTGTCCGAGCTTTTTTGAGTTTTTAAATGCCTCAATCTCTTTCCTCATTTTCCATTTTGGAACTTCAATTTTATTGGTTAAAAATAAAAAAATAAAAAAAAAACTAGTGCACTGAATTCAGGACAGAAAGACCTTTCAAATGTCGTATCACTTGCCCCATTATATCCCTATTTAAATTTTAGGGGTTGTTCTCAAAGCGCTAAGGGATGAAATCACTTCAGGTTGAAAATCATGGCGAAAGTTGTCCCCCTTGATATAAAAATTGAAGTGTTTTTGCGTTTCCCAAAAAAAATTCCCTCTGGCCAGAAACCCGTCTGTTACCTTTTCGTTGGGCCACCCTGTATATTAACATCCTTTGCCAATTAGGTACATTTTCTACCAAACTACAAACAAAAAAGAGGGCATAAATGACTTAATTACCAGCAATAAACATGTAAAAATGGGTGGTATCGATGTATAAAAATGTGTCATAAGTAATATACTGCTTACATTACATTTTGTTGTTGGTATACAAAAATGCAGATTTTCATAAATTATAGCGTAAATATTACACGCGCCGTATTAGAAATATTAAGTTGCACTCTCGTAGTGACGTCATACGCGGAACGATCATATCTTCTATTTCATTGTATCATGGCTAGGTGGAGTTACTTCCTTGAGGTAGAAATCAGCAATGCAGCCCTGTATTAAAAAAATCATTTCTCAGTTATGGTTGCGCGTTTATGTACAATTTTTTGTACACAATAAGAAAAAACTATGATGAAGGGGATACGCATGCTTTTTTTCAGGTTTTTGATTCATAACTGATAATAAAATGATGACGAAAATGAGGTATTTTTGGTTCAATGTTTTTGCATATTCAGCAAAAATCTTCCAAAAAAAGTATGCGTATGCCCTCAAGCGTTCTTTTTTCTACACCCACACCAAATTTGAAAATGATTGGCCAGTCAACAACAAGGGAATGATTTTTCTAAATGTAGTCTACAAACACAGTGCGAGAGAACCGCCTTAAATTGATATACCATGTTCCTATACTTAAAATCAATGATTACGGAGTTATTTACATTTTTCTATTTAAATTTATAATTACGTACTTTACAAAACATGGTTGGCTTTGAAAATGTTCAAAAATGTTTTAATCAATTGTTTCTCATGTTTTTATTTTTATTTGACAGTTGTCAGTTAGCTATCAGTTTGAAAGTTTACGCTACATTTACGTTTCTTATTTTATTAGTGTTATCTGTTTGAATTTTGATTTTTACGCTTAATTGATATTTGTTTTTAATTGGGCAATGTGGAATACACAAATGCTGATATTCTACATTTGTTTTACATTCATGGCGAGTCTGCTCGTGTTATTCTTCGGACCTGCAGAACCTTTAACGAAAGATATCCGCATTTGCCTGCAATGATAGAACAAAAATTCAGGATGATTGAAAAGAAATGTCTAAAACTACATTGGAAAAACAAATCCCAATATTCACTCCGATATCTTTCAAGATGGCAAAACAAAAGCCTACTTAATTGACTAATTTCCTCATAAAAATGTCAATAGCTCGGAAACCGTTAGTCTTGATCAGACTCATACTACTTTACATTATTTTGCACAGCATTTAACAGAGAATTCCTGTGGAAACTAGCTGCGTTTAAGATCAAAAGCGAAACATTCCACTGGAACAAAGAAACCACGTTGAGGAAGTCTTCTGGAAGCATGAACCGAAAAGATCATTGGCAGTGATGGTGCAGTCTTGATTGATCGCCGAGTAAAAGTTTTAGTTATTGCTAGAGAAATACAAATATCAGAAATACTTAAGTATTTTTAATTCTTTGTAAATGTTTTTATTCTTTACGAGGATTTGGAAATGAGAAAGTCTCGGCACGATAAAATATCAAGAATACCAAGCAGTTCAGCCGGAACAAGAACTGTGTAGGCGACAAGTTTGCGTGAAGAATTTAACTGTTTTATTTACTACCAAGTTGAACAAGCCCTCTGGGAATGTGACCTCAGTAGGTACATGACTGGGACTGGGAAATCGTTACATAATCGCGACGTCAAAATGATTCTGCAAAAATAGACTTATCTGATGGTATCGAAAGACTAATCATTATTAAGTATTTTCAATTAAGACAGTGAAAGGTTTATCTTTTATTTTTGTAAATAATAGACAATTAAATAACAAGATTTGATAAGACGGGAACGATGAGACGAAAATTACAAGTCACACCTAAAATGGAAGATCAAATGATAACGATGAAATTAATTCCACGTGGCTAAATGTAGGCGAAGGTATGTCGTCACCATCGCCTTGAGAAGATATCTCAATGATACACAAAGCCGCACCGAACAACCTTTTTGTCTTAAGCGTGTGCCTGTGCCATTCCCTACACATCAGACATTGCATCCATTCTTCGTGAAAGCTTCTAATTCTAATTGTTTCTCTTTTTACCAATTATTCAGTTCTTATAGCTTTCTTTATCATAGGATGTCTTTGCCTTACCCTTGCAGATGTTGAAAAGGGCCTTATACTTCGTGTGGGGTGGTAAGCTAATGGTGTGTACGCACTTTTCATTCATGTAACTAAGGACACTTTCTTGTCATTAAATTCGCCCTTTTTCACCTCCTACTGAAGGTACGTAGGTACCTTATTTGTACCAGCATAATGTTTCTATTCTATGCATGTTGCGACAATACAACTGATGATCTGTATGGAGACGCTCCTTTGGTGCAGACCGTGATCCTTTAATAATAATAATCATGAAATGGATACATGGTCCAAAGAGGCACATGATTCAATTTCACTTCTATCACACCATCAAAACTTGTTTTTTGTAAATGCGCACAATGGTTACATAATCAATTTTTCTATAAAAATGGACTTTATCCACCGTTATCACAAATCTGATCTTTAATTTCAATTAGGTAAGATAGTACCTACGGTGGTATTAAGTGTTTACGTCTAATTTTCGTAAATAGTGCGCTGTAGGTATTACAAAATTTTAGATAGTAGATAAGCAACGATAATAAGAGGCTATGGGAAAAACGATGCTAAATGCATGTTTAAAATGAGATTTTTTTAACTTTATTTACGAATAATGAAATAAATTCATAATTCTGAGTCGACTCTTGCTGGAAGGTTCACGGTTGCCCTTGGAAGGCTGTAGCCGGTACGCTTTCGATATTGTCAATAGTATTTTCATATTTTTTCCACCCAATTTGGTTTGCACTGTAATGAATGATAATGATTGTACATGTACGTTGGCGGGTCAAGAACCTTATAGTGCCAATGGTTTTTCATGAACTCTATGTATTACATTTCGAAAAATAAACAAAATGCTTGGAACAGATTTTGAAAAAATCTATTTTTAATTTTTGACCAACTTTGGGCATCAATAAATTGGCCACGTTAAATTTTTGTTCATATACACGTGTGTATATGCACGGGAAAGTAAAAATTAGCCACTTCAAACTTTGAATCGTTTAGAATTAGAAACTTTGTTAACATCGAAACTTTGCGAACGTACTACTTTGCACGTGTTCATGTTTATGCCTCATTACATAATAGAATAAGTAACAGTTGGGGTAATTCCAATTGCTTACCGAAAATCCCAATACCTTTGCCAAAAGCGTATACCTACGTATTGCGTAAGTACAATGACATTTTCGCCTTATAACGGACACTGTAAAGAGAATTAGGTACTTATTCCACAAACTAAAAACTTTAACTGTGATAGATGTGTTGGGTCCATGCCTACTCCATAATGACGAATGAATCACCAAATGGGGTAGCACCAGAATTAAATTGACGAGGTCAATATTCATGGGGAAGGTTGCGTGTTATTGATTGACCTCGTCAATTTAATTCTTTAACTGTGATATCTTTAGTTTTGACATGGGTACTTAGTCATTATGATTTTTTCGTAATTGGACGCGTTTCACATTGTGAAAAGTCTGACGGAATAAAGATCATTATAATAATATTATTAAACTATAAATTTTTGGAAGGGCAAAGGCAACTATGGTTTCGATTTAAAAAATGCAACTTTGCTCTCGATTTTTAAAGAGGCAGAATTCAGAAACGATTCAAAAACGAATTACAACATTGAATTTTCCGTAAAAGGACGTGCGGCTTGTTGACTTCAAAACGTTTTATATAATATGTATACAATATTCGTTTGTGTCCTTGTTAATTTGACCGAGAGAATGACGGTATAAAAACTAATAAAGCTTGTAGGTTGTTTATTACGAAAACATGGCACAAATATCAAATGAGGAAACATTATATTGATTTAAATTGGATGTAATAATAATTGTAGATTTCATTTTGTTAAGAATACAGGAGCCTTGAAATGAATTATAGGTATTTAGGTACATATTGTATCGGTGTCCTACAGATAAAATTTGTTATTTTCCTTTATTCGTTATTTGTTCATTGTCAAGATTATACTTATCAAATGCGCGATATGAATATTAGGGTAATGTTATAATGTACAATTCTGTCTTTACGGACCTTATCCGAGTGATTTTGATATAACAACGTAGATAGTTGATACGATGTATTTCAGTCCTTACGTAAGGGAATGAATTGACTTTAATTTATTTATTACAAAATTGCACCTTTACCACTTCACTATAACTAATTAACTATACCTACCAACAGAAATAATGCAAACAAAAAAAACAAAAACAAAACAAAGGAATAGACAAGTGAGTGTTCTGTGGAATAGACTTTCCTAATGGAACGTGCATCTATAAAGCAAATTCTAATAAGCTAACCAAGGCAATCAATACTAGTATAAATTGTTGTGAACCCTTGTACTATCTATATCGTATAATACCGTGTACGTACTACGTACAATTTTACTCAAGACACTAGCTTGCAGGTATAGTGATGTACCTACTGCTGAAACTGTAACAGCAACCATACCTGCGTTTGAAAAATATATTATTTTTAGCGCCAATCGTTATGTAAAGGGCACAACAAGTAGAAAGTCGGTAAATATGTAAGCATTGAACTCTCTGCAAATCTACAATGAGTGATTCTACTGTCCTATTTGAATTTGATCCATAGATATAGATTCTGAATTGACCAAATCGCCCCTGCCCTCCCTTGCTAATTAATAACTACTACAGAATGTTCCAAAACTTTAAAGAGATGATTGTATCATTGCTGTTGTAAAATAATGACTTTGAGAGGCGCGTAGAAAGAAAGAGAGATTCCAGAATTTCTAGACAACGTTTAATAATTTAGCAAATTTACAAGTATCTAACTATAATTTATTTCACCAAGCCTCCAACTCCAACACACGTGTGCATAGTTACATTGACAAGATTTCATATAGGTACATAATGTAAGATTTCCACAATAGTACTAATCGGAATCATTCCACATAGGGTTAGGTTGCGCGTAACTGCAAGCGTTTTGAATTTTTCCTACCTTTTCAAGAGACGCAACGTCGAAACGGCGTTACATTTGAAGATGTCATTTTCCGCGGAAGCTCTGTAGCTCCAAAGCGCCAAGGATGTGTTTGGGGTGAAATTGGAAAACAATACAAAGAATGTTCCAAAAATGTAGTATCGTCATAGGAGATAAATGATTACCTACGATAAAAAATGTAGCCTTTGTTAATTTATGAACTGGCGCAAAATTACTTTATTGAGTGTATCACTCAAGTTAAAGAAATGCATTTTAATGTTAAGCAGTTAAGCTATAGATTATTATTAGAGGTATTATCGAAGGAAAAAGTGGGTCGTGTAAATATTAATTAGGTACACTTTAAACACTTGGTGGTTGGGTTTCTTATCGTGGAATATCATTTATCTATTATACGATAAGACCTACTCGGCACTTAAGGTTACCTATAAATACGATCGCGTTATATTCTGGAAACAGAAAACGCAAACAGCCATCATGAAAACAATTCTTGTACTTCTGCTTATTACCATTTTATACATGAATTTATCAGTAGTTTCTGGATGCAAGTGCACAAGTGCTAGCTCGTGCGGTCCAGGTTACGCTCCGATGTGAGTATATTAAATTATAATAAACACGATTTATTAACATTGTGTATTGCAGCATCCCTAATACATGTAAAAAACCGCGACTCCATATGAAATGTTGTCCGGTGTACGATGATGATTAGGTATTAAGGTGTACCCAACAGATTTACACAGCGCATTGCAATCGTTTGCAAACATTTTGCTTTGTATAATGTAATGAGAATTTCTCAATATAATTATAGTAAATATGACTTTTTTTATTTCGAATCACATGCAAATGATCCCCAAAAAATGGTTTGTGACACCATTTTTGAATCTTCTCTAAAAGGTTGTAATTAGGTATTGTTTCTTCTTGGTGTTCCAAAATTGATGAGTAGCTAAATTATTTTGCTTTTTTCATTCTCTAAAATTTTCTGTTTCGACAAAAAACTGATAGGTACCTAATTGTAAAAGAATACATTACCATAAAGTGGGGTTACTTTGCTCCATTTTATGTACAAAATTCGTAGGACTCTCTAAGAAAAAATGAATTTAAGCCAATAAGTGCATCATCGGTTGATTTGGCAGATATAAAGGATGAAATATGAGTATTCTATTTATTAATTAAATAGAAAACAAATGTTTAACTATTTTTTTTATAAGATAATATCTAAAATCTAGGCAACCATGGATGTGATGGTAGTAACAGAGAGCGTTGCGCGCGCCATTCCATGTGACAGACAGGGATGCAGAGCGTTCTTCTGAAAGAAAACGGATTTAACAGCATCGCATCGGGCCCCGATTTAGCTAGGCAACCCATTTGCAATTTATCGACCTATATATTATCTAAGTTATAATCTTTGTCATCGTCAAATAACAGATGAGGGTATATATTTCTAATAACGTATCTCGTACTACTACAACATACTACCATAATGTTACAAAACAAAGGAAAATAACGGGTGGCGGAGACCAAATGACCACATTTGAAATGGACACCATACCTTTAATTTTCGAGTTATCGGGATGAAAAAATCACACTTTGTAGCTAATAAACGGACGTTTATTGTAATACAGAAGAAAATTAATTATGATAAATAATATCCGATAAATGCCGTCCTTCCACGGTGGCGCATTCCTGCAAACTGTCCTTAAAGTTCCTCATCACATCTTCGAACATTTCAACCGGAATTGCTGCGATTTCACGTCGTATATAGCTTCTTTTAATTGTTTAATAGTGCGTATAGAAGCTATACGACGTGAAATCGTATTACAATAAACTTCCGTTTATTAGCTACAAAGTGTGATTTTTTCATCCCGATAACTCGAAAATTAAAGGTATGGTGTCCATTTCAAATGTGGTCATTTGGTCTCCGCCACCCGTTACATCCTAAAATACATTATAAAATATTGAACAACTGCAGGGAATGCTCGAATACTGAGAAGTATAGTGTTATCAAGAAAGGTAAAAAAATACACAAAACCTTAACATGGCCACTTGTCACATACGCAAGGAAGATATACAGGCACTGGATAAAAGAGACAAAGTTGCGGACATGGGTGTAGGAAAGAAGTGACTAAAAAGATGTTATTGAATATTGAATAAAATCAGGAGTCAAATATTGTGAGAGTAACTATAAGGTGCTAGGTGCAATGATGTGTAGTATCCACAGTTGGGTTACCTATATTTTAGAGATCCGACAACATGTACAAAAAGCTGAAAAGTAGTGGCAACGTCGATACTTTTGTTTTACTCTGGTTCCATCTGGCGGGGGATTTGTTGTAAGGCGGCTGAACCTTAACTTTCAACTTTCAGTATGATCATCTGATTTGAAACCACGAAATAGTAAAGATCGTTTTTATTTTGTTTTTATTTTTGGTGACTCCATTTTAGTGCTATCTGCAGCCAGGTGATATGCTTTCGATTATTATGTTATCGTGTGTAGAATTATAGTAGATCCGTCTTATATGTAATATCTATTTGTTTTCATTTTAAATATGTGTTTGAACTCATGGCATTTCCGACATTTTTAATCTAATGTGTGTAGTCAGTAAAAATATACGTCTGATCTGCCTTCGATCGTTATTATTAATTTTATTATGATATCTCTTATGACATTTATTTATGTTTTATGTAATTAGTTGGAGGACATTCCAAATGAGTTCAAATTGAATATTATGTATTAAATATTTGTGGATAAACAGAAAAGATGGCTCTATTGTACTCGAAACCGTACCTAACGGTGTCCTTTGTGTATCTTTACCTGAATTTGAACCCTTTTTGTAACTTGTAAACTTCTATCTATTTAAACTCTCCTGACCCTTTTATTTTGTTATGCAATGTATTTTATTTGGTTTTGAGTGTTTAATTTAATGTAATGTAATTTTCTTTGTCTCACCATGTGTACATGTCGTTTCTCAATAAGAGCCACACACTTGTTGGAAGCTTTAATTTAGTTGCAAACGTACTCCCTCATGTATGTAAGCGCCTTGATGGATGTATAACTAACGATGTCTTTTTTCGCCCGTGTAGAGTTGGATGTTGGGCTGTAACAAAAGCTAGCAACATTCTTCTCGAAATCCAACTCTAGCCGATTAAGTTCGCAACCAGGACAGTCGGTACCTTTCGGGGGGGGGGGGGGGGGGGGGGGGGGCGAATAACTAACTTCTTACATGTGTTTATATATGTTTTGTGTACGTGGTAGTTGACGAACCAGGGGGGAGTATAAGTAGTGGGTAGTTCCGTTTGTGGCCTTGAGTACCGAGTGTACATTGGTTTTGCTTTGTATTACTTATATAACCGAATTTGATTGTTTATTGTGCCATATAAACCATTGCTACATAAAGTATTTAAATCTGATCGAAGCGTATCAACAATGAAATAATTGTAAATGTTTTGTCTTGATATTATTTAACAGTCTTGCTGCTATAATTTTGTATTTGAATTGATGTCATGTATGTAATTATGTCAAAGGAGGAGTTTTTTTAGTGTTCGCACTTTTTCTCCTCCGAATCGTCGAGTAACTGTCAATAAATGAATGATTTTGGTACAGTTAATGTTGGTTTTGTTTCTCCTTCCCGATCATAGTTCACGACCAGTGTATACCTATTACACGATAGAGGGCCTGCCAGACGATCACGAGCTTCTGTCATTTTGGGGTTGGTTTGTTTTAGAGGGAAAGTTTAAATTTGCCGGCCATGTTTAGGGTTTCCCGCTCCTTTTGAATTTTTAACGTAAAGGGGGTGAAGTTAGCTTTTCGACTTTTAATTTAAGTTAGTAAGAGGAATAGGGGGGTACATTACAGATGTTTGTACTTAATTATCGCCACTTATGGTTGGGATAAGGCAGACACTAGACAGAACTCCTTGTCCTATTCCTTCCAAGCCTTTCATGCTTTTGTTCATATCAGAGCAGAACACAGCCCTTTCAAAAAATTTGAGCCAGAGTTGGTATAAGCTAACTTGATATTTTAATGAACAAAAATTAAATCTGTCAAAATTTTCCAAAACTAAACTGTTCAAAATGGTCAAAATTAATAGTAGAGCGAGATCTATGGTTATCTTAAATTCTTCAGATTTATATTTAAATTCGATTATAGATAAATTAATATCAGCGAAAAAGAAAGAATGCAAGATGACGAATAAAGGAATTACTTTTGTAGGATTAATACAATTATCCGAAAATCATGTGGGTCAAATAATTCCGCTGGTTTGCAAAGATTTATTTGAAAGGAATGATGATAGTGGAATAAACTTGAGACGTTGTGATTCAACTCTTTGTTTTCTTAACAAATTATGTTATAGTAATACATTTGTTAGCTTACCAACAACAACCGCTGATATTTTGTTCTCACATCAACATTGTGAGACATCTAACACAAAGAAAGGAGAAGAATCTAATCAACAAAAAGTTGAACTCAAAAATGAAGAACATTTGAGTAAAGATACAAAAACACATGACCTTTCAAATAAAACAGTAAATATCTCACAATGTAAGAATGTTATTAGAGGTGAACTCACAAGTGGTATAGTAGCAACCGATTTGAGAGCTTCAATTTACAATAAGGGTAATCAACATCAAAAGAGTCCTATTTATAAGAAAAAAGAGAAAATAAATGAAGAAAAAAATGAATGGAAATTATCTCAGAAAAAGAAAGGTATGTACAATTTTCTTTTTTAATACATATAACAAAATTTATTCCAGGATCATCTCAAGCCAACAACAAAATGTGTGAAACATTCCATTTAACGAATCGTGAAGATACAAACCGTGATGCATTAAGTGTTATCTTTAGTGATAGTGATAGACCTTCCTCAACAACTGCTAAAGGAAAAGAAAATTTATCACCAAGTTTATTCAAATCCATTACTGTTTCAAAATCCTTGCTAAATATACCAAACCATGTCAACAAAACACGAGGTAATGTCGATTGTGATGAAACCGTATCAGCTAATGTTGATGTAGAAAATGTTGTTACTCGAGATCATGGTGCAGGACTTAAATTTCCGACACATGAAAAGAAAAACAACCCAAGATGTTCAGAAGGCAACCAAATATCGAAGAAAGATGAAAGTTGCACAGGTTACATACCATCCAGTGCTAAATTTAGGGACCTAATTCCATCTGACATTGCACCTCCAAACCACAACTCTCTCGGTATTCAAATATCTAATGAAAATATTTCTTTTTTTGATAGTTTGTCTAATTATGGTCCATCTCGTGATTCAACTACTACAACCAGTCATGAAAATTATTACTTAACACCATTTGAGGAGAATTTGATACGTACTCAAAAATTAGGTGGAGATTCTAGCCATAGTGACTCCACATCCGTAGACATTGATAGTGGTAACCAAAATATCTGTAATAAATTGGACAATTTGGTACAAGAGTTACGGGAAGTATTTGTTTACCATCAGAAACGAGATCGTTGCTATCCCCCATTAAATTTTTTTTGTAAACGTAAACAATCTCAAAATCTAAGAGTGATACGATCCAAAAAAAATTTCCATGGCGATGAGAGAAGTAGCACCATTTTTGTAAATTTACCTGTCAACGAGCTTCCTGCAAGTTTTCTAGTGTTATCTCCAGATGACGAAGAACCCACATCTCCCAAGTGCAGAGCAACAGATAGTAAGCAACTTGATGCTCTCTATAAATTGGTTATTGAGACACCCCACTCAAATAAGTCTAATAAAACAAAAAATAAGTGCTGCAAAAACCCATCAAAATGCGACGTAAAGAATGTTAATAGATCATCAAGCGGATCCTGTTTCCAGACATTATGTAGCAAACCTAGTAAAATACCCCTGAAAAAGAGAGGTTCACAGTCTTTGGGGAAAAAATGTCCATACAAGTGTATTTCATCTCGAAAAGACGAACAGAAATGTTCGCCCATTAAATGTCAATCAGCAAATAAGCATAAAAATGCTGCATCGTATTGTTCTTTTCCTTGTGGTGGTACATTTTGTTGTCTACGGCACACTAATAAACCAAATTGTAACTGTTGTAACAAGTGTGTTTCCTCAAAGCAAACGTATAGTACTTATGTTGGTAATAAAGGGCATTGTAAAGCTTCAGGAACAAGTATTGAACAACATAATAGTTATATGTATACTAACAACACAAAGACAGCTTCTATGACTTCTGTAATGAAAGTTGAAAACAAAAAGGGCCCCTTAATTTCTTCAAATCGTACTCCGAAGGAAACTTTCTGTCAAACTTCTACAAATAACAATAAGAAGCAGCCATGTAGTACAAGATTCACTCAAACTGCAACAATAGATACAAAGGTTTCAACAGCAACTAATTCTAACTTACGTATTGTCTCTAAATCTTCAATAAAAATTGATGAAAAACCAAAATCACTAACATTCAAAGATAGAGATAGGGTTGGTCCTAACAATCGCAACCAACGCATAACAGACACATGCTCTGTTGAATCCAAGGAGGATGAAAAACAGAATTGTAATGGTAAAATGACCTTAAAACTAGCTTCAGGACAAACTTCCATATACACATCTTGTTCTATGGATAAATTAAAAAGTATTAGCTGTCAGACTAAACAACCACCTACATGTGTCATCACTGAAAAAAAAGGCACTTGTGCTATGACTGATATTCCTATTGTTATTCCAGTATGTTGTAGTGATACCGCATCTTCTAAGAGCTGTATACCTGCCAATAACAGTGAGTTGACTAAGTCACGAGAGGTAATTGAAATTTACGTTGATCCGGAGGTAACGAATTTACTCTCCTGCAGTACACAGAATGCGAATAAACATTGCTCTAAAGACGGTGATAAGGTTAATGATGATATTGTCAAAAATCTTACAAAGAAATTGGAGGATTTAGAATCCGCGTTTAATATTTTATTACAATTTCCAGATCGCAAACTAAAAAAACACTGTTGCAAACATACCGATGGTTTAAAAAAACGAGAATATTGTTCAGTTCATTCGAACAAATGTAAAAGTGAGCGCACGAAAAAGAAAGTGGCTAACTGTGAAGATGTAAGGAGAAAGCAGGAGAAAATTATGAAAGATGTTGCTGGTGGTGTAGAGTTAGTTCTAGATAGCATTAAGGAATTTAAAAAGCTTGTGGATTATGAACATTTGTAAAAAAAGTGGGAAAATCACTTGTGATTTCATTTACTTACATCTTGTACTTGTAGACAAATTACATGTAACTGTAATGTAACACTTAACTTATTCTTTTGATTCTATTAGATCATAAGCATGTGTCTGAGCTGAGATCTAGTAGGTACGGTTAACCAGCTGAACTATTTTATTAATTGTACTAACTACTTATTGCTTGTTTTTTACTGTTTATAATAATGACTTTATTGCTTTACTACACTAGTTCGAATGGTTTCATTCGTTTGAATCTTCTGGTTAAAATATTATTATCCAACAGCTGGAATGTGTTGACAATGATGTGGTGCGAAATACATTTGATGACTTGAATTCTTCTTCTATGCAGCTTCCACCTAAAAGATTTAAGTAAATTTAACGTCCAGATACATGAGATATTTAGCTCTTATTCCCATAGAGAAACACTTGCTGTTAGTGATAGAGGCTTTTATTTCAAATTAGCATTTGTATGTGTTCCTGTTTTATTTGGTAGGTGCGTGTTTTTAAGCATTTTGCGCAGTAATTACTGTGATGTAGGTAACAGCCTTGTTTTAAGGTATATAAACAAGGGTAACAGACACCAGGTTTCGCGCGCTTACCTACAAAAAAACGAACCCAACTCAATCTGAAACTACGTTGTGTAACTAAAGAGGGCGCTTATCAAGACCTGTGAACAGAGTCAGTCCTAGACTGTCTATGGAGTCAGTAGATTAATAGAGTACCGCAAGCCTTTGACGCGACAAATGCCGCCCTGGCGGCCATTTTTAGTACATATACATAAAATATACTTACGAAGTGCGTAATTTTTAATAAAATGCCGTGTTGTTGTGCCGTTAAGTGTATTTGTTATTATTATGTTCCGAAAAATTTAGTCAAAATGTCATCTACTTCTACTTTACTGAGCGTGTAGTGAGTGAAGTGCGGAAAGGACTAAAAATGGCGGAGGTTGCGGTACTCTGTTAATCTACTGACTCTGTGTTATATCCTGTTATTGTGTTGCCATGGTTATGCGAGTTGAGACATATATCAATAACGTGTTTTTTCTATTAGTGTCTATTAATGTTAATATTTTTATGTAGTTAGTTCAATATAATAGATATAATAATTGGCGACGAGGTGAAAATTCAAAATACAAGTGTACGTCGAATTTAGCGTAACAACTGTTTTCAATTTCAATCACAATTCAAATAAAATGGATGCCAATCAACTCAAACAAATTCTTGCAGTTTTTGCTGAAACAATTACAAACAGCCAACCTTCGAATATGTTCGAAGCAGCCAACAACAACTAGTTCAACAACTTCTAAATAGACCATCTACTACAGGTTCCGAATCGATGTTAAATATTGCTCCGTTCGAAAATTACGATCCTAAAAAGGAGAAATTTGCATGTTACCTAGAAAGATTTGACATTTACCTTGCTGTCAAAAATGTTGTAGATCCAACAAAGAAGGCACAACTTCTTTGTGCGTCAATTGGCTCAATTCACTATAACAATCTATCAGCTTTCTTGGGCCCCGATAATCAAGTTAAAGATGTAAAGTACGAAGACCTTATCAATAGTTTTAGAAAAATGCTCACACCAAAAACGAACAGTGCAGTGGCTCAACATTACTTCTTATCGTGCTATCAAACTGATAAAGAGTCTGTGTCCGAGTATGTTGCCACGTTACAAAGAAATTTATCAGATTGCAATTTTCATGTGGAGTGTTCATGTAAGCAAAATGTGTCGGTTGCCGAGATTTTTCTACGAGCACAATTTATTCGTGGTCTCAGAGACAATTTTATTCGAGAACAATTACTTCAAACGGATATTACTAAGTTTCATGATATTGTAGATAAAGCAGTCGTGTTAGAAGGGTCGCGCATTCAAAGCAAAGAACTAATGAAACAAACAAACCCTTCGGTTGTGTCAGAAAGCGGAAGTGAAGTGAACAAACTGTCGCAGGTTCGCAATTCTCAGTCCCGCCGTGAAAAAAGTAGAAATCGCCCCCGTTATCACGATCAAACATCACAATATCGTAATAATTCAATGTCACGTCGTTCTTTGTCGCGTTCATCATCACAGAATTATCGAAATCAACCAAGAAGAACAAAAGTAGATTATCGAGCACTTGGAATTGATAATTTGTGTTTTAATTGTGGAAAAAATAATCATAAGTCTAGTGAATGCCGCACCGATCGTAGAAATCTCCATTGCGAATCCTGTAATAAAAACGGTCATGTTGCTAAAGTTTGTATTAAAACGCACTTAAAACAAACAGCTGACAGTAAGCAGATACATCAAGTTTCAAATGAAGATGATCCAGTTTATTCATATGGAGTCAATACTATTCAACCATTGTTCGACAATGTCATTGACTTACAAGAAGTGAATCCTGATTCAAGTAAGTACATGCTTACGCTTTCCATAAACAATAAACCAGTCACAATGGAAGTTATTGACTCAGGAGCGAAATTTTCTATCCTCTCAGAAGACGAATTTTTCAAGCTGAACCTCGGAATTGCAATTCAACCAGCTAATGTAACATTCAGAACATTTTCAAAAGATCTTGTTCCATGCAGAGGCAAAGCTACAGTTAATGTAAAATATAAAAATAAATCTCTCTGCGCTGACCTGTACATTGTGCCACAGGGTCACGATTCTCTAATTGGACGTGAATGGATAAGAGGTCTAGATCTTGAATTAAAAGAAATCGATAATGAACCGGCTCCACATAGTACATACCAGCCTGCTTCTTCCTCAGACGTCTCACCAGTGCTTCAAGTTGATGTTTTCCGGGAATTTGAAGACATTTTTCAAGAAAAGATAGGTTGTGTTCCAAATTTGCAAGTATCACTTACCCTACGGAAGGATGCTAAACCAATTTTCATCAGAGAACGTAATGTTCCTTACTCTTTACGAGAACAAGTTGGAAAAGAATTGAATGCCCTTGAGCAATCAGGTATCATCACCCCTGTTGCCACAAGTGATTGGGGATCACCCCTTGTTGTAATACCTAAGCATGATGGAGGTATTAGAATCTGTGTTGATTACAAAACTGGAGTGAATGAAAGGTTAGAATCAGCCAACTTTCCGATTAGACGAATAGAAGATGTTCTCAATAGCTTAAGAAATTCCAGATACTTCTGTAAATTAGACTTATATAAAGCATATCTACATTTGAAAGTCGATGAAGAGGGAAGTAAAATTCAAACAATGTCCACACACAAAGGAACGTACAAGATGAACAGACTTAGTTTCGGAATAAAGACTGCCCCTTCGGAATTCAATCGTATCCTCTCACAACTTCTGCGGGGACTTCCAAACGTAGAAGCATATTTCGATGACATCATCGTCCATGCCGCTACTAAAGATGAATGCACTTCTAATTTGCGAATGTGTTTGCAAAGGTTAGCAGAAAATGATTTTTAAACAAAAGGAAATGTTCGTTTTTTCAAACAAAAACTGAATATTTGGGGTACGTTATCGAATATAACAAAATAAGCAAATCGCCAGAAAAGGTTCGAGCAGTGTCAGAAATGCCACGTCCTTCGAATGTAGAAGAATTACGACAATTCCTGGGGATGGTATAACGTACTACTCGCGATTTATCCCTGATTTTTCAACAAAATGTTACCCTTTACGTCGGTTGCTGTACAAAAATCAGCGTTATTTTTGGACCGCTGCGTGTGAATCGGCTTTTATCAACCTTAAAGTAGAACTGTGTAGTGACCGTGTTCTAATACCATATGATCCAGTGCTGCCACTTATCCTCACAACTGATGCTAGTCCCAGCGGAATAGCTGCAGTACTTAGTCATTCGATTGAAGGAAGTGAAAAGCCAATAGCATATGCCTCACGATATCACTGACCCATTCCGAACAAAATTACAGCCAGTTGGACCGCGAAGCTTTAGCCATAGTATTCGCCGTGACTCGATTCTATAATTACGTTTATGGAAGGAAATTTTATCTAGTCACTGATAATGAACCGCTTACCAGAATTTTCGGTCAAAATCGAGCATTGCCACAAATGACGTCAGCACGTTTACTTCGATACGCAACGTTTCTATCTGGATTTGACTATACAGTAAGATTCAAGAAAGGCGCAGACAATGAAAATGTTGATTGCCTATCTCGCGCCCCAATTGTTCAAGAACAGGAAACATTCGACACTTATATCAATCAAGAAGTTGATTATTTATACTCTGAAACATTATTTCAAATTTCAAATATCTCTATTACCGCTGACATCATCTTAAAAGAAACCACAAAGGATCCAGAATTACAAGCCATCATTAAAGAACTTAGGACAAAATCGGTAGATTCGTCATTTACCGTCTCTCGTGGTATTCTATTTCGAGCCGACAGGGTTGTTATACCGAAATCTCTTCAAACCCCTATTCTCCGTGAATTACATGCTACACATATAGGAATAACAAAAATGAAGCAATTGGCTAGAGGTTACGTCTATTGGACTGGATTAGACCGTAACATAGAAGAACTTGTCAGGAGTTGTCAAGAGTGCGCTAAGCTGCGAAAAAACCCTCCGAAAGTTATTGTACACCCCTGGGATCCACCGCAGACCAACTGGGAGCGCATTCATGTGGATTATGTTGGACCATTCCAAGGACATCATTTCTTGGTATGTGTTGACGCGAAGTCCAAGTGGGCTGAAATCCGTATTGTACGAGACGCCCCTACAACTGGCTCCACTATTAGTCTTTTAGAAGACATTTTTTCATTTCACGGGTATCCTGAAATAGTTGTATCAGATAATGCTACAATTTTTACAAGCGCGGAATTCAAAGAGTACTGCTCTGCACACGGAATATTACAAAGATTAATCGCGCCCGGACATCCCGCTACTAACGGGTTAGCCGAGAGGAATGTGCAAACCTTCAAGAATCGCCTGAAGTCCATTACGGAAGAACCAGGAAGTTTATCGCAGAAAGTTCAAAGAATCATGTTCAAATACAGAGCCACTCCTCTTGCATGTGGTAAATCTCCGGCTGAACTCTATTATGGCCGCAAGATGAGAATCCAATTGGACGCAATTTTTCCAAATTACCCTCAGAAATCACATTTTTCAAAGAACCAGGTCCGTTCCTTATCAGTGGGGGAGAGAGTTCAAATCCGTATGTTCATACAAAACAGAGAAATCTGGCAATTTGGATACGTTACACAAAAATTGGGCTCTCGTCACTACCTTGTGAAGATGGATTCAGGACGTATTATCAAACGCCATATTAACCAATTATGTTCCACCCGTGTATCGCACCACCATGACTTCAAGGATTCACATTCACACAAACCTCACGACGCAACACGTGTTACATTTGATGTTCCCAGATTACCTAGTGGTGAAGAAACATTTTCAGATACACCGAACAACGCACAAACACCAAACAGGGACCTTCCAGATATGCCGAATGACGCACCAACACCAAATAGGAATCAGCACCCAGACTTACCTATTATGCGCAGGTCTGAGCGTGTAAGGAGACAACCTGCATTCTTAAGAGATTATGAAGTATAACTTTATTTTATAAAATAATGTACTTTTAAGTTTAAGTTATTTTTGTGTTCGAAACCAACAGGGTATTCTTAAGTTTAGTGGGGGAGAACTGTTATATCCTGTTATTGTGTTGCCATGGTTATGCGAGTTGAGACATATATCAATAACGTGTTTTTTCTATTAGTGTCTATTAATGTTAATATTTTTATGTAGTTAGTTCAATATAATAGATATAATACTCTGCCTGTGAATAGAGTCCCTCCTGTGAAGTTGTAGAACAGAGGAAAACAAACAAGCAGTTAACATGAACGTAAATATATATTTGGTGATAAAATAAAAACCTTAAAATTTCAATAGGTAAATCATATTTACCGCCAAAAAGAGAAAGCCATGTTCACCTGGAACTGGCCGAAGGAAGAACATGGTAAAGAAACCTTCGGTTATGTTCCCAAAACGAACTAAGTACACATATTAAATAAAACACACAAAGCAATATGATGGAGTGAGGGAGACCACCAGTAACATAACAATAACTACAATGAAAACCAACATAAACAGTAATCGAATTCAATTACGTAAGTAACACAAAACAAAACAACTGTGTACACTCGGTACTCAAGTCCACAAACTAAAATACCCACTACTTATACTCCCTCCCCTTGTTCGCCAACTACCACATTCACTAGGCATGCAAAAGCACAGATAAATAGTTAGTTATTCGGACCCCTCCGAAAGGTGCAGACTGACCTGGTTTCGGACTTAATCTGCTAAAGTTGTAATTTCGAGATGAATGCTAACTTACTATTTAAAATTCCCAACATTCACCTTTGCAAGGACAGAATACATAATCATTAGTTACATCCACCAAGGCTCTTACTAACTACCACCCCTAACTACTACCCTCTCTTTCTTTTCATCCCCTTTTCTCTCTTCCTTCTTTGGCTATGCCTCCGCACTCACGCTAACTGCTATATTCGCTTTATTTTCAAAACTGGGCATCTCCATTATATTACTTAGTTTAAGTTGTTATTGTTACGTTGATTTAGGAGTAGCTTTTATTTGCTATGTGTTGAGGGTTAGTATTGGGTGTTCAGTAGAATTTAGGACATGCAGTAGGATTTTACGTAAGTAGTTACCTAGAAATTTTCCGGACTCGTAGCATTTATATTTGCAACTATAATTCATACATTGTTGCACGACTTGACGCCACTTAAGTCATGGGATTTTTTGTATGGGGGCGTAATGTTTTCTTAATGTGAGTTTGCGGAATTCTGTCACCAGTCAATTTTTTAAAGCATCGCATGTGTTTAAATTTTAGGTCCGTTAATTTTTTTATGCTATTCAAATACTGTTTATGTGGTGGGTCCTAAATCCATCAGTAATACTCTCATGTCTCTCCAAACTATAATTACTGTGGGCAGGGTAGGGATCAGCCAAAAGTTGGCGCACTAGACCAAAATACACATATATAAATACAATGAGCAGAGTATGTTCGTCGGCTGCCGTCCTAAGTCAACATACAAATACCATGTTAAAGACATGCCTCGCCCGTGAGCCCTTGACCCTGGTGTGAATGTTAGGATCTGTTACATAACAGCCAATCTATTCCTTGAAATGTTGTGGCAGATGACCACCGATACACTTTAATATTACAAAATAAATATCTAAATGTAAATGAAATCCTTGGCGATAATCACACAAGTTGAGAACAATGTAGAGAAAAATTTAATGTAATCGTAGGGCAAGTGGAAGTAAGTGAGAGTCAGAGAGATGCATTTTATTAAATATCCTGGAGAGTTTTCTATAGCACTTTTTCCCCCCTTGTGATCAGCAAAGACCCAGACCTAATCTCAAATTTTGTGGAGCTTAATGTAATCGTTGAACACATTTAGCATTGGTCATTATTTTCTTCACCTCTAACTAGTTTGGGAGAGCAACGCTTGGTTGAAGTCTTTAATTAAAAATTATTCTCTCCATTTCTTGTGTTTTAATTATGTTTGCCGAATCGATCCTTATCAGATCACACATCTCGAGCAATTCGTTCACAACATAGAGCTCTACCACTTGACGGGTTTGTAATTTGATGATCATATGCCTTGGGTTTTCAGTTAGTTGACGGGAGGTTTTCGGTTTTGAGTTGTGCAGTCGTGTTCGCCTCAATGATATGTTGTTTAACTTTTACAAGAAAATTTAAAAGTGATTCTACCATGCATAAACATTCAAAAAATGTCAGCCAGAGTTGGTATAAGCAACCTTGATATTTTAATTAATGAAAATTAGATAAATCTGTCAATATTTTATAAAACTAAGGTTGTAGTTGTATGAAATGGTCAAAATTATTAGTAGAGCCAGATCTATGGTTATCTTAAATTCTTCGGATTTATATGTAAATTCGGTTACAGATAAATTAATATCAGCGAAAAAGAAAAAATGTAGCATTTCCACAGGTAAAGGAGTTAGAGTTGTAGAATTAATACAATTGTCTTAAAATCATGTAGGTGAAATAACTCCGCTGGCTTGCCAAGTTTTATTTGAAAAGAACGATGATAGTGGAATAAACTTAAGACGTTGTGATTCAACTCTTTGTTTTATTAATAAATTGTGTAGTAATACATTTGTTAGCTTACCACCAACAACCACTTATATTCTGTTCCCAAATCAAAGTCGTGAGACATCTAACACAAGGAAAGGAGAAGAATCTAATTTATTGAATGTGCCACAAAAAGTAGAACCAAAAAATGAAGAATATTTGAGTAAAAATGCAGAAACACATGGCTTTTCAAATAAAACAGTAAATATCTCACAATGTAAGAATGTTATTAGAGGTGAACTCACAAATGGTATAGCACCAACCAATACGAGAGCTGAAATTTACAATAATAAGGGTCATCAACAACAAAACAATCCTATTTATAAGAAAAAAGAGAAAATAAATGAAGAAAATAATGAATGGAAAATATCTCAGAAAAAGAAAAGTATGTATTTCCTTTTTTAATACATAGACGTAACAAAATTTATTACAGGATCTCAAACCAGCAACAAAATGTGTGAAACATTCTACTTAACGAATCATGAAGATACAAATAGTGACACAGGAAGTGTTATATTTAGTGAAGGTTCATCACTTCAAAGTAATAAACCTTCCTCAACCACTGCTAAAGACAAACAAAATTTATCACCAGGTTTATTCAAATCCATTACTGTTTCAAAATCCTTGCTAAATATACCAAATCGTGTCAACAATTTGCGAGGTAATGTTGATTGTGATGAAACCGTATCAATTAATGTTGATGTAGAAAATGTTGTTACTCGAGATCATGGCGCAGGATTTAAATTTCCCGCAGATGAAAAGAAAAACAGCCCAAGATGTTCAGAAGGCAATCAAATATCGAAGAAAGATGAAAGTTGCACAGGTTATAATGCTAACTTTAGGGACCTAATTCCATCCGACATTGCACCTCCAAACCACAACTCTCTCGGTGTTCAGATATCTAATGAAAATAGTTCCTTTTTTGATAGTTTGTCTAATTATGGCCCATCTCGTGATTCAACTACCACTAATGAAAATTATTACTTAACACCTTTTGAGGACAATTTGATATGTAGTCAAAAACCAGAAGCAGATTCTAGCCGTAATGACTCCATGTCTTTAGATATTGATAGTGGAAACCAAAATATCTGTAATAAACTAGAAAATTTGGTACAAGAGCTACGAAAAGTAGTTGTTTATCAGTGCAATCGAGGACGTTGCTATCCTCCAAACAGTTATCTCATTAAACGTAAACCTCAAAACCTGACAATGGTACGAGCAAAAAAAAACTTCCATATTGAAAGTAGCACCATTTTTGTAAATGTACCTGCCAAAGACCTCCCTACAAAATTTTGGAGGATTTCTTCAGATTATGAAGATCCCACATGTACCAATTTAACTAAGTGCTGTGGAACAGATAGTGTGCAATTTAAAAAGAATGGTAATAAATTGTTAAACGGATTCTGTTTCCAAGAAGTGCAAACATTACCCAAAAAACATAGTAAAATAGCACTAAAGAAAAAGAGTTCACTGTGTTTTGGAAAAAGATGTTTCTTCAAACATCAACCAGCATGTAAGCGTAAAAATGTTGCATTACATTGTTCTTTTTCCCGTGGTGGTACTTTTTGTTGTTTTCGTCACATTAATAAACCAAACTGTAATTGCTGTAATAAGTGTGTTTTCTTAAAACAAACGTGTGGTACAACTTACGATGCTAATGAAGGGTGTCATAAAGATAAAGGAACAAAGAATAGCTGTAATGCAAGGCAAGTTTCTCAGACTTTTCAAATGAAAGATGAAAACAAAAAATTGCACTTATTTTCTTCAAATTGTACTCCAAAGAAAACTTTCTGTCAAACTTCCGCAAATAGCAATGACAAGCAGACATGTACAACATTCACTCATACGGAAATGATACATACAAAGGTTTCAACAGAAAATATTTCCAACTCGCACATTGCCTCTAAAACTTCAATAAAACCAAAATTCAGAAATAATGATAAGTGTAACTCAAAAAACATAAGAAAAACACACCCTGTTGGGGCCGGCGAAGATTGTATGATTGTGCCAGTATGCTCCAATGATAGTGTATCTTTGCAGACCGAAAGTTACATTGATGCAATGAGCTTACTTTCCGGTAGTACAGGGAATAGAATTAAGCGTTGCCCTAAAAACAAACATAGGTTTATCAGAAACCATTCAAGGAAATTGAACAATTTGGAATCTGCACATATTTTATCACAATTTCCAAATATACCCAAATTAAAGAAATACCATTTTAAACTTATGAATGATTTAATAAAAAAGGAAAATTGTTCAGTTCATTCAATCAAATGTAAACATAATTGCAAGGAAAAGAAAGTGGTTGACAATGATGTGTCCATGCGAAGACGAAAGGAAAAGATTATGAAAGATGTTGTTGGGGGTGTTGAGTTAGTTCTAGATAGCATTAAGGAACTTAAGAAGATTGTGTACCTATAATGAAAATTTTTAGGAAAAGTGAAAAATTCGCTTGCAAATTCATTTAAATCTTGTATTTATAGTAAAAGTTTATGTAAAGCAAATTAAATGTAACTGTAACGTACAATTCAACTTTCTTCTTGTCTGTGTGACTGTTGTATTTATGTATTGTGGGAACAGTGGAAGTATCTCTATGTGCATCAACTATTTTGTTTATTAGCACCACCCTAGACTAGGAAAGAGAGGCGGACTGATAACATATTAAAATATGTTACACTGTTCTACAAAGGCCTCAGATTTGTGGGCTCAAAGCGGACGTATTTGGTTTCATTTGAAAGTATGCATTTATTTCTTTTGTACTTACCTAGATATTTAATTGGAAGTGTTCTTGCTTTTTGTGTAAAATTAGTCTCTAAAAAAAATCTTCACACACAAAATTATATTTTAAGTCACTAATGTCTTTTATGGTTAATTTTAAAGTTAAACAATTTTTGTGCCACTCTATACACCACACAATGCTCTAACAGGAAAATAAAAGAAAGTCAAGTCTTTTCTCTCTCACCAAGGCTTAGAAACTTCAGGAATGCATAACATGGAGATTTGAAATGAATGCATATCATGGAGATTCGAAATGAACGCTTATATTACTACACGACTACACAAATGGAGACATACTGGATATAAGACCAGAACTACAGAGACTTTCACAATCACACAAACATATAGGCAGACTTTGCACATTGACTAATATATCAGAAACGATTGATACTAACAATAAGCAACAAACAATTAAATGACATAGAAATACATAAACTATTACAGAACAAATGGCACTCGAAATGAACCAGAGTGCTAACAACATTTTACACCGGACAATCACGTACCAACAACAAATGAAAAAATATTCACCCAGCAGAAACCTACACTAAAACAAACGAATCCACATCATACACAGTTAACAATGCACTTATATAATATGCAACACACTTGAAGACCTACACACATATGAATATGCCACAACAAGTAGAAAGTATTACAGCAACAAATGAATGAATGAATAGAAAGAACACAATTGGAAAGCACTGAGGGTAGATGACATAGACAACTTTTAGTATGAACAATTTACGACCCTACACCAACACTTAAGGCAACACATCAATAACATATGCACGAACCACACAACCTACCAGAGTTTCTAACAGAAGGCATACATATATTACCTATACAGAAAAACCAAAATACAAGACTCGGGAAACTCCGATGCCAATCATTTGTCTAATCACACTTTATAAAATTATATCTTCACTCAACGCGTGCAAACACATAAGACAGCATAACATATTGGCAGCCGAACAGAAACGGAGTAGGAAAAATAATCAGGGGTGTGGAGAACAAGTAATAATAGACTGCAGTACTACACAGTTATGAAACAAACAGAAATACAAAAAAGAAAGATAATAACTTGTTACATCAAACACACAGCTGGCTACTGAAATAAATCAAATAAACCACAACAAACAAAACAACATAGAAAACCTAAGCTGATGATCAAGATTGGGAGAATATTCCAGGAAGATTCTGTCAGTGTTTTATGGTTCTGTCTCGAACGCACTTGACAACACAAGATTTGACAGGATTTAAAATCAAACATCAAAATGCAACCACTTACTGCAGTTACCACATAACAAAATAGTTCACAAATGACAGCCATAAAGTTTGGTATGAACAAATGTAAGATGTTGAATATAGAAAACACACATAACACAATACAATTGAAACACTTAACGCTAAAAACGTAGGATTAAAAAACTGTTAAAAATTTTTTGTTCTCAACCTCAGAATAATGCACTACATTTATGCCAATACAGAAAGGGACCTCTCCTTTGGATAATTGTAAAATTAACAGATTTTTAGCTTAAATATTGTGCGAGTTGTACACTTGGTGATGAATTACGCCAAAGTTAGTTTAAAGTCAACTGTACTGTTAGTACATGTGTCGTCACCAACACAAGAAGACTTCAATGACACTGTTATAAATTGGGATATAAAAATTAATTAATGATAAGTTGGGTGCATAGGTACAATTTATTGAAGATTATAAAATATAATATTTTTTTGAAAATTATCAACTTTCAAAATTCAAACATTTTAAAGTAAAATTAAATGAAAAACTACTAAATAAACTTTAAGTATCAACAATAAAAGTACTAAAAATCTTGTTTCTTGCACAATTTCATTTTATTTAGTAATTTTCATGGAATTTTACTTTAAAATGTTTGAAGGTCGCCCACTTCGAAATTTGATAATTTTGAAAAAAAAATAATTTTGGAAATTGTAGACTTCTGAGAAATGAAAACATATGCCAAATTTCATAAAAATATGGTGAAGGGTTTTTGAAATAATAATTATTTTCAAGAAAATACAAAATGGCTGATTACGGCTACACTAAGCCGAAGTCATAAAAATGTTACCGAACATTTTAGACTTACTTTCATATGTAGGATTCGGTTATGGATAGCTTGCTACAACTTATTGAAACACCCTGTATACTCCAATTTTTAACAGGGTTTGCTCAATGAAGCTAAGCTGACTCTAGCCAATACAAGAATTAAATAAGTCAATTTTTCTTTGAACAAAGATACTACCTTACACTTGGATACATTTTCACGTAAAACCTTGCACCACTATATCGAGCGGTCCAAATTGGACACTTTCTTATGTAAACACCCTTTATGTTAGATAGATTGATAGAAAAAAATGGACCTAGGTGCCTGGAGCTCAATTTTAATGAGAAAATCACTGACAGAATTCAGCTATTTCTAATCGTTGGCTGCTTTCTAAGAATTTGGTCGATTTCTTTAGTATCCCAACTTTCTTTGATTTTGGCAAAATGTTTTTTGGGGTACTACTTCACGTAGAATCCAACGCGATAGACACTTTTTATACAAGGTGTTTGGTATTTTTTATACGACTATACTACATTTTTTTATACGGACCACACTGTATATTTTGGGGTTTTTGAAAAGAGCAGTGCATAAAATTTCCTAAATTTTGATCACTTGAACAATATTTATGTTAAATAAATATTGCATTTGGACCAACTGGCACAAGTGAATCAAATTGCTGTTGATGAAATAAGCATTCACTGGTGGAATAAACAGAAGAGAAAATTTTGAAATAGTCCGAATTGTCTGCAATTTTTTTTTCGTGACATAGGCAAGAACATGAATCATTAACCTGAATTGCAGACACGCTCAAATGACTTTTAAAATCACAAAAATACTGCAACTTCAACCCCGTCTGCAGGGTTATTGCACCTCCGAACCTTTCAATTCGTACAAGAATTATACGCGCTCAAATCACTTTAAAACAGTGATTTTTTATGCACAAAAAAAGGGTTGTTTGAACATGTTATCCCCAGCTTCAGAACTTGCGACCATTTTTATGCTCTTATATTTTATATCATCTTCAACGTAGTATGATTTGCAGACGCGCTTTTATCACTACCTAAAATTACAGTGACTCTATTACAAACAGTGGCGACAAGCGATGTATCGATTCTTATTGGCCGTGGTATATTTCGCCTCTTAATGGCGACCTGGCTGTGTTTACCTTTGTTTACCGTGTGATTTTTATTTGGATTTAGCAAGTTGCTAGGATACCACCGTTGAATTCATAGAAACCCGCCCAAAATTTTGCCTCCTAATGGCGGATGGGTGGAGCTAATCGCTGCTTGTCGTCACTGTTTGTAATAGAGTCACTGTACCATTCTCTGCCATTCTCTGAATGGAACTGTTTTACAACTTAACCTAAACTTAAAATTGGAAGCTTGATGAAATAAAACACGAAGGAAAAGAAAATCGTAAGACTGTAGACATATGTGCATAAAAAAGAAAAGAAGAAAAAATAATAATAATAAACAAGAATTGCAGGAAAACAAAAGAATTCACTAACTGTCAACATTTACAACTTAATGTCATAAATGCAAATTTCATGGGTATTTTTTTCTATATGCAGTTTTAGAAAAAAATTTTGTTTAAAACACGAGAAGAAAATGTTTTTTTAACTCTCCCTCAATTGACACACTCGTCACACTCGTGTGTCAAACTTGGTACCCTAGTTGAAAAAAGCACAACTTTCTTCTCTTGTTCTACAAATAACTACTTCATTTCCTCATTTTGTTTAAAATATGGGTGGATATTTAATAGACTTTGGAGCCATAACAAATAGTGGCCATTTATATAAAAAAATAAATTAAAAAATAAAAAAATAATTGCAACTTCCTTCTAGTATTAATAAATAAAGGTACCTAAGTAGTGTACTTCAAAAAATTATAATACATAATTATTATATAATAAAAAAAAAGATTATTTGGTGCAATTTGATTGATATGACCGATGATACAATTAGGCAAACAAGAAATTTTTGTAATTATTATTACTCAAATAAACCTTTGTAGAGTATATTTTTCGTCTACAGGAAGCTCACATTACTCAACAAAATTTTAAAAACAACAATAAATTGCCTACGGCCCATTTAAAAATAAAAAATTATGTACTCATTAAAAACAACTTTACAACAAATAAACATTAACAACATTAACTTGCGTATAAGTATTTTATATATTAATCTGACTTGTCTATCTCTTGTTTTCTTAAATACTTGCAGTCATCGATGATAAAACTACAATAAGTCAGTAAAAAAATTAAAAACAAATTTTACTTACCTATAGAATAATATAGTGAGAGGGGCGCTTGATAAGTGCCATAGGGAATGAAAATCGTATATAAAAAATAAAGGTGGTTGGTCGATTAATTCCAGTAACGTTGAAAGTGCCCCTAACGTTACAAATACAGCACACTTCCACGTATACGGTTGTCGCTTTCTATTCCACGTACACCATGCAAACCATCCAAAGGCGGTTAGCGCACCTACAATTCACAAATGAATTTTTTTTACTCGTCTTAAAACACACACATTACCAACTGTAAGGTTCAGTTCCATATTGTATGCATAGCTAAACCTTCCGGTACTTAAGTATACAACATGATTAACATAAAATGCTAAAAACATCACAGTCATCACGAGAAGCAACAACTGAGAAGCATTGCGTAAAATTCTAAAACAGCATTAAATCGCAATATAAACAATGAGAATTTTATGTACCTCATACACATGCAATAGCATGACATTAAAACAATGGAAAATGCGCACGAATAATCCATAAATTCGGTAAATGGGAAGTCTCGAGCATGGAAGACACTTGACCAAAACCAGGCATTTACACAAATCTTGAAACAAATAAAATATTTCGATTAACCCCTCGATTTGTACCGAGCTTACCAAACAAAATATATGCCACAATATATATGTCGGACTATCGGAGTGAACTTGAAAACGAAATTTCCTAATCATTTTAAGATGAATATATAAATTAAGCAAAGAGAAGGCAGCCGATGCAGGTTCTTGCATTCCCAAAATTCGAATAAATGGCCACTAAAATTAGCCTCCTTAATTATTATTGTTTTCAAGAAAATGCATTTATTTTTACTTTTCCATGAAACTGGGGGATATTCCACTTTCTTTTGTGGAACGCAAATACGGTTTGCCACATGCAATCATATTGACATTCGTCTATACAAGACCATTGGGTAATTTGTAAAATGATTGATTGTTGTTTGTCGTCCGTGAAATGTAAGCCATCTAAAAGGTATAATTATGTATGAACAAAAAATTTCACACCCTAACCCTACCATTTTTACTAACCTTCAGTACAATTTAGTAAATCACATCTTTCTAAACATTTTTGGTAAAAAGGTGAGCTGTCGCCTAATGACTGAATTGAATTATTTACAAAAAAACACATAAATATTATGTACGTTAGTAAATACATTTTAATTTGGAATTTATAATAATTAAAAGGAGCAAATATAGATCTTTCCGCCGCTCATGATGGTTACCATAACAACCGCGTCTGTGGGAAGCGAAGATGGAATTTCGATTTCAATCTGCCCAAAGTTTATGTTCGTTATTTACGCCAATTCATATAATTAAATGCTTTTTTTAAAATAAAATTCTTTAGTTCATAATTGAATAGAGGTAAAAGTTAAAATATTGGCGCAAAGTTTTCGCAACTGCACAATACCAGTGGCGTAGATATTGCAATTTTATAAACAATGTATCAATACCAAAAGTTCTAGTAGGTATGTATCTAGTGGGATTCGGACACCTGTGAAAAATTGTAGCGTAGTTCATCGTAGGTAATTTCTGTTTCTAAAAAAGGAACCTGGCTATTATAAGAATTCATATTAGTTACCAATTAGTGGTTTTTTTAAATTTTTTTATTTAAAGTCCGCCCCAAAGGGAGGTTGAGGGCCTCAACTGTTATGGTTATTAGTTATGGCAAGTTGTTTATGGTTCCGTTCTAACAAGGAACAACATATATACTCCGAGTGTCTCCTTTAACGATATTCTATTTATTTCAAAAAATTCATTTGTTATTAATTTCTATATAGGAAGGTCACCGCTAAAATTCGTGGAAAAGTAAAAAATACTCACATTATGTTACGTAAACATTTTTATTATTTTTCAAAATATTTTCCCTTAAGATTTTTGCATTCGGTAAAATAAACCTTCAAAACATTTTTGCCACTCTGAGCGCGGTTACCTCCAAACAAGTACATACTTTAAAAGTTTCAACAGGCTTTTCACTAAAGGTGATGAAAAACGCTTACCACGCATTTTATTTTTGATGTTTTTGAACCAAAAAAAGTCATTGGAAGACACATTAAGCTATTATTGGCAATGAGCCATTTTGAGTAGTAAAAAATTCTGTAGTTTGTCTTGCTGAGTACACACTTGCATGGTCATGATTGGCTTATTTACATTGTTTTTTTCTAACTTCACCGATAGCCTTAAACAAGGCTACTACTGTTAAAATTGTACTGAAGTGAAACTGCTCTGTTTACAATCATAATAACTCCAGGAAGGGGTTAGAATTTCCGGATGTAAAAGGAACAAATGATCAAAATTTGGGAAGAAAAACTTTATGCGTTAAGCAAAATTTAATGATTGTTAAAAATGTGTGGTACGTCTCCTCTCATTTACACGCCACGTCAGCGCCGTGGCATTAATTGAATAAGGTGGTTTATCTCGTCTTTGCGATATTGTCTCCCATGCAAGTTGTACCTCAAGTTTCAGAGCCTCCAAAGTCAAAGGAGGACGCAGGGCCGGCGTGGGGTGCGTGCAAACGAAGGGAGGGCAACTGTAGTAAAAAGGGAAAAAAATGGGCCGCCGTAGGCGATTTTTTTTTTGAAAAAGGGCCGTGGATGGTCAGTGTTATAAATTTAAGGTACTTTTTTTGGTAGTACATAGTAATTCCAGGGGAGGTCAACTGCCCCCCCCCCCCCCCCCCCCAAATGACGCCACTACTTAAACGTGTTGAAATCCGCTCAAGTAAATACCGACCGACAAAAAGTTTTTCTTATATTGTAGTGAAAGTGTATGACATCTTGAATAAATTTAACCTACTCTTGCGGTCAAAACGGAAGTAAGAAATCATTTGTTACAGAGATGAAATTATTTACTGGGGTTGAAAAAACTTAAAATGTGGAATGTGTTTTTATACCCCACGGTAAATGCCTTGTGTGCGAACATTTCTGTAAATACTTTAAATTGTAATGTGGAAACATCACAATATTGTATAGCTTGTCTCAATTTATATCGTCTTGAAGCTTGTCTCATAAAAGGATTTATTTTCGGGTCTGCATTGTTAGTCGATAAACACGTTGTAAACGCCTATCTGATTGACATAACAAAGGGGACCTCTCGGTATTTTATGACAGGTCATCAGAGGCGGACTAAGGTAAAAATATTAATATGTATAGCAATTTCTTTTCAAGGCATCCGTTTTATTTTAAATAAATTACGAGTTTTAAACTAAATTATACGATATACAAATTACTCGTATTATACTTACAACAACAAGGATTCTTAACGACTGATACTAATTAGTAATTATTAATTTGAATTGTTATAGTACTGGGTGACGCATACCTAACCCAACCCTGAGTGGACAGGTAGGCATTTACAACGTGTTTATCTACTAACAATGCGGATTATAAAATAAATCCTTTTATGGGGTGGGTTTCGGGACGATATAAGTTGAGACAAGCCATACCTAAATCTTGTTTATTTTGTGCCAGTATGTGCCAAGAACGCCTGGTGGGTCAATTGTGTCTGTCACTGTTTTTCCATGGCAACTTCGAATGTACCTATTGTTTTTTCGCCTAGATATGATTACGAAACAAACACCTTTTCTGAAAAGAAGGAATTAATTATTACAGTTTGAATGAAGATTTCTCTATTCCATGATCTAAAAGTTCAAGATGGCGTCCATAAGGAAAACAAAAGTTGATCATCATTACTCGGACTATAGAACACAGAAAAAATCTGTCAAAACCATTAATCAACTAAATTACTAAACAATACCGCAAATGGATAAAAAATAACTTTAGATATTGAATGAATTAAAAAATCGATATTTTCAGTTTTACTAGTGTAACTCAGAACGTTTTCAGCATTTTGGAAAGTTACTTGATACTATAAGGAAGGAGCACAAAATAATGCAACTCTTATACAGGGTGTCCTAGGTTTAATGATAAGGACTTTGACATTTTGTAGAGAAACACGTTTTAAGGTGGATTGCTCCTATACAGGGTATACCACGGAACCGGTTCATTAGAAGTTTCTGGGGTCCCTTATTAGTTATGAATTTGAAACTTTCAGGTTAAGGATAACCCATAGCCTTCTTTTGTTCTAAAATATTGTCGATGTTGTACAACTTCCGGAAGGACCGGAAGTCGCCATTCATCTTCTTATTTTAAATGGAACCCCCTGTATATTATTGCATTTTTGGATTATACAATCGATTCTGCGTAACATTGTATTAGATTATCCTATACCTATCTTCAACTGTTTTTGAGATATTATGATTTTTTTGAAAAATTTGCGCTTTGCGGAGGGATGTTTAATAGCCCACCTTATGGTCTTCTTTGAACGCAAAACATTCATACTTTACAAACACGAAGTAAAACCATAAGGGTTCACAAAATGCATTTGCAAACCTATCACAGATTATACAGGGCGTTCAAAATTAGTGGCAAATTTAAAAAACTTCAAACACCAAAAAGTCATTTTTTTCAAATGGAACACCCCGTATATTTTTACATATTTGGAAAGCGATTTAATTTACGCATCGATAAACTATAGGTATCCCTATACCTATCTTTAGCGGTTTTGTAGTTATTAACACTTTTTATCTAATATCGATTAAAACTGCACTTAAAACCTATGCACATTTGAAAGTAGGCTGTGAGTATGACAACAGGAAAAACAATTACTTTTACAAAACGAATTTAATGATCTTATTTATACAACAAACAAATAAAAATGACTTTAATGGATATAAAATAAATTCAAAATATCAGTATTGGAATATGCGTTAACTGCTTCCATTTTATAAAATTGTTTACTGTTTACCACCTGTTTGCTTTAATGAGCATGACACCCAGATAAACATTCGTTTGTCTAATCATACTAATAATAATAATAATAATAATAATAATAATACTTACTTGATTTCGATCCGTGCGGTTAGTTAACCAGGCTTGGCCTAAGTATCGATAAAAACCGAAGTATAATAATAATAATACCTTTTATTGAGAGCAAACTATTAAATTACATAAGATTGTTCAAAATACGTTAAAACTGCATACTTGTTCTCAAAAGAAGGGAGTTCAGGTGTCTACAAAAAAAGTAGAGACCTGTTCTTGCACTCAACCCTGTTAGACGTTCATTACCGTATTTTATTTTCGCATACTCACATCCTACTTTCAAATGTGCATAGGTTTTGAGTGCAGTTTTAATCAATATTAGATAAAAAGTGTTAATAACTACAAAACCGCTAAAGATAGGTATAGGGATACCTATAGTTTATCGATGCGTAAATTAAATCGCTTTCCAAATATATAAAAATATACGGGGTGTTCCATTTGAAAAAAATGACTTTTTGGTGTTTGAAGTTTTTTAACTTTGCCACTAATTTTGAACGCCCTGTATAATCTGTGATAGGTTTGCAAATGCATTTTGTGAACGCTTATGGTTTTACTTCGTGTTTGTAAAGTATGAATGTTTTGCGTTCAAAGAAGACCAAAAGGTGGGCTATTAAACATCCCTCCGCAAAGCGCAAATTTTTCAAAAAAATCATAATATCTCAAAAACAGTTGAAGATAGGTATATGATAATCTAATACAATGTTACGCAGAATCGATTGTATAATCCAAAAATGCAATAATATACAGGGGGTTCCATTTAAAATAAGAAGATGAATGGCGACTTCCGGTCCTTCCGGAAGTTGTACGACATCGACAATATTTTGGAACAAAAGAAGGCTATGGGTTATCCTTAACCTGAAAGTTTCAAATTCATAACTAATAAGGGACCCCAGAAACTTCTAATGAACCGGTTCCGTGGTATACCCTGTATACATAGGTCCTAAAATTCTTTATTTTTGAGATACATCGTGCGTCACAATTTTCTAAAAAATAAAGGTTTTATTTATTTATTTCCGAACTGTTGAAAATATTCAAACCAAAATTGGCACACAAGATACATGGACAGAGCATAAGATCCATGGCAACCATAATTTTTGTACACAGCCAAAATACATTTTTCGTGAAATAAATGACAAAAATCTAGTTTGCGGCCGCACGGTAACAGAAACGAAAAAAGTCTAGAGACATTTTTTGTTCAGAATTGAATGCTCCATCGAAAAGTATATTTTGAATATTTAATTCAGAGCCGTACTCTTTTTATTTATCAAATTAGTGGAACGGATTACCCATATCTCCGCCACTGGTTGATTTAAAAAATTGATATTCTTCAATCTTGTGGCCCTCTGTCCTTGTATCTTGTGTGCCAATTTTGGTTTGAATTATTGCCACAGTTTGGAAATAAATAAATAAAAACTTTATTTTTTAGAAAACTTTAACGCCCTGTATCCCAGAAACAAAGAATATTAGGAACTACGTTTATAGGAGCAACCCGCCTTAAAATGTGTTTTCCTACAAAATGTCAAAGTCCTGATCATTAAACCTGGGGCACCCTGTATAATTTAATACCGCGTTCAGCAGTGGCGTACCCAAGGTGGGGGATAAAGGGGATAGCGTCCAACCCTTCCATTCTATTTTACGCTTATTCTTATTAATCCTTAAAAAAAGACCTATCTTAGAAATTCAAGCTCACATAACAGACTAAATGGACTGCCAATGATGTCAATTCATAGGGAACTACCCATTTCAGAAGACGAAATAATAGAGAAATTTACACAACAGCCAAGGGGATTGGATTTTGTATTATAATAATATTTATTTTATAACTTTCTGTAAAACAAAGGTTTTTTAAAATTGGTACATCACACCGCACTTTTTATAGCCCCCCCCCCCCCCCCCCGTCTGTAGTCAGCGTACGCCACTGGCGTTCAGAACCTCCCCGACCCCGTATTTTTTAAATTGAGAACCTGTTTCAATAACTGCACTAACTGTAATAATATATATAGGTAAAGGAAAAATGGATAAATTACGTGGTTGGCTAGATTTTTTTAAGTTTTAAATTGGTTACCCTTTTATTAATAACTTAATCGAAATAAATAACAAACTAAGGACTCTATAACAAACAATACAATAGGTGTTTTCTTTTTGCATTTTGTGGCACACTTAAATCACCTCTGTCAATACACACCATTCGTTTTATAAAAATAATTTGACTCAGTTCTCAATAACCCTATTCGTTTTAAAAGCTTTATTTAAGTTTATATTAACCTGAGGCAGAAATGTCTACATGACGCAAGGTTCTTCAATCACGTGATAATTGTGCATTTGCCTAACCCTGTGGCACACCTGTGGCGATGCAAAAAGAAAACACCCTGGCACCTGTGCTTTGTAAACCTCTAACCTCACTTTTAGCGTTTTAGCCACGCTTTAACCGTGAGCGTGATCTTAGAAAGTGACGTCATGAATTTGTTGATCGATTAATATCATATACATACTTAAATCATATACTTGGTTTTTTAAGTACATATTATATGTATAAAGAGACAACCGTTAACTGTTGACTAATCAGAGAGTTTAAAAATAGGAAATTTTAATTTGAAATGAAGTAAACTATATTTGGTTGAAAGCGTTTAGGCGATTGTTCGTAGATGTCGCTCGTAACAGTAAACGACTCGTGTTTCTTTACAATTCTTCCATCTCTATCACGAATGTCTGTTGTAAACGCGAATCAGGCAATGTCATGTACGGATGAAATGTAGTGAGCGAGACGGAAAGACTACATATTTGGCACCTAAATGTTGTAGATATCGTTGTAATAAGTTGTGAAGTGTAAAGTGTTTATTAGTGTATTAAAAGTGTGGTATTTTAAAAAAAAAATGTGTCGAGATTTATATGGAAAAGGGTTTTAATTTTGCATTAAGGTAGGTGAGTCACATAGCCTAGATTACCTTTTTTTTTGCATTTTACTGCTCTATTTTATTTTAAATAGATAACGCACTATGTTTATAATGTAAATATAAAACCAGGTGCTTATTCTGTAACGTTTTCGTTGTACCCTCCAATTTCCTAACCTCTATGTTTGTGTATACATAATCCTTTCCCGTTTGTCGTCAATCCGAACAGGTTGTTTTGTGTAGTTTATAGGTAGATTGTTTAATAGTTTAGTTTAGGTTATCCCGAGTGCCTTCAATCGCTTTTAGGGTTTCACTCACATTACATAATGATAAAATTTTAGAAAAAGCGTTCATCATCGCTAAATGTAATATAATACGTAATACCGTTACTAATTAATTACTTCTACGTGTTACCTTTTAAACAATATTTTTCTATTTTTTCTCCGTTTGTGGCGAGGGAAGTTGCGGTTTAATTAGTTGTAGTTCAATTATTATTAAATTAGGCAATTCGTACTTATAGGTAAGGTCCATTATTTAGATTGACGTCAATAATAAAACGCTAATAAATTTTAATTAGGAACTCTCATTTTGCTCATCAGAATAATTTCGGTGTTATTTTACTCATAGTTCGCATTTTTGCTTTCCTTATTATTAGTCAACAATGTTTTTATTGCTCTGTTATTTAGCACAATAATTTAAAGTAGGTACACTAAACGGGTACAAACGAGGTACTAGGTACAATATAGTGTAAACATTTTTTAAATTTTTTGAAGTTGGGCGCTAACTTCATATACCTAACTCACGAAATCATTAGAAAATGTAGCATAAATCAAGAATGCTAACAATTTTGGACATTGTACCTTGAAAGAACTGGAACCCTTATAGCCAAGGGACATTTCATTATTGAAAATCTCTCGGGTAATGTTAAGAAAGGCAAGAAAATGCCAAAAATATCGCACGAATGTCAGACAAATGTAAAATACATATAGGGTGTCCCATTTTAATCTTCCACCTGCGATAATTCTACAACACTGCGACGGGTCAAAAAATGTTCCGAACAAAAAGTTAACGGTTTTGAGGGGGACATCTGATGCTGTCAACCTTGCCCCCGCCGGATCCCGAGGGGGGGGGGGGGGGGGGACTTAAAAATTTTAAGTGGAAACCCCTATTTTTTATTCGGATAAAACGTTGAAAGTAAGTGAATTTTATTCGGAGACTTTTTTATAGATGGATTTGCAAACGTCCAAAAAATTTTTGTTTAAATAATCTATAAAAGAAGTCTCCGAATATAATTCACTTACTTTTCGACATTCTATCCGAATATGCAATAAAAATAGGGGTTATTCTAGAAATACAATGTCTCAAGAATGAATCTTACCTCAAAAACTCTGATTTCCACTCATACAATACTAGAAATAATTTATATAGAACTGATTTAAGTAAAAGTGCAATATACTATAGATCGTACATATTTCATTCTGTTAAGCTGTATAATAAGATGCCGCCCTTAATACGTGTTATTGAGGTAAAAAAAGAATTAAAAAAAGTGCTAAAGGAACACTTGACAAAATTTTGTTTTTATTCAATTAATGAGTACCTTGAACAATAATATATTTAAAATGCTATATTTTCATGTTTTTGTTTATAAACACTATCAAAATCTAGTCAGCCTATATTTTATAAGTTATATTTTAATATCTAATTACTTACTTACTTATTTTTACATACTTTTATATTTACAACTAAAATAACTTATTATTATCATGTTTTTGTCAAATTTTGTTTTGTATTTTTTATGTCTATATTACTTTTATTTTACTTATGCATATATGTATATTTACAATATTTTCAATACCACTGGTCAAGAAATAAACTACTACTACTAATACTAAACGTAACCTACTATCGGAGTAAAAATGCAAGACCCTGACTTTAGAAGATTGTATCTCAGTAATTAGCAGTCATAATTTAATGAAATAAAGTGCATTTAAAAGATCATTTATTCCTACAAAAAGCTGTACAGTTTTAGATTTTTGCAACACATCGTTAATTTTCTGTATTAATTTATGTGCGAAAAAGCGCTAATTAAGACCGAAATCGCACAAGCGCTCGACTTTAAAAATTAATTACGGCTATATTATTGAAACTGAGTGGTAGATACATATATATTTGAAAAATGTATACTTATTTGTCGGTGTGAGATGCTTTTGACGCCAATTGGTTTATTAGTCTTAAAATTATAATGAAAAAAACGACATCTTGTGTTACCTGACCTGAACGTTCGATATTAATAATATTGACAGTAACATAACAAGGTTAAAGCAATTATATTGTGGTCTAACCCGATTCACAAAAATAATGCCATGTATACATGTTTTGTTTAAAAGAAATTTGGAAAAAAGCACGGATGCTTGCGTTCGCGCGGCGAGGTGCAGTACGGGGTGGAAGATGGTGTCGTACACTATTGCTATGAAGCGCATGGTTTTGTACAATGCTAAAGAATAATCAAATTGTTGTGGTTTGCGGCTCACGATTTACGATGTAGTAGATTACCTCTCGCGGGAATATGTGCGTCTTTCTTTCGCGATAATTATAACATTTACTTTGAATTACAAGAAAACAAATTTTGTTTTCAATAAAGCAATAATGCAGCTCGATTTGAGTAATACAAATTTAGCATTTAAAACAAGAATTTTTTCTTCAGTTACCGTATATTGCAAAATAGCACATTTTCGGTTAGGGCTTATAAAATCAGTTAATTATATGAATAATCAATATTTATTGGCTGTCGACTTTTGAGAAGTATGTGTGCTACAACATTTGTAAATTTGGTAACAATTTATGAAACAATAACAATTTTATGATAAGTTAAAACTGACCGTCAGCCAGGAAACTACTAAATACAGCGTTTTTATTGCTGTTAATTAAAATAAAAGTTAAACAACTGATTCTACCAATTTGATTTTTACACATGTTAAACATATATAAATGACTAATGTACTGCCCAAAAATGAAGAAATTTCACCCCCCAGTTTTTTCGTTATGACCACTTAAAGTCAGAGGCCTTGCATTTTTACTCCGATAGTAGTTCAGTATGTTCAATACAAGTTCAGTATAGTTCAGTAGGTGCAATAGTTATATCGTAGATTCAATACAAGTAGAGTATGAGTTCAGTGAATTCAGTACCATTCGGTAGAAGTTCAGTATTGGTTCAGTATATTTTATTTAAGTATGTTCAATATTGGGGTGTTTAAGTTTGAAAACGTGATAAATCGGGCACTGTTTTTTCGCCGTCTCAAGATATGACATCATCCGTGGCATATATTTGCGAGGAGTGTTTCACTCTCGCCATACATGTACAAAATACGTCGCAGTGCCCGCAATCGCCCTGGAAATCGCGGAATCTTTACGCAGTCACTACAATCTCGGCACAATCTATGACAGTCGCAACAGTCACTAAAAATCGTGCGACAATTGCTACGCAATCGTATAAGTGCCTAATCAGAGTTAAGTGTGCGATCAAGAAAGGCGTAACATCGTGTGAGAGGGCAAGTTAATTAAACTGTAAATTTCTATTCGCTATGTAAGTAGAATTTCATACTTATCATTTGCCCAGAGTTTAGTTTGCGGTTCAAAAAACCTTTTAGATTTAAATCCGACCCCTACCCATGATTTCATATATGATTTCATATACGTAGGTATTATATTTCCCATAGTACGAGTAGACAGGCGTCATCATCTTCATTACCTATTGGAGCGTTGGCGCTGTAACATCTTTCTAGATTCCAGTTGTACAAAATATCGAGGATTCAAAAAAACTTCCTGAAATGCAAACGCAAGGCTGAATTACTATATAAACTGGCAACATAACTGTGAAACATAATTGATTATTGTTATGGATACTTCAAACCAAGCTTTTGACCTGGAAAATTTCCAATTGGCAATTTCCAAAATATTTATTAGATCTTTTATATGTAACTGGATTTGGAAACATTTACATCGTTTAAAGAAGAAGATATTCTCATTCTCAAGACAGACCTGAAAGAGCTGCAGAATGAAGAACAGAAAAAAGAATATCAACAATATAAATTTATTCAAAATTGTAGAGGGGCACCGCCGATTATTGTATAAATAGAGAACTTGCACGTGTTTTTGTTTATTGCATTAAAAAAAAGTACAAAAAATTACAAAAATTTTGATATATGACATTCCCATATGAGCTTCCAAAAAACTGGTGAAAATTTTGATTGAATTTAACGCTTTGAATTTACGCCGAAACGCTGCTAGAACGCGCGCTTTTGTGTGTGACGTCACACGACTCAATTTGTCAAGCGCGTAAAGAAAATGCATTGGAACGATATTGTTTTTAGCCATTGTAGTTACTAGCCCTGTCGCTCTGTTTAGAAAAATGCCTTACAAATACTGTGTGATACTTTTGTGTACAAATACAACAGTTGAAACGCCAGATAAAATATGTTTACTCCATAGAAAAGTTACGAATTTTATGGTGTAAAATTATGCGTAGAGAGACATGTAAAATGCTCAACATTTTATTCGATTAGATAACATTTTGGCAAATTATCGGATTGTGCTTTTATATAACCTGATTCCATTGTAAATAATTAACGAAATAATATCCCTTAAAACCATTTAAAAATAAATGTTTTGGGTAAATTTGCGGAAGTTTGAAGAAAAAATAGCATAGGTATTTTATTTGGCGGAGAAGTTACTTTTCATGGCTTGCCTGTATTAAACACAGGCGCGCGATGAAAAGTAGTACTTCTCGACGTTATAATGGTTTCGACAGTTTTCGCCCGTCTTACGAATGACGTATACTGTGGCTTCGTGCCAGCTGATTTGTGACATTTAAGATCATGTGACGTGGACCAACCGTTGGAGTGTATCCGCGCACGTGATATGCTGTTCCCCTTCTTATATTTTCAACCCTTAATATCTCAATAAATATAAAGTTTTAAATTGAAATAATTAACAACAGCTCTCTATAAACTTGTTACTTATATTATATACCAGATTTATTAATATTCAAGACATGTGCAAGTTCTCTATTGGTAGAAGAATGTAAGAAGCATGATAAGAAAGTAACACACCGAAATAAGATAGCAAAAGAACTGATGCGTCATTGAATAATGGCGACTTGATAAGTGTATGTATACATCTGTGGTACGAGTAAGAAGAAGAAGAAAAATACGATGAATTCAGAGCAAGTAGATGTATGAAACCGAGCATGATACTTGATGACCAATATGTGAAAAGGTCAATAGAACACATTACAACCATACTAAAAAAGTCTCGAAAAAAGTACCAAACTAAGTTCATTGGTACTTTTTTTGACGATAATGTTAAAAGGATAGTTTGCAGGAATTGACTAACTTAAAAGTTGAAATTGAAAATAATGGTGCTTATGCGACTTGCCCAAAGTGTCAATTTATATGTAAGTCATTTCCGCAAACCGAAAAAGGTAAGTGAATTCATGGATGATTCTAGGATTCCACGTTGTCAAATTTTTACTGAAGATCATGTTGTCAGAAACCAACTCAGAAACAACCTCATAAATAAAGTTGACGCTCAGGATAGTAGAGAAAAGACTCCAGGGCCCATCAGCAGAACGCCTAAAAGAATAGAAATGCCCTTTTCAGCTACATGCTTGGTATACTTGGTGTCAAACCATTAATAATTAATAAAACAACTCTAAACAATTTACCCCCTTTGTGGTATCTGACCTTCAATGGATTCAAACCCGATTTCTATGAAGTTTACAAGTTGATCAAAGAAAATGTTTCTAATATTTCAGCTTCTCTTTTTATTATCCAAGATCCCGTGAAGGAAACTAATACCTACATGTAATGAGCGCATCCGGGTCCTACCTCTTTTTTAGAATTCTTAAACGATGCAGCCATAAAGAATGGTGATAAAGGATCGAAATTGAAATGTGGCAACAGACATAATTATAACTATAAACAATTTGTGTTTGTATGTTTTCCTCGTTGCTGCTGGTCGCCGAGACTCTAGCTGTGAACACCTCCAATGTGTTACCACCATTATTACCATTAGTAACTTGGAGTAGAACTTTGTCATTGTTTGGTAACTTTTCCGAAGGAGATATACAATTTGGAGAACTGAAAGAATTTTTAAACAAATGAAATTCCCCCTCGTTGTGTTTGTATGAGAGGACCCAAACGCCCATTGCGGACGCATACGTTATGATATGATACAGCTACCAATCAACTCAAAAAGAATTGATTTTTGCTTTTTACTTCCCGGGTACGAAGTAAAAGGGAAGTATTGTATTAGTGTTCCAAAAAAAATTGACCTATGCAAATTTTTTGATATCTGCGTTTGCGAATACGTAGATTCAAAAAACGAAAAAAAATTCCCAATCGGTAGAGATTGCGACGTAATCTACGCAACGTTTAAAACTGTGGCAGTCGCTAGGTGATTACTAAGCAATAGCAATCCGTGCATTCGCTTAAAAGGACCGCGATTGCCGCAATACATGTACATTTTCACAAGAGTAACCCCCCCCCCCCCCCCTCCCGCCGTACCTATTTGCTTTCTTCTGTGCTGATTGTGCGGTTGTATTCAAGTTAAGCAAATGAACTTTTATTGTATATAAATATACCGGGTGTCGAAAAAGTATGGAAACACTTGAATATGTCGAGAACAACACATCCGATTGCAAAAAGAAAAAAAGGGCTCCTTTATTTTTTGAAACCTTTCAGTCATGATACGTAAACATCACCCTCGCCCGAATTAAAAAACTTTAAGTGGAAACACCTATTTTTATTGCACTTTTGGATTCTCCATAAAACACTGTTCTCAAGTTCTGTACAAATAATTCATTATTTTTTCCACCCTTGGGTGGTGATGGGAGCGGAGAGGGTGACGGTCAATTTGCAAATAACAAAAAAATGTTGGGGGAAAAAGTGTAAAGAAGATTTTTCCGCGGACACATGTAATTTTCACCGTTTCCACCCCAAGAAAAGGGGCATGAGGTGGGGGGTGAAATTTGCAATTTGAGAACAGTTTTTATGGAGAATTTTATGCATTCAGCATCTGTTCAGTATGATCAGTAGGGGTGCAATATAAGCTCAGTGTAGTCAGTATGAGCGTGAATTGGCGACCAATCTCACTTATTCGTATTCTTGGCAAACATTTCTTAGATATGAAAAGATGACTCTTTGCTCTGCTTTGTTATCGTATGTATTCGAGGTGTTGAGAAACACTTGTCGCTTCCACTTGGATGTGACGGAAACAGTCTACGTTTACCTAATTGCATACCTACGTTTTAAACGGTTTTAAAGGTAGGTACGGTAGTGGTAGGATTAAGGGTAAATGATGAGACGTGTGGTACTAAAGGTGCAATCAAATAAATAAATTGTACATATTTCTATATTCGTATCTTCGAGGTGTAATTATTTATAGATTAACGTCATGAACCTAAAGAAATTCGTGGGAATTGTGTTCCAATAGTCCAAGACGAATTTTTGATAAAATATGTAGTAATTTAAATTGATTTCTTTATTCGTCGTTTCGAGAGAGTTATGTTTACAGTTGATTTATAATACTAAATTGAATGTAGTACTACTTTTAGATAAGTACTCTTACAAAAGAGGTTATTTCTATTTAAAATGGTCAGTGGTCCGGCACTGATTATTGTTTTCTTTTAATTTTATCGGTCTTCAATAAATATGGATTCTTCAAAATATGTCTTAATGTAATAAGATCTAAAGAAAATCAAAAACATTTCTGACATCAGACGTAATATTTTTCTTCAGTTCAGATTCAGAATAACCCTTAAATTATTTAACTCTTTTTTTGATTTATTTTGGTTACGTTGTGTCAGAGTCAGCAGTAATAATCAATTTAAACACTGTTGCATTTCGAGATAGAGAGATCATGAACTCTCTGATTCCGTGGCATCGGAGCATAGCTTTATTTTTAAATATTTTTATCTGTTTTTTTCTGTGCTGCTCCAATTAGTTGCTATTAAGTAGCAGTAAATGCATGACAATAAGTGGCAGATATGTGGAAATAATGCCAATAAGTGTACTTATGTGGTTGTGGAAAAACGAGTCTTAAACTTTTACATGTTTTTAGTTTTAGATATTTAGGTACCTGGTTTTATGGTGAGGGCGTCGTGGTTCTTTTGCAGTTTTTCGCACTTCCTTTATGAATGTCGTGGCGAATTTTTTTGATAGGTTTTTTTAGTTAAAGAAAGCGTTTTCTTTTTGTGAATGTAGAATTTGAATAGCGTAGAAAGAATCGGTACCTAATCATTTTCAAAAATCGTTAAAAAAATTACGGCAGTACACATAAGATTACTATCAAACAATAGTAGTATGTGAATTGGCTGGACTATACAACAGAATGATGGGGCGTGAGATCGCTGAATTTTTCCCACGCGCATTGTGTAAATTATTCTTTACCACTCTAAAATACAAAAAAATTTATTCGCGACCTTCTTACTTCTTAAGTCTCGCACAAAAATTTAATAATAAACGTTTACTATATTATTTGATTAAATATTAGGTATTTAATCTCTAACATTAAAAGGTTAGTATGTCATCGAAGTAATTCTCACCTAAATAAAAATTCGAACTTTAGTTTGCTAATTTATGTATCTATTGAGACTGTAATTTAGTTTTCTTTAAGATGTAATCTATTGTAAATATTATTTAATTAGGAACAATGCTTAAATAGTATTAAGATAAAATTATTGTATGACCTAAAAAAACCAATTGCATTAGTTCCATTTTATTTATTTAATGCTTGTAAGTATCTAATTTATTAATCGATTATTCATTTATCAACCAACTTCAAAAAGATGGTTACTAAATTCGTCCGCCCGTCCGGATGCCTGTGTGTCTGTGCGTTGCGCGATGTTACAGGGTTTAGAAAACTGGAAGTGGTGTCATCTTATAGGAAATTCTTTGCTGATTCCAAATCCGTGGGTAGGCCATTAAAGTCAAAATATACATCCTTGAATATCTCGAGAACGACACGTCCAATTACAAAAAGAAAAAAACATATTACCTTTACTTTTTGAAATCTATTCAGTCATGATACGAAAAGGCTATCCTCAGTGAATTTTGAAAACTTAAATGGTAACACCTATTTTTTATTGCGCTTTTGGATTCTCCATAAAAAACTATTCTCAAATTGCAAATTTAACCTCAACTCCAACCCCTTTTTTGGGAGTCGAAAGGAGGAAAATTGCATATGTCCGCATAAAAACGATCTTTCTGTACTTTTTTTTCCTCCTACACTTTTTTGTGATGTACAAATTGTCTATCACTCTCCGCTCCCATCTCCCTTAAGGGTGGAAAGATAATTATTCATTTGTGTAGAATCATGATGCTTGTGTCTGATTTGGGGGTACCATAATTAGTTACAGATTTGAAGTTTCTATAAGGATTCGCAACTTTTGATTTTGATACTTGTTTTTTTCTATTGATGGTTACTAGTTATGACACCAAATGTATGTTATAGCGTCAATTATAGCGAACAATACATACATTAAACTATCCTCGAAATTGAATAACAAATAGCTTTTCATGTTGGTAAGATTTTGATATTAAACACAGATCGACTTAGTGCACTTGCTTCCTGACATCGAAAAATAATATAAAATACATATAAATAAAGGTAGATAATAAAAAAGTAGGGTCACTTTAACATCAAGGTTACTCAATTTATTGGATCTGTCATTAGGGTTAACGCCAATTAGGGATTTTTTTTAAATTATATATTAAGAAATTAGCATTACATAGTTTTCAGTTTCCAAACGAATGGAATTTGATACGTAAAACTAAAATATTTATTCACACATTCAATCTACATATTTTCGCAATTCGTTGAAAGTGGGACGATAGACAAATAAAAGTTAACGTTTTTTCTTGTTATTTTCTATAAATTTAATTTAATTTGTCACAATCGAAAAACAGAGATTCTTTTATAAATAAATGTATAAACAAATGAAAGAGCTTATTTAAATATTTTATTAGTCATGTGTATGCACGCGATCGGTTTGTGTTTTAAAAGTGAAGTCTTGGTCGAGTTTTTCTAGGTACTTGTTATACGTATAGTGTAACTTAATAGCCGTTGAGGTTTTATACTATGTGTAAGTTTAGCGATACATAAAAATAGAAACATTGATATGTTTTACCCTAACCCAATTACATAAGGAGATGCGATCATTTTCAATATCCCGATCTGAATTGGCGAAAATTAAGGCAAGAAATACGAACAGAAGATTAAATTGATCATATTGATACAAAACTAAAATCAAGAAGATTGCAAAATCATTGGAGAGACAAACGTGTAGAAAAATGAATATAAAAAATGCAAAAATGGATTTGGTGAAAGTTTATTGAAATTATAGACATTTTCACCGAACTTCGTTCGGCAAGTATATAAATTCGTTAAATCTGTGTGCAGGTGCGAGTGTGTGTGTGTGTGGCTGTTGTATGTTAAGGAATTTTAAAATTCAGATTCTGAAAGAGCATTAAAAAGAATCTCGCCGTGGTTCGCTCATCGTGAACACCGTCAAAATGGCAGTCAAAATATAAAAGTTTGCAGACATGTGATTTTTAACACTTAAATTTGTATTTTCACTGGCGCAATTTTGTTCGGTCTGGCAATGCTAGAAGAGCATTCTCAATTTTTGGAAGCTTTGAGAAAAATCAAAAAAGAAAGAAAATGTGGCCCAAGAAAGATTGAAGGGGGAAAACTCATTTCCAAAATTCTTCTTCTATGCAATAAAGAAAGGAGTTTGTCATCACAGGAGGTGGAAAAGATGGTTTTCTTTCATGACAACGGTGACCTCCGAGTCACAAAGTTTGTCAAGGAAACGTTAGAATCACTAGACCACATTTTTCCGACTACCATATGTTTCGGTCGATGACACATGGACTGGCTAAGGAACGTTTCAATTGTTACTGGATCGACCAAAAAACAATCGCAGATCAAAACCGTGGCTACTATTGCGATTGGTTCAACAACTGGCCAGTTTCTCCTTCCGTCGACAAGGTAGGAGTTATGCCAGCGACAGTGGGTCTGGCCGTGGTTCGAGGGTGGTTAGTAGTGGAGTTTTCGGTGTTCTGACATTTATAATTATCGATTGTTTATAAGTTTAGTTTACAAAGCTTCGACGTTAATTATATTTATGTTATAGGTAAGTTAGCCCGACTGAATTGCTGAGAAGTTCATTCGGGTAACACAATTCTTATGAACAATTATGACCTGATAGCCGCCAAAGGTGATAATGCGTATTTTTTCATTTTCTTTCATCAGTAAAATCTTACTTCATGCAAAAAAGGCAATAAGTAAGTCAAAGAGCAGCTACCAATTTATTTATTCCAAAATGTCTTTCCTTGATAGTGAAATTGAGACCTAAGCTCCCATAAACTGTGTGCTTCTCTATCACATTTGAGCAATAATTAAAAATAAAAGAGTCTAGTACCTACGATATAGCCAATCTTCATTCTAGATTTATTGTTACCTGTGTAGTAAGAGACAGTGTTGTTGAATATTGTATGTTGTGGTCAGATAATTGTGTTTATCATGACAACCACAACCACATACAACGTATAAAGGTCGATTCGCACTATACGGAACGTCACCGTCACGTTATAGACCGGCACCGTCACGTCAAAAAAGGAATATATTCACACTTGACCAGCAACGTCACGGAAATACCTACACTGTCTAGTGTGTATCTGTCTGTAGTCGTACGTTTGTTTCGTCCCGTGTTTAATTTTTGTTTTCATTTATACAATTTTCAATGTTATAACATGCCTTAAGTAGAAAAAAACTGGCTATGACGCACTAATTTTGGACGATGAAGAGAATAACTGCAAAAATCGAGCCAAGAAAACATGGATTCGAAAATTGTTTACTATGAGCAAAGATTACTCTTTGCTATGAGGAAGGAGAATACCATACTTTTGAAGAAATTTCCTTTTGACAAAGATTTTAGAATGTCTCAAAATCAATTTTATGACCTTTTATCAATTAAATGACCAGTAAACTGACACACAACCTTCTCGTGTTTAGTTTTTTTGCATAAAAACTGAAAATAAAATAGAGTTTGCGTAATATCTCAAAAAAATAAATATATACCTAGTGTGTAGTATACTTGTAATCAGAATACGATTTCTGATTTTCTCCTGAAATAATATACAGGGTATGTCATAAATATTTTTAATATTTTCTTAAATTTTAAAATTTTGAAATTTTCAACATCAAACATTCGTTCCCCTTCCCCTATGGAAAATAAAGAAATAAACGTAGTGCCAATAGTTTTTCGTGAACTATATGTGTACCTACCATTTCAAAATATAAAAAAAAACTGCTTTGAGCAGATTTTGAGAAAATCGATTTTTAATTTTTGACCCATGTTGAGCATCAATTAATCGGCCACGTTAAATTTTTGTTCTTTATCAATTATAAGTAAAAGTTCTGGCCATCCCTTGGCTACAATTTCCAATTTTCAAATTTTCACAAAGGGAAATTAGTTTGAGTTAACATTTGAATGTTTCCTCCAAAAATAACGCCCCTGGGTTTGTTTTACCGATGAAAGGGAAACATTACATTTCGAGAATTATAACATACGATTAGGTACTGAGGTAGGTATACGATACGATAAACGGTCAAAAATGAACCTACCTATGTTTAATAAAATTTTAAAAACCCAAATAGGTATCTACATACTGAAAATATGACGGATTGGTTCCGATTACGAATTCATACTACCAGAATTGATCAGGAACAGACAGGCAACGGCACGTCAAAAATTAGTTTTCGATTAACTTTTCCGTTCCGTAACGTTGACGGTAAGTGACGTTGCCGGTCAGTGTGAACATTGCCATTAAAATATATGGAGATATATTTTGACGTGACGGTGCTGGTCTATGACGTGACGGTGACGTTCCGTATAGTGCGAATTGACCTTAAACCATAAGAAAAGCTTCTGCGAATTTTCAGACAGAAATCGGTTTTTTAAAGTTTCCAAGGCAAAGCCATTATATACGGCCGTATATTTTCTACAAGCAAGCAGGCGTATAATTGAAAAGAGCAATTAAACAACAAAGTTATAAGAGTATAACGTATAACCCTCGCGCTCAACGTTAAGCACATACATAAAAATGTAAAAAACTATAAGTGGTTGTTCTAATTGGAGGAATCAAGTGCAAAAATGGTTTTCGTATACGAAAGGGTACGTCCGCATATACATTTGTTTTTTGAAGAGTGTACTTGCAGACTGTACAATCGATAATGTACATCCATTAAGAGTATGTCCACGAAAGAAAGGGTTGGTGTGTATCAATTGCGTATTCATATAGTGATTAGTGATGACTCATGTACACTCAGCAGTTGAACGTATCATTGTTTCTTATTTGAATAAATTTTGCATTTTTAAAGTGCGAAAGTGCGTCTTATACCTAATGTAATGAAGTCAAGACTTTAATTGATTCAAATTGGACGTTTCCAAATTGTTATTTATTTACTTACACAATAAATGACGAAATGTAAGTTGTTGTCGTTCTAACGCACGTCGTAAAATATCAAGTGTTCGTGTTTTCCTTTAGGACTATTTCTTTTTACTTCTCGGTGGTACCGTTTTTATTCAAAGACGGATAAATTAGAGAAAAAGGCGTTATCGCCAAAAAAATATTATCAGCCTTTATATTAAAAGTAATTCAAGGCTGGTAATGTTATGACCGTTGAATGATAAGTTATTATCATTCAACGTTATGACGGAAAGAATTCTGAATGAGTAAAAGATAGCAATAAGAGTTACGCAGTAATGGCGATTTTCAGTCCGTTTCAGATAGCGTTTTGGTAAATCTTATTAACTGGAAGAAGGAAACGGATTTTATTAGGGTGGTGCTTAGTGTGTATCTATTTCGGAGTGTTTTTGCCAACAGGGGGGAGGGGGAGTAATTAAATAACGAACGACAGGGTGGGTTAGTTTCGCACAATGTGCTAAATTTTTTGATTACAAAATTGATTTAGGGACAACCTTTTACGTTAAATTCGATGATTTTTCAATACCAATTGCTATACTTTTAGTCTGTATTTATTTTTAACTTATTTTCGTTTCTTTAACATCGAATTTTTGTTACCTATTCTTGTAAATTTTTGAATAGGTTCTATTTTGAATGGTCTCTGTTATACTTTTCTCTTTGTTTGAACGTCGGATTCCAAAATCCTAGATCTTCTGTAAAGTTTCAATACTGTCCACGTATCGGTCATTTCCACTTGAAATCATCAATTTGCACGAAAGAATTAGTTTCATATAAACTGAAGGACATTACATTTAATTGTTATAGGTAGGTAAAACAAGTAATTCCACTAATTATGTTTACCGATAATTTTAAAGAATTTCACAAAGAATTGATCTTCATATTCTAAAAAATTCATTAAACTAATTACTCATTCAGGAAATGAAATTCTAATTACGCTAATTTGTTACCAGGAACGTTTTGAGCAATCTTCGTTCGCAATGTACTTTTGCTTGCAATATGTGCATGTGATCTGAAGGGAAACTATCCACATCAATCTACTCGCTATGAGTTCAATTTTATTTTGAAATCATTTAATTGCTATGATGAAAAACTTGCTTATTTCGGCATCCTATTTCGTTGTCATTGCGCGAATAAGGACGGCTCCTCGGTATCTTGAAGTCATGTGATTTATTCACCAAATGCCTGTTTCGTGATCTGTAAATATTAAATTATCCTCTGTTTTAGTTTCCAAAATGTGCTTTAGTTTTCTGTGCCCTGTAAATTTCATTTTCTCAATCCCAGCAAATCGAATCTGTTAGTGAAATTTAGGTACATGATCCTATTTTGCTTTTATTGACGGCTCGAAGAACGATTCTCTAAACACTTCAGCAGTCGTTAATTAATATTAAACTATTAGATGCAGTGGTTTGTTCGAAGACCCATGTGCATTCTATGGGATCGAAAGCACGTGAAAGGGGGCCAACTACTTACTAAAAAATCCGAAAAATATGGTATCATTGCAATGAAATGAGAATAAGTCAGAAACTATTAAAGATAGGGATAGGAACATGTAATACCAGAATATGCCCATTTTGATTCTCTATCAAATGCAATAGTAAGAAAATGGTCATTTCATTAAAAAAAACTGAGTTTTCAGTCTTTGAATTTTCTTAAATTTGGAGCCTCATAGGTGACGTCGTATGCAACATAACTTTTTTATAAGTACACCAAAAGAAAGCCCTATTCTTCCTCTATGCGCTGGTGAAAACTCGTTTTCAACCGTTTTCAAGTAATGAATTCTTAAAGTACTGTCTACATCCGCCATTTTTTTTAAATAAATGAAAATAACTTAAAAACCATAACTTGTAGATATTGACATCTGACATGTTAGTATCAAAGGTTATGAAATTTCACGTAGAATCCAAAAATGCAATAAAAAATAGGGGTTGCTATTTAAAATAATGAAGTTGGTAGCTACTTCCGGCATTTCCGGAAGTGCTGCCATTTTGAAAATAGTTTACATCGATTCGGCTTTTTGAGTAACCCCTAAGTACAAATTTTCAAAAATCTACCTATAAAACTTTCCCAGAAACGTTTAACTAAAGCTCCCAAAAAAACACCCTGTATAGTGTATCGTATTGTCACATCCGAGTAGTAGCCAATTCAATCTATTTAGTGACGCTACTAGCTTAGGAATCATGTAATTCCGACGAACAGTTACAGTAATCTTTAGGGGTAGTATCAGAAGCGAATAAATCAAATATGACACAGCAGTCTTCTTTTCTATTATTATTTTTTGCCACGTATGGGAATTATACTGAACCGCGACATCATGTATCATGTGGTAGTACTGGTAATATGGCTAATTCAAAAAGGTAGTAGCATCATCATTATCCTGTATTACTCTTACTCTATGACCACCCTTTGCCAGACAAAAGTATATGAAAGCGAGGTAAAACCGTTGCCAAAAATTAAAAAAAAGCTACTACTGTTGAATTACAAAAAAAATGCATTTTTAAAATGTAATTGTTTAAATTAAATATTGTAAAATGTAAATATTTACCTTAGAAATGAAAACAAAAGTGACACAGCTGTCGCGTGTGTCTTACTCATATAAACGTTCAACAAGTCATTCAGTCAAAGGTAAATATTGCAATAATTTTATTATTATTTATCATGTATCGTAGGTTGCGGAACTTGACCTTAGAGATAACGCACACGTAGCATGATTATTTATAACTATTAACAGAAATAATAACGCCTATTAGCAAATTTATAAATTTAATTATCGGAAGTGGAAGGTAACCTCATTTTATTACTAATTCTTCAATTTTGAATAAAAATATGGAATATTAACTATTTTTATTTCTTAGTATTCTATACATAAATTGCATGTTTGTTTCTAAAGGAAATGCGACACCTAATCATATTGCGCAGGTGACTTTTATAAATGATTCACACCTTTGTTTATGTGTATATAAAATAAATTATAATGTCTTGGTTAACGATTTTCTTTTACCTCAATTATGTTTGAAAACATTTAACACAAAGGGGGGCCAAGAATGGTTGTTAATTTCATAATATTTAACACAAACATACCTTACCCAACACAGTATAAACATAACTGCATAAATAATGAATGATTAATTAATAACTTCTTTCGTAGTGTTTGAAGTCAAAGAAATCTTCTATTTTTAAAATATTTTTTGTTGTTTTTAATAAATACCTAGTCATGCATAATTTAATGGGTTCTATTTTCAAATTTTTGAATGATCATGGGTTAGTTTACAGTCGATCAAAGTTGTGTCACTTGAGTTAAGCGAGTTCTGAAAATTTTCTTTTTTACATCATTTTAGCACTTCCACATCTCTTCCTCTACTATTTATTATTCAAGAAGATTTAAATAAATATTTCTTCAGGTTTTCGCACAGGAAAAAGTTTGGTGCAAGTAAATTAGGCGAGTTAGGATTAAAGCGCATTCGTAAACTAATCCAGCATTTGCGTAAATTTTTGACAGTTTACTCAATTTCTATTTCTTTCTGTAGTTACTCTTATTATTATTAAGCTGTTTTCGTCAACAAATAACGGCATTTTTCTTTACCTTTACAAGGTTTTTTTTAACTGCGTTCAATTCGATATAGCGCCTTCTTATCTTTACATCAAAGAAGCGATATCCTAGCTAGAGGTTTTTCTCCTTCTGGAGACATCATCTCTCCAGATAAACCACTGATGGTGTTAAAAACGGTGAATGGTTTCTTACAAAGCAAAAGGAAAATGGAATAAGAAGAAACGAACAAAGAATTAGATGAATATGGGAAACAAATAAAAAAAGGAATTACAATATAAAAATGGAAAAAAACAACTTAAAAGAAAATGAGTGGAATGATAACTTATCGTTAGTAGTAGAAAATACAACAGCGTATTTATTAATCAAAAATAATAAAGTACAATATAAAAATGGAGAAAAACAACTTTAGAAGAAAGTGAGTATTTTCGTTAGTTTCAATTACAGTAAAAACGCAACCCTGCCAAGGGCGCCGCGAGAAAATTTTCCTAGGGGGGAGGGGGCAAATATTATTGGAGGTTCTGGGGTGGGGGTATAAATTATTTATTTGTTCTAAATTTCGTACAAAATTTATTTTTATTTTTAATAAATTTTGCCTTTTTTCTTTTTCCCAGGGGCCCTCGTTGTCGGCGCCCTTGGCTCCTGCCATCATTTATCAGTATTACTTTGCTACGCTGTTGTCATTCTACATTTGTGAAAATGCTTAAACATCAACTGAGTCTATCCCATCTTAATGGTTCATAGTTCGCCTTCGTTCATCCATCCAAGGTATTGAAAATTCCACATTATTTTGCAAATTTAGATAGAGATTTCCATTTAATTAACGTTGAAAAAAATTACTTATTACTGAAATATGCAGTCTACGTTTCCCAAATATTATTAATTTTACTATCGGAGTAAAAATGCAAGGCCTCTGACTTTAGAAGCTTGTATCTCAGTAATTAGCAATCATAATTTAATGAAATAAAGTGCATTTAAAAGATCATTTATTCCTACAAAAAGGTGTACCTACAGTTTTAGATTTTTGCAACACATCGTTAATTTTCTGTATTAATTTATGTGCGAAAAAGCGCTAATTATGACTGAAATCGCACAAGCGCTCGACTTTAAAAATTAATTACGGATATATTATTGAAACTGAGTGGTAGATACTTATATATTTGACAAGTGTATACTTTTTTGTCGGTGTGAGATGCTTTTGAGGCCAATTGGTTTATTAGTCTTAAAAAATGAAAAAAACGACATCTTGTGTAACTCAGTACCTGAACGTTCGATTATTAATAATATTGACAGTAACATAACATGGTTAAAGCAATTATATTGTGGTCTAACACGATTCACAAAAATAATGCCATGTATACATGTTTTGTTTAAAAGAAATTTGGAAAAAAGGATGGATGCTTGCGTTCGCGCGGCGAAGTGCAGCACGGGGTGGCAGATGGTGTCGTACACTATTGCTATGAAGCGCATGGTTTTGTACAATGCTGAAGAATATCCACATTGTTGTGGTTTGCCGCTCACGATTTACGATGTGGTAGATTACCTCTCGCGGGAATATGTGCGTCTTTCTTTCGCGATAATTATAACATTTACTTTGAATTACAAGAAAACAAATTTTGTTTTCAATAAAGCAATAATGCAGCTCGATTTGAGTAAGATAAATTTAGCATTTAAAACAAGAATTTTTTCTTTAGTTACCGTATATTGCAAAATAGCACATTTTCGGTTAGGGCTTATAAAACCAGTTAATTATATGAATAATCAATATTTATTGGCTGTCAACTTTTCAGAAGTATGTGTGCTACAACATTTGTAAATTTGGTAACAATTTATGAAACAATAACAATTTTATGATAAGTTAAAACTGACCGTCAGCCAGGAAAATACTAAATACAGCGTTTTTATTGCTGTTAATTAAAATAAAAGTTAAACAACTGATTCTACCAATTTGATTTTTACACATGTTAAACATATATAAATGACTAATGTACTGCCCAAAAATGCAGAAATTTCACCCCTCAGTTTTTTCGTTATGACCACTTAAGTCAGAGCCCTTGCATTTTTACTCCGATAGTAATGTTGTCACGTTCATATTGGGCGTTTTTATCCTACCACAGGAATCCATATCGGTTACTGCCATTTGATCCCTCTAGTAACTTTTTGTGGAACCTTTCTCTAACCTCCGATGGGCTTTCCCACCCTTTTTAGAGAGGAGTACACGCAGCGAGGATTTTTACAAATCTATATAAATGAAGTAAAGGTTTTCATTTAAGTTTGATATTCCTATAATAAGTTATACAATTTGTATGTTTTGCATTTGTTTTTAACTAAACATGAGCTCAACATTTATTGTATCTCTTATAAAGTTTAAATGTTATCGTTGCAGTATGTCAAGGTACCATTAACGTATTTCACGTGAAGTCTAAGGGAGCAAGTACGTAATACTCGTATTTTGCCCTACTTTAGTGAACACTTAGATGTGAGATAAAATTCTTGTACTTATCGTTTAAAACAATAACCTTCCCTTGAAACGATTCATGAATATTTTAATCGTTAAATAACGTTGTTGATGGCAATTATTCATTCGTAATCTCAAAGAAATGTATATACGTTCTTTGGTAATCTATTAATTATGACTTGCGTCTGTTTTACGTAATTTAGCATTTACGTACATGAAATGCTTTCTAAGAACTTATTCATTGATTATATTATGTATGCAACTATGCAATCATCAAGTCCAAAGACCTCAATGACTTGGTTTTCTCACTCACTGTGATGTCACTCATTGCACATGTACATTGAAGAGTGGTAGCTTTTCACTGTGTGTATTTTGCGAATACATACACAAAAATGCATTCCAAAAATTTCTCCTTCAAAATATAGTCACCATTTGTTTCAATACCTACATTCCGTTACTGCGACAAACACATTTAGGATATCTTGCGATCGCTTTTGAATATCGTCTGCGATGTCAAATCGAATTCTCTTCAGCTTGATTTTCACCTTTGGAAGTATAAAAAGGTCGTAGCGTGGAGGTGGAATCTGATTTTTGGCCAGATTACTGTGTTCTCGTGGTGCGTGATCGATAGCTTTAGACAACATGTTTGGTTCCTCTGCAATCATCCGTTGAATCCGTAGGACAGACTTTCACTCTTCTATTATGTTGGTCATGGAAATGAAAATCTTTACATTTTTCCCTGTCATCGATTGTATTCTTGATTTTAGGCAAAGGTGACTAGAAGTAAAGAGAATGAAAACTGAAATAATTTTAGGGGTGTATAACATGTTTCGTGGTACCTCTTTATGAACATATTTTTCGCAGAAAAAAATTTCTTTACTGGAGGCCGAATCCTTTTGAGGTAAGGTAAGATGCCTTTGCATGTGACTTACGAGAGTGTTTTTTAATTTCCTAAAAACTAATACATTTAGTTGAATAGGGATTCACGGGCTTGACTTGAATTTTTAAAACTTGACATAAAATCAAGTCAAACCTACAAAAAACCAAGTCAAATTTAAGTATTATCTAAGCCAAGCTTGTTTGTGGAAAAGCTTGAGTTATTAAGCTTTTCCAAGTCAAGCTTTCAAGCTTATACCTCTAAGCATTTTTTTACTATTCCATGGAACATAATTCTTAGAAGATCCAGCTGATGATTTTGCATTCTACCATAAAATTCCGTATAAAAGAAGTACCTACGTGCAATTCGGCGTATATTTGAGATAGTCTGTGCTCTACTCAAACAAAATATACCATTAGTAGGTATGTTGATTCGATTTAGCAAGAAAAGAATATTAAAATCATTGTAAAAAAAAATTACCAGTAAGGTAAGTGGACAACGTAATAGAGGTTGTAGAACTCATCAAAACTAACACTTTTTGTTAAGTAATTTTTTTCATTTTGGCTTTTGTTTTCGCATTATAGATCTTTTTTTTGCTTTTTTACAAATCTCTATGTCGATTATTTGTAGTCGGATTTCAAAAAATCAATGTTTGTGATGTGTGTTATTCAATTTCCCAAATTTAAAATGACCGCCATTTTGCTGTTGTAAATTTTTTGTAAAAAAGTTTTGAACAAACTTTGTAGATATTAAACTGTTGATTCCAAAGAACTTTGATTTTTTGAAATCCGACTACAAATAATGGAGATATAGAAATGTGTAAAAAAACAAAAAAAGGTGCATAATTTGAAAACAAAAGCGAAAATGAAAAAATTGTTTTAAACAACGTGTTAGTTTTGACGAGTTCTATAACTTCTATTACGTTGTCCACTTTGAGTACAAGTATTCAATCTCAAAATCGCAATGGGCGCAACGGTACCTTGTTACATGTCACGCTGTAACAATAGTTTTTAATTGCAAAATGATGTCCTGCAACGGTTTTTGATTTGTACGAAGTCAGAAATGATAAGAATTATAAATTAGAAAATGTGAATGCGTAGATATTCTGGAAAATGTACGGTCTAAATAACGGTTCTTCGGAATTTTCAGAACTCATACTTAACTTAAGCACTCAACGGTGACTAAAACTAACCACTAATCAGTTGTTGATAAATGCGCAATGTGTTCCAATTTCACTACTCATACGGGAGGAGTAAGAAGAAGTTTGAAAAAGCTTGATAAAGCTTGGGAAAGCTTGATAAGCAAGCCAAGCCTGCATTCGCAAACATCAAGTCAAAAAAACCTGTTAACAGATTCTATGACAGTGGTTGGTTTCAGTTTTGGGAACAAAAAATAATCACTATAGGAACCAGACACGAGAAGTATGGTGGATGCACAGTAATAATATTGTCAGTAATCTTTTGGCCTTTTGGTACTTATTCAATCAACATAACCTTACAATCTCAAAAATCTTTGGTCATAATCTTTCTCGCAGATGGAGCTGTCTTGAACTTTTTGAACGGGGATGAACAAAAATGCGATTTTATTTATTGCGACACTTTGTGGACGCCCAAGCGGCATTTCATTTTTTGTTGAAGATCTTTCACGTTTGAATCTGCGTACCATTTTTTTACCGTTGCATACAATGAAGTGGATCCATCCAAAGTTTCCTGCATATTTTCCAAAATTTGAAGTGGCGTTAGGCATACGAATATCGTTTTTATCCACATATGCAAAATCGCCTAATAGTTCAAGTTTGACAACCCGTATATTGTTTCTTTTGCACGGATATGTTGATAAGTGTTTTATGGTACCATTTGTTGTACTAATGCACCACATGCTTCTACAGCAACACAATATTGTACTAATGTTGATTGATTTATGCATTGCGATATAGTGTTTTATTCTGTGGCGATATATTGGCACAACAAAACCTTATTATAAATGATTTTAAATGATTTTTACGTCACATCTCTTAAATATATTGTGTCGTGTTTCAAAGACCATAAAACAAACCTCTTCACATACAATATAGTATTTTCGCTGTAGCTTTGCGGTTAAGTGATTAGGGATTCCCACTTGCAAACTGTATGGTTCAATATTTGTGAAAGTCAGTGGTACTTAAAATTTCTACATAATGAGGAGATATCAATATAATGTATCAATTATAAAAAATAAATGGTTTAGAACCCCTGACTTTTTATTTAAAAGTTTACATTTGAACAAAACAGAGCTCATTATTCCATTGTCACCAAACAATACTTAATGGTGTTGTTTACCTGATTATTGCTCGAGGCGGTTAGACATACCCAATACATATTTTAGGTAGGTATGATATATATGTTAGAAGAGGACAACACTATAAGAGTATGTGATTTCTGAAATTAAGCGCTAATCACTTAACCGCAAAGCTACAGCGAAAATACTATACATACTATACATATAATTTTTGTACTTTGCAATAACTTTATGTGACACAAACTAACTATTTGAGGTTAATATACATCATCCATTTACTCACACAACTATTACCCTTCCTGGCACGATATATAACATAATTTGTGCAATCTAGTGTATCAAAAGGATTATTAAATCATACTTATGGCACAAGTACAGATATAGGAAGCTTAATAAATAAATTAGAATAAATGTCAATTTAATTTACACACCTTAATGTGATAATGTAAATGCAGGAGCAGCTTGTTTAATATAAGGGGAACTAGAATTAGAGTTTTAACCCCTTTTTGTAAATTTAGATAGGCGTTGTTATTAGCTATATTACTTAATTAGAGCAATTGAATATTCCTTCATTTAGATTGTAACAACTGACTAATGACCAAATTCCTTTATAATTAGAAAGTACATTTTCCGCTCACGAATCTAATAAAGGTTATACTTATAAAGCTGCGCTTACACGCGAGTCTCTCCCGTTAGAAATCTTATTTTATTTCGTTTTATTTCCTTATCTATTTTTGTGGCGTAGGTACTCACTATTTGATGTTTTATCTATTTAATCTTTCATGCTTTCTTCTTCTCTTGTTTTACCGTTACTCCGCTGAAATGATCCTCACGAATATACTGACTTGTTTTTTAGAAGCTTAAATGTAAATTTTCTGGCAATGATTGTGTTTTCATTCGATTTTTCTTGATCAATGAAAAAGAGTCGATTTCTGCTTGTTGATAAAACTGAGAGACTGTAGTGCATTTGGTAAAGAGCCGAAGTAATAAATCAACTACTTCAAGTATAGTATGGTATTTTTGCTATACGAGCGGCACATCAGTTTTCAATAATAAATTTTGCAAATATCGGAAACATAAAATGAAAATGACGCTTCTTTTGTACTAAGACCACCAAACAATTTGAAGACCCTTTAAAAATGACCGCGTTGACAAAATAGGAAACCCTCATTAATCTCACAGCTAAATCATTCGGCAAAGGGTTCATAGGCGTAGAAAGTGGGTAATTTGTAAAAGAGTGAACAATAACACTTCATACAATTAATAATAGAATTTATTTACAATATATAGTTTTCTCATCTACTACACTGAAATCTGCCTGACAAGTGACAGGCTGATTTACTTCGGCTCTTTACCAAATGCACTATAGTCGTATACTTTGTTGATATAATGAACTCAAACACAAACGTAGTGGAAGGCCAAAAGAGGTTACTGCGATGGGTTTTTGTTGCGATTTTTTTTGTACGAGCTTGAAGAAATGAAGACAATGTGCACTATCAACGTAAACAATAATGAATTAATTACTATGAATGTTTGAAGGTGTTTCAACACATTATATTAGTCCAACTTGTGAACCATAGCTCGAAAAGGCCGAATTGGGTTATGTAACTTTTTTCCCCACGAACTTGCAGAGATTTTGGCCAAATGAAAAAATCGAATAGTAACAGATGCATATTTTGAATAAAACCTATGCTACTAACGATAATCGTTGGATGAAATACTTACCTTAAATAATTGTACCTTGTCAATGAATACACATAAGTTGTCACTTACGTGACGTTTGAAAAAGAACTGATTATTATGATTATTGTTGTAAATACATTCCGATGTTTTTCTTTCTACGCATGATTTTGTATCTCCAGGTCGATAGAAATAGCCTCCAAACTCTTTTGTGTATTTTGATTGTGTTTCGAAAAATAAAAAAACTGTGTTAATGATTATCACCCGCTTTATTTTGGCCCTGTCCCCGTCAAAAACCTCTCTTCTTTATTTTTTAACTTAATTACAAGCAATTTAATCAGATATGAATTGCAATAATTAGTCTTTTTAAATTATTTAATAGGCGAATAATGCAGCAGGTATCATTAATATAATTTCCGCAATTTATTGCATATCCATTCACACTTGTTGCTATTTTTCCTGGATGTCTCGGGTTATGGGAAAATCTGCGAAATGCTTATATGTAATTTTATACATTAAATGCAAGTTAATTACAACTTAAAACGAAATTATATACCAAGCTTAGAATTATCTAATTACTATGCAACTAAAACTAATTAGTACTTGTCGTGTCATGCCTAAAAAACTGGCATTTATGAAAATTTATACTACTTATATGCATATTTTTCATTTTTACAGATACAAATGGCTGAAGATGGCGATTCCACACATAAATCGATGCCTTACAAAGTTTACCAGGTAAAAATTTCATTAATTTATAATCTTGCGTTAAATCTGATTCTACGCTTAATTATTATTTATATACATTTAAAATGACACGTCGTAGGTACTGAGATGATGTTTTCGAATTATAAAGTGATGTTGCTTATTCATTCTTAAGAGAAAGTTAGTGTTGAAAAAAGAACTAATAATGGGTTTTAATTCCGTCAATGCTTTTGATGTATCCAACAATGGTGTTGAGTAATAATATCAGCTTTCTTTGTGTGTGCCAGATCAAGATTGTAACAATTTTTGCTTCTCGGGCTACATATTCTCATGTTCATTATTCAATGAAGAAAAAAATGTTATGTAATTATAGAGGTGGTTTATCTAGCCTTCAATTTAAATATGAGTTTGTACATTAATTTGTTAAGTTATTCAACTTCAGTTTAAAAGCTTAAAAGTATTTGTGCTTTCAAGGCTTGAAGCGTACACAAAGGGAGCGAATGTTTGTATGGCATCCCCAGGTTGAATGAAAATCATATTGTATTTTTATTATTACGGTTGGTTTCCACGATAGTGCATGATAAACCGCCCTTTCAACTTGCACGAAACATTTTTGGCAACGATTTACATTTTCTGAATAGCAAATCTTTTTACTCGCAGCCTCATTTTGCAATGCGGGCTATTTTTTATGTCATTTACCGAGAGGTATTGAAGGAAAATGAACATGATTTAATTTTAGAAATATTTTGCAATTTTATGGTGATGAGTTCAATCATGTCTAATAAACTACAATTCTTATTGGTAAGGCATAATTTTATATAAATACAGGATGCGCCAAAATATACAGTAGGTACTGGGAAACTATGTTACTGTTATTATTATTATTTAGTTATCGGGATGATACTGTAAATGTTCAAAATGTGCTTCATTGCGCTGTAGACAGTGTTCATAACGATCACGCAGATTTTGAAACATAGGTATTCTGAAACATAGGTTGCTTCCATGATACATTGCATCATGGGTTGCTTCAGAGTCCTGAAAAACGAGACAATCTTCTGACGTAATACAGGCGCACAGTTTTGGGAGGATCTGAGCAGCTGAAAATTTTCTCCTAAAATTAACTGGTTCCATTAGACTTAAGTTAACATTTCTATAAAAGCGACGAAAAACTGAAATGCATTTTCTTCCCGACGAAGAAATAAATCCGTAGGTGCCGATGAGTAGTTTAACACCTTAAAAACCCTTTTCTGGCCCCGAAGTTTTCCCAGTTATGAAAATTCGAGTAGGAATAGTACCAATAACCATAATAGTTGATGGGCGTACAGATGCCTGGAAATTCGCTGCCCGCACAAATATAAACACAAAAATAGTAAATTAAGATAATATTTAATTAAATTATTATCCCCCTCTTTTATCAATATTCAGTTCAGGCTTTTTTTTAATCACAAAGTGAATACTATGGAAATGAACAATAATAATAAAACAAGCGGATATCATGGCAAAGCGAGCAGCTTCTAAACTAGATATAGATGCCATCTTGTTTAAATGTGAGGACTGCAAATGGAAAATTCAAACTCAAATACTGTAACAGTATAGAGCACTACGAACAGACACCACGTCCAAACATGTCTACAGCCCTTTTACTCTGTCGTGCCTCTTGGCCTTGGCGTATTATTATTATTAAGCATAACTCAAAAAACCCTAATTGTCAATTTCGTAAGAGATGTTTGAGCTCAAGTCTTCTTCGAAAATTGAGACTTATTGTGAATCCATTCACCGGATTCCAAATTTGTATCATGATTTCGCTCGACCAAATTTGGTGCCATCTTTGATGGACTTTAGGACGGCACTGAAAGTACTCACCTGACATATTTTTGTGTTACATATCATCCCAACATCAAGCAACCATCTTTCTTTCTTCCCTGCTAGTTTCCTTTTATTCCCTACTTCCCTAATTTTAATTTACACTTTTTTATTAACTATACGTATATGCGTGTCATATTTCGGGCTTTTCAGATTTGCTAGGTAGATTCCTTTTCCCTAACAGTTTAGTAACCGGGTCCATCCCAAGTTCGGCTAAAATTGTTAGGAATGATAGGGAAGGGGTCTCTTATAGCAAAAATGAAAAAAAATTGTTCCGGAAAACGACTTTTTGTTTGTTTCTTTTTAATTTCCGCCCCACGAAGGGGGGTTGAGGGCATTAGCCCTATACGCTTACAAACATCCATGTCCGGAGGTATTTTTATTACCAACCGGTCGGGATTCGAACCCGAGATCGCCAGGTGTAGTTTATTGGTATACCAACGGTACATCCACTACACCATGTACGACCACGGACTAAACTTTGTAACTGTATCTTTTCAAATTCAGATACAATATAATGGAATCAAACCATACCGTGTTTTTTTTGTTTTTTTCGATCTGTCCAAAAAAAGTGTTCATCCAAATTGAATTACAAGATAAATTTGAACAAACTACAACCTAGTATTAACACCCTGTACCTATATAATTTAAATGGGGGAGCATTTTTGTTTCAATTTACTTGCTTGTACACAACAATTATGGGTAACAGTCCATCTCAATTTCGGGAAGAAATTTTAGGAATGATAGGGAAATGGCCCTTATAGGAAAAATTTAAAAAAACATTGTCCCGGAAAACAATCCTTTTTCTTTTAAAAGAAATTATTTTGTTATGCATTTAATTGTAGAGTTACAGTCTACTGTTCAATAGGTGGCGTCATAGGTATGAATTTGTAATTAAAAAATAATCAAAGGAGAGTGGATATCTATTTATTAATTTATTTATACTATGGGCCGAGATCTAGGAACAGCGAATTTCCAAGCACCTCTATGCGCATCAACTGCTTTGGTTATTAGCATTACCCCTACTAGAATTTGGCCTGACTAAGGGAATTTCACCCTCAATCAGGGATCTTTATGGTGCTGAACATCGCATCAACACGGGACCTACGATTTTACTTCCTATCCGAGAAGAAGGCGTGTTTCAGTTTTTCTCCGCTTTAGAAAAACGGCTACCTTGGCCGGGTTCGAACGGGAAAGAACGTACTTATAAGTAACATCTAGGTTGTTTAATGTAATTGCACTTGGGCATTGCAAGTCACATATCCAGTCAGTATTTAATTTAAAATAGTAAAGGAGTCGGATAAAACGACTTCCGGAATCCTCTTCTCAACCTATCACACAGATGAATGTGTAGAATTTATTATTATTAGCTTAATATCGCTCAACGTAAGTAAATGTAAAACAATGATCTTATATACTAGCGGATAACCTGTAAGAGACGCTGTATATAATGGATAGCTAAATAAATTGTAGAATAATCAAAAGGGAGTGGAAATAATAAAAGCGAAATAAAAGTTAACACAAGCAAAATTAATTTTAAAAAAACGGATAGAAAATGTAACTGTAAATATCTTTTTATGATAACGCCATCTATGGATAAATCCACCAAGTTTTAACATTTCGCTACTCATTGCTATGATTTATTTATTGAATTTTTAAACAATTAAGTGACTTGCAGTCATTATGTTATAGCTTTTCTTACTTGTTTAGTAATACTCTCTTATAGGGGAAAAGTTGCAACGGCTTGGTGCATGGCCCCGCATTCTAAATAATTACCCACAGTAGTTGCAACGCCTTACTCGCCAGAAGACGTAAAGATGCGGCATCCTCTTCTATCAAATTGGATTGTGTAGTGTCCCTGACACTATAAAAACAATACAATTGTGATTATAATACAAATTTTGATTACTCAAAACTGTATCTTTTGAGATACTTGCGTCATAGCTACGTTCTAACGACGTTATATTCCTAGTTCAATTAATCTCATAAACAAATGCGTTTAACTTCAAAAACGTATACCGTTACTTTTTCTATAAACAAAACCCGGCAATTATATTTCAACGTTTCCATATTGAATGACCGTACTGTATAATTTAGATTTACGTATTACACTTTGCAACCTCGTTTTTGCTGTAATAACGCGAGTTATTTCTTATACTTCCACTTATTAAGAATTATGCAACCGACAAGAGTATTAACCTCGAACATAATAAAAACAATATGGCAAACGAGCCACAAAACGAAAACCGCATGTTAACCATTCAATACAAGAAGTATATTGTATATTGGTTACATAATTTTTTTTCTTTTAAACTAATGTTAAACGTGATTTCACTGCATTTAACGTAGAATATTGATAAGTTCATAACCGCTAACAATCAAATGTTTTCTTATTTCGTGTTGGTACACACGTATTGCATGAGAAATTATAGTTAATTAAACATAAAAGAAATAAAAAGTTGGAAGGCACGAAACCACTTGAATTTCACCTTTTTGTTCTGCCCTCTAGATTGCGTTAAAATCTCCCATAAACAATGGAAAGTCTCACACTCAAAGGAATTGGGCGACAGAAAATAACGTGGCATTTTCTTATGAAAATTATTTTCGTACACTTATTCCCAAATGTTGTAATAACCGTTATTTCTTGGCTTCAATTGACGGAACTATGTATATCCAAAACTAAAGCAGAATCCTGTGATGCAATTCACAAATCAAGGTACTAACTTTACGAGAGAGGAAGAATGTAATTTATTCAAGTTTTCACACCGACTAGAATCCTATCCAAAAGGTCATTTTAAATTTTAGTTTTTGGAAAACACGACTAAAAATATTTTGGCAGGAAATGAATGATACATATTTTTTTAAAACATTAATTACTTGAAACTTGGCAATAATAAAAGTAAGTTAATTTAGTGCTGAATGCATTATTTAGTTTTAGCAAATATGGTCGCAGAAAAACAAAAACGTTTCTGCTTGAGCAAATAACGAAGCAACTACTATGTCAAGGTTTTTAATCAAAATAAATTGACTTTAAACATTCATCCATTCGTTGTTCATCCATGACCTAATGACTATTTTACTAATATTTACTCTATATCGTATTTTTCCTTGAAAAATGTACCTGCCCTAATTAGTAATTGCTTAAAGCTTTTCTGTTAATTAAATGTTATGGATTGGGTGTAACAAAGAATGAACTTATAAATGTACACAAACAGATTTTTATGATTCATAAATTTAACGGCACGAGGGTATGTTATCATAGCCTACAAAGGAACAACGTCTATGAAGTATTTTTATACAATGGCGGTAGTTAAATGTTTGTTTATATGCAATAGTGTTTACTTTATTTATACTCAGGATCTGCTTATGTCGGACACTTTTAACATTAACGTTTTAAGCACTAGATGGTTTGTCCACGTATTCGTGCTTGTTTATATTTATGTAACAGTCAGGAAAACCGCTAAGGAAATCTCTATAAAAGTTAATATAATAAAAGGGTAAACTTTCAAAGATAAAATGTTACACAACATAGTAACATGAAAACTGAACCTTAGGAAATCGATTTAGAATATTCTGTTACCAATGCGGGTTTGTTTCTAAATTTATCATCCATTTCAGAAGAAAATTCTGATTTGTACCGTCTTCGTCAAACAAAGATTTCGGTAATTGTAATCCACGGTGTGAAATGAATTTGAGACCCACAAATAAATGCGATATATTGCCCGTCTATCAGACTATCAAGTCAAAATCGATTTAAACTTGAAGATAGTTTCAAATCGGAACAAGGGACGTACTTTTGGAACCTCAAATTTTGGATATTCTTAAACTAATATTATAAAAGATGTGAGGTGAACAAGTAATGTAAATAATGTCCATAATGTACCAAATATTTTGTTGTCATAAATGAAAATTCGAATTACGATGATTGTGTCCTACGAGACTCCCATATCAAAAAATCCTACTTACTTCTTTTCAGTTATAACGAAGAAGATAAGTGCTTTCTTCCATATTTTCTGTATACTAAAGAACTTTTTTTTTAAATATGGAGGGAAATGATCATCTAATTGAAAAAGAAATGAAAAATAATTTCCTTTTCTATACAAAAGCAATTACAAAATAATACAAGCAAACAAAAATGTGGAATTTTAATTTTCACCAATTGTTCCCTCGCATCTCGTAATAGGATTGAAGTTTATATAAATATAAATAAGTCTCTATAAATTTATATTAAATTTATAAAAAAATAAGTTATATAAATTATAAAAAGTAAAATTATTATAACATGCACCGTAAATTAACAAAATGGAATAAGAGAATAAAATATGACAGACAAATGGAAAACCGTAGATTGGAAGTGACGGAGGTGACTGACAGAAAAAGAAGAAACCCAACGGCAAAAATCGTTAGAAATATACGAGGGAAAACGGAATACGAGGGGTGCTTAACAATTGACAGCCTGAAAAATTATAGTATAAAGCAAATTCTTATTAATGTTGAGAACTTCGTTGAGGAGTGCGGACGGGTTGTGATTAAAGGAAGTAACAATTTTTTTGGTTTCCAGTAAATTTAACTTTGTGCCTTTGTCAGAAACATGTAAAATTTCGAAATGAGAATTAGGGTCAAAGGAATGTCCACGATCTAAAATATGATGGGCAAAGGAAGATTTTGTGAAAAGGTTGTTGTTCTTGATGCAAGAAAAATGTTCAACCATTCTAACTTTAAACTTTCTACCGGTTTGACCGTTTTGCCGTTGGGTTTACAGGTTTCTTCTTTTTCTTCCCTTTTAGTCCAGTCAATGGATACAACGTAGAGTGCATGGAATATGCGAGAATTTTTGACTTTAGGACATCGTTAGGAGTAGTTAGTAGGTAAACATACTAAAAGTCCCCACCCCTAGGAGGTGAGCGTGAAAGTGGGAAGTTCTGAAGAAGAGGCCATTTTTAGGTTTTTACATTATATCTCAGAAACGGTGGACTCTAGAACAAAATATTCCAAATGAAAATGAAATCCAATTAAATTTTCTCTAAATTGTTTGCATACATATTTGTGGAATTTTCAACGGTTTTCAAGATATACGTTATTGAATATCGATAATTTTCGAAAAAATAATTTTTACCTAATAGTTCGGGAGCCGGCCACCTTTTTTGCAATCAATTAATATACTTTTTATACTTCGTGAGCGGCTTTATTGTAACGAGCCGGTAAACTTTTTCCTCTCCGACAATGTTCGCAAATAGGTCTTACGGGGGTGCGCAGGGGAAAAACACGTTGATTTGGAAATGACAAAAAATGGATGAATATCATGGGAAAACGGCCCAATTAATTTGTGGGACAAAGTGGGCATTTAATTATGCAAATATTTACTAAGCTACAGAAAAAAAATCAGCTTGATATTCATTATTTTTGTTAATGTAGGTACTAATACCTACATGTCTTCAGATGGGGACACTCTTGATGGACTCATTTTTGTTGTAGGACAAATGTTATTTTGAATTACTTACAAACAAACTTCACAGTTAGCTAAAAAATTAAGTGATATTAATCAATTTTTTGTAATTACCACATCAACGTGTTTTACCCCTGCGCACCCCGTAGGACCCATTTGCGAAAATTTTCGCAGAGGAAAAAGTTTGGCGTCTCGTTAAAGTAAAGCCGCTCACCAAGTATAAAAAGTATATAAATTGATTGCAAAAAAGGTGGCCGGCCCCCGGACCATAACTCTTTTTGTCAAACATTTATTTCTAATGCCTCCTACGCTACGATCCTTTCTCAGAAACGAAGTTATTGAGCATTAAATTTCCTTTAATTTGATGTAACGTTTGCTACTTTATCTTCAACCAATCAAAAGCCTCCTTAGTTAGTAGGTTAACATACTAAAAGTCCCCGCCTCTAGAAGGTGAGCTTATGGTAGGAAGTGGGGGAGGGGCAGTTTTTCGATTATATCTCGGTAACCCTGGACTCCAGGAAAAAATCCATTCACTCTACAATATATTGATTGACTGGACTACAATACATACTCATTTTTAGAGCAACATCGAAATTGAGCGTATTTGTAAGAAATTCTATAACTTTTGATTGGTTGAAGATAAAGTAACAAAAGTTACATCAAATTAAAGGAAATTTAATGCTCTATAATTTCTTTTTTGTGAAATTTTTTCTGAGAAACGATCGTGGAAGGTATTAGGAGCAAATGTTTGACAAAAAGGGTTTCCGAGAAACCCAAAAATGCCCTCTTCCTCCCCCCTTTCTTTCTTAAGCTCACCCCCCAGAGGCGGGGACTTTAGTATGTTTACCTAACTCCTCCTAACAAGCTCCTGAAGTCAACAATTTTCACATATTCTATGCACTCTACAACCCTCTTTTGAGCATTCATTGACTGGACTATTTGTGTATACCTCACATTGGCAGATGGCGTTTGGTCTTCCTCATCACAAACCCTGCATCAAGTGCTATTTTTAACTTTATTTTTAATTGAAGTTTTTACACCACCGCTTCGGTTACAAACAGCGAGCGTATGGCGTGCCAGTCCATTAGAATGTTACGCTTCTCTCTCTTTAAGCGCCGGTGTATGCATGTATCTCTAATTTTATAATTTTCTTTGCTATAATCATTACTGAAATTCGGTTAACTTTCCTGTTTCGTTTTCAAGGACAATCTTTTCTGGTAGTTGCTAATTTTTATAATTGTGATAATAACTTAGTAGCAAAGAAAATTATAAAATTAGAGATACATACATGCATACATCGACGCTTAGAGAGAGAAGCGTAACATTCTAATGGACTGGCACGCCACACACTCGCTGTTTGTAGCCGAAGGGGTGGTGTAAAAACTTTAATTAATTAAAAATTGTTTTCCAAAAAGGTGACACAATTTTGGTTTCTAAATGAGTCTCATTTTATTATTCATATTACAACGAAGACGTTCGTGTAAGTCTAATGCTCCTACGACCTACCATTCCCGAGAATGCAATGTGCTACAATATCGTTCGGCGGTAGAAATCGCCCTTAAAGTGCATTTAAAAAAAAAAGTGGTTCGTAGAAATAAATAGGCTTTAATTTGATACCATAAGCTCATTCGAATCAGCCCAATGGTTATTTTTTATTCACCTTCAAACTCGAGTATATATACTTTTTGCGCAGACAGTAGATGATCAAAGGGAACAACTTTTCTTTGTTAAGATAGGGTGAAAATTATAAAAAATTCTAAGGTGGTGGCCCTAAAAAAAAACAAGGGTTGACGTTGATAACTGAAAAACAAGAGACGGTAGTAGGTTGGTTCTTGGTACCATAAGAATCACCTCAGATGTCTTAATAATGTACTTACAGCTTGTTCGAATTTAAATTAACCTTGATAAAAGTCAGAAACGAAATCGGCAAATTTGATTGTTTTTCAAAAATGTAAAAAACTAAAGAATAGAAAAAAAATGGAATGGACACCGAAAACCTTTTTAATTTTGTATTTGCAATAATAACAGAGATGCCACTGTTGCGCATTGAACACGTATACTACGAAACCTGTGCTTTCATAAGTAGAACATACAAAAATTCGTGTTCTTACATAAGAGCATCCCATCCAAAATAGCGCAATTTTGTTGACGGCTCTAGTTAATCTGATTCAGTCACGTCCCATTAAAAGCACGAAGGAAGAAAAACAGCATCGCAAAGAGCAAGTGAAAATTTGCTGGGAATATGTCATAAAACAATAAGTTATTCAATGAGAATAAAAATCTTGTCACAGTTTGGCAGCGTCCTCCATCATACGTCGTTGAAAGTCTCGAATTCGTGACTTCATTTAAATGTAATATAAATAAGGAAGTTGAGTGATTTACTAACTAAAATTCGCAACCCTATTTTAAGAATAAATAACAAGGAACGTTGGCGTATTAAGAACGAACGGTAAATCGTGCGGGGATTTCGCGTTATCGCAAAAAAATCTTTAAGTAACGCATATTCTAATTAATTTTATTCAGATAAAACAGTATCTGCATATTTAAAGTGGAAAGAGATTGAAATAAATAGCTCTTATATAGTGATTCTAACCCAGCAAACAGAGTCACGTTATTTTGACGTCAATTTCACGTGACTAAAATGACCCATAGGACGTCAGATATGTCGTCATTTTGTGGGCATTATGTCACATGATATAGACGTCATATACATGACGTCATTTTTACGTCACTTTAAGACCTTTAGAACGTTAGTTACGGCCGTTATAGGTCGTCACCCAAGTATATGCATAATGTAATTATCAATGCAAACAATTATTTAAGAAGTTCCGTACAAAAAAAGGGAAAAACTACATTTTACGTAGAACTGTAATTTTAATTATTTAACTTAATTTTTGAACCAACCCGTTTTTACCTGAACTGAAAGTTGACGATTTTGTAGGGTATGTATACTTGCTTGAAAGTTTCCCTTAACCGGATTCGAACCCTTTATCGGATGGGTTCCGCTTCCGAAGGCCGACACTCTACCGCTGCGCTGATGTGACACATACGTACTTCTCATTTCGTTCTTCATAACTTAGCGCTGTTTCGTGAGAGTACATTTACTATTGAATAATATTACCTACGTACGACTAAAATATATAATATCTAAGTAAGTATACAGTTATACATACTTTTATTAAATACAATAACCGATACACAGCAAATGGAGTAACTTTTAGAACAAACTCCGTAACCGATAGTTTTTACACAAAAAGCTGTGGAAAAAACCGAAATTTAAGAAATGACAATAACTGTAAAGTGAACTCAGTGAACTCCAGTAGAGTTCATTGAGTCAATTGCCAACTTGGTGAGAAAGAAAATTATCAAAATCAATAAAATCTAATACTCACTCATATCAGACGTCATAATGACATCTCATAAGTGACGTGAAAAATGGTGAGCTTTAAGACGTCATTATATCGTCAGTAATTGGTCGAGTGACGTTAACGACCAATAAGACCTGTAAAGGACGTCAAAATAACGTGACTCTGTTTGCTGGGAATATCTGTATTATTTGTATAGTACAGATATAGAATGTGGGTAGGTCTCTTTCTTAGTTTGATAGTATATCAGTAGGAGTAGTTTATCATCTTCACGACACACCTCACTCCATATTTAGCCACTTTATGTTTATGTGCACGTGGTTAGTCGGAAGATCAGAAAGAAAATTAGGTTTTATGAATTATGAAAGTAAATCATCTGCACCGTTTTGGACTTGACAACAGTTGTCACTGTGATTTTTCGACCTATTGAAATATATAGAAAATCTTCGTATCATTAAGAAGCGAGATGACAAAGTAGGTCATGATTAAACAGTCCATAAACAAATTTATTGGGAATTTAAACAGTTTAGTTAACACATGTGTTGCTCACTTGACAGGCAAGTCAAAGTCGTGTTTATTATATAATCCATCTTCACTCTCCTTATTTTTATCACTAAAATTATGAATTCTTGAAACACTCTAAGCTCCAAAACTGAACATTTTTGTTCTTTTTGTTGTAGGTTCGCGGATTTAATTAAGCTCCCCGAAGTTTCAGTTCGTCGATCATCAACAATGAAATGCATCTCGACTTTTGCATATACCTACATAATATGTAGCTTTAACACCTGCTCGCTCTATATATAATTTTAACGAATTGTTGGCATCCAAATACAAATGCAGATTTAGAAAGCTTGGAATGTGAAAATGCCTCTATTCTCCTATTTCACCAAAGCCAAAATACTTATTTTTAAATCATTTATCTTAAGGAGATGTCGACGTTAATCACGGCCTTCCTTTTGAAGTGAATTTGATCTAATTTGCGTTTTCAATCTAAATGATGGGTCGTAAAGTGGTCAATTTCAAATGTAATTCATTATAATTTTTTTTTCATTTGTTTTGGTGAAAATCACTATTACTTAAGTCTATGTTTAGTACAGCCTTATGTTCTTATGTATAACGAGTACATTTTTCAAGCGGAAGTTTATTCGATATTTTTGGTATGCACAGTGGGTGGAAGATGAAAATTGAAAGTTTTATTAATTATGTTCACGGAGACCTTTCAATATAATATATTTGCTGATATTTTGTCAGATTGGTTTTCGTCAAAGAAGCCAAGAGCCAGTGAAACTGCTGATTGTATTCGCGGATACTAATTTTTTTTATATCCAACCTTCAAATCGTTCATTATTGCTTCATTTTTACTATTTTTTTTTAATAAGGTAAGGGAGACGACCTGCTCACTTATAATCCAAGGTTGCCTCTTACAGGCATCTGGAATTTTTAATAAACGACTGATTCAATGTGAATTTTTAACTACTAAGCTATGAAAACCATTTATATGTTATAAAATATATACAGATGTATATAAATCCATCCAGTAGGTTCTACTTTTGATTGAAATTGCTAAAGAGTGATTTTTTAAAATAAATCAATGTAAATCAAATTAAAATTGTTTATGGTTACATTGAATTCTTAAAATTGTTGAAACTTTTCTCATATAAATATTCATTAAAATAGTTTGAAATGGAATTTACTTGCTTTTAAATTATCCAATGTCTCTTATTGAAAGATTTTTACAATTTTTCATTTTTATCAAAGGATATCACGCAAGTAATCTCCCGTGTTGCTTTGCACGCTAATCAATTTATTATCAAGATAAAATACTTTCTGGGTGGTCCCAGTTTTACTAGGTTAGTGGTGATCAATTAATCCCCTTTAATTTTTTATTTAGAGAGACAATCTTTACGCAATCAAATTCTGGAATGGATATATGTAACTTTTTCAAATGATAAAAGGGTTTAATGGACACTTAGCTAGCAAACTTCCAAAATTTGAACCATTGTAATTTTATAACAGCGATTTCTTAACTAACATAACGATGTGCAGCAGCAAGTGTTTAATAATAATTAATATTCACTAACTATAGGTAACAAAACTGATTGCATTGAACGTTCATTTACTTCTTTGAACTCTATTCAAACTTATTTTATATTTATTCTATTTGTGCGCTATATTTCTTATGTATTATGCACGCGATCAATAAATTATAATATGTCGCTCATTCTACCGCAAATTGTGAATATAAAGTGATGTTGGTTATTTTACAGTGTACCATTTCCTAATTACGACCTGAATCAGAGTGCGATTTTAATGGATTTTTTGCAACTTAGTTTTTGATGGTTATCCATCGGTTTGTTTACATTAATTATGACGGTCTCATTTGAAGAAAACGTCGTTTTGAAGGTGGGAGAGTTTATTTCTTCAAATTTTAATTTTTAACGCTTGAAACGTTGTTGCAATTCGACTAGGATACTCAGAGTATTGTAAACCATATTATTATACTGTATTTTTGTATTTGCCGCTCAAACGAGTGGCGCTGCCACGCGGTGGTTGGCGGAAAGAGAGAGAAGCGTAATGGTGACGTGTCCGCGTCTTTAGTGAAGTCGAATTAAATTAAAAATATCAGAAATCATCCGTCGTTTTTTTGAATTTTAAACTTTAAGGCCTCCTTACAGTATTCTAATTTTCATTTCCAAAAACCTGTAACTATATTAAAACAGTTTAGCTGGAATCACAAATCCTGAAATCCATTATGATGTGTAATTTTTACTTTGTAGTTATAACTTTATTTGAATTTTTTATTTTTTGTATTTAAACTATATCATTAAATTTTTTTAAATTTAAATTTTGAATTAACAGGTCAATATTTGAGTAATCTTCCAAATCAATATGTACAGCTTGAAATTTTATAATTTTAATTTAAGGAAAACCTAGACCTTGTGATGAACAATGTATTTTAAAGTCACATTGTTTTGAAAGGTTAATATTAACAATTAATAGTTTGAGTTTAATTATTCTCACTTGAATGAGGATCAAGTACAACACGACAAATAGGAAAATAGCATTGCTACAGGTGATATCGGGTACTATATGGAGTTGAAATATCTGGAAATTGATACCATATAATTTCTCATTTACGAAACCAAATGTGAAAACCGATTTCTATAAAATTCGTTTGAATAAATCGAATGAAACTATTGTCCATTCTGTTGTGGTTTAAAACTTCATAGTTTTTTAGGACGCATTTTGACATGTACAGGGTGCTTCTAGAACCTGTAGCAAACAAAAAATTCTTTAATGGAACCCTCTGTATAAATTTTAGATGTTGGGAACCTCCTTGGATCCCATTATTTATTCCTAAAATATTAACGAGGCAATAATTTATTTCTTTAAAAAAATTTAATTTTCATTACTAAAGTCTACTGATTGATTTTTAGTAAAACTTTGATTCTCCTATATGTATGAAACAATCTTATAAATTAATTCGGAAACCCGTAGGAATAGACGTTTGAACGCAATTACAAAAAATGTTCATATTGTAATAATATAATAATAATAATATTCTTTATTGTCCCTGGCAGCTAGTAGGCGCTGTTTGGGATACGTCAAGATTACATTGATACGTACATAAATAAAAGTAAAGTACTGCAGTAACTACGCTTAGGTACTATTGTGAAAAATTCAGAGTCTGTAAGATATTTCGCTCTGGCAATGTAAGTTAATATATTGATTTTTATTTTTTATTTTTCGCGGTAAACCGATAATACTCGGCCACATTGTAAAAGCTATTCTCTTTCAAAAGTTTGTTTAACTTTGCTTTAAAAGCCTTAATAGTTGCAGAACATTTGATGTCCTCTGGTAGGGAGTTAAAAATGTTCCGACCATTGAAAACGAGGTTTTTTTGGAAGAGGGAGGTTTTATGAGAGATTGCAGGAATGTCTTTTTTGTGCCTTGTATTATATTGATGTTTGGCTGTGCCAAAAAGGGATTTATGTGCATACACATACGAACAAATTTCAAAAATGTAGGTGTTCGCTACAGTTAGTAATTTCAGTTCCTTAAAATATTCCCTGCATGAGCGTCTATTGTTAAGGTTGCAGATAATACGTATGGCCCTTTTTTGAAGACGAAGAATCCTAAGTGTACTACTACAGCTGCCCCAATTGATGATATTGTATCGAACGTGTGAATGGAAATATGAGTGATAGACCGTTAGCAGCACATCTCGCCTACAAACGCTTTTTAACACACTAAGGGTATAACAGCACCGGCCAAGTTTTTGACACACCTGGTCTATGTGATATGACCAGCGAAGATGCATATCAAGTACCAATCCCAGCATTTTCACTGAACTTGAGCATGTGATTCCCAAAATAGAAGGTGTCGCAGAGGGGCTTCTTGCGTGGCGAAAATGGATGATGTTCGTTTTGTCGTGATTGATTGATTGATTAATTCTCTATCGATCAAGCAGAAGACATACAGGGTGTTCTATTTAAAAAAGTTGAGAAAAGTTGTTTTGAATTTTCTAATAATTGTAAGTTAAATTTAAACATCCTGTACATAAGATGAAACATCATAAACGAAATCAGAACATCTGACAACCTTTTACAACAAGAATCGAATCCAAATTTGACATGAAAGTTATAGCTATGTATGGTAATGCCGCGCAGTACCGTATTATCCATTAGGCGGAGTAGGCAATTGCCTATGGACCCCACGTTTTTTGAAAAAAGGCATGGCTAACTAGACATCTCAAAAAAAATCATTTCTTCGTTTGGTGTTTAGTGCTCTGTTATTATTGACTTTAGAAGAAATGTGTAAAGGGAAAATTATATAGATAATTAGTCAACAATAACATACCTATAGGCACTAAACAAAAAAACGAAAAAATTTTTTTTAGAAAATTTCATAAATTGAGCTGGTAAAATTGCAATTCTTTCCTCATTTAGTCGTCTCTTTATCTCAGCTATAACGGGACCTGATCACAACGGCCACTTTTATCACAACGGCTCCTAATACTATTTGATCATAACGGCCACCTTGTTCACGTTGTAATCAAATAATATTAGTGGCCGTTGTGATCAAGGTGGCCGTTATGAAATAGCAAAAACCGAGGTCCGTTAAGCTGGCACAACCCCTATAGCACAATCAGTTGAAACGTACCACATAATTTAGTACTCATTTATTACTAATTAATTACCCAAAAGTCAAATTTATTACTGTTGATTTTTAAAAAAAAAAGTGGTTGTGCCAGCTTAACCGTTAAGCTAGCACAACCCCAAAAAAAAAACTATTAAGTAGCTAACACCACACTAATAATTGATTACTAATTAATTACCTACTCACTATTTACCAAGGACTTAACCATATTTAAGCTCTCAAGCCCCGCGCAGTCCAAAATTAAACGCGCACAGTAATGTGGGGTAACCTACCTCCGCCAAATCGATATTCGTTATTTTAAACATTTTTCCAATGATATGTGAACGTACTGTAAGACAACTAAGTGTTTGTAATTTGTAAATTAATGAAGGTGCAGCCGGATATCGGATATTGTTTTTTATGCTATGAATGAATTATACCAGCCCTACCAGATAAAAGGCAGCTTGCGATGCACCAATCAAAATACATCGACATTAATTGAAAATCAATCGTAACATAATGTTTGAACATAGGTTAGAAATTGATTACTCCAGCACAATCAGTTCAAATTAATTTTTACATGTATTAATCGATGTATTAATGCTTTAATATAACTTAGGAATTTATTACTCCAGCACAATCAGTTCAAATTAATTTTAACATTGACTAATCGATGTATGAATACTTTAAAGTAAGTTAGGAATTGATTACTCCAGCACAATCAGTTCAAATTAATTTTAACATTGACTAATCGATGTATGAATACTTTAAAGTAAGTTAGGAATTTATTACCCCAGCACAATCAGTTCAAAATAATTTTTACATGTATTAATCGATGTATGAATGCTTTAATATAACTTAGGAATTTATTACTCCAGCACAATCAGTTAAAATTAATTTTAACATTGACTAATCGATGTATGAATACTTTAAAGTAAGTTAGAAATTGATTACTCCAGCACAATCAGTTCAAATTAATTTTTACATGTATTAATCGATGTATTAATGCTTTAATATAAGTTAGGAATTTATTACTCCAGCACAATCAGTTCAAATTAATTTTTACATGTATTAATCGATGTATGAATGCTTTAATATAAGTTAGGAATTTATTACTCCAGCACAATCAGTTCAAATTAATTTTTACATGTATTAATCGATGTATTAATGCTTTAATATAAGTTAGGAATTTATTACTCCAGCACAATCAGTTCAAATTAATTTTAACATTGACTAATCGATGTATGACTACTTTAAAGTAAGTTAGGAATTGATTACTCCAGCACAATCAGTTCAAATTAATTTTAACATTGACTAATCGATGTATGAATACTTTAAAGTAAGTTAGAAATTGATTACTCCAGCACAATCAGTTCAAATTAATTTTTACATGTATTAATCGATGTATTAATGCTTTAATATAAGTTAGGAATTTATTACTCCAGCACAATCAGTTCAAATTAATTTTTACATGTATTAATCGATGTATGAATGCTTTAATATAAGTTAGGAATTTATTACTCCAGCACAATCAGTTAAAATTAATTTTAACATTGACTAATCGATGTATGAATACTTTAAAGTAAGTTAGAAATTGATTACTCCAGCACAATCAGTTCAAAATAATTTTTACATGTATTAATCGATGTATGAATGCTTTAATATAACTTAGGAATTTATTACTCCAGCACAATCAGTTAAAATTAATTTTAACATTGACTAATCGATGTATGAATACTTTAAAGTAAGTTAGAAATTGATTACTCCAGCACAATCAGTTCAAATTAATTTTTACATGTATTAATCGATGTATTAATGCTTTAATATAAGTTAGGAATTTATTACTCCAGTACAATCAGTTCAAATTAATTTTTACATGTATTAATCGATGTATGAATGCTTTAATATAAGTTAGGAATTTATTACTCCAGCACAATCAGTTCAAATTAATTTTTACATGTATTAATCGATGTATTAATGCTTTAATATAAGTTAGGAATTTATTACTCCAGCACAATCAGTTCAAATTAATTTTAACATTGACTAATCGATGTATGACTACTTTAAAGTAAGTTAGGAATTGATTACTCCAGCACAATCAGTTCAAATTAATTTTAACATTGACTAATCGATGTATGAATACTTTAAAGTAAGTTAGAAATTGATTACTCCAGCACAATCAGTTCAAATTAATTTTTACATGTATTAATCGATGTATTAATGCTTTAATATAAGTTAGGAATTTATTACTCCAGCACAATCAGTTCAAATTAATTTTTACATGTATTAATCGATGTATGAATGCTTTAATATAACTTAGGAATTTATTACTCCAGCACAATCAGTTCAAATTAATTTTAACATTGACTAATCGATGTATGAATACTTTAAAGTAAGTTAGGAATTGATTACTCCAGCACAATCAGTTCAAATTAATTTTTACATGGATTAATCGATTGTGCTGGAGTAATCAATTCCTAACTTATATTAAAGCATTTATACATCGATTAATACATGTATAAATTAATTTGAACTGATTGTGCTGGAGTAATAAATTCCTAACCTACTTTAAAGTATTCATACATCGATTAGTCAATGTTAAAATTAATTTGAACTGATTGTGCTGGAGTAATAAATTCCTAAGTTATATTAAAGCATTAATACATCGACTAATACATGTAAAAATTAATTTGAACTGATTGTGCTGGAGTAATAAATTCCTAACTTATATTAAAGCATTAATACATCGATTAATATACGTAAAAATTAATTTGAACTGATTGTGCTGGAGTAATAAATTCCTAACTTACTTTAAAGTATTCATACATCGATTAGTCAATGTTAAAATTAATTTGAACTGATTGTGCTGGAGTAATCAATTCCTAACTTACTTTAAAGTATTCATACATCGATTAGTCAATGTTAAAATTAATTTGAACTGATTGTGCTGGAGTAATAAATTCCTAAGTTATATTAAAGCATTAATACATCGATTAATACATGTAAAAATTAATTTGAACTGATTGTGCTGGAGTAATCAATTTCTAACCCATGTTCAAACATTATGTTACGATTGATTTTCAATTAATGTCGATGTATTTTGATTGGTGCATCGCAAGCTGCCTTTTATCTGGTAGGGCTGGTATAATTCATTCATAGCATAAAAAACAATATCCGATATCCGGCTGCACCTTCATTAATTTACAAATTACAAACACTTAGTTGTCTTACAGTACGTTCACATATCATTGGAAAAATGTTTAAAATAACGAATATCGATTTGGCGGAGGTAGGTTACCCCACATTACTGTGCGCGTCTAATTTTGGACTGCGCGGGGCTTGAGAGCTTAAATATGGTTAAGTCCTTGGTAAATAGTGAGTAGGTAATTAATTAGTAATCAATTATTAGTGTGGTGTTAGCTACTTAATAGTTTTTTTTTTGGGTTGTGCTAGCTTAACGGTTAAGCTGGCACAACCACTTTTTTTTTTTAAAATCAACAGTAATAAATTTGACTTTGGGTAATTAATTAGTAATAAATGAGTACTAAATTATGTGGTACGTTTCAACTGATTGTGCTATAGGGGTTGTGCCAGCTTAACGGACCTCAAAAACCGGGGTGGTCGTTATGATCAGTGGCCGTTGTGATATAGACCCGCTATAACTTCCAAGATCCCGATACTGAACACCGGAAAAAACTCACCCTGTATAGATATCTACATATACTAAGAAATCCTTAAATGAAAGAAATTTGATTTCAACAAAGAAATGTTTAATTACAGTAGGTATTAATAATAATAATAATAATAATAATAATAATAATAATAATATACACTGTGTCCAAGATAAGGAGGGCCACTATGGGGATTTCGAAAACGGTAAGAGATAGAGTTTCGGTCAAATGGGAGAAAAGTTGGGCAATATTGAGTTTAGTAAAATGAAAATTTTAAACTGACGAAATTCCGAACCGTTCCGAAGTTATACGACAAAAAGCGAATTTTCAGGATTTCGTTTTTGACAAGTTGTTACTTTGTCGTTGATGTTAACTAAAAAGTAAAAGAACCTTCTACAGGTCCTTTTTAACGTTCTTTAACGTGGCATACAGCAAATTAGAATCCGACGTTTCGTTTTCGAGTAACCATCATCAACTTTATTTTTTTAAATACGGTCCTGATTTTTTTATACATAATATTAGAAGAGCTTTTTATTCTGCATTCAAGCATGTGTCACACTTTATGGTTTAATTGCGATTGTATACTTACTTTACGATTAGCGGAAAAAATCCTAAGTACGAACCTGTATCCCTCCTCAATAACATTCAAACTGAATTTTATTTATAACTGGACTTTTGCTATCTGTGTTTTCCTCATCAAATTAATGAAATGACACAGAATTTTCAATTTTGAACACAAATTTTATAACTAAGTAGATAATTACAAACAATCAACAACACGTCATAAATCAACAGAAAACATTTGATGAAACGAAAATTTAAACATGACACGTACCAATTAATAATTAAAAAAAAATTATAATAAATGCTCGAAAAGCCCTCCTTCGTTCTCCAATCGTAAATAGCATCTTCTAACTGTAGAATCCAAAGCATTCTTTAACATTGCAGGTGTTACAGTTTGGAATGCGTTAAGTACAAACTTTCGGAGTTCTTCTTCTATTCCAAAGATATCTTTGTAAACATAATTTCTTATGTACCCCCAAAGAAAAAAATCCAGCGGGGTTATTTCGGAAGAACGAGCTGGCCAGGGTGTTTCAGAATTGGTGCTTAAAACTCTTTCGGCAAACCTACTTGAAAGGTAATTCTTCACCACCCGTGAATTGTGCGCAAGTGCACCATCCTGCTGAAACCAACAGTTGCGTACTACGGCTTAGGGTAAAATATCAAGAGCATCTTCCAAAGTAGAATCTAGTAAATTTAAGTACAATAGTAAAATAAGTATAAAATCGCAATTAAACCATAAAGTGTGATACATGCTTGAATGCAGAATAAACAGCTCTTCTAATATTATGCTTAAACAAAGCAGGACCGTATTTAAAAAAACAAAGTTGATGATGGTTACTCGAAAACGAAACGTCGGATTTTAATTTGCTGTATGCCGCGTTAAATAAAGTTAAAAAGTACCTGTAGAAGGTTCTTTTACTTTTTAGTTAACATCAACGACAAAGTAACAATTTGTCAAAAACGAAATCCTGAAAATTCGCTTTTTGTCGTATAACTTCGGAACAGTTCGGAATTTCGTCAGTTTAAAAATTTCATTTTACTAAACTCAAAATTGCTCAACTTTTCTCCCATTTAACCGAAACTCTATCTCTTACCGTTTCCGAAATCCCCATAGTGGCCCTCCTTATCTTGGACACAGTGTATATTTGCCCAACAGAATAAAAATTCCAATTACAGGACAAGACAACATAAAAATCAAAAATAAACATTTATTAACAAATCTTACTGAATATACAGGAACCTATTCCTATAAACAACTAAACAATATCGGGGTACGATTTACAATAAATATGAAATATTTACACATATTGTGGGAATTAGGCGGTTCAAAAAATATGTCAAAAGTTTACATTATGCCTTGGTTTATAATAATATGTAATTATCGTCGATTTACATTTTATATTAATTTGTTGATAATTTGTAATTTTTTTTGCGTAATAAAATTATATTCCTAAAGCTGTTGTGTAATTAAATCATATTCGTTAAATTATTAGGTGACAGGGTCCCGATATTTCGACTACCTAAAGGCCTCCATCTTGTTTAATCCGGCACTGATGCCGCGCCTTTAGAGGAAGTAATGAAAATTAAATTTTTTTAAAGAAATAAATTATCGCTGCCAAACTATTCGTTTAAAAATCGTAATATTTTAGGAATAAATAATGGGATCCAAGGAGGTTCTCAACATGTAAATTTATACAGAGGGTTCCATTAAAAAAAAATTTTTTTTGTTTGCTACACATTCTTGAAGCACCCTGTACATGTCAAAATATTTTCCTGAAATGCATCCTTAACAATAATTAACAACTGTGTTTGAATGAAACTATTAACTTTTCTGGTCTCGGTACTATAGAAAGGACTCTGTATAAACAAAAGTTTAATGAAGGGTTGCTGTCGATTCATTATAATGGACGCTATAATCGAAATAGTATATTAAAGTATAAGTGGATAAACAGGTCTTTAAAACACGCGCGAGTTTTCAAGCACGACGGCGCAGCAGAGTGCTTGAAATAGGGCAAGTGTTTTAAAGACCATTTATCCACGAATACTTTACGCTATTTTTTTTTATTGGTTCACTTTGAAATTGGTATTAAAATGGAAATAAGAACTAATAATGTGAAATGGTTGAATTCGTATGTGAAATCAGTATACCTTTCGTTGTCATGGAAATGAGAAAAATGGAAATTAATTTGCAATCTGTCATTTTATTTGACGTAACAAATTACTCCTGTCAGATCGATAACCAATAGAATTCCCGTTTTTCAAATTTGTTGATGTTGGCATGGCAACTTTAAAACACGCGCGTTTTAAAAAGTGCGATTTAAACACGCTGGGGCGTGGTTTAAAAGGCTAAAATAGGACACCAATAAAAATAAAATAAATGTCTTGGTCTTGCATTTTGACGTTTTTCGCGTTCCCGAAACTTTTACAGTAATGCTCATGCTACATACTTAAACTGCGGGATAAATAGGTTTTTAACCCCCCCAGTGTCAAAAAGTCGTTAATATCGTCCATACAAATCATAACTAATACTCCAATCGCGCCTATCTAAAAATAATGGCAAAACCATTAAATTAGCAATGTAGGTACCTGTTATTAGGTCACGACCGTAATAACGCTAACTCTAACAACTAAACGTTAATTGAAATGTACCTATTCACCTAAAAAATGTATTTAATGTATAGGTCGTCTAGATTAGTGTAAAGATCAGCAGAATTCTAAATAAAATGCACTTTACGCATTCTTGGTAATGCAAACTTGCAGTAGTCGCGTACTGAACATCACAGCATCCCATATTTCGCACTTCTAACGGATTTTCTGTTCTGTAAAACTAAAATTATGAATTTATCTTCTCGAGGTTAGATGTGTTTAATGAAATGGGTTCACCCTCGGGTTCACCTTACATCCAACGTTCCTAGAAGCTACTATTTTTACTCCTCTTGAATATATACGCGTGTAGAAACTACGTAAACCAAGTGAAATTGTTAGAGTAAAGGAATAATGATGTCATAATTAAGTATGTATGTATAACAAATCTTTTAACTGTACCTATTGAGAAAGACAAACAAAATTCCATGTCAATTTAGGTATGTACATAAGTGATATCTAATACATAAATTTACCACATAACAAACGTTTCCTCAACGGATTAAAAATACATATTATTTTCAAAAGTGTTATAAAACATAAAATTAATTAGTTTTGTAGCAATGAAATGTAGAATTGACATTTTGTTCATATATGGTTAACCGATACGTACTTATAGCTTTCTTTTCAAATATTATGTAATTTGGTCATTAATGTTAAGAGTGAGAACTTTTTACCCGGAAGATTTTTCTATAATTTAAAGCTTACAATTTGTAAAACTTTGCCATTAAATTATTTCCTATTTTAATTCTTGTTATTTTCGGTGTGTCGTATTTGCTGAAGCTTTGAAAAAAGCGGAGAACTTTTTTAACTCTGTTCTAGTTTTGCCTGATTAAATCACATTACGGTGTATTTTTTTTCACTAATAACTAAGACAAAGCTGTTCGAAATTGTCTGTGCTATATACATACAGGGTGGCCCAACGAAAAGGTAACAGACGGGTTTCTGACCAGAGGGAATTTTTTTTTGGGAAACGCAAAAACACGACAATTTTTATATCAAGGGGGACAACTTTCGCCATGATTTTCAACTTGAAGTGATTTCATCCCTTAGCGCTGTGAGAACAACCCCTAAAGTTTAAATAGGGATGATGGGGCAAGTGATACGTCATTTGAAAGGTCTTTCTTTTCTGATTTCAGTGCACTAGTTTTATTTTTTTATTTTTAACCAAAAAAATTGAAGTTCCAAAATGGAAAATGAGGAAAGAGATTGAGGCATTTAAAAACTCAAAAAAGCTCGGACAGTTCAATTGTTTTTTTCTTGGAGAAGCTAGGTTCTTTTACTGATATTTGACAACATTGTTTCACCCCTTGGGTACAGGGTAAACAACCCTTAAATTTTTAAATAAAAACAATGGTTAATTTTTTCTTGTGCTAATTAATAAAACCAGTTTATGCAAATTCAACCCTTATTTTAATAAATGTTCGAAGTGCCTGCCTTCAGCTCCATGCAATAGTACAAATTTTCATTAAATCGTTCCCGTACATTTTGCAACATTTCAGGAGTGATCAGGCGGCATTCATGTACTATACGGTCACGTAACTCCTCCAAAGATTCCGGACCAGTGGAAAAAACTTTACTCTTTACATGACCCCATAAAAAAAATCTAATGGGGTGAGATCAGGAGGAACGAGTTAATCAAAATCTGTATTATTACATGGAAGCTGAAGGCAGACACTTCGAAAATGTATTAAAATAAGGGTTGAATTTGCATAAACTGGTTTTATTAATTAGCACAAGAAAAAATTAACCCTTGTTTTTATTTAAAAATTTAAGGGTTGTTTACCCTGTACCCAAGGGGTGAAACAATGTTGTCAAATATCAGTAAAAGTACCTAGCTTCTCCAAGAAAAAAACAATTGATCTGTCCGAGCTTTTTTGAGTTTTTAAATGCCTCAATCTCTTTCCTCATTTTCCATTTTAGAACTTCAATTTTTTTGGTTAAAAATAAAAAAAATATAAAAAAAAACTAGTGCACTGAAATCAGAAAAGAAAGACCTTTCAAATGACGTATCACTTGCCCCATCATCCCTATTTAAATTTTAGGGGTTGTTCTCACAGCGCTAAGGGATGAAATCACTTCAAGTTGAAAATCATGGCGAAAGTTGTCCCCCTTGATATAAAAATTGACGTGTTTTTGCGTTTCCCAAAAAAAAATTCCCTCTGGCCAGAAACCCGTCTGTTACCTTTTCGTTGGGCCACTCTGTATAAAGAATTAATGTTCTCTTTTACGGTCATCTCAGTTACATGAAAGTGTTACAATTGTGACATCTATAAAACTATAATAATAATATTTATTATCCAACAGACATACATTTGTCCATAGTGGAATCTGCTATAAACCATTACAAAATTAAATCATAACAAAATACGATACAAAATAACTATAATAAATAATGAAATACAGAAAAAGCGAACTATCCTATTATTTTTTCAGTAAGTAATCTATCAGCATTATGTTGCATTTCAGCCATAGTTGCCCAAGGATAATTTTATTTTTGTCAAAATCAACTAATTTTGGTGTACATTTCTCAATATAACAATTGTCATCTACTTACAGCTTTTCCACGAACTAGAACTTACAATACGCGGAAGAATTTTTGAATACCGGTTTTTGGTATTCAATCAAGCGAATCCCGCGATCCCGGTATTAATACCGGTATTGACTTTTTTTACTGCTGAAACTATAAAAGAAAAAGAAAAATTCTGGCAAGTTGTCCCTCGTATTAACACTTTTTTCAAAAAATAAATATAGCACAATTCAGAAAAAAATACTCTTAGACTACATAAAAAAACTACAACTTTATCGTATAAGAAAAATGAGTGCCGCCATTTTAGCTTATACAGGAAGCGACTTCATCAAAGGTAATATTAGCATTTTCGCCCTTGACCCGAATGCAATCGATTTGCGAAAACCGTATTTCGATAACTTTAATAGTTTCTGAGTTTAGAGCGTTGCAAGGAATGTGTACGGACAGACTAACAGACGGCAGACGGAAATTTTTTTTTTCATTTTTTGAATCTACGTATTTATAACCGCAAAGATATGTAAAAATTTGCATACGTCAATTTTTTTTTGGAACACTAATACAATACTTCCCTTTTACTTCGTACTCGGGAAGTAAAAACGCATAAATTCAAAGTTCAAAATTCCAAATTCAAAGTACCTATTCAAGTTATTCAAAGATGTAAATATAAAATGTAAATCCACATAAAATTCAAAATAGAAATTTGAAATAAAAAATTGAAACTAAAAATATTAATGCTAATGAATCCTAAATTATAATGTGAAAATTCAAATTTCAAAATTCGAAACGCAAAATATTACCTACTGCTACTTACAGTTAAAAAATTTAAATTAAATTCAAAATTTAAATTCGAAATAATGAACTCGCAATTATAATTTTGTAAATTCATAGTTCAAAAATTAAAACGTTTTAAATACTCCATCAATTTTGTCCGGAATTCCGGTTTTCGAAATTCCGGAATTCCGGTATTGTAAGCTCTACCACGAACCCGTTCAGAAAATATTGCTTTCAGTTAACTTCGTCTGGACATTTTTTGCATCCTAAAGTCTAAGATCCATGTTTTCTATCATTCCGGATGTAAAATGTTTCTCATCGTCTAGAATCAGTAAGCGATACCTGATCTTTTATTTATAGCAACTGAGTTACTGAGTACTTCATCACACTTTATTTGTTATTGTTATGTTGTAGTGTTATAGTTATAAAACTTAATATTGTATTCGACTTGTTGTTATGATAATATTGATCCAGTTCCATAATGTAAGTTGGGATCAAATACGAGGAATATGTAGGGTAAAACTCAAATAAAATCGATATCGCTTCGCATTTTGTAGCAATACCTACACTTATTGAGTGCGACCAACAACTCAAACATATTTTTGTTTATAAACCTTCAATATTACTATTTCTTAGTAATTTTTGTGACAAAATGCATTATGGTAAAATTAATTAAAAAGTGAAGTTATAATGGAATTTGGAAATCAACACCTTTTCATTAAACATTAAATCTATAAATCTACTTTAACTTTCTCCGTAACCTTCATTCGTAAATAAATAAAATACATCCTCCATAATAAAAATTACAACACTATTAGCCCAGTCATTTTAGGTAAAACAATCGTATAACCTGGAAATGCGAGATAAACATAACATACCAAAAATCTGAGGAAATTTCTTGTTGTTCTGATAATTTTCTTTCTTGTAGTTTACCAGATGATCTTATAGTAGAGTCTCTCTTGGATAGCTCGATCAAATTGATGATGTGAGTTGTAGCGGATTCTGTGAACCTAGTGTTTCCATCAGAAAGTCAGAGTAATTCTTCTAAAATTTTAGATGCCCGACCCCGATTTCATCTTATAAATTCTGCACGATTTCGAGCAAGAATTTTGTATTTTGATCTGTTTTACTCTGAGCTGCTCGATCTGCGTTGTTTGTTTTAAAATTAAAATAAAATTTTAAATTTATTGGAATATTTATGATTAACAATTTAAGGGATGATAGATACACCACTGGTATTAGGTAAATGAGAACACAGAATTATCAAAATTAGTTTTTTTTGTTTTGCTAAAAATTCAAATTGTCCTTTGGCCAGCCGGTACATATTTGTTAACTGCCATACCTATCCCCCCTTTTATATAAATACATATATAAAAACACAATATATTAATGAGTTCCTTAATGACACCTCTTTGTAAATAATTTTTGTTATCGACAATTCTCTGTCAATTTTCACATAACCACGTCGTTCAAAAACGATTCGTCCCAGGATATTTCATCGTTAGCTCTTATCGAAAGGGAACGGATCTAAAAATCGTCAATGATATATTGCCAAAAGTCGAACAAATTTCTGTAATTTTCTTACTTTAGAAATTCAGCTCTCAAACTTGCAATGGTTACTAAGCACAATCCGGCACAATTCTATTGGCGTGATCACTATGTATTAAACTTAACACTGGCATTTTTTTGTATTAATCCAAAATGATTTTTTTTTGGAAAGCCATTTCGAGTTTTGCAGAATTGTAAAATAAAAATACGTATACATACATCACATCCAAATTTAGGATCCTGTAAATGTATGTCATAGGATACACTTATCTGCATTTAACTAAAAAAAGGCACCACTTATCGTTGGAACGGATTTATAAATCCTATATAATTCCTAAAAGTCGTATGATTGGTGAGAAGTGATTGTCGAAGATGAATTAAAAAAATGGGCCTTTTTACCCAATGTTATTGACAAATTTGTACGTGTCAAAGACACGCAAAACAGTTGTACTTGAATGGAAACATTAATCATAGACAAACTTTCTTTTGGCTTTGAGATCTTCTGTTCCAAGCTGTCGTTTACTCAAATTTGAACTTATAGTTAGTACGATCTAATTTTTCTTGTGCCCGAAATGTTTAGAATCAAAATGTTAGTTTAAAGAGGTTACAACTTTTGTTCAATATTTTCAGCGAACTTTGCGGAAATTGCATTTCGACACGTACATGTTTTAATCTTCTGTAGTAATAATATACAAAAATAATAAATGGTTGCATTCTAATTCTTAAACATAGTTTGCAAATGTCAAAGTGGTTGATTGTACAAAATTAAGCATTAGTTCAATTGAATTGTGGCGTAATCCCCAACGCTTCCTGTTCCGGACAAACAATAAATTAAATTAAGCACCCCGTTGTGCTTCAACTTGTTATAATTATAATTTGAATGGATTTTATTTTCATCATCACCGTTTCCGTTTAGGGCGATTACATTAATAAAGGGCGGCATTTGTAAGTGAATACTTTAAATCCGGATTTTCCATATATAAAGTTACGGTAGACTAAAAATGTCTGCTTCTTTAGTTTGTTAGTGCTTGAATAATCGATTACTCATTGTAAGTATGTGACGTTATCACGTGCAGACGAAGTATAAGCGCGAAACGAAAACTCCATGTATGAACAATACAAGTTAATCATTGACGTTAGTATGGCCGCATTTGTACACTGAATAAATCAAAAAGGCAACGTACGCTAATGTACTTGAGGTAGCACGATCAAATTATCGCTATTCGCTTTATCGTGTAACATAAACTATACTTGGGGCTATGAACGATTAGAAATGGCCAAACTTTACCCGAACGTGTGTAAAAATTTCACTTATTTTTTCAAGCTACGATTTGTAATCAATCAGTTCCGAGTAATTTTTATCAACTCGAGCTGTTTATATTCAATACCTATAAAGCAAAATTATGTAGGACGTTCGTTGCAATTATTGCTCAATTTTGTAATGCAAAAGAAGTGTAAAGCAAAAGAAAAAGTCGATCATCTTTCTTTTGGAAATTGAGAAACCAAGTGAAATTTAAATTTTATGTGCAAAACTACAAAAATAACTAAACTCATTAACGTATGATAAACCGGCAACCAAGTCTTGAATGGTTCCTGAGAGAATGGGGAATGCACATCTCAGGTATACCGAAATTGTTCGTCCCTCTTAGCAGTGATTTAGCTGGAACCTGATAATGTATGATATGTGGCCCAACGTCTTATAATGTTGATACAGCTTGCCCGATTCTTAGCAGAAAAAGCAATTTTTACGTCAGTTTTTTTAGCGTAAATCCTATGACTGATTGATACATCAGTGAATTTTCGGTTTTTCGGCCCAAGACCGCCACTAATTGTAAGCAATCTAGTAACTCAAGAAACAAAGGCCCAGTATAAGACTAGATTGTCGTCAGAGGCTTTTGACCATCTCGGAGTGTGACCCTGCATAGAACCTTCAAAGGAGCATTTGTACCTACTTGCTCGTTTGCATACCTTCTAGCTACTGTAAACTAAACAAGCCCATCCACTGTATGGGTTTGATAGAATCGCCATCTTGCAGATAATGCTCACAGACGGATGAGACGGCTCACCAGATTGTTTATGTGTCCCTTGAATACTGACCGGATATAGCTACGATTGAAACTGCTTCTACCGTCAACACTCTCTTTGCTAACATTTGGTTATCGGACAGCTATAATCATGGAGAGAGCGCGAAAGGTCGCTGTATATTCTAAATTCAGAATCCAACATTATCTGACAATTGGAATTAACAGTCTTTAGCTTCTGCATTTAAAATTATACACAACAATGAATCAACCGAGGATTGCATAGGGGTCGACAAGACAAAAATTCTTGTCTTGATAACAACTTCTTGTCTTGTTTTGAGGGAAAAATCAAGAAATTTAAAAAAATCTTGTCTTGACGTTTTTTTGGCATCCTATATTTTGTTTTGACGGTGACACCGTATATGGTTGACGGAGAGGCTACCGGTAGATAAGTAAATATTACTGTATTCAAGCTGCGAGAGATAAAATACTGAAACACTATAACAAAACTAATTGGATATACTGTATAGTTCTTATTTTGGATCCTCGATATAAAGGCGAAGCATTTTCCTCTTCTTCATGGGGAAAGCTTCTACAATCGGAGGCAGTTCAAAAATTTGAAGAAATATTTAAAGATAGCTACTTTAATAAATCCGAGAATGATCTACAGAATCCAATAGCAGAACCAGCGCCGAGTCTTGAAAAAGAAGATAACAACGAATTTGATTTAGATATTACATACCTATTTAAAAAAGCTAATAACTCAGAATCTTGGAAGTATGAAATTGAAAAATACATACTTAAATGAGCCTAGGACAGAAACTTCTGAGAATATACTTGATTGGTGGAAAAGACACGAAAATGTCTACCCGTCGTTATCGAAAATGGCCTTTTCTCGGAACGCTAGCAACATCTGTATCTGCGGAAAGGCTATTTTCAAGAGCAGCTTTAACAATAACAAAGCCAAGTAATCGGCTAGGCGTTGACCCCATAAGAAGTCTTATGTGCCTTAATTCATGGCTTATGAATTCCGATTTAAAAATCTGTTAAATTCGATATTTAAAATCTAGTTTGCAATTTTAGTTTCAATAGGATTATCATTTATTGCATACAAATTAGTAAATATTTCAAAGAATTGGGGTAAAATATTCGTCCAACGGAAAATCAGTTGAATGAAATTTCTATTTTTAACTGATACAGCAATATTTTATGACGATATAAAAAGCTTTGAGGATAATGGGCACTCTCTCAGTAATAATTATTTAAATTGTAGACAACCCTCAAAAAGTTCCTGAGATTGTATGGTTTGTCTATTTTTTGGGTGGTCAAAATTGATTGCCCATATGGGTATACCACAAAATTTTGATTAATATGTGCCCCATTTGTACCTTACGCGCTAAAATCGTAGCAGAGTGAAGTATTGAAAAGGTACGGGAATAGCTGACGATGCGACGTAGTGCTTCTTCAGCTAACAAAGCATATACATTCATCAGCAGAATGTTCAACGTAGTGCAATGTTCTCAAAAGTAGCTTGATTTCTGATTATAGGTAACTGTCACCCAAAAATATTGTTGCTCGAATTAATACTATGGGCTCTGGACTGTTGTCAAAATGTCCGAAAATTAATTTATTTATAGAGAATAGATGAAAACCTTTGGTTTGAAACCACAGCTGGTGCTCATAGGTTGCCCAACTGTGGATGGCAATAAAAAAATAAAGTACCAATTAAAACTGAAACGATCGAAAGTTTCCATGATACTATAACTACTGTAACTAGTAGTTATAGTATCATGGAAAGTTTCTTACTTTGGACACGGTTTAAGATTATAAAGTATAATGAACTACTTACCACTAAAGCGCATAATATGGCGCTGCAACTTATGGCAGTCGACTGTTTTCTCCAGATAAGGTACAGAAGTCTGTATATACTGTATACACCGTGTCCAAGATAAGAATGCACAGCATGGGGATCTTGAAAACGGTAGAAGATACAGGGTGGCTTAAATTAGAAAAAAGTTGCGCTATTTAGAGTATGTTCACATGCTGGCCGCAAAAGTTCATTATTGTTTATCGTTTTCAAAATTCTCAAAAAAATGTGATTTTTTGGATTTTCGTTTCTTTTCATTTTTTTATTTATTTTAACTGATATTAAAAAACTACCGGCACTTTCTCATTGCCACTTTTTAAGCTCTACAAAATGGCGTGTTCAAATTTTTAATCCGACGTTTCGTATCCGAGAAACCATCATCAACTTTATTTTTTTATATGGCCTCAAACAAAGAGACACTCTGTATTCGGTAGCATTATTCATTACAAATTCAACGATGTATCACACATTATGGTTTTGAAGCCAAAAAATGGGAAAAACGTGAGTTATAAGGTTTTTTATTTTTTAAATTAGTAGGCATTGGAATAATCGCAATATTTATGTTTTATCTGTCACATTATTGTTGAAAACGTAATTTGGTGTTGTGTAAGTTGTTTTTACGGGAATTTGAAGTGTTTTAATTTTTGTTCTTGTAAAGTTACTTATTCGTTAGTTTGTTGCTTCGTGCCTTTAATTTATTTACAAGTGTTACCATGGAAAGAGAACGTTTCACAAACGAAGAAAAATTTGATATGTTGACGTGTTACATCTTGTGCCGCAAAAATTGTGTAGCTGCTGAACATATGTACTCTGATAATTATCCTGAACGAAGACAACCTGAAAAATCCATTTTTAGACGTTTGGTATCTAATTTAAAGGAATTTGGCTCATTTAAAAAACCTGTTGTATCTCGTAAAAAACAATCCAACGAAGAAAAGGCGACTACTGTTTTACAAATGGTTGTTGAAAATCCTGAAATATCAACAAGACTAATTGAACGTCGAACTGGAGTAGCTAGATCTACAGCCCATTTCGTTTTACAAAAGAATAGATTTCATCCCTATAAATTTAGAATTTGCCATGGTCTTAGACCTGGTGACGAGAGAAGGCGAGCAAGTTTTTGTGAATGGTATACCAGAAAATGTGAAGAAGATCAAAATTTTCCTTTTAAGGTAGTTCCTCCGCGGAACGATTTGCGACGGAATGTGTTCAAACTTGGCGTATACGTTATTAAATACGTTATCCAAACATCTGTGGAGTTTAAATGAGGTTTACCGTCCCTAAGTCGAGATATTTACACTTAAAATTGGCATAATTGACATATAACACATATACAAAAAACACCGCCCACGTAGCACATATCTTTCAAAGGCGTCCCAAAGACATTCTAAGGACTTCTATATGTCCACATAAGTCCCCAGAACATCCGAAAGACATTCTGAGAACTTCTGAATGTCCGCATAAGGCCACAGGACATCCCTTTCAGATCTCGTGTTATGTGGGCACTGACACATTATCAATTGTACCGTCAAAACTAAATGTCAGAATTTAATGAAAAACTAAAGAATGCTAGAGAGGGATTATACGAATATTGTGAAAACATTTGAGAATTGTTTACCGTCTACTTTGAAGATATAGCCTTGAGAAACATGACGTTTTTGGTATTATTAGATATGTTTAGGCAAGCGAATGATTGTATACGCAATCTGTTCCATGACAACGCGGACAGTCCGAACAAAAAGTGTACTTCCACTGGCGTGACAAAAATGGTTAATAATAGAAGTTACTATGGTTACATGGGACGAAACTTTTGGTTGAGATTGTCGCGGAGGAACTACCTTAAAGTAATTTGGTCTGATGAGAGCATGATAACCAACAATGGCATTTTCAACCGGCGTAACAAACATTATTGGGCAACAGACAATCCTCATTTAATAAAAGAAGCAAGGCATCAACATCGATTTGGATTTAATCTGTGGGTAGGCATTTTGGGTGGCAGAATAATATCCTGGCCAGCCCGATCACCTGACTTAACCCCATTGGATTTTTTCCTGTGGGGTTATTTAAAAAACTAAGTGTATGACGCCATTTTTGAAAATGAAGAACAGTTATTGGCATTGGTTTTAGCAGCAGTTAATACAATCACACCAGAAATGTTAGACCATGTTTTGAATTCTTCTGTAGACAGAGCATACTTGTGTCTAGAAAATAATGGCAACCTATTTGAGCAATTATAATTTTTTGACATTGTGTTTCTGTTATTGTACCAGCGCCTACTAATTTAAAAAATAAAAAACATAACTCACGTTTTTCCCATTTTTTGGCTTCAAAACCATAATGTGTGATACATCGTTGAATTTGTAATGAATAATGCTACCGAATACAGAGTGTCTCTTTGTTTGATGCCATATAAAAAAATAAAGTTGATGATGGTTTCTCGGATACGAAACGTCGGATTAAAAATTTGAACACGCCATTTTGTAGAGCTTAAAAAGTGGCAATGAGAAAGTGCCGGTAGTTTTTTAATATCAGTTAAAATAAATAAAAAAATGAAAAGAAACGAAAATCCAAAAAATCACATTTTTTTGAGAATTTTGAAAACGATAAACAATAATGAACTTTTGCGGCCAGCATGTGAACATACTCTAAATAGCGCAACTTTTTTCTAATTTAAGCCACCCTGTATCTTCTACCGTTTTCAAGATCCCCATGCTGTGCATTCTTATCTTGGACACGGTGTATACTTAATTTAAAAAGAACAAAACCATACAAACTAGAGAGGATGTAATTTGCATTTGATCACTTGGTATGGAATGACCCAACAGATGAATTTTTTGAAGTCATGTTAACTACTGTCATTACACTTTTGATTATGAAGCAGAAGATGTACCTATCAATACTTGATTCAGAAACAAATTTTAAATCAAATTTCTTGTTTCATACGCTTGACGTTGCCATAAATGGAGGATTTTGGGTTAATTAAAACCCAAAAAGTTCAGTTCCATGTGATGAGATCCAAATGTAGTGCTTACATTATAACCGTTATTATATAATCAGTGTTAGTGTTAGTTATGAATTATATAATTGTCTATCTGTAAACGAAATTTTAAATGAACAACAAAAAAGGTATGCATTTCATAATCTTAAATGATGTTATACATACATACTTTTTTAATTTATTTGTTACTTAACGTACGGAGCGACAGTGTCGATCCTAGTTTCAACAACCAGATCAAATGTGGCGACAGGAAATAGCAATTCCTAGTTAAAAAATAGGCACTTTTTCCTCAAAGTACGTAAGGTCATTTTTATTCAGATACTATACCATTTGAAGTACTGTACGGGGTGGTTTATGAAGATTATTTGCACCAAGGGCACCGTAATAAGCTGCGGTCGAAATTAAGTTGCGAGAAATGTTAAGTCTTGCCGTTTTGCACAAATAAGTAATAGGTACATATTGAAATTTTTTATACATTTATAGAGAGACATCCATTTGATTCATTCGGCTACTAAATTAACAACAATTTTTAACGTATAGGAAATTTTTTTGCTTCGATACCACTAAATTCAATTACTTGACTTGACGATCATATTTTACAGAACTCGAGCGAAGATTCTAGTTTCCTTCGTTTATTATGACATAAACCGATTTCCTCTTCTATTACGATAGTATTGTTAATTGTTGAACACTTATTTATTTCACGCTTCATAGCCAATTCATACAACTTTTTGTTTTACAATTGTATGAACTCCCAAATCGATTAATTGTTTCCAATAATTAATGGGATCTGTAAATTTTAACGCTCTCAATCACTGTAACATTTTTGTTCATTTTTCTACCCGATTTTGTGTCGAATCGATGCTATATAAAGTTCGGCATACGGATAGAGCAATATTTTCTGGTCGAACTGATTTTGAAGTGTCTGTAGTGTATAGTATAATAAAGGAAAAAGGGAGGTCTCGCTCACCCTTTAGCTTCAAAAAACGTTATGTCGACGAAAGCGTAACCTTTTAACGAGTATCTGGATTGAGTAATAATCATAAATCAACTTCCTTATTAAATTTTTTTATACAAAACTCATTTTACGAACGTTATTCCTTTCAAATGGTATAGTTCGAATAGAATTGAGACAAAAGTTATCTCCCGCGTTTATGCTCTAATAGGTATAACAATTTCTTGGCTTATTAACACTTTCTAACAATAGATTTTTATACAAATGTCAATTCTGAAATTGTATAATAAACTGGCAGTTTTCTATTTATAAGGATAATATTTAAATGATGTTATTTTCTTCCTTTCCTTTGTGTTTTCGTGTTTAAAAAAAAATTAATGTAGGTGTTGGGTTGTTTTAATAAATTAAACGAGATTGTTAAGTCTATTTCAACATAACGTGCTTATCTATTTAAAGAGGTGATGATATTTAATTGAAGTTAAAATAGAAACAATAAGATGTTTGCAAATTTTTATGTCAAACAACACGATCGTCTTACAATATCACTTAGTATAGTAGGTTATCGCACCTATCTCTAATGATTCACACGTAATCAATACAAGGGCGATTCAAATAGTTCAAGAAAACATTGCGGAAATCTTCAAGCCTATTGTGAATGCAAAACAAATAGACGTACGTATAGCACATGCGAGACAAGCCATTTTAATGTCCAATTAATTGTACAAGGTGTAACCGCCTAAGTAATTACATTTTACATTTCATGTTTATTCTTTATTTGCAGTGAATTTCATAAATCTTACATATAAGGCAATATGCCAACTTCAAGAGAACATTTGCTTACCAATTACACTTACAATTTATTTACAAAGCTGTAAGCGTAGGCAGTATAGAAATTTTCGTTAATACCTCACGGTATCGCATTTATATTTAGTATAGCTAATTAAGTAAAGCGGTAATGGAAATGTTAAATAGAAACCCTTTTAACAAGATAACAATTTTGTAAGAGCTGGTTATAATGAAATTGCCCTCCATAATTGAAAGTATAGACAACACAAAATTAATTTAACACCCACACACTTAAACGAAGAATTGATATCAGATGGTAATTGTTCGCCAACACTTAAATGTACCTGACCAGCACAATGCCGTCTGACGCCCACCCTAATCGTTTCACCCTTTGTTTAATAAATCTAAAACCTTGTTTATTATACCGTTACTTCCTTCCTGGTTATCACAGGCAATTGCAGCGCATGAAAAGATTGCCATATATCGATATATCGCTATAGTGGTGATATTATCTTAACTAAATTCAAATGCGTTGACATTAAACCTACAAGGGATATAGAGCTTATCGATGAAGTAAAACAGAAGTTCATTTATTTTCTGTCGAAGGACGAATGAACTACTTCTTTTTATAACTGTTTACTCTTTTACGTCTGTTTCTCAATGTGTTGATGAAATTCTTGCTCTTTTGGTTCGTTAAATGATTAAGAAAACTAATGTGAGATTACGTGATCGCGACGTAAAACCTTATTACATTTGACCAGTATTGGTACCACATCAACATATTACATATTTTATTCTTTTGTTGCAAGAATTGAATTAGTGAATATTTCGCAAAAACGTAGAAAATTTATTTTTCGATTGCAAAATCTCGGATTGAATATTATTTATTTATGAAAAACAATGACAAAAGTGTAATTTAGAAGTTTCGAATTTTCCGAACAGAACATTCACAAGTTGAAGAAAAGTTTTTTAAAAAATAAAATTAATAACGTGTTTTGCCTCCCCGGGCTCTTATAAGGACTCAGATACGATTGACCATGCTCCCAATGACACTTTAGATCTTTCCTGTGACAAGTTGTCCCACTCTTCTACTAGCGCTAATTTTAACTCCTCAACATTCCTAGGAGCTGGAGTCCTTTCTCGTACCCTGCGTCCAATCATGTCCCAGGCATGTTCTGTTAGAGTCTAACAGAACATAGTTAGACTCATGTCTGGTGATCGTGCTCAGTGATTCACCAAGCCAAGTAGCTTAACTTGAAATATAATAGCTTGGCTTGAGCTTGAGAGGCAAGCTTTTTAAGAAGAGTTCTAACAAGTATCTGAGAAGTCCGAAGAACCGTTATGTAGAACGTCCATTTTCCAGAATATCTACACATGCGCATTTTCTAATTTATAATTATTATCATTTTTGACTTCGTACAAATCAAAAACCGTTGCAGAACATCACCTGATTGCCGTATTATTTTACAATTAAAGAACTAGTGTTACAGCGTGACGTGCAACAGATTTTGTACAAGGTACCGTTGCACCCATTGCGATTTTGAGAAATATATATCTATATATCTACTGGTAATTTTTTTTTTACAATGATTTTAAGTAAAATATTCTTTTCTTACTAAATCGATTCAACTTACCTTACATATCTCAAATATACCCTGAATTACACGTAGGTAGGCACTTCTTTTATACCGAATGAATATATTTTATGGTAGAATGCATCAGCTGGATCTTCTAAGAATTAGGTTCCATGGTATAACAAAAAAATGCTTAGAAATATAAGCTTGGAAGCTTGGGAAAAGCTTGAAAGCTTGACTTGGAAAACCTTGATAACTCAAGCTTTTCCACAGATAAGCTTGGCTTGTATAATACTTAAGCTTGGCTTGGTTTTTTGTAGACTTGACTTGATTTTATGTCAAGCTTTAAAAATTCAAGCCAAGCGCGTGAATCCCTAAGTGCTGGCCAGTCCATTTGCGATATTCCGACGTAATTTAGGTAATTACGCACCACGTGTGCAATATCAGACCTTGTGTTATCGTGAAAAAACACATAATCTGGACCTATGGATGGGGTAAAAGGCATTACATGGGGCTCCAAAATCTCAGTTATGTACCTCTATGCAGTCAGAGAGTCAATGATGACCAAGGCGGGCGTCCTGTCAGACTTATGCCACCTCACACCATAACGGACTCTCCACCGTTTCCGTAAAATTTGCATGATGGTAACGTTCTCGTCGATACCTCTACATTCTTTCTCTCCCATCGATGATACGCAAAAACGGCTTTCGTCAGAGAATAGAACTTGACTCCATTGATGGGACCAATCTTGGTGCTAACGAGCGATCGCTAATGTTGCAACTCGATGACTCACCTCACGTTTTGACGGTTTTGCTGGCACGTATGACTTCAAACCAACTTCATTTAACCTTCTTTTCACTGTTCGTTCACTTACTTGCACGTTGTGCACGTCTTCCAAGAGATTTCGGGTCTGAATAGCCGTTTTACGACGATTTCTCAGTGTTTGTACCCTTACAAAACGAAAACGGTTGTCTACGACACCGGGTGCACAATTTTTGCCCTATCCCCGCCCCCGCATATCCTGTCTGTTTGTATAGTTGCACATTACGGTGGATCTCAGATACTGATACACCCAACGTTCGACTTATTAGTCGGTAGGTGTGCCCTTCTTCAATCATTATCACCCCTCTGGGAACTTCATTTGTAAACAAATGACTAATTGTGTAAGCAATACAATGTTAACTCTGGAAATAAAGAACAAAATGAGCAGCGGCCACCATTGACTATACAGGGTGTCCATAAATGAAGGTGCCAAACGAAAATCCCAGTTAGTAGACATTATTTTATGTCGATTTAACCCAAATTACCTTAGTCCAAAAATGCTTCTTAAGCGAGCTGAAGCTCCTTATACATGAAGTACTTTTTTTTGTAATATGTATTGAAACAGGCGGCCGTCATGTAGAGCACTTACTGTAAAATTTGTGGTTTTTGATATAACTTGATATAAGAGTAATTTAGTTAAATAAATTAATAAATTAGTAATTCATTTAAATTTATTTTTCTCGAGAAGGGTGCATCCTAACGATTTGAATCAAGAGCACATTATTTTTAGAAAATACCCTAGAGAATTCGAATTTGACAAAAAAAAATAAATGTAAATAAAATACAATCCAAAATGTCTGCGGCCCCTCCCACATGGGACGCTAATGGCCGCAGCAAGGAAGTATTATTTACAGCGACCGATGTGTAATCAGAAGGTAAGTCAGTGTGCAAAGTTTGGACATTTTCGATCGAAACGTTTTTGAGATATTATAAAAAAAAATTCTTCATGGCGCCATCTATAAGGAGCTCCAGCTCGCTTAAGAAGCATTTTTGGACTAAGATAATTTGGGTTAAATTGACATAAAATAATGTCTACTAACTGGGATTTTCGTTTGGCACCTTCATTTCTGGACACCCTGTATAAACGAACATTCACAACAGAAACACTTAAAAGTGCTGATTGTTAAAAAACACATATGCGGGTATAATTTCCGTTAGATTGTTAAAGAATGTCAAAAAGCGCCATAATGTTATGTCTTAAGAGGGCAAAACAACTATTTGAACTATGTACCTGTCGAATTACTCACAAGTTTGAAAAAAATTTTGTGTTCCGCTGATTGTTCCGGTGTGTGTAGTTGTCGATTCTTGAAATAAGTTTTCAATGTGAAACAATTTATGGAAAATCAAAAATTGATAGTATAATAGTAAAACCAAAACTACTCAAATCTATAAGCGAATCTCTCTTTAGGGAGTAGTTTCAGAAGATGAAAAAAATATTATAATTTGCCACAAACCTTCTCATTCGACATATAACGGCTGTGCTGTGCCCAGTTACGGTATTCATTAATAAATCAGGAAAACTATAAAAACAGTCTGTTTTTGAAGATGGATTTTGGGCAAACTGGAAGAATGTTTAAGAAACTTAGTGGTTTTGCTTACAATCAAACTTTATAAATAAACAAACTGGCCAACGTTTGGGTGAATAATGTGGAATAATGGAACATTGGAAACTAAATCTTTACTACAATAAGTTTATAATGCTTTTAAAACGATAAGAATTCGCTCATTGGACAAATCTTCAATATTGGTTGTAAATATTATATTAATTAAATACAATATTTTTACGCTTCTAATAATCAATTAGCAATAGATTTTTTTCTTGCACAATTCTAAAATAATTTATAATAATAGTTAATTTTATGTAGGTAAGTACATTTGTTTGGTGAAACCCCCTGCATTACTAATTATATTACATTAATAGTGGTGGTACCATAGTGGAAAATCGTACCTACATAGGAAGCTTTTGCAATTATTTTTTGATTATACATACCTACAATGCTCCAAATGGGGATATACATACGTTTTTATTGCACTTTAAAAGTAAGTAAGCAAATACATAAATGTAATTTACAGACATCATTAAGTATGGAATTTATGGAAGAATCTGTTTAACGTTTCCTCGATTACTATAGTAAGCAATTAAAGTGCGATTAATTTTCATTAGATCTATACACATTAAAATGAACGTAAATGTTCGTATGTTTAATCAACTTTTTTGTTTCAGGTATGTTGATCAATTCACGAATCCACCTGCCTTCTAAAAGGTAACGCACTCTACTCATGTATTTCACTTTTGGAATATTGTTATAATACTAAAAATGATAATCACTTAGTCTGTCATTTGAAATCTGTTTGTTTACTATTTTTTTGTGTTGAAATTGTTTTGAATGGTAGCAGCATTTCGATAAAATACCAAGTTGAGGCGTCATTATCAAGGGATAGGTTCAATATTTATCGGATGACACCGAAATGTTACAAAATATTGATTGCGCAATAAACATTCTAAGTTTATAGAATGGTTCGTTAATTGTTCTGTTGTTGAAATTTTTTTGTGCCGTTGATTGTTGATTTGCAAATTTATTCTATCTCATTCTTGACGAATAAATGTTGATTGAGGTCCGAAGCTGAACCGTATATTATGCATAATAGTAAATTAAACGTCACGTTACATATTTTATCGATATGTAGTTAATGTCGGAAGTTGTTCTAAAAGCAAGACACCGATATTAACCAGATATGCGTGCAAGATGGACGACAGTACTTGAAATTCTTGAGTTTATTACTTTAATAGTCATTAAACATAAGATTCTGATACAAGAAATACATTTTCCGTACACTGAACTATTGCGCACCGTCATAGGGTGACTGACAACTTTTTTTACCCTTATGTTATTATTGTCCCCCATGAGAAATTCGAACATTACTACCCCTTAAATAAAAATAACAGCACGTTTCACAATATGAATCATAAAGACATCGAATATTATTTCTGGTTCGACGATTTTGTGAAGTATTAATAGGAAAAACTGTGCGTGCCATTGTTGGTATAGATTCGTTAAAACCTTTTTTTACGAGAATAATATGTGGTGTAAATGATTTTTGTTAGAAGGGGACTGTTGTGTAGATGTCTTAATTACAAAATAACCTCGGTTATGTGCCAATATTATTAATCTGTAAGTATGTGAGTTGATGTAGAAACTAAAATTATACAAAATGCCATTGTAGTAAAAACAATTGAATAACTCGAAAACGAAGGCTTTAGTGATTATCACGTGATGAAATGAATGGCAAAATAACAGAAAAATGTAATACATGGCGGGTACAGTGTTGAAGCTATACCTGCATAATTGAAAATCGGTAACTCACGATGTGAATTTGGACAACTTTCGTCCCAAAGACTATAATAAAAGAGATACGAAACAATGCTAAACTTTACTTTAACTTAAAAGTCTTTTCCATCTCATATCAATAATTAATGTGTTAATTATTAAGGAAAATCCAAAGTACAGTACGATTTAAAATTACGTTAAACGCCATCAAGTGCTTCAAATTAAATCCAATCTTCAATTAAGATACAATATCCCATACTTAAATCGTAATGTAATGATAAATTTGACGATAATTTTAGGTTACCTTCATTCAAAAATCTACTATATTCCTTTCTAGTAGAGCCCCAGTCCCATAAAAAACTTACCACAAATGGAGTCCAGAAAAGCTCACTTAGATATCAAAAAATTGCAGTAGTGCACTGTTGACATTAAAATACTTAAAAAACAAGATGCGTTCTGGTTTGCAGCGCTAATTTATTATTTATTTACGCAATCTTTTATGGCTCAACAACATTTTTCTCGTGACACCAAAAAAATAGTTGATTATCATCAGTTATTATTTTCAAAAAACTGCCACACATCGCTATAAAATAATAAAAATGTAAAGGGTTGGAATGCAAAAGAGAACAACATACGTTGCAGAAAGAGAGATGCTGCCCCTTTTTGAATTTTTGATAAAAATAAATACACACGGTAATATTGTCATCTTTGATTCATTCTTAATCTTATAATTATTCTTAATAACACAGTGGCGTAGCTCAAAATTTAAAATTTTGCACTCCACTCGCAATCTCCTAAATTCAGGTTCGAACAATTGTTTTTGAAAAAGTTGTGCAGATCCATGGACCGTTTTACTTTATCGCTTAAATTAAATTCCTTATATCAGTACTTTCGCTAGTGAAAAACTGGATACGCTAGAATCCTCCAGTTTCCAGACCTGGGAGGTTTCTTTTGTTACGATTGAATTATGTGCCTTTCTGTGATCCTATCGTCATGGATAGTGGTCTCTTGTTGATGACAAGTTTTACACTTGAAATAAAAGAAATCGAATAAGCGATATATACGTTCGAAATTCACTAAATTCGTTCCTAGATTAAGTGTCCACCAGGATATGAGAATTATTCCAGCAGGGACTCTCACAACAAAGGTTTGAAAGACAAAGAACAAAGAAAAACACTACAGCAAGAAGAGAAACGATTGTGATTCTAAAAGTAAAGAAGCTTCCTAACGTGAAATGCCAAAAAAATGTGTTATCATTGTGTATTATCGATCTTGGGCGGATCTCAACCGTTGACCTTTACAGTATGCACAAAGTACGCTGGAAGAAGTATTTCGCTTGGAGACAAATACGAAAAACGATTGGATTAGGCAAAAAACTAAGGAACGGAGATTGAAGAAGAATACAACCATTAAAATGGGAATACGCTAATCATGTGCCGAGGCTAAAACTCTAGATAAGAAAATTATACAATGGTTACTATGGTATGGAGAGGGGAAGGTTTGGTTTGATAACTCAAGTGGAATTGTCAGATTTTCACTAGACGGAGGCGCAGCGAAACAGAGAGCACAGGAAACAGTAGGGGAAGGTCTGTGCTCAATTGTGGGCGCAACAGACCTGATAGAAAAAAAGAACAAATTATGGATAAGGACTGCGAACATCTTTGATAATTCGAAATAGAATGCCTTTTGAAGCCCCACAACTTGCATTATTTCTTATTATGTCCACACCAGTTTCAGGGAATACAAAGTTGTAATTTTCCTTTCCGATTTTTGGAGCAGATGAACGAGTGGATTTACGACACAGTAGCTACTAGATACTGATAGTGTCGAAACGGGTTAAGCTTCTTGTATTGATCATCGATGTATGTCTACCGTCACTTTTTTGAGTTCACAGGACAGTGTAATTCTTTTGTACAATGCCATGATGCTAATGTTACTACCACTGTATTTCAATAAGCAAATATAGCATAACATTTCAGTCACACTATTCTCTTTTCAGCTCTTTTCTACCGTACGTCATCAACTGAACAAAATGCCATGCAGATTTAAAAATATTTTATGATATTACGAAATCCGTTAAGATATTATAATTGTGTTGACTTTCCATTTTCTTACTTGTAGTTCTGCGTACTTAATATTACATCACCCTCGATTTATTAAAAATCTGCCCTTTTCAGAACAAAATTGAACTTATCTTCTAAAATGTATTTAAAAAGGTTTGACAATATTGTGTAATAATAATATTGACGTCACGGCATTATTGACGTCACGGCATTAGTGACGTGCATCGGAAGTTATACTGAAAATCGTATGTTGATCATTGCGGTTTTATCTAAATTTCCAATCTTCGGATGTACTATGATTGCCGTAATTTTAAATGCAGTTTGACGAAACGTATTGTGTTACCTTCTCAATAAATAACGTTTTGTATGTTAACTCGTTGTATGTTACAAGTTGAACGTGCATGAATTTGATAGTTGCTGCTCTCATTACGTCGATTTTGATATTGGCGCAAACAAGCTGATTCTGACGTTGCATTGGTTGGAATTATTTTCTTACAAAACTAAAGTCAAAAAACTATTGATATTTTCAATTAGAATGACATTTATATCCTGTGTACTGATACAGCAAAAACCAAAATTTCGTTCAGTTTATTATAGTATTTTTGTGTTTTTTTGTGTTTCTTGTGTTGTGATTTTTAATCTTTATTTTTTATGTACATATACAGGGTTGCCCACTTGCCCTTCGTTCTTCGATAGTACCTTTAATATTAATTTTAGGACAAAAGGTCAAGAGACATTTCTTATTCAGATTTTTTTTACAACCTAAAAATATTTTCAGGCCCGCACTGCTCTCGGTTTCGTCTGTACAGGATCGTATTCGACTATTTTAAATGGAACATCTTATAGATTTTTATATTTTCGAAATCCATATTAGAAAAAATTCAGCGTACCTTTTGCAACAAATTTCGTTGAAAATCAGCATATCGAGAAATAAAACGCTCTTTTGTTTATGATAATCTCAAATTTTGTTGCTCAGTTGCCAATGATTGAATAGTTATGATTTTTTTACTGATTGTTGATTTCGGCGACAATTTTTAAAAAACATTGATTTTCTCCTAAATGAGTTGACTTAAGTAGGTGAAAGGCTAAACAAACTTGGTCTAGAATCGAATATGGATTTCAAAAATATAAAAATCTATAGGGTGTTCCATTTAAAATAATCGAGTACGATCCTGTACAGACGAAACCGAGAGCAGTACGGGCCTGAAAATATTTTTAGGCTGTAAACAAGGAACATCTGAATAAAAAATGTCTCTTGACCTTTTGTCCTAATATTAAAGGTAGGTGCTATCGAAGAACGAAGGGCAAGTGGGCAACCCTGTATAGTGTTTTCTATACCTAAAGTTGATAGTTTCGAATAATATTTTGAAGAACGTTTAAGAAATGTAAGTAAATGAATGTTTGCCAAGTTTTGGAAAGTTGAAAAATGAATAAAACACTCTTGAATTTAAGATAGCTATTATTTTTGAACGTAGAATTCAAAAATAAAAAACTGAGGTGGTGTCATTTTAATAAATGATTGAATAAAGGATTTAAGGACTACGGAATCACTCTACACAAGTGATTACAAGTTTAGTCATATTGAAATAGATTTTATTAGATTCGTTTTTCTCTAAACCTTATAAAGGAAGGTTAACGTCTGATCGCGTACAGTAGACCCATTTTTGAACATTTCCTTTGCGATTTTACCATTTATTTCTATGCTGATGTTTGTATAGGGCTGGTTTTTTAAGTTTCTCTTCTTTCTTCTATTTTTGATGCATTTTTGGACCATTTCGTTATGCTCTCCATTATACAGTTTTCATCAAATTGTTCTTAGGCTACCAATGAGCATATCATCCACAAGATATATTTATACCATTCTGTTTTATTATCATTAGATTATTAAAATTTCGGAAAATACCGCAAAATTGGTGCTACGGATACGTTTTTAATGTGCCTCTGAAATTCATATTGACAATTATTGCAAGTTACCTAGTTACGCAATATTATCTTAACATTTCAATTTAGTGGATGTTTAAGGAACAAATTAATGGCACACGTTTACGGTTCTTTGGTGTGTTTCAAGATCATAAGATGGAGCTTTGAGTACGCCTGATAGTAGGCAAATCAAACTGCGTCACTGTAGAATTATAATTCTGCAATTTGCAATACTAATAAATGCTATTTAAATGCAGATGTGCCTATATTCGTTCTAGATAAATGATTCAACCTTTGTAATCAACACACAATAAATTTTTGTACATTTTTTTGCCATAATAATGTGACAGCTAAACTGAAATACAAACGTCAAAATTTAATTTATTCAATGAAATTGTTAATTACTTGTTTTTAAAACATTCAAACAGATTGTAATCTTTATGGAATATGCGCCTGATCTGGCTCGATTTGTGTGAATTTTTTATGCGATTTAAACTTGTGAAAGTTGATTTATTGAGCAAAAACCATACTTTTTAAGGAATTTTTAAATACATATACATATTTAAATTCTCGTAAGTACCTACATTGTAATCAATTACTTTTTATAAATTACCATATAACATTATTGGTTTACTTTGTATTAGGAATTTTAATTTTAATTATAAATATAATTAATTTCCTGTACACTTGAATAATAATAATCGTAGTATCCATTTTATCAGATGATTTTGACACAAAGCATTTATAGCTTCAAATTATAACCGCCCATGCATTTATAATATGAATTAAATTTCCCTTCATCACATCGTCGAAAATTTCAACTGCGTACACGTTAAATACAAAACATTAATGCAGATATTTGCGCCCCAGTTAAGTTTTATGGAAATAAATTAGAACGTTCGATATTTTAATTTTGAAAACAATGAGCTACGAACGTTATTAGTGAAACGTATCAAATACGTACTGCGAATTGACATAATTCTTCATTCATTCTCTAGATATCAAACAACTCTTTTTATGCCCTATTTCAGTTCTTTTGTTCTGACGATAAAACATTTAAATTGCAAATGAAGTTTTAAGAACCATCGCATAAAAATATACACTAAACGGTTTAATGGTAGCGAGCACTTTCTACCCCTTTCTCAAGCCCAAATATACCTACTTTCTTATACTTCGTTATTATACGTTAATCGAATGTCAGTGTGGGGCCCCCTTTCTAAAAATGTAACATGGTAGCTGAGTCATCAGGTAAAATGTAGTATTTACACGCTTGTACCCTTGAATGCTGAATAAAAGATTTTGTAAAGTCGCCCTACATTAAACATAATCCTATACAATAAATAGCTTGAGATGAATGGGGGACTAGGATACGTAATTGAATTTCTCTTATTCAGGGTGTCATAATGTAAAAATAAAAATCTGAAGTGAAGTACTCTTGTTAGGCAATGACTGACTAATGTCAGTCGAAAATGAAAATGCTGATTTCATTTAAATGAGTAATTTTAAAAATATTTTTGTTTATTATTGTAAGACAGATTTAGAATGACTCGCCTTCCGTGTCTTACTTATAATACCATTTGTTTATTTTTAAGGATCCAATTCCATTATTTTCGGTCCTATGTAAATATTGCACGGTGAATCACATTGTTAAGAAAGTTAAAAAAAAAACAATAAACAAAACGTACAAAACGCAAACATATAAACTGCATTGAAAGTGAAGCGCAAATAAACGATCTTACCTTGACTGGCAATTTTTCTTTCAGTTACGAGGGCGTTAATTATTGTTTTATTTGTGTGGTATTGTGTGTACCGCGCGTTCATTAATGTATGACTTTACTTTAATCGATTTATAGATTCAAAAGCAATAACATGATTAAATGGATTATTTCATAGGTAACGTTGAAGCAAATTCCCACATTTTCCTTATTATGAGTGCAATCATTACTATAGTATAGTGTTTGCTATAATTGGAGCTTTAGCCGGAAATGTGAAGTTTGGGTATCCAATTTAGTTTTCATTATTGATTATATCCTTACCATAATGTAGCAACTGATGCTGTACCTGTAGTAGAAGTCGTAAGAACGTTATAATTATTGTTCTATAAGGAAGGAATGTACGTTTTTCATTAGGCGATTGTACAATAATAATTGAATCAGGTGTTAATTGTATTTATAGTATGTTTAGAAACCTGAATTGCTACCAGAATTACAATTAACACCGTATTAAGAATCTGTGTGGAAATGTCACACAGGCTACTTGAGATCACGTAACCAAAGGGTGCAAGAGTAATATTTCCTTACTTTTTATATTGTAGTGAATCAAGGTAACCTATGTTAATTTATTGGTTGTATTTTGTTTAGGATACCGAGTGATTCATGAAGAAACGGAAAAACTGCTGGAGGTCATATCAACATAGGTCCGGAATTGCTTCGTTAGCGAGTTACAGCTAGCGAAAGATTGCGTTTCTTCATGAATCACCCGTATTTGATGTTACTTTTGGTTAATTGGTTGGGGTTGCTTTCTCTGGCTCATATACTGTCAACGAGATAGAGCTGCATCGCTTCGTTAATAATAATAACAAGGTTTCTGTACGAATGTTACGTAAACGCCATTATTTAATTTGAGGAAGGCATGCCCAAAAACTCTATTGCCCAAATTTTTCAAAATCAGCTCTACAGTAGCCTCTGAAATATTGTAATGTGTGGTCACCATGAGATACCCTGTATACAGGGTATTTTTTGGGGAACTTTAGTTAGACGTTTCCAGGAAAGTTTTATAGGTAGATTTTTGAAAATTTGTACTTAGCGGTTACTCAAAAAGCCGAATCGATGTAAAATATTTTCAAAATGGTAGCACTTCCGGAAAAGCCGGTAATAGCTATACCAACTTCGTTATTTTAAATAGCAACCCCTATTTTTTATTGCATTTTTGGATTCTACGTGAAATTTCATAACCTTTGATACCAACATGTCAATATCTACAAGTTATGGTTTTTAAGTTATTTTCATTTATTTAAAAAAATGGCGGATGCAGGCGGTACTTTAAGAATTCATTACTTGAAAACGGTTGTAGCTATTGCAACCGAGTTTTCATCAGCGCATAGAGAAAGAATAGGGCTTTCTTTTGGTGTACTTAAAAAAAAAGCTATGTTGCGTACGACGTCACCTATAAGGCTCCAAATTTAAGAAAATTCAAAGACTGAAAACTCAGTTTTTTTAAATGAAATGACCATTTCCTTACTATTGCATTTGATAGAGAATCAAAAAGGGAATATTTTGGTATTACAAGTTCCTATTCCTATCTTTAATAGTTTCTGACTTATTCTCATTTCATTGCAATGATACCATTTTGTTCGGATTTTTTAGTAGTTGGCCTTATGGCAAACGAATTTTAAACCAATCAATCCGTCACCTGTTAGTTTCAAATCAATTTAAAACCTTGTCTTCTTCAACACATGCTCAAAATGAGCGCCTTCATGTTCCAAACACAAACTAATTTTTGTAAATGTTCTCGTGCGGAGTATTGTATGACTTGTGGTTCAGTATTGAGCATATTCTTGCAGAGGCAGCTCTTCTGTTGCAGGAACAACAATATTGCGTAAAATTTCCAAATAACGTTCTGTATTCAAATTTTCTGGATAAATATGGAAACACAAAATATTGTTATTTTTAAACGCACAAAGTACAATAAAACTCCAGCACTCTTGAAAGTGTACATCTCCATTCAAACAAGAATTTTAATGGCACCAGCAATGTGAATTATGGCGATTCAATTTTTACTAAATTTGGCCTCGCCTGACCAAGTAATGTTCCCCAAAAAATATTCCTGGTTCCTTAACATTAGCTATTCGTAAACCTCTTATTGTAGGTAAGGTGGTACAAAGCTTCCGAAATTCAAACAATTTCATTCCAGTGTTCGGATGGTACGTTCACTAGGACGCGGTCTTTCTGGATATCTCTCAATGAATGTATGACAAGCATCTGACGCGATTCTGTTCATTTCACCATTAATAACAACTAGATTCCAAAAATCTTAATATGTAAAACCATTGCGAGCCATTTTTTTCGATTATTGAAAAACTTATGTTAACCTATTACAGGTGACGGTTTAGTATCACTTGATTTGTTCAAAATGCGATTGCCATGGTCAATGTCATGGTCGACTACTACAAAAAATTTGAAAAAATGGTATCAATGCGATGAAATGAGAATAAGTCAGAAACTATTAAAGATAGAGATAGGAACATGCAATACCAAAATATGCCCAATGCAATAGTAAGAAAATGGTCATTTCATTTAAAAAATCTGAGTTTTCAGTCTTTGAATTTTGCTAAATTTGGAACCTCATAGATGAGGTCGTACGAAACTTAACCTTTTTTTAAGTACACCAAAGGAAAGCCCTATTCCACCTCTATGCGCTGGTGAAAACGCGGCTGTCATAGCTACCACGGTTTTCAAGTAATGAATTCTTAAAGTACCGTCTGCATCCGCCATTTTTTTTTAATAAATAAAAATAACTTAAAAACCATAACTTGTAGATATTGACATGCTGGTATCAAAGGTTATGAAATTTCACGTAGAATCCAAAAATGCAATAAAAAATAGGGGTTGCCATTTAAAATAACGAAGTTGGTAGGCACTTGCGGCATTTCCAGAAGTGCTGCCATTTTGAAATTATTTTAGATCGATTCGGCTTTCAGAGTAACCCCTAAGTACACATTTTCAGAAACCTACCTATAAAACTTTCCCAGAAACGTCTTACTAAAGCTCCCAAAAAAACACCCGGTATCTAAACCATTGTTAAACAGTCATAGAAATAATAATTTATGGCCAAAATGTCTTATGCATCGTTTTGAATTTATATTCTTGTAAATTTGAATTCGTGAGAAATGTTCAAAAATATTTCTGTGGTTTATACGTACATGGTACATCTCAATCGTTTTTACTTCCTGAGTACGAAGTAAAAGGAAAGTATTCTATTAGTGTTCCAAAATAAATTGCGTCTGTCTGTAGTCTGTCCGTACACATTTCTTGGAACGCTCTATACTCAGAAACTATTAAAGTTATCGAAATGCGGTTTTCGCCAATCGATTGCATTCGGGCCAAGGGCGAAAATTCTAATATTACCTTTGATGAGGTCACTTCCGGTATAAGCTAAAATGGCGGCACTCTTCTTTTTATAAGATAAAATTGCAGTTTTTTTATGTAGTTTAAAGGAGTATTTTTTTCTGAATTCAGCTATAGGTATTTATTTTTTGAAAATAGTGTTAATAGGTACGAGGGAAGTCTCGTGGCAACTTGCCAGAATTTTTTAAATTGTTTCCAGTCGCTTTAATGTGTAGATAAATTTTCAACATTTAGAAATCAAATCGATACAGTTACCCCAGCAAATATACTGTACCAATTACAGTACTTACTGGTACTCAAATATACGAATAGATCCACGAATGCCATTTATTTTTGCTGTTTTGTAACGGTAAACTTCTCTAACGAGGAGAAGGTGACGATAATGCTTTATAATGGTACTTAACAAGTAAAACACGTTCTAAGGTATGTCCTCTTCCATAAAGGTGTAAAAAAGCAGTTTTAATTTGAACTGTAATGAATAAAATTTGGTTTTTACAACAAGTTTTCTGTTATACTAGGTGACCTAAAGGTTAAAGGCAAATGGGACCGGACCCAGGAAGACGTTCCGATCCCGTTAGCACGAATTCATCGTACAAGTCATAAATATTAAATGCAACATCATCGGTATCAGATCCAGACAACCCATTGACAGTCATTTTAAGAAATGTTATGCACTTTCTCCTTAATGCAAAACCTTTATATTTAAATAGGCACGATACGGAAAAAATACGACATATTTACTTTCTTACATGTACCTACACCGACTAGTAACAATATAGAAAAATGACAAAAATATGTTAAGTGTAAATATATGTTTGTGGAAACTTTCACGTTTGTACTATTGTTTTAAGACCGACTTAATAAATTGTCACAAATTATTTGTATTAACTCGAGCTTTTAAATAATTATTTAACAATGTAGTAATGCGATTCTTGTAATAGGAAATGCGATTGAAATTGCAATCCCTTTCAATTTTCTATATATGGTTGACATATAATGGCACCTTAGTTATTTCTTAATAAAATTAAAATATCAACATTTCATTTTTTCTTATTAAATTCAAGTCATGTATTTTCACATTAAGATACTTTAATAGAAATTTTTGTTTAGAAAGTAATAACAATACCACGAAATATCTGTTATGAAATTGAGGCGCTTGCGTAATTAATATACCTTATGTTAAGGAATATGAAATTATTTATTGCGGGATTAAAGATATTCCCAGATGAAATTACTTTTGGTAAATCTTTTTTTGTGACATCTGTCAATAATTGTATTGTTTTGTATTTGTTTGCCAAGATTATGATTATCCTCCTATAAAGGCTTCGGATTTTCTATCCGTTGCTATATCTTTCTTATTGGAAATGTCCAATTTTCTATGTTTCTTTTTGGCGTCTAATCGGCTTTCTCTTTCACGCTTTGGAAGTTTCGTCTCATAAAATATCTTATACAAATAATTAACATATAAGATGGTTATTTGTTGATAAAAATTGTTCGTTTAGCTGGTGACAGTAACACATCTTAATAATTTAGTAAAATAATGACTGTAACCATTGTTGTATTTAAATGTACCGTTAGTGCTTTCCATATGCCTACCTTTAATTAATACATAATTTATTTTCCTGATGAAGCTAATAATTAATTAGCGAAATATTGACAAAAAAATACTTGTAATTATGTATTTCAAATAATTAAGTAGGTATTATAGACAAACGTTAATTCACTTTGGAATTTGGATCTATTCAATTAACCAACATAAAATTGGCGTCCTGCTTTTTTCTTTTGGGATTGTAACATTGTTTTTATTTTTCAATTTATTCTACAAGTAATTTTCTTTTATTATGGAAATGAATCCCAAAAAACTACAGTACTCTAGCTTAACTTAAAATAATAATGCACACAAAAAATCAAAATTATCGACGCCAAAACACACTTGGCTGAGGGTTTATTTTACCCATTAGTTTAGTGGTTACAACCGGATGAAATTCCCCATGTTTAAATATTAGAAATTCTTTGATCATTATTTAGAAAATCACAGAAAATTGTTATAAATAGTTAAAATCTATCCCCACTTATCTATCGATCGGAGTGCATAGCTGAAGGCTCTGAAATTAATCATTCGTTTATAAGGATTTTACTTAATTTTAATTTATTTAAATCTTCTAACTATTTTAATTATTGTAACCAAGCTGCATTAGTGTGATTAATTCATCTAATCGGTGATAATGTAATTTCTGCCTATCATGTAATCTGAAAAGTTTCAATTTTAACATGTAACTTCATGTGTATTATAACGTTATTAAGTCATCATCGCCCTTTATAAGTCTGCTGAAGATGACTACGGTCGAAACTAGTGCGCTTAATTGTATTAGACATGTCCATCGCATTCATTATCTCATTTAATTAACTAAGAATCATAAAAAAGAGAAATTTCAATTAAGGGGGAGGTTTCTTAAAGTAAGCAAGTGTTACGTTTAAAATTACAGTCGCTGTAAACTAATAATACGTATTAATTGATGATTTTCTTTAGTCTTAATACTATGAACTGTCAACAGGGCCGGCGGAAGTGGGCCTGCAGAGGATGCGAGGCAGGCGGGCGCCGCTATGAAGGGGGCGCCGCCACCAGGACTCAGTTCATAATTTCATTAAAAAAAACATTTCCAAAATAAAAATTAAAAATTCAGCCGCTATTAACACTAGTAGTCGAATGTCGGTATGGTTAAATGTGCGATGGAAGAAAACCGATCGTACAGGTCGTCACAACCGCAGATATCTTTGCGGGCGAGTTTCACGAGGCAAAGAAGCTAGCCGTTGGCATGGGCGCCCATACAGTAATTTCCAGGGAGGGGTAATCTGGGGAAGATCGAATAATTAATTATATTTAAATTAAAAGTTTCGTTAGTTAAGAAATTATTATTGCTTAGAGCCCGAGTCGGGGGGGGGGGGGGGGCTCCTTATGGGCGCCCATGGCCGTTGCCATTACCTAATCAATTTGTGAAACGGCACAATCTCCAAAAGATAAGTTTAGGGTGAACTTGTTTTATACTCTTGTAGACGTTGTAATATTCGTTAACAGAACGTTTTAAACCATTAAAAAAATTTCACGATAACTTCAGTTTTCTGTATACAGGGTGTTTTTTGGAAACTTTAGTTAGACATTTCTAGGAAGGTTTTATAGCTAGGTTTTTGAAAATATGAACTTAAGTGTTATTCTGAAAACCGAATCGATGTAAAATATTTTCAAAATGGCAGCATATCGCTATTCTTCCTCTATGCGCTGGTGAAAATTCCGTTGCTATAACTACAACGGTTTTCACGTGGAATCCAAAAGTGGAATAAAAAATAAGTTTTTATTTTACTAAAAGAGAATGTGAATTATTGTAGGTGATTATTTTGGCACCAGATTTGGATCAGTGAAAATTTACTGAAATTGCTGATAATTTTTTGATGAATTTGTGTGCGCATGGGGGGGGGGGGCGTTTGAGTAGAAATGGCAGACAGGCGTCGAAGTCCTTAGCGCCGGCCCTGACTGTCAAGACAACTGACATTATGTTAATATTGGTATTCTTCATATAGGTACCTTACGCTTACATGATTCAGGAGATGTTTGTATTAAGTCTCAAAAATATTGACAATTTTATTTTAAAAATGTTAGTTAAATGGCTTTAAATATTCGTTCATGTCTTATCTATAAGTCTTTGAAGGTATAGATTTTTTAGATAAGTTTGCCTATTTTGAACAGAGAACGAACCGCCAAAAAAATGTTGCAGGTCTACCGTGTTTTGTAAATTTTAGTATTTATTCCATACTAAACTCCTCTCAGAAAGCGACGATGTAGGTTTTCTTTAAGAAATTGCATAGTTTACAGTTGCTTAAGTTAACTCTGCTTATCTGAATATACTTACCTACTTCCTCCGTGTTCTTTCATTCGTGAACACTGAGGTTATGTCATCTAAAACCGATTTATGGTTAATTTATACCTATGTACACGATGTTTGATATTAGTTTAATTTATTGGTTTAATCTAATCACACCTACAAGCTAGCAATTCATACTGTCGGATGTCGAATATATGCAATTTCGCCCTTATAATAAGATAAGAATTTGTATGTCACGCTTTGTGCGTTTCTCACGAGAACATTTCTTTCCTTACATTAGAAATAAGTGCACAAAATAAAGATTAAAACACATTCCTGTGTGTAAATAAATGTTTAATAATTTTTTGATTTTAATCACAAAAAGGGAAACTGCTTTACTTCAGATGTTTCGTGATCAGTTGGTGGACCAAGCTTACCTTTTATTTAAATTTTTTCGAGCAAAAAGGCACATTGAAATATGTAGATACATTTTACCGGAAGAATTTTGTGAAACTGTCCAGTACTCTTTATTCTTCCTTAGATGTATCTAACAAGACCAAAAATAACTTATTTTTATCTAATTAAAATTCCTTTGGCTAGTAAAACTAGTGCCTCATTAAGGCAACTACCGAAATTTATTTCAACCAAATTTTATACATCATTTAAATGTTAATTCCGAACTTTGATAATTTGCATTTTCATTTTCCTTCGTTACATTATCATACAGTGTGGAACAGCCAAATGGAATAAATTCGTTATTCCAACAATAATTGTGCGTATTTATAAAAAACGTCAATTTTAGATTTCACACTTACATCCTATTCTGTAAAAAATTCATCCCTAAATTTAAGACCCCCAGAGGTATGTCTTGTGTGTGATACATCGTTTGAAAGATCTGTTCATCTATTGAAACATTTTATTGCCTAATGCAAAAAAATTAACATTAAAAATAAAATAAAGCCATCTGATTCGCTACAGCGCAAAATGTAAAAAACAAACCAAGAACATGAAATGTTATGTTTGAGCAGGGATTGTTGTCATTGGTCGCTTTTTCCAAGGTGACAATTTGAATGGAAATAATTATTTAGCAACGCTCCAAAATGAAATTACTTATGCCAATTTTGGCAAATTTGTATCCTGATCCGGACAAATTTCGCATTACCAGATATTGAGGTTTTCCTTCTTCTATTCAATTTATTTTTAAATTTAATTTTTCGGATCCTGATCCTGATAACATAACATAACATCCATGACAATTTAAAAAAAAAGTTCTTTAAGCGAACGCCGGATAAATTTGACTATTATGCCTCTAGTAGGGCAATTTGGAATCTCAGACAGCATGTGGCTTAAATCGGTTATGCACGGAGCGTGTATTGCAAAGTATTCTCATTGGGCTTTAAGGGAATGCCATAGATCTCAATGCCGTTGGCTCTCGTGTACTGTTCAACATTTACCAGCCTTATTTCAGCAACAGCTAGCTTTTTTAATCTATTTGTTATCTGATTTCAAACCACTAATGTCTTCAAAAGTAGTTTCAAAGCCCTTTTTCTTCTAAAGGTTTTGTATTTACATCCCTTTGGTTAGATTTTTTGATCGTAGTAATTCCTTTTTTAAAACACTGTATTCCTTGTTACTGTACCTTGAGGTGGTTGCTGGTTGCTTTGGTTGGCCATTGTTGGGGACGTCTGGGCGCCGTGAATAGAATCACCAACTTCACTTTCTTATAACTTGAAACACACGTGGCACATCCATAATTCCACAATCTTTTGGTCTGCTCTAAATTAATAAATGTGTCTTTACTTAAATTGACATAACCACAAGCCGTATGAAATAAATTTACAATAGCTGCATTCAATTTTGGCCTTATCCTTCCTCTTAAACGATTTTGGCACAGATTTTACAACCAATAAATTAAAGTGACAAAAGTAAACTCAAATCGAAGGCTGACAAAAAAAGTTACATTTACATAATATTTAAAAAGGTAATGCAATCACAGTCGACATTTTCAGTATAAGTAAGATATGAAATTTCACAATTCAAAATAATGACACCGAGTTTCATCATCAATTTTTGACAAGAAAAAATTATTACCATCTTGTCTGTACTTTGGTCCTCGAACAAAAGAGGACGAAAGAGGACTATGGACAAATTGTGGCGTAACCCTGTTGGTGAGACATTCTCCTACACTCACTCCCAACATTTTTTGAAGTTTCTCTTGGTGAAATTCGTCAATTTTCTCTAATGAGGCCAAATTGTTATCTGTTGATACAATGCACAATTTATCATTCGTCCCCTCTTTTCCATTCCTAAAATTTCGACACTATTTCTTCACAGTTGGATACGAATTATATATATTTCCAGACACTGCTTGCATCATCCGCGCCGCGTAGGAATTTGCAAATCTTTCACACAAAAATTGAATAATCGCACGCTGATCACAGTTGGACGAATTTTGAACAGCAAATGCCATTTCAAGGTCACAAACACTATTAGTGTTGCAAAACGTCAGTTGAACAATTATCATTGCATCCAGAGAGCCAAAGATGCGTTACGGCCGAGTTAGAAAAGCACTAAGCCTGCTAAGGTGTTCACGAATAAGTCCTATTATATATTTTCGCGTTTCGCTTATGCACAAAACAATAACAGTATTAATCGATTGTAATAATAGAACAATTACTTTAAATTAAATCAAAATATTTTATAGTCAATAAGTTTTATGTCAAAGTTCAAATAACTTTATAAGTTGTTAAGCATCGTCATACAATGACTTTCTACTTAATGAATTTATCAATGACAACTATAATTTGTATTAATAATAAACCAATTTGCATACAAAATAAGCACACACATCTTGTAATACCTTAGAGAAGATTAATAACTTTTACTGCAGTATGATTATATGCTTTGATTTGTTATATAATTAAATTTTATTCACTTCTTTTCTAATGCGACCCAAAGACAAAAATTATGGTGAACTTAAATTTAAATAAATGTATATTAAGACATTATTCAATATATAATAACATTTTTAAGTATATTTTATTAGTACATTAACATTCTGCCTTGACTTTAATTGTTTTCGTTATTTTATGCTTCGTTTTCTGTTTTCTCATTTATTGAAATAATTGAAAACATTTTCATAAGCCGCTCATATTTTAAGTGAGTGAACGGAATGTGACAAAAAGTGACAGACAAATAATTATTACGCAAAATGTTGATTTCTTGTAAAAAACCGCAGTGCTCTAAATTAATGTATCTTAAATTAGGTACTTAACTGGTTTTCATCGACATTTAGACTTTTTTCGTGTATAAACTTTAAGTTTATTAATAAATTATGCAACAATTTTTCTTGTCCGCTTATATAATTAACTTTATTAAGTCAATTTTGTACACAGAATAAAACACATATGACTTGTGTTTTATTCTGTGATTGTGTATTAGTTGAGGTGTAAAGTTGGCTGCCTATGGGTTAGTGAGTCTTATTTTATTGCAAAATTGTTCAACCGTATTCCTATTACTGAATCAAATGCAAATTTTAACGCTATAAGTTTTGTAGTAAGGCAAAGATTGTTTGCCAATTTTTTATAAATATGGAGAAAGTGGCACATTTCTACACCGAGGCAAAATTGCAAAATATTTCGAATGTACACTATCTTCCTGTCCTTACTGCGGCGGTTATGTATAATGAATATTTACATTAACTGTTCAGCGTGATGTGTAAGCTTGGAAAACATCTAGAGATAGTATACAGGGTGTCCCAGGTTTAATGATCAGGACTTTGACATTTTGTAGAGAAACACATTTTAAGGTGGGTTGTTCCTATATACATAGGTCCTAAAATTCTTTGTTTCTGAGATACAGAGTGCGTCACAATTTTCTAAAAAATAAAGGTTTTATTTATTTATTTCCGAACTGTTGAAAATATTCAAACCAAAATTGGCACACAAGATACATGAGATACATGGACAGAGCATAAGATCCATGGCAACCATAATTTTTGTACATAGCCAAAATACATTTTTCGTGAAATAAATGACAAAAATCTAGTTTACGGCCGCACAGTAACAGAAACGAAAAAAGTCTAGAGACATTTTTTGTTCAGAATTGAATGCTCCATCGAAAAGTATATTTCGAATACTTAATTCAGGGCCGTACTCTTTTTATTTATCAAATTAGTAGAACGGATTACCCATATCTCCGCCACTGGTTGATTTAAAAAATTCATATTCTTCAATCTTGTGGTCCTCTATCCTTGTATCTTGTGTGGCAATTTTGGTTTGAATTATTGCCACAGTTTGGAAATAAATAAATAAAAACTTTATTTTTTAGAAAACTTTAACGCCCTGTATCTCAGAAACAAAGAATTTTAGGAACTACGTTTATAGAAGCAACCCGCCTTAAAATGTGTTTTTCTACAAAATGTTAAAGTCCTGATCATTAAACCTGGGACACCCTGTATAATGGAGTTCAAGGAAACATAAATTTACCAAAAGAATTTAAACAGTTCATATGTAATTGGAAAGTCACGTGTACAGTTTTTTTGGGACATGCCTGTCATCGTGCTTGTGGAATTGAACGACACCAAATGCAGATGCTTATGGAGCTACTCTATAAAAATCATGAAGGGAAAGACCAAGACACGAGCAGTCAAAATTACAATGGGACATAATCGCATAAACATGCCTTTTTCATTTCATTCATGTTAATAATATCTAACAATAATTTGTTCAAATCACTTTGATAACCTATTTCAAGAGCAAATTATTATTTGAGAGAAACTTCTGGTTTTAGAAAATATATACAGTATACCTGTATTACCTACCAAGCGTTATAAGCAAGTGTTTAATATATTACAAAGATGGATAAAATTCATGTAAAACAAAATTGAAATGAAATACACGGAAAGGAAATTGGTGATGGTTCTTGACATTTCATCCATAAAATGTTCTCAAATAACAAATATAAGAGATATAAAAGTTATTATCTAAACAATCTCATCATCATTTTCCTCAATATCAATATTAATATCTTCTGCACAATTTTCACAGGTCAAGCCTTGACACGTAGCGCACATTGGTGAACATCTCAGTCCTGATTTTACGCACTCACAGTGCTTGGTTGAGCATGATCTTTTACAATTTCAGGATACTAGTTGTAATAATTTAGGTGGTATTGGTTGGTTCGTTGGAAGAAGTCACGGGAACTAACATATCATTATTTTTTGTCCACCCCCATAACGTTGGTTCCAACATATTTCCATTCCAGCTCCATAGCCGCAGCACTGTGGAGGAAGTGATGTCAAGTCAAATGCCTTATTCACTTGCTGTTTCGATATAATATTGTTATATCTGAAGTACCTCATTTCATTGAGACATGTACTTTTAGTATAACCGTACATGCATTAAAAATTTCTCTTCCGCAGCACTAATGTCTTCTTCTGAGACCAGGCGCTGATTGAAAACTTTTACAATTGACCTCAGGTCTGCATTTTTCTGTAGGATTGTAATAGCCCAATTGTGGTAATAGCTTTCATTTTGCCTTGATTGTACACACGTGATTTGGTGTCACATCCAGACACTCCATGTGCAAAAAGAACATCAAAGATTTCACTCAGACCTTTTTTTTTCGGGGAATGTTAAGCAATTTTGGTTTGCTTTGTTTTGAAGCTGGACCATAGAAAAAGTTTATGAGAAATGTATGCCTTTGAAGTAAAAAGAACAAGTAGATCGGTGCCCTCGCCAACAACTTTACAACCAGTTTTGGCTTCATCAATGTCTGTTGAAACAATAAGACAGTCTGCATTTGATTCTGCTTGGCTGACTTGTACGTTTGATTCACAACTCTTAATAGTGGGCTGGTTTGGATATCCATGAAATACAATGTTACATTGGTCTTCATGATGTGATTTCACATAAGATACATAGCTGTTGAGTAGGTACATCCTCATAAGTTGCAGGTCGTGTCCATATAACTGTGAAGTAAGTGGCCACCGTAAACATAGTCACTGGGCAAAAAACCAGAGTCTTCACATTTAAAAACTCTGACAAGTGATGATTTTTTAATTTTACCCAAAGACACACTATCAAACAATGCTAATGGTAGGGGTCTGGGTGGAAGCTTATGGTGAAAACATCATTTTAACTCCTTTCGATCAGTTACAACAACAATAATTCTGTAAAAAAGTTGCTGTGTATTCACGGTTACTACCTCGTTGTAAACGTAATTACTGCTATACGGACTATACAACGACGCCATTTTGTGCAGGTATCGTCGTTCACACACAAAAATGGCAATAATAAAATATGTAGATACATAATTCCATGACAAACAACTTTTGTTTAAAATTTTTTTTTCTAAACTCAACGGTTAAGTAAAAAAACCGTATTTTGGCCGCCATTTTCCACGATGGCGGCTTCAACACAACTTTTTTTTTCTGGGGACTATAACATTTAAATGAGACGGCAACAATGATTATGTGTACCAGTTTCCTTCCTTGTATGACAAATTTTTGAAAACATGTAATTTTTTGCCTAAAATGACTGGTCATCCATTTTTGTACATTTCTTGACAGATTCTAATGGGGATCCTTCATCACAACATCCGAATAACTTTGTGTATTACGGTAAGTAAGTAAGTCTGTCACGATTTGGTTGTCTTCAGGTACCAATCATTTCATCCAAACTTTGTTGTTATTGGATAAAACTACTCATTGAATTATTTTTGTGTGTCATCCTTGTCATAGAAAACGATTTATTCTACAATTTATTAATATTATGTAGGTGTCTCAGACCTGAATACTTTTGGTAGTTTTCTTCTCGTGATGTTCGAGGAAAATTTTGAGTTATTTTGGGAAAGCCTTACAATTATGTAAATTAATATCCTACTGGGTTTAAACTTTAAATGGTTTATCAGCCTCTGTTTATGCATTCAGATCACAGTAGTTGTCTCAAAACGTCCAAAGGAGTTTTGGACGTCTTCCCGTCCTCTATTATGCTAATTATTTTATGGTCAGGTTTTATAGTCGCACGCTATAGAGGATGAGCAATGTTTTATATTTAAACTTCTCATCTTTTCCGCTTCGTTTTGCATTTCTGCCTTTTATTTGAGTTATTCTTCATCGTTTTTTCCATGACATTCCTCTACCTCTTGTCACTCTAGCTGGCTGAAAGGCTGGTAATGGGCATTTGAACACTTACGTGATTTTTCAAATTTTTCATCGCCGCCATGACGCGACGTAACGTTAATATGATTTGATTTGGCATTATTCAAGCGTACCTACCTACTTAATGAAGTTCATCAGTAAAATTGTCTATCATAAGGTGGTTTGCCACTTTGCATGGACAGTTGGCGTTTCTGCATTTATAGCAGCATTTTAACAGCTTGGTATAGAATTAGAAATAATGTTGTCTAATCAACACTGAAGATTATTGCTTTGAAGAGATCAGAAACCAAGTCTTTCGTTCATATGGAACAAAATAGTTTTCCAGCGCCACTTTCAACATAATTGACTTTAGAGAGTACCGCTTCTGAAATATGAGTAGGTACCTAATATTTATGAAATGAGAAATTTGAAACATCTTTTTAGTTTGATGTGTTTTATAATCTTCTTCATTTTCAAATTATTCCGTGATAAAATCTAAACTAGGTACCTTGCGTGATGCGCTAAGAAACTGAAGTGACATTGAATATTAAAAAGCTGGTTGTGTTCGTTTTGAAATAGTCGAATCGTTTAATAGTGAAATTTAATTATGTTCTTGTCAGACCCTAGAACATTTGATAATTTTTATTTATTATTATATTTCTTAATAATAATGTCATATACGTATAATATTAAAATTTATGGGGCAATAGAATTTTAAGATGATTAAGATTATAATCTATACCTAAATTACGGCACATTTTTTAAAAGTTTTAAATACTATTATAAAAATGACCGAAATGTATACCTATACTAACAGCAAGTAATAATAGCTATTTTATTATTGGCTGCGGCTGGGAAAAGATATAGGAAAAGATTTTAATTAGAAATTGTTAGTCCTTAATTGCCGGAAGTAACGTCTGATTGTTTATAATTATTTTCCTTTTTTTTCGATAATGAAAGTTAATACCTAAAACCTTGTACCTTTTGACCCCTCAATTAATGAACAGAAAAATTGTTTTAGAAAATGAATCTTTTATTTAATTAAAAATATTCGTTTTTCATAAATGCACGCTTCAACCCCTCTTGTAAGCGAATAGGGGAGGATGTGCAAGAACCCCAGTAACGGTTTTTTACTCACGTTCCGTCAAATGACAGGATCACTAACCAAACGACCTGCTATTTGCTTTGTTACATATTCGTTATGCATAACCCCTGTTTTACATGACAGTATTTTAACGAAACATATAAACTACTGCCGCCATCTAGATCCGGCAAGCTGAATTAGTGATAATATTAGAAGTAATGCTTCACACCATACCAGCTTGTAATTTAAGTAGGTTGTTATTAGAAATAATTACATTACTTTTATGTCACCCACATTGAATTTTCGAATAAGGTTACATTCCATTAAATTAAATAAGTTATTAAAACTTGAAATTTGCACGTAATTAATGAAAGGGAACGGAAGAAGGTAATTAATTAGTTGTTCCACTAGTGTACTTCTGGTTCTTTAGAGGTTGTTGCATAAAAGCGAATTCAATGCACTTTGATTATTATCATCCATAATTTTAATGTATCCGGTTTTTGGCCGATTCATTCACGTCGTGTTTTAAAAATACATTACTGTCATCACCGTTGCGTTACTTTCTCCCCGTTATTCAGTGAAAGAATTTTACCTTCCTTTTCAATTTTGCAAATGGATTTGGTCTAAAAAATAATTATTAAGTGGCTGTCAAAATTTATTGATATTCTTGTTACCCTTTCCGCAAGGTAGTAAATGAGGTAGAAAGTTTTTTTCGATTTTATACATTTAAGAAAATCTTTAATTGTGTCAATTAGCCGAACGTTAATCAATTAAAAAGAGCAGAACATTTTTGAACACCAGTAAATCTTATCTTAACAAGTATTTTTTAAGTAATATAAACTCACATCGGCGCAAATTCTTTGATCTCCGTAGATATACACGAAGTTCATCAAGTCGATACCTACTCCATTTTGCTTTAATATCATTAAGTTTTAATGACGTGGAATAATAAAACTTCTTTTAACAAAAAGTGGAAAGTGCAATAGAAAAAGGTTAACACCAAAGGGAAATTACGCTCGGATGGATCTTTACTACACGGTCGGGAGTTGCGGAAATATTATTTTAGAATCTCGCTTTCAGAAAATGCGGTTCGGTAATTTTCTAAACTGAAAAACTACCCTTTTGATCAAAATATAAAGTTGCAAAGAGGGTTTTTTTTGTGGAAAATTAAAAGCAATTTTCTGTTTCCGTGAATGGGTCAATGTTAATTAATGATTGAAAGTAGGTCGCAGATTTTCTTAATTAAAAAAACACAAATACAAAGCAATTCCTCATTTCGAAGGGAATATTATGTCACCTCAGGTGCGCCCTGCTGTCTGCTCTCTCTTTGTGCTGTAACATGAAATCAGTTGAATTATGTAGCGGATCAACAATTTTTACTTTTTGTAGTATCTAAATTATCTTATTATTTAACAAAAAGTTGTATCATAACATAATATTTGGATACAATTCATTTGGAATGCTCCTCCAAATTTAATTTGTACTTAATATTACGAGAGGTATTGTATATTTTTTTAAATATAATTTACAAATTGGCAGTGCAACAAAGAAAGGTAAAACATTGTAGATTTATGAATCAACCTGTATGGATATTAATTTGCATTAAACTTATTGCTACAACTGTGGAAATATCATTCCCGGCAAAGGACCTTCGTAACGTTTCGATCATTGCATCCGGACCGGGTCTACAGGTTTATTCCCCATTCGTTTGTACTCCACAACAATCTTAATCGGGTTTCGAACCTGCTCGAAAGGTCTTAGTTTACGTGTACCCGTCGTACCAATTTTAAATTTGATTAGGTAAGTAGCTTAACTGCTAGGTTTACCTACTGTTCATCCACGTTTTGGAAAACTCATTATCTTAAACGTGCAATTGCATACTGATTGAAACACCAAATGTTGTAGTCGAAGTTAGTTCATCTTCCACCTTCAACTTTTGGAGCATCAATGACTCAACTATCCGAGAGAACCCACGTACACCTTTTCACGTATGAATAACGAGCCCATTTTCCCTGTCGCGACTCGCGACATGTTAATTGACAAAATATTGGCGTAACTTTACCACCTACCTCTTCATTCATCCAAAGTGACGGTTTGGAGTACCATGGCTCCGTTAGTGATTATAGGCCCCCTATTTTTTTGAGGATGAACATGGAGGCATCGTCTTCGTGTATGCAGAGCAGGTGCTGCAAATATTTTTTCCCAAGTCGTTGCAGCTGACCCGTTTTTCCAACATACATACTCTTAAAAACCATTTCCGAAACATTTAATCATTAATGGGCTCTCTGGGTTCAGTGTATCTTACGACATGCGATTTTTTTTACGCAGCTATTTCAAAAAAATCGCCACTTTCTTCCGCGGCCAGTACATTGTTTTGCTTCGAAAAGAATGTTATGTTCGCATTGCTCCTAGGCGTACTCGTCGGGTCAGAAAATGGCGGAATAATGAATCTGTTTTAAATGGCTGGCTCAACAGGATAGTTGTTTGTAACCCAGAAAATGATGATAGGATATGCAGGTAACCCTTAGTATCATTAAACGATTTGTTGCTAAGCATAGGCTTGCATTAAATTATCCCAACCCAGTATGAGAGAGCTTGAGGAAACAAATTGACATCTCTAAAAGGTTGCACAAAATACACGGGAGCTAACTGGAACCGTTGAACACAACACTGTAAACACCAAAATCCACAACAATAAATTCTGGCAAGTATTGCCACGAGACCTCCCTCGTACCAAAAAACTGCAACTTTATCTTATAAAAAAAATGAGTGCCGCCATTTTAGCTTATATCGGAAGTGACGTCAACAATGGTAATATCAGCAATTTTGTCTTTGGCCCTAAACCGCATTTCGATAACTTTAATAGTTTCTGAGTATAGAGCGTTGGAAGAAAATGTGTACGGACAGACTACAGACGACAAACGGAATTTTTTTTTTTCATTTTTTGAATCTACGTAATTCAGAAACGCCAAGATATGTAAACATTTACATAGGTCAATTTTTTTTTGGAACACTAATACAATACTTCCCTTTCTCGGGAAGTGAAATGTATCGAACATGTTTTGATGTTTACAGCTTTGCTGGGTCGGAACGCGCCGTCAAATTTAATAAATTTTTATTGTTGACACTGGAGCGAGTCAAATTTCCATTTTAAGAAATAAAAAGAAATTGTATAAATAACTTTGAAACAATACAGAAATTAAGCAAAGAAATAACTTCTATTGACAAATCAGGGACTGAAGATGAAAATGAGGTTTTTTTAGGTTAACGATAAAAGTAATTGCAAAATAATAAAATAGCAATCATCATACACAACATTGAATAATAATAGCACGTTCGCAACAAAATTTTATAAAGAAGCTTTCTGCCTTAAAGGTTGCCACACTGTTTCACACACTTCTGTAAATAAACAAAATGCGTAAACTCTTCTTCATTGTTAATTATCTTCCTGATTCAGTAGAAAGTTTAACCATAGTGTTGCACAATTCTAAACGTAAGCTTACCTACAGTACTTATTTCCCTTAACGAAGATAAATGGTGGCACAAATAAATATATTCTAATTATATTATTATGGATGATAATAGTTGTTTTGTATTTGCATTGTGAGATTTGACGACTGCCAATTACCAAGCGTCTCTATGCTCTTAGTTATTCACACTATCCTTACTAAACTTTTGGATCTAAGCGTTTACTTTTAATGAGAAAAAAGAGGAGTGCCTTGCTCACTTTTCTCGTCGTTTCTTTCAGTAGATGAACTATTGAGGTATCTTAGCCATTGTTTCAATTGACTGAAGACGATAATCCCATCCATTATGTCCCGTAACAGTCCCATCATCACCATGTCACGATTTATTTCAATATGAAGCATTCCCGTAACCACTGTTGATAGGTCAATTTGACCATATACATTATTAATATTTGAATTACCCGCGTATCTGTTGAATCAGCGCAGGCTTCGTTCAGCAGTGTATCAAGTACTTATAGGTTAGTCGAGTGTTAAAACAGCTGGAGTGTAGCTGTCAGTTTGACAAATGTATAAATATATTATTCTTTTTCTGGTCATTTTGACCCATATACAGTGCCGTTCTAGCTGTTCAAAAACTGTCAAATATACCGATGACAATTTTGAGGCTACTGTGTTAAAATGGTTCAACAAGGCGGAAGATGAAGAAAGTGAAAAAAAATAAATAAGTAGGTATGTATCTAAAAAAAAGTGAAAGTGAAAATGGAAAGAAGTAATTTTTTTAAGTCTCTTGCTAAAGAACTTGTGTGTTCTCAATGCTCGCAATTAATTTGCAAAAATTGTGCTAATTAGAGTAATTGGTTTTGTTTATTATACCAACAACAATTGTAATTAAACAAAGATATTTAGCTATGGTCTATTTGACCCACTAACAGTCCTAACTATGTAACTAAAATAGGGTCACAGTGGTTACGGGCTAGAACTTGGTTCGCTTAGAGTTTCAAACAGATTACATGAAGTGCAACTGGATGGTAATCTGTAGGGATAGATAAAACATTCACGCCACTATTAGACGTGCAGATTGATGCCACTTCTGTACTCTTCAAAGAATACTGTCAGAAGAAAGTTTTAAAGCTCACTTCAACCTGAAATCTAATGCCCATAACTCGAGAACAGGTAAAGATATTTAACACTTCCAACGTTCGACCCATTTCTGCATATCGTTCATGAGGAATTCTTCATCTAGACTCCGATTCTATTTCTTTACAACGGCCTTAACTTTATCATTATTATTATTAGTGTACGTGTACGTACTACCTTTAAAGTGTCTTTTCAAAAAATCGCAGGGCACGTATGCAGGGTGTACAAAAATTTCAGGCTGTCGATGGCCTGCATTGTGGCGTTTGAGTGTGTGGCCTTTTCTTGTTAATATTGTGATTGGTGATGAAAGTTGGGTTCGTCATTATGACACGGGAGAAAAATGGCATAGCAAGGAGTATCTAAAGTCACTGTAGGAGTATCGGCATCCCATTTGGCATTAAGATTTTATTACGTGGTCATCGTTTGTCATCAGGGATGCCAAAAATCTTGGCGATGATGGTTTGGTATTTTTGGGAGCCCTTTTGATAACATTTTTTAGCATGAATTAAAATAGGATGCTGTTGCTTGCGCATCCACTCGTCTGTCCATTAGAACTCGGTTTTGTCGATTTGAATTAATTTTAGCAAATTCTCTCCCAAATATCAAACTTTTTATTTCCATACCACATTAGTTATGTCCTTGGAAAAGCATTTAGGTACTGTTTCTCACTCTTAAAATCGACTCTTCTTTAATTATCTGTGAAATCTGTTTTTACGTGCGATTTGTACGACGTTTTACAAAATAAAAGGGGGAAGTTTTGAGTTTAATATATTTCATTACAGCTTCGTCGTAATATTCACCCCATTTGGAGGTTATCATCATCAATGGATTCAATTAATGAAAATGCTTTTTTAAGATATTAAACAAAGGTCCGTTAAGCTGGCACAACCCCTATAGCACAATCAGTTGAAACGTACCACATAATTTAGTACTCATTTATTACTAATTAATTACCCAAAAGTCAAATTTATTACTGTTGATTTTAAAAAAAAAAAAGTGGTTGTGCCAGCTTAACCGTTAAGCTAGCACAACCCAAAAAAAAAAACTATTAAGTAGCTAACACCACACTAATAATTGATTACTAATTAATTACTAATTAATTACTCACTATTTACCAAGGACTTAACCATATTTAAGCTCTCAAGCCCCGCGCAGTCCAAAATTAGACGCGCACAGTAATGTGGGGTAACCTACCTCCGCCAAATCGATATTCGTTATTTTAAACATTTTTCCAATGATATGTGAACGTACTGTAAGACAACTAAGTGTTTGTAATTTGTAAATTAATGAAGGTGCAGCCGGATATCGGATATTGTTTTTTATGCTATGAATGAATTATACCAGCCCTACCAGATAAAAGGCAGCTTGCGATGCACCAATCAAAATACATCGACATTAATTGAAAATCAATCGTAACATAATGTTTGAACATAGGTTAGAAATTGATTACTCCAGCACAATCAGTTCAAATTAATTTTTACATGTATTAATCGATGTATTAATGCTTTAATATAACTTAGGAATTTATTACTCCAGCACAATCAGTTCAAATTAATTTTAACATTGACTAATCGATGTATGAATACTTTAAAGTAAGTTAGGAATTTATTACTCCAGCACAATCAGTTCAAATTAATTTTAACATTGACTAATCGATGTATGAATACTTTAAAGTAAGTTAGGAATTTATTACTCCAGCACAATCAGTTCAAATTAATCTTTACATGTATTAATCGATGTATGAATGTTTTAATATAACTTAGGAATTTATTACTCCAGCACAATCAGTTCAAATTAATTTTAACATTGACTAATCGATGTATGAATACTTTAAAGTAAGTTAGGAATTTATTACTCCAGCACAATCAGTTCAAATTAATCTTTACATGTATTAATCGATGTATGAATGTTTTAATATAACTTAGGAATTTATTACTCCAGCACAATCAGTTCAAATTAATTTTAACATTGACTAATCGATGTATGAATACTTTAAAGTAAGTTAGGAATTGATTACTCCAGCACAATCAGTTCAAATTAATTTTAACATTGACTAATCGATGTATGAATACTTTAAAGTAAGTTAGGAATTTATTACTCCAGCACAATCAGTTCAAATTAATTTTTACATGTATTAATCGATGTATTAATGCTTTAATATAACTTAGGAATTTATTACTCCAGCACAATCAGTTCAAATTAATTTTTACATGTATTAATCGATGTATTAATGCTTTAATATAAGTTAGGAATTTATTACTCCAGCACAATCAGTTCAAATTAATTTTAACATTGACTAATCGATGTATGAATACTTTAAAGTAAGTTAGGAATTTATTACTCCAGCACAATCAGTTCAAATTAATTTTTACATGTATTAATCGATGTATTAATGCTTTAATATAACTTAGGAATTTATTACTCCAGCACAATCAGTTCAAATTAATTTTTACATGGATTAATCGATGTATGAATGCTTTAATATAAGTTAGGAATTTATTACTCCAGCACAATCAGTTCAAATTAATTTTTACATGTATTAATCGATGTATGAATGCTTTAATATAAGTTAGGAATTTATTACTCCAGCACAATCAGTTCAAATTAATTTTTACATGTATTAATCGATGTATGAATGCTTTAATATAACTTAGGAATTTATTACTCCAGCACAATCAGTTCAAATTAATTTTTACATGTATTAATCGATGTATTAATGCTTTAATATAAGTTAGGAATTTATTACTCCAGCACAATCAGTTCAAATTAATTTTAACATTGACTAATCGATGTATGAATGCTTTAATATAACTTAGGAATTTATTACTCCAGCACAATCAGTTCAAATTAATTTTTACATGTATTAATCGATGTATGAATGCTTTAATATAAGTTAGGAATTTATTACTCCAGCACAATCAGTTCAAATTAATTTTTACATGTATTAATCGATGTATGAATGCTTTAATATAACTTAGGAATTTATTACTCCAGCACAATCAGTTCAAATTAATTTTTACATGTATTAATCGATGTATGAATGCTTTAATATAAGTTAGGAATTTATTACTCCAGCACAATCAGTTCAAAATAATTTTTACATGTATTAATCGATGTATGAATGTTTTAATATAAGTTAGGAATTTATTACTCCAGCACAATCAGTTCAAATTAATTTTTACATGTATTAATCGATGTATGAATGCTTTAATATAACTTAGGAATTGATTACTCCAGCACAATCAGTTCAAATTAATTTTAACATTGACTAATCGATGAATGAATACTTTAAAGTAAGTTAGGAATTTATTACTCCAGCACAATCAGTTCAAAATAATTTTTACATGTATTAATCGATGTATGAATGCTTTAATATAAGTTAGGAATTTATTACTCCAGCACAATCAGTTCAAATTAATTTTAACATTGACTAATCGATGTATGAATACTTTAAAGTAAGTTAGGAATTTATTACTCCAGCACAATCAGTTCAAATTAATTATAACATTGACTAATCGATGTATGAATACTTTAAAGTAAGTTAGGAATTGATTACTCCAGCACAATCAGTTCAAATTAATTTTTACATGGATTAATCGATTGTGCTGGAGTAATCAATTCCTAACTTATATTAAAGCATTCATACATCGATTAATACATGTAAAAATTAATTTGAACTGATTGTGCTGGAGTAATAAATTCCTAACTTATATTAAAACATTCATACATCGATTAATACATGTAAAAATTATTTTGAACTGATTGTGCTGGAGTAATAAATTCCTAACTTATATTAAAGCATTAATACATCGATTAATACATGTAAAAATTATTTTGAACTGATTGTGCTGGAGTAATAAATTCCTAACTTATATTAAAGCATTAATACATCGATTAATACATGTAAAAATTAATTTGAACTGATTGTGCTGGAGTAATAAATTCCTAACTTACTTTAAAGTATTCATACATCGATTAGTCAATGTTAAAATTAATTTGAACTGATTGTGCTGGAGTAATAAATTCCTAACTTATACTAAAGCATTAATACATCGATTAATACATGTAAAAATTAATTTGAACTGATTGTGCTGGAGTAATAAATTCCTAACTTACTTTAAAGTATTCATACATCGATTAGTCAATGTTAAAATTAATTTGAACTGATTGTGCTGGAGTAATAAATTCCTAAGTTATATTAAAGCATTCATACATCGATTAATACATGTAAAAATTAATTTGAACTGATTGTGCTGGAGTAATCAATTTCTAACTTACTTTAAAGTATTCATACATCGATTAGTCAATGTTAAAATTAATTTGAACTGATTGTGCTGGAGTAATAAATTCCTAAGTTATATTAAAGCATTCATACATCGATTAATACATGTAAAAATTAATTTGAACTGATTGTGCTGGAGTAATTAATTCCTAAGTTATATTAAAGCATTCATACATCGATTAATACATGTAAAAATTAATTTGAACTGATTGTGCTGGAGTAATCAATTTCTAACTTACTTTAAAGTATTCATACATCGATTAGTCAATGTTAAAATTAATTTGAACTGATTGTGCTGGAGTAATAAATTCCTAAGTTATATTAAAGCATTCATACATCGATTAATACATGTAAAGATTAATTTGAACTGATTGTGCTGGAGTAATAAATTCCTAAGTTATTGTAAAGCATTAATACATCGATTAATACATGTAAAAATTATTTTGAACTGATTGTGCTGGAGTAATCAATTCCTAACTTACTTTAAAGTATTCATACATCGATTAGTCAATGTTATAATTAATTTGAACTGATTGTGCTGGAGTAATCAATTTCTAACCTATGTTCAAACATTATGTTACGATTGATTTTCAATTAATGTCGATGTATTTTGATTGGTGCATCGCAAGCTGCCTTTTATCTGGTAGGGCTGGTATAATTCATTCATAGCATAAAAAACAATATCCGATATCCGGCTGCACCTTCATTAATTTACAAATTACAAACACTTAGTTGTCTTACAGTACGTTCACATATCATTGGAAAAACGTTTAAAATAACGAATATCGATTTGGCGGAGGTAGGTTACCCCACATTACTGTGCGCGTCTAATTTTGGACTGCGCGGGGCTTGAGAGCTTAAATATGGTTAAGTCCTTGGTAAATAGTGAGTAATTAATTAGTAATTAATTAGTAATCAATTATTAGTGTGGTGTTAGCTACTTAATAGTTTTTTTTTTTTGGGTTGTGCTAGCTTAACGGTTAAGCTGGCACAACCACTTTTTTTTTTTAAAATCAACAGTAATAAATTTGACTTTTGGGTAATTAATTAGTAATAAATGAGTACTAAATTATGTGGTACGTTTCAACTGATTGTGCTATAGGGGTTGTGCCAGCTTAACGGACCTCGTAATAAAATAACCTTCCTAAATTCCTCTGACCATAGATAATAAAAGCTATAAAGTAAATGTAACTTTCTTTTTTTTTTCTTACTAGTTTCATATTCTTCATTCGAGTTTTAGTGAAGATTATTACAATTACAAATTACAAAATAAATTGGTTTTGGCCTATTTTTACTAATTATTTTAATTTCATCAGTTATATCTGATTTTGAAATAATACCATATCAAATTATGATTTTTCGTACTAATAAAACTTTTACGCCATGCATCTGTTTATAATAAGCTGTTTCGGTCAATTCATTCATACAATTCATTAATAGTATATTATTCAACGAGCGTATAATGATGGCTATTATTCACGAGGTAAGTTTATGGCCACGAGCCGCAGGCGAGTGGCATAAATTACCGAGAGAATAATAGCCATTATACGCGAGTAGAATACTATACTTTATCCACGACTATAAATGTTAATTCAATTTAAATATTTATTTGAAAATTCTCTAATTGACTGTATTGGACGGTTACCATGGGAATATATAAAATAACAGTGAGTAATATTCATTACTCACGTTGCTAATGACAATAACTTATTAATCACTGATAGTCGTGGATAAAAACTTTTAAGTGTGGCGAATATCTACATTTCTTCAAAAACTAAATCAAAAATAGTGCAGGAAGAAATTACGGTTATTGTACTCTGTTAAAATGTTGTACGTTGTAAATTTTATCTTTGTGGTTTTTGGATAGTAGGGTATTTCCTGAAAGAAAAACGCTAAAACCGATCGTTTATGATAGAGTTAGCGGAAGTTACAAACGAAAAACACTATGAACAAGCGGAACAAATATTATAGCTTTGCTTTATTGAGCACGGAAAAATTACACGTTGCGTCGCTTTATTTATTAAAAACAAAACTCATTTTATGCGTTGACAACGATAGCATAAAATTCGAATATCTACTTATATTTAACATTACGTGGGAACAAATTAGCGCTATACAGCTGTACGATGTTTTAATATATTATACAGGGTGATTCATTAAGAATGTCCAATCTCTGAACTGTAGATTCCAGACCTCGAAATATGATGATTCTGCCCAACATGCCTTATACAAATATTGATAGTTTCCGAGATACCGGGTGTTTAAAGTTTAAATATGAATTTTGATTTTCGCAATAACTTTCTATTTTTTCACAATTTCTTTTTGAAAATTGGCAGTTTTACCTTTTTTTGCATGAGGATTGCCAATTTGGACTCTAATTTAGCATTGCTAATAGAGGGCGCTAGTTATACTTGGTTGTGTTTAGTAAATCTAAGCAAAAATTTTTTTCGGCTGAACTATTAGCAAACTAATAATAAAATATGGAAAAGCGTTAGATTCTACAAAAAAAAGTTACTCTTGTTTGATTCGTGTAACTCGATCAGTTATCGAGTTATTTGCTTCTAAACAGTTCAATAAATTTTAATTTAAAAAAAAAATTTATTCTCTAAATGTGTAACAACAATAAACTATTATTTATGATCCGTTTTCGCAAAGATCTCTTCATATCAAATAACCCTTGTCTATTATTTTTAATCACATTAATTAATTGTTATTGCGAAAATCAAAATTCATATTTAAACTTTAAACACCCGGTATCTCGGAAACTAGCAATATTTGTATAAGGCATGTTGGGCAGAATCATCATATTTTGAGGTCTGGAATCTACAATTCAGAGATTGGACATTCTTAATGAATCACCCTGTATAAAAAACTTTCATCAATTATTACTACGATGTTTGCAGACATAAATTCAATGATACATGTCGTATTTAACTATATTATACGTACAATTTTCAAAGAACACCAAGGGCAAGATCGATCAAATAATTAATCTTGGTGTTAAATGCGAAAACTTTCACGCATATACACTATCTGTAAGTTAATTTAAAAACTTTTCATCTACCTTACTTTAGATTGAATATACACACCTGTCACAAATTATAAATCAAACCGAGAAAATTAAATAATTTTTCAAAATCTATCGTAAATTAAAATTCTCGTACCATTTAGTACCATTAATAAATAATGACTGAAGAAAGTTGATGTTAGAGAACTCGTACCGCGTTTGACAGATTTTTAACAAGATTAAAGAGTTCTCTTTCAACTATAATTTGTTGTCTATAATTACTTACTCCGTAATTAATTTTTATTTATAACTTTTTCAAGAAAAATCACTGTGGTTTTTTTAGTTCTACAATAAAAATGGATGCAGATGACCTAATTCTCGGCGATTATAGGTACGTTATATTAATTTTTGTCCTGTACTTTTTTGAAAGGTGATCCATAAATGCACCTACAGAGAGGAAAATCCGGCGGCGTAATTTTGTTTGTGATTAAGGTTAAATACTACTCAAGTCAGACCACAAGTTTTATGTATAAATTTATTAAATAAAATGTTTTATATTCATGTTCTTTTTGGGAGGGCGACATAAATTACAAGCAACTTAGCAACCGTACTTACCTACTAAACGTCATTGAATTCATCCCACCACAGTTTTCTTATACCATTAATTTATTTTTAATTTTTTTCTACCCTAATTCTTCCAAGGTTCACATGCGGCAGCGTTGCGTAGATTTTGTAATTTACATTACAAAAAAAAATATTCCTTTTGTCGCTATACATATCAATACGTTTGTTGGTTCACGTTATTTACAAGTTTATTTGAAATTTACCATCCCACCATTGCTTTTTTATGTGTAAAAATCGTGGTATGTAAAACTTAGATACACTACGAACGGAGAACATAAAAGGCAATTAATATAAATACATAACAGGAATTGAAAGACGAAATTCGGTTTTCCATCTCAAAAAAAAGTTAATTCAAACAACTCTAAGATCGTAATTCAGAAGTAAAGTAAAAACCAACATTTACATTCAAATTTTAATTTATCAAATTGGATTAATGTGTGTTCTTTTAATATTTTAACTTTAAATCAAATTTCCTAAGTTCGTGCAAGATTCAAATTTCATGTTCCATGTGAAAATATTTATGTAATGTTCAGTAATCATTGATGACGATGTTTGAAAGTATAAATACAAAATTATAAATTTAATGCTGCCCGAGTCTGCAAATATCACATTTGTATTTCAATACAATTGGTTAAACGGCAATTGGTGTTGTATTCGGGTGAATAAAGGGTGCCAAAATATTCTGTTATTATTTATTTATTTTTGTTATTATTATTTTTTGACGACAATTGCAACACGATGTTTATTTCAAACATTAAATGTCCATAATACAATTAATTTGTTGATACAGGGTGGGCCAACGAAAAGGTAACAGACGAGTTTCTGGCTAGAGAAAATTTTTTTTTGAGAAAAGCAAAAACACGTCAATTTTTACATCAAGGGGGACAACTTTTGCTATGAATTTCAACTTGAAGTGATTTCATCCATTAGCGCTGTGAGACCAACCCCTAAAATTTAAATAGGGATGATGGGCAAGTGATACGTCATTTGGAAGGAAATTTTTTCTTGTGCTAATTAATAAAACCAGTTTATGCAAATTCAACCCTTATTTTAATAAATAATAAATAATAAAATAAAAATAATAAATAAACAAATCGTTCCTCCTGATCTCACCCCATTAGATTTTTTTATGGGGTCATGTAAAGAGTAAAGTTTTTTCCACTGGTCCGGAATCTGTGACCGTATAGTACATGAATGCCGCCTGATTACTCCTGAAATGTTGCAAAATGTACGGGAACGATTTAATGAAAATTTGTACTATTGCATGGAAGCTGAAGGCAGGCACTTCGAACATTTATTAAATTAAGGTTGAATTTTCATAAACTTGTTTTGTTAATTAGCACAAGAAAAAATTAACCCTTGTTTTTATTTAAAAATATAAGAGTTGTTTACCCTGTACTCAAGGGGTGAAACAATGTTGTCAAATAGCAGTAAGAGAAGCTAGGTACTTAGCTTCTCTAAGAAAAAAACAATTGACCTGTCCGAGCTTTTTTGAGTTTTTAAATGCCTCAATCTCTTTCCTCATTTTCCATTTTGGAACTTCAATTTTTTTGGTTAAAATTAAAAAAAATATATAAAAAACTAGTGCACTGAAATCAGAAAAGAAAGACCTTTCAAATGACGTATCACTTGCCCCATCATCCCTATTTAAATTGTAGGGGTTGTTCTCACAGCGCTAAGGGATGAAATCCCTTCAAGTTGAAATTCATAGCAAAAGTTGTCCCCCTTGATGTAAAAATTGACGTGTTTTTGCGTTTCTCAAAAAAAATTTTCTCTAGCCAGAAACTCGGCTGTTACCTTTTCGTTGGCCCACCCTGTATTATTCAGAAACTTGAAAAAATCAATAATTTGGCGAAGCGTTGTCAAAAAATAATAATAATAAATAGATAATAACAGAAGATTTTGGCGGTAATAACACCCTTTATCCACCCGATCACATTTGTATATTCTAAATTTTGGGCCAAATATAACACCAACGTTCTAAACTGATAATATAGTATTTACACTACATTTATTGACTAGCACTCGATTCACACTATAGTGCCGGTCACGGTTCGCTTTCGGTCCAATCTCGGTTCGGTAAAAGATTCTTACACAAGAAACCAAGAGCATATCCATACTATCAGCACCGCTCAAGTTTCGATTCAATCACACTCCGGCACCGATCTGTTTTGAAGAATATTTAAAGCCGGGGCGTGATCGGACTGTAGCTGACTTGTACTCATAGTGCGAATACGTTTTTGTTTCAAATTAGTATGCGCCTTCCATTTTCCTCGCTAATAAACTTGGATGCACCCACATTCTTCTTTTTGTCGTCTTGCGTTTCACTCTTTTCTTATTTGCAGCATGTTCGTCAAGAAAAAGAGCTATAACAGCTAAGTGAAAAATCGAACAACAATATTGTCAGACAACTGCAAAACTTGTACTTTAATAAATGAAATAAAGTAAAATTGTATTGCCAATTAAATTCATCCGACTTGGACCATCAACGACTTCATACTGACTGAGGCTAGTGTACACATCGAGACTGAACCGTGATCGAACGGGAACCCATGGTGTAGATACAGTAAGATTTTACCGAACCGAGACTGGACCGAGAACGAATTGTGACCGGTACTATAGTGTGAATCGAACCTAAATATCCAACGATATTAAAATTTCAAATTAAATGTAAAAACAAGGTAGTAACAAGGAGCGAATAAGGGCATTAATTTTATTTTTATTAGAGGCTAAAATTTCACACAAATATTTTAATAAATAAAAAAGTTGGTCTGCGCATGCGTAAACTGAATTGTTAATAAGGGCATTGGAAGTGGTTTTAGTTCAAATTGCATGTAATCTTAACAAACAAGAAAATTAGTCTGCGTATGCGCAAACTCGACACTAACATGAGCACTAATTTCCTCTATAATCATAAAATCTACCGCTAAAAACCTGAAAGTTGATTCTAACACAAATTGTAAAAAAAAACATGTCCCAATTACCACATTTCCGCAACTACAGCATCTGATGTACATAATCTGCTGTCCTCAAAATCAATGCGGTTCATAGACGACACAACATAAGCAATATTCAATCATAAAATCATATCAATTCCAGAATTCTCGAATTTGGGCAGCATCCGTTGCATCTGTACATGTTCCTCAGGGATAGTATGCTTGGTACAGTTGTAGTGTTTAGTATGGTCTATAACGATAAATTCGAAAAGTTTAATGATGTTTGGAAACATCGTTGCGTAAAAATGAAATTTGTTGGGGTATGTGCTTTGAAATATCTTGAGTGACATGTATGAGCTGCGACCGTTTTAGGTTTTTTCTTGTGCAACGTCAAGCGGAATCCAAAACCAAAAAGTCTGTAGGTGTTATAACAAACTATATCATTCGTCCGTGTTTGTCATTTATTTTTAACTTGTAGTGGTATTAATTCATATTTATGTATACGCCCACGCTGTGTAGAATGTAGGTAACTTTAAAAATTATAAATTACAACGTCGTATTCAAAGTACTTATTTTATGCTACAGTTATGTACTACAGTATGAAACAAGATTATAGCGAATCTTCCATGTTGTGGACGAATTGCAATTTATCCTTTGTGGTTGTTGTGCAACCCCCTGCTAATGATCATTATTCATTACAGATTGTTGTGCAAATTTTTTTGCCAAGACCATTGCATGAGTTAGGGTCCCATTAGAAATGCGACCGGCCTCCATTGGGAAGGTATGGCACAAAAAGAGCTTAAATGTAAAATGGTGACAGCAAGCGGTTATCTCTAGCTTGTTCGGACGAAGAACTCCTTCTGTAAGTATCTCTTAGAAAGAACAATGTGATACTGAATTTCGTCCCCTTTTGGAATCTTGGTAGTCTTCGTTGTATCTGGATTTGTGTCTCCTCCCACTGATCCTAATAATCAGTGACAAAGAATATCTTTGCCAATGGCACCATTGTCAAAGCGCTAACTAGCGGTGAAAGAATAAGTAAGAATCCAACGAGATCGGACTGTTCGACGCAGGGCCTACTGCTCCCAAAAGGGCATCCTGACAGTGCTAATCTTTTGTATATGGGGTTAACCACTCGCTAGTTACGTCCTCTAAATGCGTCTCGTCCATTAAAATAATTCCCTCACGATTCATCTTTAAACGGTTCTGTCAAGGAAAAGAACAATCGACTTGTGTTGTCTTGAATATGGGAGCCATTATTCATCCGAAGAGGGTGAGTAGGATTACCAAGTTCGTATTAGGCGATCGACGCGTGGATATGAAGCAAATAGCACAAAAGTCACGGTTTTTAAGCTAAAGTTGTGGGATTAACCTCATTGGTTGCTCAATCGCTTTGGCCGAGATACAACCATTCGATTCTTTTTGGAGCTACGAACGTGTTGAAGATAATCGTCGTAGCGTTTGAAACAAAAGCCATGATTCTCTACTACGATCCTCTGTACAGGCGATGGCTACGATTTTTTGAGGTTGTGGGGGCATTCCGTTTATAAACTATAAAGTCTATGTATGCGTTACGCAGAACTTTCACAAAAATTGCTACAAAATGTTCTAGGAAAAGACTACAAGAAATTCAGCAGAGGCATGACTTAGCTGCTCGTGGACATTGTTAAAATTGAAGATATGCCGAACTATGTGCGGCATGGCTGCACTCTTACTTTTTTATTTGATCTCTTCTTAAGCTGTTGCCCTTAAATTGAAAGAATTTGTGTTTTTGATCAGACACTATGAGTGATTTTGGCTAATTCTGCATATCCTATACAAAAATTATTTAGTTATGATTTCAGCGACCAATTTTTTTTACTTTAAGTCATCTAATTAGGAATTTTTCGAAAAATATATTTTTAAAAATCCTCCAAAACTTCTGACATCGGGATTGATTTATGAACAGTATTTGACGTAATTAGCACAGTATAAATATAGAAGTTAGGTTAAACGGGTATTTTCAGAAATGTATAAACGGTACAAACAATATAAATGTAAATTCGTCGCTAATAAGCAATTGATTTTAGTTTTTAGTTTTACGATGCTGTTGCTATATACGTTCATACGTATAAATGGGGTTCTATTATTAGGTAGATCGTCCAAAACGCGGCGTGTTAACCGAAAATCCATAATATGAAGCGTGCGAATGTACACTCGAAGCTCAAATGTCATATTATGACCTTTTTCCGGAACTATACACATTCAGGCTGTATTAAAACAAAGCTTGCAAATAGCACAATATTGGCTGACATATTGGATGTAATCCAAATTTATAAAACACATCCCACGTATATCTTTTGAAGAAGCTTTCGTCACTATGTTGTACAATCTAGATGACATATTTTACGAGTTTGCAACTTGAAACGTTCGTTCATTAAGGCATAACTATACCTTCCGAGCTTTACTAAAAGCTCGTGACACGCGCTTTAACCATATCTTTCTCGCGTTAATTACATACTAAATTTTAACTTAACACGAGGTATAAGAGTTAATTTTTGGAAAAACCATCAAGTTTTAAAAATTGGCATTGACAAGACGTATTAAAAAAAGTAAGGCGGCTTTATTATTAGTATTCTCGTGAGTGTCTTATTAGTTCCAATAATGTAGACACAAAAATGTTTTGTAATGAGAATTTATTATGTCCTTAATACCTTTTACTACGTAAACTGATAATGACTATGAAATCTATTTAATAAACGACCGGACTTTTTTAAATCATAAACTTCCTTGAAGCTCATGAAAGAGAAACCTTGAAACTTTTAAATATTAAAGGAGATGAACAGTCGTGTGTATTAGATGTGTTATAGCACCTTCACATTTAATTAATTACGGAAGAAACATAATAAATTTCTTTTTAATCGCACGATTAAGTGTTTACAAAACAAATTTTAATCTTTTTTCGTTATAACTGTAATTCGTTACTGCAAAGAGATTAAGAGGGGATATTTTAAGTCTTTAATAGAAGAACGTAGGTTTCGTTCAACTCAATCTAACTTTTTGTGGGAGATGGGTACATTTATTATTATCAAGTCATATTTTGATTATGTGGTTTAATAACTTTATCATTCTTGGATGAAACTTGGAAGGACATCAAAGTACCTAATTAAGTTCTATTTTGGTTTTAAGCCTACAGAAATTTCTATTAAAAGTATTTAAGCAAACAGTAGAGAAAATGTATAGATAATCCATTTCGTAAACATTTCATTTTTTAAAATATTGCTTCATAATTTTCGAGTAGGTACTCAGCCAAATGAAAATGAAGGTATAATATACAATATTTTCAACGAACTTCGTTCGTTACTGAAATCAATATTCCGTCCGTGCGTCCGTGCGTTGCAAGAGATGCGTATTTACTCGAGGAAATAAAGCACTAAAATAAGCCAAACCTACCAAATTTTTGTAGTAAGACGGATTGAGATGGGGTTTTTTGCATTCGCTTCCTAAATTTAATAGGAAACTTTGTGGCTACTTTTCATCATGTTTTTTTTTCAAAATTGCATTTGTGCAGTCGAAAATGCATCCTGAAAAATGCATTTTCATAGAAAAAATTCATAACTTCGTTATAAGCTTATAGAATCAACTCAATTCGGGTTCAGGAGGGTTTTCGAGGTCGCTGATTCCGAATATGACCTCCAAATTGCCTCACTGCCCACCTGGAGGATGGCTGAACAACGTCTTCTCCGAAGCTTTTTCTGAAATTCACTCTCAAATAGATATGAAACGGATATCCGGTAACTATCCGGTATCCGGCCATGTTTTCACTGATACTGATTACTATCCGGCCGGATACCGGATAGTAAATTTGCCTCAGTTTAAATCAAAATATTGCCAAATAGGCGATCGTTTTTTTGATGATGACATTTCTGTTAATGAATGAAACATAAAACCACGACGACCAGTGAAAAAACAATGAACAATAACCAAAACAAACACTAACTGACACGCGCGACGACACTCGAACACCCATAAGTCGTCTCGATCCCCGCTCACGTGCGATAACACCCGAATATTTCCGATCTCGTTCACAGCGCCTATATATTCACATCAAATTGATTGCGTCATGTAACGCGATAGAGGGCCGAATATTCGGCAGCCGGATATCCGGCGCTCCGGTCTCGTAGCTTGCCGAATATTCGGTATCCGGTATCCGGCCAAACCACTATCCGTTACATCTCTACTCTCAAATGATTTTAGACATCTCACACGAAGTTTGTTTGGGTTTCTGATTCCAAATCAGGCATCGGCAACCGTCCCCCGCGTACCTGTTGTCCCGCATCCGGGCATCAACGTCATCCTCTGAAGTTTCACTGAAGTTTCAAGACTATAGGTAACCGAAAATTGTTTCCAGGGTTTTTTGGGTAGCTTAGGTCGAATGTGGCACCTGATACTTGCTAACGGACACCTGGTGCATCACACCGCGGCGACATCAACGTCTTCCTCTGGAGTTTCACTAAAATTTCAAGCCTAGTGAACTAAAAATAATTTGTAATTGCTAGGACGGGGTTCTTCCAGGACCTCTATCCGGACCTGACCAGCCGTGCATGGTATACAACCCGCCTGCAGAGGCGGATTCCGAAGTTCTCCACGAGATTTGGAAACTACTCTAACTACCAACCTTATATTAGGAGGAATGAAATTAAATTAAATTTAAACTAAATATTTTATAATGTTAACTTCGTATATTTGGATGATAGCATTTGAGTGAAAATTTCAAGCGAAACTCCAGAGGATGACGTTGATGCCGCCGCGGTGTGGTGCACCATCAGGTATCCGTTAGAAAGTATCCGGGACCACATTCGATCTGAGCGACCCAAAAAACCCGGAAACAATTTTCGGTTCCCTATAGTCTTGAAACTTCAGTGAAACTCAAGAGGATGACGTTGATGCTCAGATGCGGGGCACCAGGTACGCGGGGGACGGTTTCCAATGCCTGATTTGGAATCAGCAACCCTAAAAACCCTCGGGTGAGATGTCTAGAATCATTTGAGCGTGAATTTCAGAAAAAGCTTCGGAGATGACGTTGTTCAGCCATCCTCCAGGTGGGCAGTGAGGCAATTTGGAGGTCATATTCGGAATCAGCGACCTCGAAAACCCCCCTGAACCCGAATTGAGTTGATTCTATAAGCTTATAACGAAGTTATGAATTTTTTCTATGAAAATGCATTTTTCAGGATGCATTTTCGACTGCACAAATGCAATTTTGAAAAAAAAACATGATGAAAAGTAGGTACAAAGTTTCCTATTAAATTTAGGAAGCGAATGCAAAAAACCCCATCTCAATCCGTCTTACTACAAAAATTTGGTGGGTTCAGTGCTTTATTTCCTCGACTAATTGTCTGCAACCGAGTTAAGATATGGATCTTATGAAATTTTATGCTGATTCAAGATCCGGTCTCAATTTTTCGATATCTCAAGTACTTTTCGAGATATTCAACTTTAAAAGTCGAAATTTCGAAACTATCATATAGGTACTCTTTTTAAGTCGAATTTTTTCTCAATTGTTTCCTATTATATTATTTTGTACATCCTAGGAATTGTCATTCTCACCCCAAGAATTATTATTTTTACTCCAAGAATTATTTTTTCTACCTTACCTTTTTAATTATTTTGGTCCCAAGATTTTTGTTCCCAAGAATTATTATATTAGCCCCCAAAATTATTAATTTAGCCCATATAATTATTCTTTTAGCCCCAAGATTTTATTCATTTTACCCCATGATTTTAATCATTTTACCCCAAGGTTTTATTCATTTCACCCCAAGATTTTTTTATTGTAAGTACCCCAAGATTTTATTTAACTACTTATTTTATAGAAGTGATTGAAAAAAAATGTCACCCTAAACGTATATTGCCACTCAGGCGCTTAGGTTAGAGGTAGGTTTAGTATATATGTTTTTCATTTGAATACAATGAATAAAATCATGGGGTAAAATGAATAAAATCTTGGAGCCAAAAGAATGATTCTGTGGGTTAAAATAATAATTTTGGAGGCTAATATAATAATTCTTGGGATGAGAAATCTTGGGACCAAAATAATTAAAAAGCTGGTGTCGAAAAAATAATTCTTGGGGTAAAAATAATATTTCTTGGGCTTAGAGTGACAATTCTTGGGGCCACGAAAATTACCACCCATTTGCAAATAATTAATTTTTTTATACTGTCGTTACTGCGGTATTCGAAGTTCGTTCTGTAATCCGGGGATTTCAACTAGTTTAATATGTAAAATGACCAAAAATGATTTGACACTCATTAAAAACAACGAGATTCCGTATAGATTCAAAGTAGATGGTGATCGCCAAATACCGGATGACACTGAAAAAGACGGCAGCGCAAATTCGTTAAATGATATTTTTATAGATCCACAGAATTATGACGATGGCGGTATTCGGGTATTAGCGATAACATAAAATCGTAGAGATCATTAATTAAGTAATAAAAATATGGATGATCCTGATTGGATAATAGATGACTGTAACGAAATTAACCAAAAAGACAGTGAATCTAAGTTAAGTTACAGCTAGAAAACGAGGTAGCTAAATGATGTTAACAGAAAGAAACAGTGTAGAAGTGTATGGAACAAACGTAATAAAAACAAGCAAAGGGAAGAATGGAAGACGGACTAGTAAGTCCATAGGCACTTAACATTTTGAAAAAACATTTCTTGGGTGGTAAAAGCAAGCCTATCTGTGTCATCTGGTTGAGTGTTTTGACACAAGACGCGAGCGGACAAGAACTTTCTTAAAAACTTTCTGCGTAAAGGAAACCATGATAAGAAAGTGGTTATCGAAGACAAGCAATGGTTTGATTACTACTCGACCTGCAAACAAAGAGCCAAAACGAAAAGCGTTTTAAAAAATTCGAATATCTCCTTATACAGTCTTATTATTGTAGAAAGGATTTAGACAGAAAGTAGGTAAGCATAAAGATGTTCAATCTAAATTTTCTGTTCTTAACGAGTAAAAGATACTGTCATGAAAAAGGGACGCTATTTTCGTCTTGTTACCCAACGTTACCCAAAACGTTTCGACGTTTGAGTTGAATTTATATTGTTTTTCTTATTACAATTAATTATGAAGTCCCACTAAGTCAGATTATAGAAAATATTGGTTCCTGGTCCCACAACAATATCTTTGGCACCTTTCCTATCCATGATCGACTCAACTTCCATAACATGGGGTTGTACTTGTGTGTGGTAATAATAGGTGGCGACGGGGCGTTATGTTAGTTACACTACACTATAATATAATAATATTCTTCAGATATGATCGGGCTTAAAATAAGTGGCTTTAACACGCTTTGCTATCCGTATAACAGCGCTAGATGTTCAAAAGACGAGGCTATTACAATTATTATTATTATTATTAATTTCGTTTTTCAGTTTTGCCATATTTTTAAGAATGAGGTAAAAATAAAAATAGTTATAATTAGTATAAACAATAGGTAGTAGCAGTAGTTTAAAGGAAACCTTTTTTCCGCCACATTCGTTTGATTTCCGACACCACAAGCCTAATTTTGGAAAATGCTATTTCCCAGAGGTCTTTTTTAGGTCTGTCAACAACAAGCGTAATTTTATTTTTTCGCGTTTGAGAATAAATGCAAATTGGTTATAAAGTACAAACCACTTTTGAAATTCTAAATTAGTATATGGCATCATACGAGTATTATATTATTTGTAAGTTTGCTGCGCATTATACGAGTATTTTCATGCTTGGAAAACGTTACGTTTTACATTTTAATTTGTTTGTGTTTAATAGTTTTTAATTTTATTTTTTTTTATGACTAAAAAATCATCTACAGAAATGAACTGTCTAGTGAACGAAAGAACTATGGAATTATACAAATATTTCTTTAAAATAATGAAGAATAAACAAAATGTTATCGTCTGTTACATCTATTCGCATTATCTCTGTTTCGACGTACGCACATTTCTGGAACTGTTACGGTTGGATTATTCGGCGCGAGTGACCCCCCCCCCCCTCCTCTCGGCCTTCGCCACTTAACTGTTGAACAAATTCAGTTGAAGGTTGCGGCCAAAATCGAGGTCAAATCTTACCACAAGAACTAGTTTTTGGAAAGACAGTGCTATACGAATTGATGATAATTGGATATTCATTTTTTTGAGGTAAAATCGTGGACTGTAGTAAATTACCTTTCAATGGAGGGGTAACATGCTCCCTTCCTATGAATAATTTAAAAAAGTACCAAGGGAATTGCTTGTGATAATAATATAACTTACGGATTTTCACAATGTAGTATAAAATTAATAGTTATACTGTACGATTTATAGATAAAATTGACTTTATTTACTATAAGTACGTATATAGCAAGGTTAGGGTTAGTAACCAATACCGACAGGGTGAATCTCCGAGAACTGCATCGATCTATTATTGGAACACTATTATTATTATTATTATTCAACATTTGAATTCATAAATAATCATACCACGTCGAAATATGTTTAACAATTTGTATAATAATTTAATGTTACTATGGTTACACATTTCGATGATATTTTGTTCTTCCTGATTATTTTCTAACGCAATCATGGCTAACTTCTAACAGACCTTAAAAGCAGAGTAGCATTCCCTCATTTTAGAGACATGTCAAATTGTAAATTATTTCGAAAACTATAAATGACCGGGGTAGATAACCTTATACGAAGTTACTTTATTTTTAATACTTGATATATGAAAAAATTTTGCTTGTCGATTGTCTAAAATCTAAAAATTTATTAGTATACACTGTGTCCAAGATAAGGAGGGCCACTATGGGGATTTCGGAAACGGTAAGAGATAGAGTTTCGGTTAAATGGGAGAAAAGTTGGGCAATTTTGAGTTTAGTACAATGAAATTTTTAAACTTACGAAATTCCGAACCGTTCCGAAGTTATGCGACAAAAAGCGAATTTTCAGGATTTCGTTTTTGACAAATTGTTACTTTGTCGTTGATGTTAACTGAAAAGTAAAAGGACCTTCTACAGGTACTTTTTAACGTTCTTTAACATGGCATACAGCAAATTGGAATCCGACGTTTCGTTTTCGAGTAACCATCATCAACTTTATTTTTTTAAATACGGTCCTGATTTTTTTATGCATAATATTAGAAGAGCTTTTTATTCTGCATTCAAGCATGTATCACACTTTATGGTTTTATTGCGATTTTATACTTACTTTACGATTAGCGGAAAAAATCCTAAGTACGAACCTGTATCCTTCCTCAATAACATTCAAACTGAATTTTATTTATAAATGGACTTTTGCTAACTGTGCTTTCCTCATCAAATTAATGAAATGACACAGAATTTTCAATTTTGAACACAAATTTTATAACCAAGTGTACATAATTACAAACAATCAACTAACACGTCATAAATGAACAGAAAACATTTTATGAAACGAAAATTTAAACATGACACATACCAATAATTAGAAAAAAATTATAATAAATGCTCGCAAAGCCCTCCTTAGTTCTCCAATCGTCAATAGCATCTTCTAACTGTAGATTCCAAAGCATTCTTTAACATTGTAGGTGTTACAGTTTGGAATCGGTTAAGTACAAGCTTTCGGAGTTCTTCTTCTATTCCAAAGGTATCTTTGTAAACATAATTTCTTACGTACCCCCAAAGAAAAAAATCCAGCGGGGTTATTTCGGAAGAACGAGTTGGCCAGGGCGTTTCAGAATTGGCGCTTAAAACTCTTTCGGCAAACCTATTTGAAAGGTAATCCTTAACCACCCGTGAATTGTGCGCAAGTGCACCATGCTGCTGAAACCAACAATTGCGTACTACGGCTTAGGGTAAAATATCAAGAGCATCTTCCAAAGTAGAATCTAGTAAATTTAAGTACAATAGTAAAATAAGTATAAAATCGCAATTAAACCATAAAGTGTGATACATGCTTGAATGCAGAATAAAAAGCTCTTCTAATATTATGCATAAAAAAATCAGGACCGTATTTAAAAAAATAAAGTTGATGATGGTTACTCGAAAACGAAACGTCGGATTCCAATTTGCTGTATGCCATGTTAAAGAACGTTAAAAAGTACCTGTAGAAGGTCCTTTTACTTTTCAGTTAACATCAACGACAAAGTAACAATTTGTCAAAAACGAAATCCTGAAAATTCGCTTTTTGTCGCATAACTTCGGAACGGTTCGGAATTTCGTAAGTTTAAAAATTTCATTGTACTAAACTCAAAATTGCCCAACTTTTCTCCCATTTAACCGAAACTCTATCTCTTACCGTTTCCGAAATCCCCATAGTGGCCCTCCTTATCTTGGACACAGTGTATAATTCATTTCATTTAAGAAGTTGGCATCTACCTCCGGTATAACCGAAGTGCCAGGAATGTCAAATTATTTTAAACCTCTGTCCCCCACAGACCTTACTATGTCACCACAGTTTTAAAATTTTCCTAGCCATAGTTTTGCCATAAACGATCGATGCAGTTCCAGGGGAACCACCCTGTAAAAATGGCAATTTTGGCTCTAAGCTTCCGTCCTTCACGATCACTACATTGAAATTTCAAATAGCATTCCCTATTTTGTGATACATCATTTAAAAGTCGTAAAAATATGTAGGTAGGTATTGATTCTTGATTTCTTAGCTTCCAACAACGAGGTGTATAATTTTTTATGATTGTATTTTTAAATAATTGACAAATTATCCAACGCTTTTGAAATTTGAAAGTGCGGATGCCTGGAGGCGACATTAACTAAATATTATTTTTGCATTTCCCTCTCAATATCTAAACTGACGCGTTTTTTTCTAGAAAAGAAATTCACGTCACCTAAAAAATTATTAACATGTTATATTTTTATATTAAACTAAAATTGGTGACTACAACTCACCCAACATCACAAAAGATCGTAAAATTTGTCAGATATGGCGAGATCGTTCAAACATATTAATTTAAATCAAATGAATGAACGTAACAATTTTCGCAAAATTTTTTAGTTACCTCTCACCCTTTTTGTTACTTTGTATAGTATAGTTCAGCGTTTCCCAAACATTTTTGACCACGGCCGCCCGGTATGAGGTTTTAGAATTTCGACACACTTTATGAAAAAATACACCATTGATTTACAAAACAAATTTTATTTTTTAATGAAAAAGTTCTTTGTTTGTTTATTTTATTTCATACACAAAAATTGCAAAATAATTATAACAAAAATATAAGTAATTAAAAAATTGTGCTGTGCAGGAAGGGAAAGACCTAGCTATAAACACTAATATGTGAAAAAGTTGTTTTTTGGGTTTTTATAATATTTTTGCGCGACCCGGCAATATATTTCTACGACCCGCTGCCGGGTCGCGACCCACACTTTGGAAAACGCTGGATAGTTATTGAATATGCGTCGCGTTGAAATAGATGTTACTTAATTTTCTTGATATTGAATTGATGATGACATTATTGGTAACCCTTTTGAAGATTTGTCTGTGATTTCGCCCACTTACATATTCTTTGGAATCTAGAAATGTTGGTATACCTCGAGAGCATTTTCGTTTATTGCGCCTCAAAAAATTTTAATTGGTCAATGGATTTGAAAGGTAATAGTGTTATTGCGCTTTATTTGGCTGAAAATAAAATGCAGCTATTGTTAAAGAGCTCCAGCTCCAGCATTTGAAAGTGAATAAAATCCATAAATCGTTACAAGGATACTGGTAGTGTAAAAAAAAACGTTATGGAGGTGGTCCGAAAAAGGCTGCTACTAACCCAGATATGATTCGTAAGCGCCAAGGAAATGCATATATCTGACAGAAGTGTTCGAAAATTATTGAAAAATTATCTTCATGTCAAGCCTTACAAGATACAAAAAGTTCATTGCCTCAACGCTACGCAGATGAAAGTACAGTTGGAAAGAGCGAAAGAGTTGAAACGCTTGCTGCATGCAGCCGGTGAGATTCCAAATATTGTTTTTTCTAATGAAACAATTTTCACCATTGAATATCGTAAACAAACAAAACGATTGGGGATGGCTAAGTGAAAGATCAAATGAGAATTTAAACACTCGTTTGGCCATCAGAAGTCATTATCCTCCTCAGGTGATGGTATGGGCCGCAGTAACTGCTGATGGGTGCTCTCCGCTCGTGTTTTTGGAGCCTGGCCACTAACTACCGTGAAATGGTCTTGGAAGCTGCTCTGAAGCCTTGGGCACGTAAGCATTTCGGTTCCAGGCCGTGGACCATTCAGCAAGATTCACCGCCGTCGCATAAAGCTCGTGTGAATCAAGATTGGTTAAGAGAAAACGTTCCACACTTCATTTCGCCTCAACAATGGCTTTCAAATTCGCCAGATGCAAATTCAATGGACTTTTCCATTTGGGCCATTTTAGAGGCCAGAGTTTGCACTAAAAAATATGGAAGTTTGCATTCCTTAAAGTCAGCGCTTCATCGGGAATGGAAACGAATTTCAACTGCCCATGTTCGTGAAGCATGCGAGTCGTTTTTTCACAGACTTGATCAAATTATCAAAACAAGAGGTGGATATAAATCGAGCAATAGGACGTTTTATGAAAAATATAATACGTTTAAAATATTTTTGCTTTTGTAGTAAATAAAAATATTGAAAAATTAATTCTCTATAGCGTTTTGAATTGGTAACACTTCATACGCGGGACCCTTATATTAAAATATAAAATTATTCTTTTCAAGAGTGTGAGCTTTTTTTATTAATGCGTAAAGGAAATTTCATAACAAAGGTGAAATCAACCGTTTTAATAAAAATTAGCCACCCGATGTTGGTTCCTTTGGTATCATAAAAACCAAAAAACTGTAGGGTTGCTTCAATCCGAAACATTTGACATTGGGGAACTACGAAACTAGCATTGACAATTTATTACGAATTTAACTTTATCTAAATAACCTTAAGTGTCTACATGATGAATCCCTTGCCAACATTTTTTTATAATTAAATTTTTTCCCCGTACTATTTTTCAAGTTTTTATTGATTAATATGAGAATTCTTCCAGGACAATTTAGATGCGAAGAAAATAAGAAGCAATCTGGCCAATACCACTTTTAAATATTGTAGCGAGTGGCATTTATGGCGTAAATTTGTCACAAACGCAATATGTGTGTGATTTTAATTGAAATTGTAAACGACAATTTTAGAATGTTACAGATGGTTAAACCATTTTTTTAGTATAAAAATAGGTGGTAATAAAGTAGAAAATTTTAGGAAAAAAAATTATATATGTCAGAATACGATTTACGTAATAAAATTTATGCGTGCAGTATAATGGAACTTTCTTATTGCTCAATAAAATATTTGAAATGGGGTTCTAAGCTCACTACAAAGTCATTAGTTATAATTTTTTATATTCTGAAACTAGATGAGTGTAACGCATCTACATCTTTATTAATGGGCGCTGTTAATCGTTTACAACGAGAAGCTTCTTATATTAATAGTTGCTATTTGAATTATTTTCACTTTGACGTTTCTCTTTGGTTCGTTTTTTATTAATGATGTACGTGGGGCTTTCTTACATCTATATATTTTATTAAAACGTTAATAAAAACTTGTAATAAATATAGATCAAGCGATATAACTTTTGCATCATGTGCTTTAGTCACAATTTAGTTTAGTATGCCATAGATGTTATTATGGAAATTAATGTATTTTACAACTAAAATGTCTCTATAAAGAGGCCGATTGACTTTGTTATACAGTGAGTCAATCATCAGTTACTAAAAAAAAACAATTAATATTGTTATGAGTTATGAAATATTGACATTGTGCTTTCAATTTGAGTAACAATTTAATTTTTTACTGTGATTTTAGAGTTGATAGCATTACCTTCTGTAAGTTTTTCGGCATAACCCCGATTCAGCGGCCCCCTATTCAGCGGTTCCCGTTTCAGCGGTCCCCGTTTCGGCGGTGCCCCGATTCAGCGCTCCCCGTTTCCGCGGTGCCCCTTTCCAGCGGTTCCCATTTCGGCGGTGCCCCGTTTCAGCGGACCTAGTTGCGTTAGCATAAAAATGAATGAACTTTTCAAGTACTTTGGTTGTTCAGAAAAAAGAATAATGGTTGTCACAACATCTAATTATTGGTTATATTCTATATGAATAAGTTAATTTTAATTAATAGTTCACATTTCAAATCAACTTTTTGATGAAGTAAACCGCGTCCTTTTTTCGCGGCGTCCTTTTGACGAGCTGTTTGCCTTTTTGTCGTAGATTCGTTTTGTGCAGTGCATACCGATTCAAATGGTGCTTAAAAATCAAAAATTCTAAGGGCTTTTGAAGGCAAACGAAGGAAACCGAAAAATTCATTTTTGAATAGTTATTTGATTTTTGATTTATTGTAAAGGGTGCAAGAATTTTTTAATCAGAAAGTTACTGCTTTTTGAGATAAAAGAAATATTTATAGTAGGTAAAGTAATTACAAACAATTTCGTAAGGGTAAAAGGATGGGAGCTCATCGTTTAAAATTATTTTTTTCAACATTATGCTTTCTCGTTAATCATAAGTTACTACGAAACAGTGCAAAGGGGCTCCGAAAAAGATATACCGCCGGAACGGGGACCGCTGAAGCGGGTGGCCGCTAGAATGGGAACCGCTGTAACGAGTGGCCGCTGAAACGGGGGCTGATGAAACGGGACCGCTGAAAGGGGGACCGCCGAATCGGGAACCGCTGAATCGGGGTGCAACCTTGTTTTCATACTACTTTCGGTCTTCTTAGCGACTAACGTACGATTCGTTCTTTACTGTTTCAATTTTTCAATGCATTACTCCATTTATAGGCACTAACATTTGCCTCCTTCCGATGCTTTCCAACTTTTTTTTGTCAGAAATCGTTTTCTTGTGTTTTGTCTTCATAGGCAATACTGATTGCTGTGGTGGACCGGATAGATTAGAAAGTTTCGTCCCTATAGAAGATTTCCTAAAAATTACTTCAAACCACAGGAATGTCTCATGAAGTCATGACGTACAGACGAATGGATACGCAAGTAATCGGATATTTTTAGAAATTCCGGTAAAGTTTAATTACAAAAACTCGTTTTTAAAACAACAGAGAAATTTTTGAAACAGAACTTGTAATTCTGTGGGCCATGTTAGGAGACGAAAGGGTGAATTGGGTTATCAAAACGATTCCCAACGACGCGAAACCAAAGCAATGGATCCACACCAACAAAACGCAAACAATAGGTTTTTTTAATATCTTAAGGTAAGATTTATCCTCTTTCTGGCTTTCTGTGGGCCTTTCCTTGTTTACCTTCAGGTGTGCATGTTAATGACGCACAGGTCTTTTCGAATCGAATTTGTAACTTCTTTTAATGTAAATCGATTTGAAATAATAATTCTAGCACCGTGATTGGTACACTTATGGTAAAAATCATTGTACGTCACTATTTTTTAAAGTTTTGATATTTGTATTAGATTAAACAATTAGATATAACTTTTTCGTCCCTCGCTCAGCTTTCCAGAAAAAAATAAAAACTGAATCTTCTGGATCACAAAATGAAAAACTAAAAATGCTTTAAATTTTGTCAAATCTTGCCAAAATTACAATGAAACTAAAAAAAAATGCTTTTCAATTTACAGATGACAATTTATTAAAATATGGTACTCGTGATCAATTCGTCACAGATTGAGATCAAAGTACCAGACGTCAAGCTTGAAGTCGAGCAAAAAGTCGTGACCACTAATGGTTACAATGATTTATTTATTCGATTTTAGTTCTTTTTTATAGATTCACACAAAATGAACTCAAATCATTAAACATGATGCACCTGATCAAGAGGCAAGTTGATTTATCAATACTATCCAGACATAATATCTTCCCATTCCACAACACTAACTCGCTCAGTAGCATCTAGTAAGGACCATTTCTGGTTTCTTTCAGTTTATTTATTTATGACAATTTCATGCTTTTTGACTTGTTACTTTGGCATCGTTTTTAGTATGTTTCCTTACTCTGTTTCTGCATTTCATTTTCTCATATCTTTCACGTTGATCCATATTATGCCTGAGTCTACTTCGCTTGTCATTGTTTTGAAAACTTCCTCAAATTTTTGGTCATGATATCAGTGTGGAAAGTGTAAATTAAATTGGGCCGATTCGCATTTTGAAGAAAAGGGCACTTTTTAGGGGTGAAAAGGCAAGTGGCGCCAAATAGGGCATTTTTTATTCAATTACCTTGGGTGCATTAGGTAAAGACTTTGGAGATTTTAGACTATTTTTATAAGCTCTACTGACGTTTTGGAAAACCTTTTATCTGTTTTCTGGTAACAGAAACTACGGCATGTCTGGTGAATGTTAATCCATCAATTGACATATTTTTAAATTTGAGGCAAAGTTTTGTTTTCTTTGCGACCCAGTTCGCTTGTACTTGTTGGCGGTTCGCCATCAATTAAGGCCGGTTCGCTGTGCCCAAAATAGGACCGGTTCGCCCAAACCTGCGACTCCAGAGCGGGCCGGTTCGGCGAAACGGTGCGAACCGCCACACTTTCTGCCCTGCATGATATAGATTGCTGCCTCCGTTTTTTCCCTTTGCCCGTTGTTGGCCTTCCTCCTGTAAATGGAAATGCTTACCTCTATCTATGATTTCCTGAAAACATGGTCTGCGTCCATTTTCATAAAACATCCCTCCTTTGTTACTACAAAAATTATTCTCTTTCATTTCTGAGCCATTGTGTTGGTTCCACGTTCCACTTACTTTATAGGCACGTCGATTATGAATTTTTCGTGCTCAATAATAGAGTGAAATGTGTACCCTATAAAAAAATAAATGTCGGAAAACTACATCTACCTATTCCCTAATTACAGTTTTAGGTACTTGTAGAAACACTTTCCACAATCTTTTTACTGACGTTACTAAAGAATTTAAAATAATTGAAAAAGATAATCGTCATAATTTCCGAGTTTGTTTA